>OZ038481.1:6678415-6765915 GCA_964036315.1 Acanthosepion esculentum | reverse complement strand
ACAGAATATATGCAGCGTTGAACGGAAATAAAAAAAAAATTCTTTCTTTCCTCGCAGACCTGCGCAAAGCGAATATCCTGTAACAGAAGTAAGGTAGGACTTACATTCTCACCATCTTTGTCTGTGGCGCTGAGACATGCGTTTTATACTTTTCGTTTTTTTTACTATATTTTGAAAATGTTGACAACGTATTCCGTCGGTGATTAGAAATGTTCCACAAACGAATAACCATAATAATTGTGACAAAATTCAAATATCTGCAGTTTCAGTGTCTGTTTTTTTTTACCTATCCAACGTCTCTAGGAAGGTCTTGTTTTCGAAAATAGATGAATTATTTATTAATCATGCGATTGACATCAGGCGACAAATACTGGGCTTTCTGAGAATGGCAGTTATTTCTTAGTTTAAATCCTGGGATCAGTGACCAACAAAAAAAGTAAGGATTCCGAAAAACGGATTTCAGACTTAACATACCCCCCACTTAATGAATTGGTACAACACAATTCTATACCTATAGAAGTACCGAAAAGTTCCCGTATTTATATAATTATGTAAATATACATTATAGATACGTAGATACTTAAACTAAATGTTACCCAATACGAGACCTAGTACTAGTAGCTACTCAAGATAGGTTACTGATTGGGGTTCTTGTATGGTTGCAAGCAGATGAAGTGCAGTCTATTAGAATAGAAAATGGTTGACTCTTGACTTGAAAAGATTAAGATTGTAGTGACGAGGGAAGCATCCTATCAATATGTCAACACCCCCTCGTAACAAAATCATCGGAACATTTGAACACCGAGTCAAGCGAATCTGGTATTTCCGGGGATTTCTGTGTACGTGTTGAGTTTAAGAAAATTATTTTTGCAGAAGGCGGCAGAAATTGTTCAAGAATAATTTTGCTTTTATTTCAAATCCCCAGAGCCTTTTTGGAAGCTAGCGATTGCACACAATGTCCATGTTCGAGTTTTTGATTTTTAAATGTTTTCTATAAAATCAGACAAAATTCAAAGGAAAAAAAAATTATTCAAAATAAAATCTATTATAGAAAATTAACTTTCAACATACTCGCCAACTTCAGAAAAATTTCATATACTTTTAATTACTGTCACAGTATTTTTTTTGTAATTATCAATTAGTAATTCTACTTAGCTTAGGGAAAAAACTATATAATTATAAATTAAAATAAGTAAAATAAAACTCTCATCCAAATGTTTCACAAGTTAGAATTATGTTTGCAATAATCAATAATTTGCTGTGTACAATATTTTTTTCCAGGGTCTTGCCATTTCAAAATGTCAAAGTTCAAATTAGCAGTGTTGCATTGTGGGATATTTCAGCTGGCATAAAATTGTAAATAATGATGTTAATATTTAGTAAGATTAGTTTCGAATAGCAAAAGGACAAACGGTGGGATAATGAGATTGCGTTGCACCAATATTCCAAGTTAGGAATAATATATATATATATATAAATGGTGGTACTCGTTTGGAAAAACCTCGGATAGTAGAACAAATCGGTACCCGAGGAAAAATTGGAAATAAAAAAGGAACCAAGAACATTAAAACAATCGTCAAGTGATTAAGCTCCAAGTCCAAAGAAAAAACAAACCCAAAACGAGTAAAAAGACAACTACGTAAAATGCTCAATACACTAAGTAGAGCAAAACTTAAAATAATCCTAAGGAGCCAGGTTTTACCTAGACGGATCTTCAGGATAAAGCTGAATATATATATATATATATATATATTATAATGATTTAATATTAAAAAATGTCTTATTACTATAAATGTTATTTTTGCGGGTACACGTGTTTTGGTTGCTATTCGTGTTCCCCCCACCTAAACAGTGAAATTAATAATATAGTAAAAGTAAAATAATAAGAAATATCATTTAAAAGTCCCTTAAAAATGACTGTTTACGTTTTGGATACTTGGTCTAACCACGCAAGCACAGTAAGATCAAAACAGGGTGGTGCACCATCCTGCATGTATATAAGGTCGCCAATGTTGTCCCAACCAGATACAGTGGGCCACACATAATTTTCAAGCAACTGAAGATAATGGTCCGTATACATTGTGTCACGCAGAAGATGTGGGCCGACGACTCTTGTTGCCGTCATTCCGCATCTTGCATCCTCTCATTATCGGATTGTTATCACACGACGCCCAGTAATGGTAGCTGTGACGGTCGATGAAACCACCAGCACGGAATACAGCCTCTTCATTCCAGAGGATGTTTTCAAACAATTCAGGCCAATCTTCATGCCAACCTAGCATTAAGTCGCCATATTCCATTCTGTAGTCACAGTTTTCAGGTTTTAGCACCTGCGCGTAAATAAGAAATCCATATTATTTTTGTCTGTTTAATAATGTTTTCGTCATGACTTCAGTGATACTAAAAATTCTATAAGTAATTTTTAATTCCTTTCCGCCCACCCTGTAGATTCGTAGAAGTCTCAACGAGAAAATTTCATTCCTTAGAAAAAATTAGTTTAGACTTTATTCTATCAACGCAGCCTCTGCAGCCAAATTATTAACCCTTATAGAAGTGAATATGGGCGCGTGGCCGAGCGGTTAGAACGTTCGCTTTCTGACCATGAGATCCGGGTTCGAATCTCCCCACAGTCGATTTGTCAGGAAGATGATTCCTGATGTTATCAGTCTGGGGGAGACGATCCCAGCGTGCGGCACCTTTGGAAAGTGCCTGAAAACCCATACCGCGGATTGACCCAAGCCACGTGGATGAAATTGGGTAGACGGGATCCTTGAAGTCACAAGTCATCTTGACCGAGGGTTTGAGCGTGTGCCTTGTTCAGATTGTTGATCACGCTAGATAACGCGCTCTCTCCCAGGAACTGTAGTTGCAGTATAAACCACAGGTGTGTTCTCTGGGTGTTGAACAAAATGCGTCCGTGCAAGCGTCTGCAATAGGGATTAGCTAGCCGCCCTAGTAGACAGATATCCTCGAATATGAGTGGCCAGAAATTCAATTCTATAGAAGCGATTTCTCTGGTGGAAAAAGTACAGATGAGATTCCTCCCGGAGTCACAAGATTTCTTTAATATGATTTCTTACAGCTTATTATAGAAAACTTATTTTATCAATTATCTTCAAAATAATTTAATTTGCCGGTTATTAATTTCATTTTGTAAGAAAATTAAAAAAAAAACTGGAATAGCAACTCAAATACGTTTATTACCCACGAAAAATAATGTTTATAATAATAAAAAACAAACAATGTCTGATAAAAAAAAAATCCATTTAAATATATATCCCAGTTCTCATTCGGTTCTTTACGATTTCTACATAATTATTTTTCCGCTCCAGAAGCTCTTCATGGCTGGGTTGTTTCCACTAATATTGCATATAAATTTTACTGTGTTCTTTTTCATTAATAACTTGAATGCTTTTTTCACTTTCTCCTACCAAGTGTACTCGTTTACCAAGAGTAATTCTCCACATTACGAGACCTTTTCGTTCGGACGAGACTGCCAGTCCCCGAAGATCGCAACAATGGAATTTGTTGCAACCAACTTCCGCATCTTCCCATTAAGCTGTTTTTTTTTTTTACTGGCCGTTTAATAATCGACATCAACCCTCTTTTTGATGGTGGCATTAGTTTCCATGAGTTTCTTATTTTTATTTATTTTAATTTTTTAATCACCACGTTTCAAAACTACTATAACCAAAAGGGTACCAAATTGAAAGACAAATTGTTTGGAATCAAATTTCTTAATTTCCTGAGATAGGAGAAATCATTATCTAAAGGGGAGACCATTGGTGGAATCAGGGTTAAAGGCATAGATAATAAAATCTACGAATTGAGTCCATTCCGGCTGGGACAGTTTGCATTTATTTCAAACGTTTTAACGCCTTTCAGAATGGCTTTTGTTATTTACTAAGTTAGTCGGACACGAGTGGAGAGCACATAATGTAGCACTTGTCTACTTTTTCGTCGGGTTAATTGAATTTCTTCCTAATATCGTGAACTAGAAATAATCGTGAAAATTTTACGGCTTTCCTATTTGAATTTTCTGCTTGAATCTTAAGTCTTCAGTTGATGATTGAATAAGCTCATGGCGAGTTCTAAGAGAATAAAATATCCATAAAAATTCCCTATCGTATCGTTAATTATTTGGGCTTAACAATCTTAACAAAATACTGCAATAACAATCATGAATATGAATGCTGGCCGTTATTTAAAGAAGTAAGAGGGTACAAATGAAAATACTTGAAATTAACAACTTTTCCGTTTCACTCGCCCCACTGTGCCTGTCTTCTCCCCTCTCTCTCTCTGCCTGTCTTCTCCCCTCTCTCTCTCTGCCTGTGTCTTCTCCCCTCTCTCTCTCTGCCTGTGTCTTCTCCCCTCTCTCTCTGTCTGCCTGTGTCTTCTCCCCTCTCTCTCTGTCTGCCTGTGCCTTCTCCCCTCTCTCTCTGTCTGCCTGTGTCTTCTCCCCTCTCTCTCTGTCTGCCTGTGTCTTCTCCCCTCTCTCTCTGTCTGCCTGTGTCTTCTCCCCTCTCTCTCTGTCTGCCTGTGTCTTCTCCCCTCTCTCTCTGTCTGCCTGTGTCTTCTCCCCTCTCTCTCTGTCTGCCTGTGTCTTCTCCCCTCTCTCTCTGTCTGCCTGTGTCTTCTCCCCTCTCTCTCTGTCTGCCTGTGTCTTCTCCCCTCTCTCTCTGTTCTGCCTGTGTCTTCTCCCCTCTCTCTCTGTCTGCCTGTGTCTTCTCCCCTCTCTCTCTGTCTGCCTGTGTCTTCTCCCCTCTCTCTCTGTCTGCCTGTGTCTTCTCCCCTCTCTCTCTGTCTGCCTGTGTCTTCTCCCCTCTCTCTCTGTCTGCCTGTGTCTTCTCCCCTCTCTCTCTGTCTGCCTGTGTCTTCTCCCCTCTCTCTCTGTCTGCCTGTGTCTTCTCCCCTCTCTCTCTGTCTGCCTGTGTCTTCTCCCCTCTCTCTCTGTCTGCCTGTGTCTTCTCCCCTCTCTCTCTGTCTGCCTGTGTCTTCTCCCCTCTCTCTCTGTCTGCCTGTGTCTTCTCCCCTCTCTCTCTGTCTGCCTGTGTCTTCTCCCCTCTCTCTCTGTCTGCCTGTGTCTTCTCCCCTCTCTCTCTGTCTGCCTGTGTCTTCTCCCCTCTCTCTCTGTCTGCCTGTGTCTTCTCCCCTCTCTCTCTGTCTGCCTGTGTCTTCTCCCCTCTCTCTCTGTCTGCCTGTGTCTTCTCCCCTCTCTCTCTGTCTGCCTGTCTGTCTGTCTGTCTGTCTGTCTGACTTCTCCCTCCCTCTGTCTTTCTTTCAAACCAAGTAGCCTCTCTGATATGACTTTTCACGTGATCAAAACGAAATAGTCTATTATTTTTTAGGTATTGGCAGGGGGTAACTGTCGTGCTGAGTAAAAGAGGTGGCAAGCAGAATAATAAGTAAATTTGATAAAACCCAGCTCCAATCGACCATCTTTTCTTTCGCCTAGCTAGGTTCTAAGAGCGGGTCAAAAAATATTGACCGTTGAAACCTTTGTCAAAATTTGTTTTGAGTTCTGCGTGCTGATGTTCGGCCAACGGACCATCGGTTACAATACGATTTCTCTTATGTCTCCTATCCGGTGAACTCCACAGAATTAACAAGTCTCAGAGTTTGTTTAATGGTGCCAAAATACAGGAGTCGTGATGTTGACTGTTCGGACATGAAAGATATAAAATGCGTCAGTGGAGAAACTTCCCAACTAAATAAGAAACAGTTTTATGCAGATGTTGCCCAGAATTACTGTAAGAACGAATCTTCTATCACAGTACCTTTATTACGGTATATTGTTAAAATTGTTTTATTTTACTAGCTATTGTTGTTGACATAACTTGCCACGAATGGAAAATTTCAGAAAATATTTGGAAGATTCCTAGATGATGTACAGCTATTGTAAGTGACCTCATCTGCCCTGGGTGGGGTTCCCTAGTCCAGTTGGCGCCAGTTATTTGGTAGCGATCCTCACAGCAACACCTTCGTTCGTGGATTACTTACCAGGTGTTTCGTGCTCAGTAAAGATATTTTTTGTACACGTACAGAAAGTACAAAACATTATTTTTACGTGAAATCTTAATTTCACTACTGAAAAATCTGTGTGATCATTACATTTCTAGCGTATCTGTATGTACACAAAATTTATCAAATTTTATATAAAACAAAATACTTTCAGGATATGTTATTTCTATAAAACTACCTTCAGGGTATATGTAAAAGCTGTGTTATGAAATATAAAGGGATATTGTGTTTATGCTTGGGTTCCATTCCCAAGCTGCCCCATTTTATAGATGCTATATACAAATTAAATAGCTTGTATTCCAAAATACAAAAAGAAAAAAAAATTGAGGACCGAAGCATTTCCGGTCCCAAGAATTTCGGATAAAGTATTCTCAACCTGTATTAGGAAAAAGCAGTAGTATCCAGTTAAAAAAAAATCTGTCGGGAGTATTGGAATATACCGTAGTAGAAGTTAAGTGACAAATAAAATTCGTTTTTGCTGTAATTTTCTTTTCATTCCTTATCAAGTCGAAACGTTCTTTATTTCTTCTTTTTTACTTAGAGGAATTACTTTATGCTTTGGCATTACTTGGAATTACTTTATGGTTTTGTTTTTGGCATATCAGAATTACTATCACTACTCTTTAGTTTGGGGACCAACAAGTAAAATATATGAATTATTTATTCCTGGGCTTGATCTCGGATAACTGACACTGACGAAAATTAAACCGCGGATAAGGAAGGTCCACAGAAGGATGTTTATAGTCTGCTTTTTTGTTTTTGTTTTTAAATCCAGGCACAACCGGATAACCTTGCAATTATTATATAGTCTTTTTTATAAAGAAACATTAAGTACATCAAGAATTGGCGTATCGTAGAATATTTCCTCGGTAGATATCGATGGTGTCCGATGTCATCTCAGCGGCAAGCCGTTTTCATTATGTCTCGGAGAAACCTGAACTGTTGGTCGAATGTCTGTTTTCATTAAACCCCATTCAACCAAAGCTATTAACAAGCAAAGAGCATTCCCAGGGCCTATTTCAAATTCTAAACTCTCGGGGCAGCTTTCATTAAAAACTTGGCCGAAGCGCGGTGCATTTAATATAGATTAAATGTTTTCATTAGAAAACAGACGACAGGCAAATTTTCTGTATTCGACCGATGGATTTATTAGCGGGAAACATGACAATCGAACACAAAACAAAACAGATTACTGGATACAGATAGAAAATCGTGCTGTTTGCTTTCTAATGGTTCAAAAGAAGAAGGAACAAAAGAAACGTTGTCATATCTTATGATTGATAACGGACACAAGTCATTGCAAGTTGTACTTGGATGGGAATTATGAAAATAACTTTTTAGCTAATCATTGGCAAACACTGATTCGTACCAATTAGAGAAATTCTGGACTTCAAACAAATTTGTATCCACTTTTCCTTGTTGACACATTCATACATCAACACATATTTATATAGTTAAATATTTACTTATCTATACAGTTTAGTCAAGTATGCGAGGGGCAATTAATTGCGACTATTTTCGTACAAACAAGTTTGTTTTTAATAATTTCAAACAGGCAAGGCAATAAAGCCACTAAGACGCAAGAGGGTTACTCAGTGTGAGAATGAGAAAGAAATTGATAGAGAACAATTAAAAAACAGGAATCGAGAAGACAATGTAACGATTGACGTTTAAATTTTTGAAGATCAAAGTTAACTGGAAAGCAAGAAGTCGAAAGAGAATTCCACAAGCAAGAAGTAAGATAGAAGAAACTGTTAGCATAGAACTTACGGTTACATCTAGTTTTTGGATATTAAGCTCAGTTTAGTGCGATACAGATCCAAAACAGGAGCAAATGAGTTAGGAAGATCGTGTTTCGCCTTTCTCCTAGATGAGGAAAGCCTTCTCGAAAATCAGCATTCATGTCTTGGAACTGGGTTCGAAAAGAAACCATTGATACCGATGAGAATTACACAATGGCCCCATTAACCACACAAGCTTTTATAAATTTTTGTATAAGTTCAAATTTGGAGGATTTTTGCCTTTTCTAATCATGTATTTTACTCTAACAGTGTTTCAAACTGAAACCGCATCACTACGTTTAAAATCTGAATTCAATAACGTAAAATCAGATAAAAACCTCGTAAGACTACTTGAGTCTTAGGGGCCATGCGGTCAAGCAGTTGGCCTCGGGACTCACCAAACTTCTTCACGTCACTGTCTGCGCTCTTTTCCTCTCGCCTTCTATATGTCATGTGAGAATTTTTATACTTTTCAAGCCCTCTTCACTTAAAGGAAGAATTTTAAATTTTAAGCATTTTCTTTGGCGTATCTGATTTGCTAACATCACAACTGTTGCACATAGGAACAATAAACAAAACTCATGACTTTTTTTTTCTAAGTTTAACCGATTAATCCGTTGAAACCACGGAAATCATTTTTAGTCAGGTTTTAGATGATTTTACATCTTTTATACGAAAGTGATTTTTTTTTTGTCTGAGAAAGAGAAATTTTAAATTAAATTTTATTCTTTCAGTTTTCCTTACAATTATATTTATTTTGGTGAATCGGCATCGAATGTTTATTCGTGAATGAATGGTTTCTGTTATTGCCATAATTTCACTACACTACAGTAAATTTAAAATGTATTAGTAATTTTCTAACATTTTTTCAACAAGCGTCTTCGTAATTAAAGCTATAGGACCAAAGTACCTAAAATTCAATAAAATATTAGCATGTTTAAAATATTTTAAAGTTAGCCACCCCCCCCACACACACAGGGTATCCATAAAGTTCGTGTGCACTTTAAAAAATGTATAACTTTATTTGTATTTGCGATAGAAATAATTTGTAAAAAGTATTAGAAAGAAATAAATCTATATTTTTTAAGGTTTTATTGAAATTTTATTTAAGTTTCCACATGTCCTCCATGATTAGCAATACAAAGGGTAATACGATTTTGCAGTTCACGGAAAACATTTGCCAATTGATTTACAGTAATGCCTGAAATCACATTAGTTATTTTAGCTATACTTAAAACTAGGTACATTAAACTTTATAACATTTTTTACAGATTATTTCTATCGCAAATACAAATAAAGTTTTAAATTTTTTAAAGTGCACACGAACGTTATGGACACACTATATATATATATATATATATATATATATATATATATATATATATATATATTAAGATGTTTACGTTGTATACGTCATATTTCATAGCAATTATGTCTTACTTAGATAAATTCCCCAAATATCGGATTGTCGATAAATGTGCCAACACCTCAAAAACCACCCACCTCCATGTTAAAAAAAACTTTTCTGCGATATTTTAAACTAAAATTAATATTTGTTCTATTCAGGTTAATTCAACTTAAAATCGGGTAATTTTTCTCAAATAATGTTTCAGAAAAGTATATTTTGTTTTTGAAAATATTTTTTTAATAAAGAAAAATAAGCTGTGTTGACAGATTTGCCAATATGGTCGATTTTATTGATTTTCGCTGATAATCAAAAAAAATAATTGCGATCAATATAAATTCACTTTGAAATACAGCCATGAATTTTGCTTATTGGAAATATTAAATTTAATCTATTAACTTGCATTTAAAATTAAGTTTTAAAAATGTTTCATTTTTAAGATGCTTTTTAAATTTAAGGTATCGCTTTCTCTTTTTTTTTTTTTTTTTTTTTTTTTTTTTTTTTTTTTTTTTTGGAGTTAACTCCATATATTTCACATCGCATCTTAACATTGAGATAGGCTGTTTTAAAGTTCATCTGATGTACAATAAAATTAGTCTCTGTAGTGTTGGCTGCATTAGCAGCGTTACGGATGTACTTCCAGCTGTTGGTGAAACAATCTCTTGATTGTCTACATTTTATATTTGGGAATATAACCCTTTTTCTGCATATCTAGCATTGAACTGTTCTTCATTATTGATCCCTAATTTCACTGCATCAACCCAACTATCTTCAAATTGAAGTGAGTTCGTACGTGTTATTTTCTTTGAAGACAATTATTTAATCACTGATATTTATCCTCACTTGTTTGCTTCATTAAATGTAGTTTGGTATATTTTGAAGATGTACCTCTATTCTGCAGCAATAATTGATCGTGCAATTTGCTACGTCCGAATTATTAGGATCTGCATAGTCTTCCAATATTTAGGCCTTCTTGTTTTCCCTTGGGGAGACCGTCTTTTCTCAGCTTTTTTTTTTTTTGAAGGTGAAGTTTCAAGATTTTCGGGAAATAGTACATATCTCATTCCCTTAATTTCTTCTCTATCTTGAAACTAAAGGAAATAAGCTGGACTTTTCTTACCATGAGCAAAACAAATCCTGTTCACTAATGAGGTGAGTTTATTATTTTTTTATTCTGTGTGTAAGCAAAACATGCCTTACCAGAATTATTATTAATAATATTAATTAATTTTTTGAGATGAAAACGTTAAATATAATGAATAAAAGAAATAAATTTTCCCATGATGCCAATCTTAAAGTAACTGGAAATTTTATTATTCCACTTTGTTTCGCTAAATGCCCGTTAGTTGGCGCTGTCTAAGTTCTATAAAAAGACAAACATTTCATTCCTCTTTTTCTTTCTCCTCTTTGCTCTAAGATGTAGCAGTAGGAGAATAAAGACGTCCCCGGTTGGAAACGTCTTTTTTCTTTTTGGTTGACTGATGACTGGACTTTCTTTCTCTTACTCCAAGAGGTAACAGTCGTAGATGAAGACATCCCTGCTAGGCAACAGTCGACTAATGGATGAAGTACATCCTGTACTTTGGTCATTCCAATTCGGCGCAAGGCTGGCTTCAGCTCGATTAATATAAACATTTTTATCATGACTTATATTAACTTACTTCTGGGCAAGAAAATAATTTTTCTACTTTTCAACATATAGTGTTCGGACTTGTTTTGCAGCTCCACCCATGAAGTACAACATTTATTTTAGTCGTTCCAACTCGGCGCAAAGCTGTCTTGAGCTCAATCATTATAACTATGCTTATCATGACATATGCCCTAACTTACACCTGGACCAGAAAAAGGAAATGGACATTGCCAAGAGAAATTGAGAACCTTTGTTTCTTTACAGTTTCTTTAAAAAAACAAAAACAGTCCGTAGTAGAAACATGATTTTTTGCGCTTCTTCCTTAAGTGTTTATATGTGAATACGCACCCCCTCCCCTAAAATACACCAACACGCAACCTTAAATTCCATAAGTTTTTCCTGTCTTTCACTTAATGCGTCTATTTCTTATATAAGCTGGAGTTCTAACTCTTAGGCAGTTTGGCCTGCATTGGTAAACATCTTGTCATTTCAAAAACTGATCTCTGATCTTTCAGCTGTACCATTTTGGTGCGGTGTACAAAATAGAAAGAATTCTTGTTTGATATTATTCTTTATTGGCGCAAATGGATTCTCTCATTATCTGTTCTTAGACTCGTAACTGAACCATTGTTTTAAAATATGCCATTCCTTCAGAGAATATTTCCTTTTGGTTTTAATACCATTAAGAAAATAGCCTTCTACTTTTAACATGGTCACAATCTTAGGTTTTAGTTAAGCATGAACAGGAGAAAAATAAATCTAAGCTCCATTTTCCGTAGCCGCTTGAACTGAGAATATATTCTGTTTATATAAACGAACATGTAAGGCGTTCTGTAGTCTTTGTTTCTTTCTTTTATAGTATTTGCCTTGAACAATATCATTTTAAAGTTTCCTATCAACTAATTCGATAAAATGCTTTGACAGGTCAAAATTTTATTTAGTGATTTTTATTTATCCGTGAATATATAGACAGTAGTTCCAATCTACTAACATCTAGGAATTAGTTTCAAAATTCTCGAAATTAACATTTTCAGAGGTACTTACTGAGAATGAGGAATTATTTTCCCTCGTGTTAGTCTTTAGTTTGGCTGAATAAATCTCTGTAATATTTTGTCTTGAGTTCTATTTCCACAAATTCTTTACCACTTCTTTTGTACATTAAATTCATTCTTATTTCTACTTTAAGAAATTTTATGTTTAAACTTGATTCAATGATGGATGATAATTTCTGTAAACGCGTATTTGGGAAAAATTGTATCTTCCATAATTGAAATTTTCCTTCATCCCCATTGAAATATCGACTCAGTCTCCTATTCCGCTTGTGAAAGCTTTCTTTTTGGTTGATCTATTTTTAGAGATGGGAAAATTTTGGTTTTCTTGTTGTTTATTCCTTTTATTACATGTTGGTTGTGAAAGCTTTATAACTGAGTGGTCGAACTATGGCTGTGTTTGCCTGGCGATTTTTATTATCCGTTTATTTTTAAAGATTGTAAAATTTTGATCTTATTTACTTTTATTTATTTCGCTATCACCACAATTATCAGATCAGCAGCTGTTTCTCGTTCATGTTGGTCATAACATGCACAAGCATAGCCTTCAACGAGTCCTTGATACTGTGAAACCACTGTTTTTTTTTTCTGTTTCCTCTCTTTCTCTTTTTCACTCTCTCTGCCTGCCCGTTTTTTCTCTGTCCATCCGTTTTTCTCTTCACCCCTCTCTCTCTCCCTCATATATATATATATATATATATATATATATATATATATGTTTATACATTCTTTTTATAGATACAAATATTTAAGTAAATGCTCCGTTTTATAATAAACAGTATTAAACAACATTTACCGGCCTGAATGTCCGAGAAATTTTCATAGAAAATGTTCGTCCTCCGACAGGAATCGAACCTGTATCCTATACGGAACCGTTATATAGCCTGACGTTCCTTAACCGTTTCAACCACAGAGGAACGTTCGGTTTGTTTTACTCATTTTGGCAGAGTGTTTTTAATTATATTATTTAATTATATTAAACGCTTTGAACCCAATCGTTATATTTATTTGGTCTACCTTTGACGTTGTCACCTGTCCTAAGTAAATGCATTCTTGGATTCCCAACCACTCTATTTTTTTTTTTTTCAACATGGCTTTTGCTTTATTTCTGTTCATTTTAAAATCTACATGTCGATCCAACGTACATATCTCTTTCTCTCTATCATAAACTAAGCGGAAGGAAAAGGACAAAAACAAACACTATCTATACGAATCCTGCAAACAAAAAATAGGCAGCTACCTTCTAAAGCCAACAGTGCCCAATGTCTATAGAGGAACCCGAAATGGGGAAAACAACGGAATTGTAACGACAACCAGGAAGACGATTAGATACGCTGAACTATAAACAGTGAATGCCAATTGGGATAATCAGACTAGTTAATGACCTCGGTGTTTGTAGACACCAATTTATCAATTGTTATCTTTTGATGATGCACGGAGAAAAAAACTGATACTGCAATAAAGAGACGTGGATTATATAGGTGAAGGTGAAACGACGACATTTTACTTTTAATCGACCATAATGAACGCGAAATACTCTGCTTTATTTCATGTTGAAAAATCATTTCCTTGGCATAAATTCGTCCGAAGATAATAGTTGTGTATTTTTCCTGAACCCAGTTACGACAGGGACACAATCACCTTTTCTTTTTTTCTTTTTGGTTTTACTTTCAAATAAACTCGTCTTTAAGTTTGTTTATTTTCATTTTAGAGCTTCTTGTGGGACGATGAAACCCAAATCAATGTAAGTGTAACAAGAAAAAAATCAGACTCTACATCACAGAACGAAGAGAAGATTTAGTATTGAAGAATCTTAAAGAAGTCTCACGTTAGAATAATTCTGACTCTTTTTTTTTTCCAATGACTAATATATTTCTGCATCAGCACAAAAACGAACAAAATAAAGAAAACATTAAAATGACTGATTTTTTTTCCCCTCTACCCCCAAGTTATTATCTAAAGCAAGAAGTGACAGTTATCGTCTTTTTATCGAGACGTTATTAAACTTTCATATTTGAAGAGTGAAGGAGCCTATTTTGAGTTGATTAAAGATAACTCGATTTTCAGTTGCTTAAGACTTTGAGATCTGAATCCCTATAATATAAATCTCTTTTCGAACTCAAGTAAATTTCTTAAATTGTTAAAAATGAAAAAAAAAACAAAATTGTTTTTCACCGATTCTGACATCTTACTTTCACTGAACGGCTATGATCTAACGACTGTAATTTCTCCATCAGTTAACTCTGTTTTAAGTGCAGTTTATCTCAACAGGAAGAGAGTGTAGAAAATCCGGTCGTTCGGGTTTTTTATATTAAAAATCCAAATGTCTGAATTGCAAACACTAATAAAATAGAGAAAACTTGTTAAATAATAAAAATAGTCTTTAATTGATTTAGTCTTTTGGTAAATGTCCACAGAAAAAACAAACTTTGACTGTCAGCGAAGATTCACTGATCTTCTTTGCTGTTTTGGAGATGATTCGTTTGAAGTCGCCGACACATGTTTCTATCAGCACGCGCTAGGTGTGTGTGTATGGAGGGGGGTTGCTATGTAGCAACGTCTTGTGTTTGGCCGGTTTGAATAGAGTCGCATCTATACTCGTTGAAAGTGGGATTCTGTGGGATTTTTAAAAATAATTTTTCCCGAAAGTAGGCTCGAAAAAATAGGGTTTTATTTTTCTCTGATTGGTCAAATATTTCAAAGGTAATGTTCATTTCTAACCAATAGACACTTTAATAAAAATGGCGTGTTGTATTATGGTATCTTTTTGGCATGTTTGTAATATTGTCTGTTATCGGTTAGAAAATAAAGTTTGGGCGTGTTTTAATATAGTATAGTGATCTTCTACGCATAGCTTAGAAGGGGCACAATACCGAAAGTATAGGACACCTAATGAGGATCTAACTTACTACTCTGTCGTAATTGTTCTATCGAGACAAGCATGCTAACCATTACATCACGTTGAGATGCTCAATAGTGATTTTCTAAGCGTAGCTTAGATATGAGCAAAAGACCGAACGTATGACGCACCCAGTGAGAATTGAACTCGCTAATCGGTCGTAATTGATCTACCGAGACAAGCTTGCTAACCATTACACCACGTTGAGATGCCCGCAAACGATTTTCTAAGAGTGGCTTAGATGTTGCACAAGGCGGAAAGTGTGGAGCACCTAATGAGTATCGAACTTGCTACCCAGTCGTAACTGATCTAGTAAAACAAGGTTAATAACCATTACTGTTGACCATGTTCGTCGTAGTCTATAAATATAGAATCCAGCGCAGTACGTAATCTGTTCAATGAAACAACGTTAAAGATTAACACTCACGAGGCAGACACTCTACTGGATCTGACTATATTGCGAATAGCAGCAGCAGCTGTTCCGTAATTCTTCAGTCTTCGAAGGTCTCGGTGGTTGGCATTGAATATTCGGAAAAAAACATGGCTGCCTTTATACACGTCGAATTGAATATTTTGAGCTTTCTGATTGGTTAAATCTTCTATTGGTCAACTATAAAATGAGTCAGCTCATTTTGGTTGACTCACTAGTACATAACGTACCCAAAAACTCTAACAATTACATCATGTCGTCGTGTCCATTTTATATGGCATGTATGTAATTGTATTGGAAATAGCGTTTCTTTCCTTAAAGAGTTCACTAGAACCAGTCTGACTGGAAGTATTATCCAATCCAATCGTCCCAGAAAACAATTACCTACATTTTTAGATTAATAACAAAGAAACACGAGAGTTGATATTTCAATTTTAAATCTTAACTCGTTTTATCTTACTTTCGTTCGATTAGCGGTGTCATTTTTTTAATGACCAGAACCCCCCCATAAAAGACAATTGCTCTATAAGCTTTTACTTTATACGCTGTGTCCCTTCAAGTCTTTAGTGATCATGGCTCTCAATAATTTCCTGTTATTTGTAGCTCTTCGTACATTTTGTCATCTCTTCTAAGCCTTGCTCCTACATCCATTTACTCAAACTCTGATTTCCTTTGTCGTATTGCCTTCAATATGTCCTGTGAGTGTCAAAGTTTCCAAGCCTTTCCTCATGTGCCCTAGAAATTTCAACTTTCTCTTTCTGATGTTAAGCATAACTGTACTTTTTGTTTCCATTTTCTCTAAAACTTCGTTGTTGCTCATATGTTTGGTCCATTGTATTCTCAGCATCCTTCTGTAGAACCACGTTTCTGTTGCTTCATGTCTCTTCCTCATCTGTGAAGTGATTATCTTGCATGCATTCTTATATAGAAATATTGATTTTACGTAACAGTTCGGCAATGTTTTCTTTGTTTCTAATGAAATTTTTCTGTTTCTTAATACTTTGTTTAGCTTTTGGAAGGCATCTTTGGCTATCCCAATGCACCTTTGGATTTCAATGTCGCACTTTACGTCCTCTGTTAAAACACTTCCCAGATATTTAAATGTTTGTACTTGTTTGATTTTGGCATCTCCAATTTGTAATTTGCATGTTGGGATGTTCCTTTTACTATCAGCCATGTACTCTGTCTTCTTGCAATTAGTCCTTTCTTCTCGCTTTCTTTCACTACTATCTGTAGGAGTCTTTGTAGTTTCCTTCCTGTGTCTGCTATCTACACTGTCATCTACATATGTTGTTAAGATTGTAGTCCACAAGAACGAATTCTGGTATGAGTTCTAATTCTCTCAAAATCGCCTCACTCTATCGACTGAATAAGTCTTTGTCTTGCGTCCATTTTTTTTCTTTACAGTGTACAAAGTCCGTGAGCCACTTGAGATAGATGGTTACAGAATCAGGCACAGTTTTATGCGGATATGTAGGGGAGATAACGGTTAACCCTAGACTTGAACAGGTTAAGGTTGTAGTAATCGGAGAAATTTCTGTAGCTTCAAGTCTCTTCATCTCTGTCATACAGGAGGACAGATATCAGATAACAGTTTAGTACTCTTTTTCTTGTTTTTCACAAAGTTTTTCTAGTTCTTCATACTCTGCTTAGCTTTCGGAAGGCATCTTTCGCTATTCAAATGTGCTTTGGATTTCAGTGTCACATTTTCTGTCCTCTGTTAAAATACTTCCTAGATATTTAAATTGTTGTACTTCTTTGGTCTTAGTATCTCCAATTCGCATTTATAGCTCATACTTTTACTAAAAAACATACATTCTGTCTTCTTGGAATTGATATTTAATATTTTCTTCTCGCTTTCCCTCTCTACCTTCTGTAGGAGTTTTTGTAATTTTCTTTCTGTATCTTCTATCAACACTGTCATCTGCATATCTGGCGAATTTTACTGGACCTTTCTGGCGACTTGTGAAAAAGTCGCCCCTTTTAAGGAAGAAGATAGGCCCGCAGGGAAAGCGTGGGAAAAGTTAATTTGGCATTAAAAATATGTGATTGTTTAATTTTTAACCAATCACTAAATTCGTACTAACGAAACAAGCAAGCAATTTAAAAATCGAAAAATTCAAAGCAATGGCTAAATTGTCCTATAGAAAGGTAGTATTGACGTATTAGCCAATCGCACAACGAATAAAATGCGGGCGTGGAAAAACATAGCAGCCGCTACAGTATGACAACAAAATTCTCCGAGCGGCAGAAAAACAAGTGTTGACCATCTACATCACGGTGAGGCTTTCTAAAGCTCAGTTTTGGCGCGCGCACGCACACACACAATTAAGTGGCGTCCAGTGAAGATCGAAATCAGTACATAATAATGATCAACCCGACGAAGCGGAAGTATTATTAAAATGGCTTCACTTTCCACGATACAAGACGAAATAGCAGGGACGGAGTAGGAATATTGCGTTGCTTAAGCATTTCGAAATTCTTTCCTCTTTTTTTCCTTACCGGGTTCGAACACGCAACTGCCACAACTACGAAGCCGGTCTCAGCTTAATCAAGTACAAGGTCACGATTATGGAGCGTTATTTGGAAATCGAACAAAAGAGCAGTAATTGTCTGCTAAACAAACACACTGACCATTACTTTCTGGCTTAGTGCCCTACTAAACACTTGTTAATTATTGTCATACATCAGGTACCTAATAGGAATTACGATAAGAAGTCATGAGGTCAAATTACCAAACTTCCGGCAGTCTAGTGATAGATTCCTCAGAGCTTTCATCGGCGGCATCAGAATTCGATTACCTGGCAAATTTTCAAACTTTATTTTTCTATCTATGTAAACAGAGAAAATTGAAACTAAAAATAAATCGTCTAACATTGTAAAAAGTTAAATTTGAAAATTTTTACTCTGGAAATTGTGAAAGTTCCGTTTGATTCAACCGAAAATGAAGTGCCAAAAAGTAAGACAAAAGCGTTCAGTAGCATTTGCATCTCAATAGCGACTGTTACGCAACGTAACGAGTCTCTGAAAGGTTTTTGGGTTGGGTATATCTATTCAGGTCGGTTCCAAGACTGATAGCAAATGTGTGTTGGGTACAGCTGCAGGGAATTCCGTAGCGTCTGCAACATTTTCCGTGGCTGTTCAATGGGGTTTTAAATCTGGTAAATATGGGGATCAATGGAGTAGATAAAGTCAGCTAAATGTTCATGAATCAATTTGGGTCACCTGCGCACAACATGGGGGCTGTTTTATCCTGGTCGGTTGGTTGTTTGGGGTTTTATGGCATATCAACACCTATGGGTTATTTAATGCCAGATCCAGTATTTACTAAATATATCAAAAACGTATAGCTGGTAACATCATTGTTTCAAAAAATGGCAACATCATATTGTTTCAAAAACGTATAGCTGGCAACATTGTTTCAAAAACGTATAGCTGGCAACATTGTTTCAAAAACGTGTAGTTGGCAACATCACATTGTTTCAAAAACGTGTAGTTGGCAACATCACATTGTTTCAAAAACGTGTAGTTGGCAACATCACATTGTTTCAAAAACGTGTAGTTGGCAACATCACATTGTTTCAAAAACGTGTAGTTGGCAACATCACATTGTTTCAAAAACGTGTAGTTGGCAACATCACATTGTTTCAAAAACGTGTAGTTGGCAACATCACATTGTTTCAAAAACGTGTAGTTGGCAACATCACATTGTTTCAAAAACGTGTAGTTGGCAACATCACATTGTTTCAAAAACGTGTAGTTGGCAACATCACATTGTTTCAAAAACGTGTAGTTGGCAACATCACATTGTTTCAAAAACGTGTAGTTGGCAACATCACATTGTTTCAAAAACGTGTAGTTGGCAACATCACATTGTTTCAAAAACGTGTAGTTGGCAACATCACATTGTTTCAAAAACGTGTAGTTGGCAACATCACATTGTTTCAAAAACGTGTAGTTGGCAACATCACATTGTTTCAAAAACGTGTAGTTGGCAACATCACATTGTTTCAAAAACGTGTAGTTGGCAACATCACATTGTTTCAAAAACGTGTAGTTGGCAACATCACATTGTTTCAAAAACGTGTAGTTGGCAACATCACATTGTTTCAAAAACGTGTAGTTGGCAACATCACATTGTTTCAAAAACGTGTAGTTGGCAACATCACATTGTTTCAAAAACGTGTAGTTGGCAACATCACATTGTTTCAAAAACGTGTAGTTGGCAACATCACATTGTTTCAAAAACGTGTAGTTGGCAACATCACATTGTTTCAAAAACGTGTAGTTGGCAACATCACATTGTTTCAAAAACGTGTAGTTGGCAACATCACATTGTTTCAAAAACGTGTAGTTGGCAACATCACATTGTTTCAAAAACGTGTAGTTGGCAACATCACATTGTTTCAAAAACGTGTAGTTGGCAACATCACATTGTTTCAAAAACGTGTAGTTGGCAACATCACATTGTTTCAAAAACGTGTAGTTGGCAACATCACATTGTTTCAAAAACGTGTAGTTGGCAACATCACATTGTTTCAAAAACGTGTAGTTGGCAACATCACATTGTTTCAAAAACGTGTAGTTGGCAACATCACATTGTTTCAAAAACGTGTAGTTGGCAACATCACATTGTTTCAAAAACGTGTAGTTGGCAACATCACATTGTTTCAAAAACGTGTAGTTGGCAACATCACATTGTTTCAAAAACGTGTAGTTGGCAACATCATTGTTTCAATGTGATGGAAAAGACCTGGAAGTTCACTATTTTCCCATAGCTGGGACCCCAACAGGTGCTACCACCCCGGGTCAGGGTGGACCTGGGGACACCAGCAATTAAGAGGTGGTTCCACGCTTCCTCAAAACCTCCTGATCAGAGGCCTTGCAGTTGGATACAGTTTAACGTCGTACCCAGGACGGTTTTATCCTGGAGAAACAATCACCGAGAAATATTGCTAACTTACAGGGGTGCAAATGACCAATAACACGATCTGTGTATGTCACACAAGGAAAAGCAGATTCCATTTTCCCTTATAGTCCTTGCAAACTTTAAGAGAACACACCTTATACCATTAAACACTCTGCTGAGAGCCTGGTTCCACAGCCTCATTCGATTTCCTCCACACGCGATCTTTAGCGTCTGTCTGAATGAACTGCGAATGTAACTCTTCTGACAAGGTAACAAGGTGTCAGTCTTCCAGAGTGCAATGGCAATACTCTCCGTTCCAATTGAAGAAAAATAACTGATGCTGTAATGTCAATAAAATCCCGAAAGCAGTTGCCACCTCAGTTTTCTGGTTGCAACAACCATACCGTAGTCATTGTTATCTCTGGTTATCATCCCATGGCCGTCACAGCTAAATTGTGATAGCTACACTACCTCTTTGCCTACTATGTTAAACATAAATCATTCAGATGTGTTCATTTCTACAAGTGATGTAGGCTGAAATCATCCAGTGTTCTGCTGTCCATAATTTTGGGCGTTTCAGTTTTTCGAATTAAGGCTCGGCTAGATTATATCGTTTCGGCCGAGTACACTCCGGCCTTCATATAAAGAACATTTATCAAATCATGGGTGTCGTTGTTCCATTAGGCTACTTCGTCAAAATGAAAAAAAACTGCATTATTCAATATCGGCAAAACTAAGAGTCCAGCAATACTAAAAAAGATGAAAAGGACACAGAATTATTATTTTTGCGGGCGTAGGGCGTAGGGGAAAGGTTTTATTATTCACAATTCTGCCAGAAAGCTCAAATGGAACTCACAACTCTGTTACTGTGATGAATTCGGATGTCAAATCGGAAGTAAAATACCTATATTATGTGGTTTTCTCAGATTTTATAAGTCCCGTTCTACAGCTGATGTGCTTACGGTCATAACTGAAATTGTTTACCAAGCTCTTCATAATAACGGAGAAGCTCCTGCCGTGACTCTAGATATCTCCAAGGCGTTCGATAGGGTTTGGCATGGCGGCCTTCTTCGCAAGCTTCAGGGTTATGGAATTTCAGGTCGATTGTTTGACTTAATACAATCATTCCTGTCAAATCGTGTATTGAAGGTCGTTCTCAACGGATTCTCCTCCAGCTCTTATCCCACGAACGCAGGTGTTCCCCGAGGCTCCATCCTAGGCCCTACTCTGTTCCTTATCTTCATTAACGATCTTCCTGGCCTCATAGCTTCCCAATTAGGCATCTACACGGATGACACTACAATTTACTCCTGCGTCAAAAACAAATCTGGTGTCGCTAACAAATCTAATCTGGCCGTTCATCTCGAAAAGAACCTCCAATCGGTTGTGAACTGGGGCAGGAATTGGCTGGTTAACTTTAAAGCCTCAAAAACAAAACTGCTCTCTATGACTCATCACAGAGAACCATCCCGCCCCTTCCATTAGAATGTCTGACGCTCAACTTCTCGAGAGTTCCTCTTTGCGACTACTCGGCCTCACATTGACTGCTGAACTGAGATGGAACAAATACATTGAGTCAATAGCTTCGTCCACCGCAAGGAAAGTCGGCTCCCTGTGCCGCGCCAGGTAAATTTTCTTGCCAGAGTCGATCCTTCAAATCTACAAAATCAACCATTCGCCCTTGCATGGAGTATTGCTGCCATATCTGATCCGGTGCCTCTTCTGTTTGTCTCAAGGTTCTTGATAAAATCCAGAGACGGATATGCAATGTAATTGGCCCTGGTCTGGCATCTCGTCTGCAGTCGCTCTCTCACAGACGTGCCGTCGCTTCCCTCTGACTTTTTTTACAAATACTTTCATGGTAACTCCGATGAGCTGCTTTCACTGGTTCTCAGACTCCATGAATTTCAGCGTCCTACTAGGCTGGCATCCCGCTCACACCCTTTCACTGTCGAAACTGTTAAATGTAGCCGTCTCTTCTACTTCAATAGCTTCATGTTTCGCACCTCACGCCTGTGGAACTCCCTCCCCTTTTCCTGTTTCCCTGATAGCTATAATCTCCAACTATTCAAATGTAATGTCAATCGACGTCTCCAGATGCCTTAATCTATCCCCTATCCTTCTCTTCATCCTTTCCTCTATCACTCCTATTTGGTCTCACTCCAATTCTTAGTAACCCCTTGCGTGCTAATGGCTTCCCGCCTTGCTTGGGGTGAAACGCTTAAAAAATATATGGGGGGAGGGAGTTAACAATCACTTAATTCTGACTCCAGACAAATTACCTTCCAACAAAATTATAACCATTATCAAAATTGAGTGAAAACAAAAGGCTGAAAGCAAATTTAAACAATGCATGAAGAAAATCTCAATGTCCAGATATGGAACAAAGTTTAGTTGAATTTGTGAAAGAAAGACGATCAAGTGGATGTTCCATAAGTACTGTGGAAATAAGGTTGAAGGCAAAAGAACTATTTATAATACGCACCCCCTACTGTCGCCTGTAATTTACAGCAAAATAATGCGTATTATTATCGAGAAATTAGGCTAATTCACCCCAAGAAATTATAAATTTTAAATCAAAGAATTTGGATTTTAAAAATTTTTAGCACTCTTTTGAAATTATAAATTTTAAATCAAAATTTGTTTAGCTTGCCATGATGTTGCTGGAGTCAATACAAGAATGCAGCGACAAGAAGAGTGACGTTTTCACTTCTTACAGAGAGTAAATATTCTTCCCACGTCGTTGAAATGCTCTAAAGAACATGATGAGTTTGAGCTTAACAGATCGATAGGATAGATGGCGCTGTCGTCTCGGTGAATGCCGTGAAGAGAAGCTGCTTGGCTCCAAGAGTCACGATTTCTCTACCATAAAATCATGTTATTTATTTATTTCATGACAAAATATAACAATGAATGCATTTTCTAAACAAATTTTAAAGGACATTTCTGAATTTTAGTGTAAATATAAATTCTTTTTATTTTGGAGTGAATTAACAGAAAAAAAATCCGATATTTGTTATACTCACGTTAAAAAAGTGTCATATTCCTTAATAATAGAAAATAGATCAATGGCTTCAATTTTGTTATTTATTCCTGTTAGATATAAACATTTTTTTGCAAGCCAGACATTTTTTAAATATATAACTCTAGGTTTATAACACTCAGCATGCCCTCTTTTCAGTAGTTGTCATCGGCCGATGATATGCAATCAAGCAAAAACAGACTGGCGGTAAATGTGGAGGAAATGAGTTACAGGTAATGAAGCCATCTTGAATAGACCCCAACTCACCACGTGCTGTTTCCGCCATCTTGCTCAAGGGAGAGAACCCACCTCACCACACGTCAAGCACAAACGGCATGTAGTTATTTTGAAAAGTCAAGCCAAAACAACTCAGCACGATCACTTCACGCGAAATTTACCCTCAGGCTGAGTTCTCTTTAATGCCGAAATAAGTTCTGTAAATCAAGTGGGGGGTGGGGGACATGTCTTTTGTTTCTTAAATATGTTTTGAGCAACTTGGGTATCACAAAAGAAACAGTTTGACAGAACCAAATAGGATTCGCGAAAAGAATGCACTTTATTCACAAACACAGGTATGTCTTTGTCAAACCAAGGACACTCTTAATTCATAAAGATTCTTGTAATTTTTTCCCCTCGTAGATGAATTTCAGTGAACGTGTATGGATGTTTTGATTTTTTTTAACGCGTCTAAAATAAAGTTTGTTGAAAATTTAAAGATCATATTCATATAATAATATACGCAGTAAAAACGGCACCTCGTAGCGTGATTTTTCATAGGGAAATACCATTAAAATGCAATAACGTGAAGAATAAAGCAATTTACAGTTAAAGTTAAATTTAATAATAGTGTGGGTGAAGGAACCCAATGTTGATATTTAGGTAGAGGTCCATAATGGAGTGATTGAAAAGTAACTATTAACAACAAAACAAAATGTCCTTAGCAACTGTTTTGTTGTTAATAGTTACTTTGTTTTAATAAATTAATTTCGTTTTTGCCTTGAAAAAGTCCACATTGCACGAAACTCGTCGGCTAATAATACAGTTTTCCTATTGTCTTTTTCTACAAGTTAATTCTGAGAAATCTTTCATATATAGTTCGTCCCGATGAAAATAAAATATAAATAAAAAGAATTCAAGATAACATAAGGCAACTGCTTTTCTTTAAAAAAGACAAACTTATCTTTTTTTTTCTCTCTCTCCTTCTTTTTCTATACTTCTGTCAACAAACGAGAAGGCAACCCTGAAATAAAAAGAAGAAAAGACAGAACCGGCCCCAAATCACCAGAATTTTGCGGAACCAGATCCTACTTATTTGTGATTGAAAACTACCAAGAGTCACGTTATGTGTCGAGTCTCCCTAATTTTCGTAGTTTTCCGTTATAAAAAAAATGAAAAAGAAAAGAACGTCAGAAAATAAAACAATTATTGGCCAATCAAAAAACAAAAAAAAAAGATACTTTTAATGTTCGCCGAAACCAAGGTTCGTGCCAAAGTCTCGGAGCCTGGTCAAAAGGATATAAGCTCACACCTCTGACCTAGACGAGGAGATTGATGACTAGAGACACGACTGCTACAAAAACCAGCCATGCGTGTAGTTAAGGTCATTTGCTAATTATATATTGTGCCCTTCTTAGGGCCGAGAAAAACACAATAGAATAACATTAACCAATTTCTAAGATGACTACTATTACTACCAAGGTCTGACTTCGAAATTACCAACCCGAAACGGAAATTTTTCCAGACAATTGCCAATAACCGCCTCTTATAAACGAACGTTTTGCTACACCGAATACCAAAGGATTCGCTCCACGCATCACACTAAAATAAAAATAAAAATTCATTTAAGCCATTGAGTATTTTACTTCCGAAGTTTTTATAAAATAATAACAAAGAATATCCCAGCAAATATCCACACACACACACATATATATATATATATATATATATATATATATATATGTCATTGTGTCACACTTTTTCAACTTTACTCCTAGAGGCCGTAGCCCAACATATACTATTTTTTGAATCGGGCAGACTCCAAATTGTCTTTAAATTAAGTGGCGACATAAGAATTATCGTTGAACTTTTAAAAGGTGTGCTTAAATATTAATGCAATACTTAAATGCAGCGATCAATTTAGTAGTTTATTGTTGCTTATTGCATCTACTCCTCCTTACCTATTGTGATGAAGGCTCAATCAAGAGCCCTCCACAGGAGCTAGCTTAAATACCGCCCGATAGGGCGGTCTTTTAAGCTAGCTATATTAGGCAGCATATCTTCAAGCCTGTTTCATTAAATAATATAGACAAATTATATCTATTTTTATAATAATAGTTTCTAGTTCTCAAATTATCTTGATGTTAAGTTGAAATTCATCAAGGTAGGTGGTCTATTTTTTTGTTTATCCAAGTACTTTCGATCTCCTCCGAGATCATCCTCAGGGGTGAATTGCGAAAGCAAACTTAATGTAACTGTAATCGTAATAGTGATTTTGCGGGCATGCTCTATAATTATTTTAAAATTAACCGTTGTGGTTACAATGTAAGTACATATGTTGGCTTGACAACAACACCATTATCAAGACGTCTTACTCTCCATTTGTCGGAGACAAGTTCTATCGCAAATTTAAAGACATTTCTGTCCACCTTCAAAATACAGGAAAATACTTGTTGACTACATTAATATACTAAGCAATGAAAATGATTAGCTGTTCTAACTCGCTCTCAGCGGTTATAATATTGTCTTGCTAAGGCTACTCGCCGTGACGTCATTAGAATTCTCTCTGATCGATTTTTTGACTCACTTGGAGTTCTTTATTTAAGGCGTCTTGCCTAGTTCATTTGTGTTACCGGGGTTGTCTTATTTACTCCACAACATTCCCACTTTGAGACTTTTTTCACTAGTAAATATTTTATATTATTTCTTAGTATTCACTCCTTACTCCTTTTTCTGGTGAGTTCACCACGTACTGAACTTTCGTTTTGGGTCAACCTCTAGTTTTTTCGTATGTTTACTTTTTCTGGTAATCATACTTGTACATTCAACGAATTCTTGGGGTGTTGTTACGTCAAAACCAAAAATATACAGTACCTGCATAGATTCTTCCTTTCTTGCAGGCCTTTCTTCAGTAAACCTTTTCTTTAACTGAGTCCAATGCCTTTTGTTTCATCATTTTTCCCTTTCACCATATTTATCATTTTTCCAATTCGTGACCTTACGACACCGTCTTCCCACATTTTTTTTTATATACTCTGAAAAACACTTTTTCGACAATTTTTGAAAAATTGTCCTTTGTTATCCGTTGTGATGTAATGGAATAACCTGTCACCCCCATGAGTGACTACACTATAGATAGTAACTACCTATAAGTACCTGTAAGTCAACGGACTACAGAAATCAGCTGGAATCTGTTCAGGCTGTGATGGTCAAACTCTCTGCCTCCGAGCAGAGAGAATTCTCAGAGAAGGCTATGTCGAAGGGCAGTCTCGTCTCGGGAAACAGCTACCCGATCCCGTGTTATACGGGGTCTACGGAGAATTTTTGGCAGAGCCTACGTGCTCGGATTAACCTACATTAAACTCGGCCTTGTGCCACATCCTACACCGTGGGGAGGTTGGTAAATATTGACTAGCTGGGATCTGTTGAGCACGACTTAGACTTACGCGAGAACTACCAACCTTCCAGCAGTAGTACTCACTACTGGATTGACTTGCGACGACCTTGTGCATAACTGTTATCTTTATTCTTTTCGTACTGGTTTTTACAATAAACCTTTACTTATTTTATCCACCATGTTTAAGTATATATTCCTATTAGCACAGAATATAAAACGTTCTTATTCTTTTTTGATTTGGTAACAACTTGTGGAACACCGATTTAATTTTTCTTGCTTATATCAATTCTGCCGGTGACATGCCCGACGGTGTATTGGGATTCAGCGTTATCCGGTATAATCTCAAGACTTTTTGTAGTACTTCTTCACTCAATTTTTCATTACTTGCTTTTTACAAAACTCTCTTCAAAGTACCCATAATCCGTTCAGCTTGTCCGTTTGACCTTTGGAGATAAGGTGGGGGTAATTCAATCGAAAACATTTTACAAAATTCTTTAAATTCGTAACCAGTGAATTGTGTACCGTTATCCAAGACTATAGCATCCGGAATGCCATATCTTGCATTTACTTTTACTTCTTCCTGGGTAACTGGAGTTCACGTACTACATTGCATAATATAATTATAATTTCTATTTCACTTTTTAATGCTGCAATAATAGTATCCTCAAACGGTTGAGTATTTTTTGGTATCCATCTTGATAAACCATCAGCATATCCTAATATTTTCGTCGGTTGGTATTCCATCCTGAAATCGTAATTTAATAAGATGGTACCCAGCGTTGTAATCTATTCACTGTATGCGTAGGAATCTTTTTTTCAAACCATAAATTGGTAATAGAGGTCGGGGGTCCGTCTGTAAACGAAAACTCCTTCCGTGTATAAATTTTTGAAATTTTTTCGCTGCAAATATTATTGCTAACGCCTCTTTTTCGATCTGGCTGTATTTTTTTTCTGCCTGTAGTAGCGAACGCGAAACATGTGCGACGGCTTTCATGTTACCGTCATCATATTTATGTATAATTACTGCTCCTATACCATAGTGACTAGCATCTAAAGCGAATACTATTTCTGCTATTAGATCGTAGTGCACTAATGATTAGTCTGACGTTAGTATTTTCTTGATTTCTTCAAACGCCTCCAGTCCAGTTCCACTTTACACCATTTTTAAGTGGAGCTCTCAAATTCTGCATATTAGGTATGTAGACTGTCTCTCTCTTTTTACCGCTCTCTCTTTTCCGTTGTCTCTCTCCATCTCGTTTCTGTTGTCTCCCTCTCTCTCCAGTTGTCACTATTTCTCTCTTCTTAGAGTTGTGTGTGTCTCTCTCACCAGTTGTCTCTCTTTCCCGATGTTTCTTCTTACCGTTGATCTTCTCTCTCTCTCTCCCCCGTTGTCGCTTCTTACCGTAGTCTCTTTCTTTTTACCGTTCTCTCTCTCTCTCAAGTTTGTCGCTGTCTCTTTCTTGTTACCTTTGTCGCTTCTTACCGTAGTCTCTGTTTTGTCGCTCACTCTCCCGTTGATTCTTTTTACCCTTGTCTCTCTCTCTCTCTGTCGTTGTCTCTCTCTCTCTCTCTCTGTCGTTGTCTCTCTCTCTCTCTCTCTGTCGTTGTCTCTCTCTCTCTCTCTCTGTCGTTGTCTCTCTCTCTCTCTCTCTGTCGTTGTCTCTCTCTCTCTCTCTCTGTCGTTGTCTCTCTCTCTCTCTCTGTCGTTGTCTCTCTCTCTCTCTCTGTCGTTGTCTCTCTCTCTCTCTCTGTCGTTGTCTCTCTCTCTCTCTCTGTCGTTGTCTCTCTCTCTCTCTCTGTCGTTGTCTCTCTCTCTCTCTGTCGTTGTCTCTCTCTCTCTCTCTCTGTCGTTGTCTCTCTCTCTCTCTCTCTCTGTCGTTGTCTCTCTCTCTCTCTCTGTCGTTGTCTCTCTCTCTCTCTCTGTCGTTGTCTCTCTCTCTCTCTCTCTCTGTCGTTGTCTCTCTCTCTCTCTCTGTCGTTGTCTCTCTCTCTCTCTCTGTCGTTGTCTCTCTCTCTCTCTCTGTCGTTGTCTCTCTCTCTCTCTCTGTCGTTGTCTCTCTCTCTCTCTCTGTCGTTGTCTCTCTCTCTCTCTCTGTCGTTGTCTCTCTCTCTCTCTCTGTCGTTGTCTCTCTCTCTCTCTCTGTCGTTGTCTCTCTCTCTCTCTCTGTCGTTGTCTCTCTCTCTCTCTCTGTCGTTGTCTCTCTCTCTCTCTCTGTCGTTGTCTCTCTCTCTCTCTCTGTCGTTGTCTCTCTCTCTCTCTCTGTCGTTGTCTCTCTCTCTCTCTCTGTCGTTGTCTCTCTCTCTCTCTCTGTCGTTGTCTCTCTCTCTCTCTGTCGTTGTCTCTGTCGTTGTCTCTCTCTGTCGTTGTCTCTCTCTCTCTGTCGTTGTCTCTCTCTCTCTCTCTCTCTGTCGTTGTCTCTCTCTCTCTCTCTGTCGTTGTCTCTCTCTCTCTCTCTGTCGTTGTCTCTCTCTCTCTCTCTGTCGTTGTCTCTCTCTCTCTCTCTGTCGTTGTCTCTCTCTCTCTCTCTGTCGTTGTCTCTCTCTCTCTCTCTGTCGTTGTCTCTCTCTCTCTCTCTGTCGTTGTCTCTCTCTCTCTGTCGTTGTCTCTTTCCCGTTGTCACTGTTTCTTCTGTCTCTCTCTTTTTAGAGTTGCCTCTGTCTCTCTCTTTTTAGAGTTGCCTCTGTCTCTCTCTTTTTACAGTTGCCTCTGTCTCTCTCTTTTTAGAGTTGCCTCTGTCTCTCTCTTTTTACAGTTGCCTCTGTCACTCTCTCTATCTTTTGTTGTCTCTCTCTTCCGTTGTCCTTAACATTGTATGTCTCTCTCTCTCACTTTGTCTCTTTTTACCGTTGTCTATGCCTCTCTCTTTTTACAATTGTCTCTCTCTCCCGTTGTCTCTTATTACCGTTGTCCCTCTCTCTCTTTCTCTCTCTCTCTTCCTTATATATATATATATATATATATATATATATATACAGGGTGTCCATAAAGTTCGTGTACACTTTAAATAATTTATAACTTTATTTGTATTTGCGATAGAAATAATTTGTAAAAAGGATTAGAAAGAAGTAAATCTATATTTTTTAAGGTTTTATTGAAATTTTATTTAAGTTTCCACATGTCCTCCATCATTAGCAATACAAAGGGTAATACGATTTTGCAGTTCACGGAAAACATTTGCCAACTGATTTACAGTAATGCCTGAAATCACATGAGTTATTTTAGATATACTTATAACTAGGTACATTAAACTTTATAACATTTTTACAGATTATTTCTATCGCAAATACAAATAAAGTTATAAATTTAATATCGGGGTGTCTGTAGTGCCATGTCGCGCATGGATAGGTGTCCCTGCAGTCATCTCCGGTCGGCAACCCTGAGGCCACATTATGATTCAGGCTGTGCCAAACCTCCTCTCTGCCCGCGTCATGGGTGATAACCGTCGGCTTCCTTTAACTCTGGCCTTCTCTTTTTCCAACACCAATTATCCACATGAATTACAAAAACCAGAAATATAAACCTAAGCCAGCCTTCCCAAAATCACCCAAACCTTTAAATATCTCCTTCTCCAACATCCGTGGCATTAGAACCAACATCTGCAGCGTTGAATCTTTCCTCATTGCTAAGTGCCCGGATATACTGGCCCTGTGTGAGACCAATCTTGACTCCTCTATCCCTTCCTCTGATCTCTCGATCCCTGGATACCTTCCTCTCCTCAGAAAAGACTCTTTAACCCACATGCATGGCCTGGGTGTCTACGTCAAGGACCATCTCCCTCTGGCTAGAGAGTGCTCTCTCGAATCGCCGGATCATTCGTACTTGTATCTCCGGCTATCTCTTCTCAATGCTGAAAGCTATCTTTTCTTCCTCTACCGCTCTCCATCCTCTCAGGACTGTGGAATACTCGATGTCATTTCTGACAGCATAGATAGGGCCCTCTCTCTCCATCCGTTCGCTCACATATTTGTATTTGGCGATTTTAACGCCCATCACAACCAGTGGCTTAAGAACGCTACTACCGACCTCGCAGGCATTCATACTCTCAACTTTTCAGTTTCTCAATCCCTCACTCAGATAATCGATTTCCCCACGCGTTTTGCTTACAACCGTGACTGTAAGGCCTCACTCCTCGACCTGTGTTTTACTTCCATCCCTGAATCTTGCAGTGCCACGCAGCTCTGTCCTATCGGTAACTCCGATCATGCTGTAGTGTCTGTTAGCATCTCCTTCAGCCCCACCCCCTGCAAGGAGCCTCCTACCACCAGAACCACATTCTGCTACCAACGGGCTGACTGGGACTCGTTTCGTGACTTCCTCCGCGATGTCCCCTGGGATGCTGTATTTAAGCTCCCCATTCGAGATTGTGCTTCAGAGGTCTCTTCCTGGGTCAAAGCTGGAATCGACGCTTTCATCCCCTCCAGGAAATTCAAGGTCAAACCGCGCTCCTCCCCCTGGTTCACAGCCGCTTGCTCAGCCGCCATTGCCCATAGGAACCACTTCTTCCACCGTTTTCGTAGTGATATGTCCGACTCCAATAGACGTCTATTTACCTCTGCCCGTAACGAGTGTAAGCGTATCCTCGACGATGCCAAGGCACTATTTGCAGCTCGGATGAAGGAACGTATTGCATCCCGCAAATTTGGCTCCAAAGATTATTGGCGCCTCTGCAATAGCGTTCTGAACAATAACAACCCCTCCATTCCTCCCCTGTTCAATCAGTTTGAGGTCCTGACCACCTCTGCCCACAAGGCCGAATGCTTTGCTCGGAAGTTTTCTTCCAATTCAACGCTAGACTCTTCCGGGGTACCCTTGCCCGATTTCCCTCCCAGAACCGAGGCCCTCTTGAACGGATTGCACATAAACCCGTCGTCGGTATTGGGCATTATTTCTAACTTAGATCACCACAAGGCTACTGGTGGTGACGGGATACCAGCCATTGTCCTGAAGAAATGCGCGCCTGAACTGGCGCCTGCCCTCTCTAAATTATACAACCGCTGCCTCAAGGAGTCTTGTTTTCCTGACTGCTGGAAATCCTCAACCATTGTTCCTGTCTTTAAGAAATCTGGTGACCCCTCCGACCCTTCCAATTACCATCCTATCAGTCTCCTACTCCTCTTCGGCAAAGTCTTCGAGGCCATTATCAACACCGAAGTGATTAATCATCTGATATCCCATAATCTGCTCTCAGACAAGCAGTATGGTTTCCGCTTTGCCCGATCTACGGCCGATGTGCTTACGGCCATCACTGAATTTGTCTACCAAGCTATTCATAATAACGGTGAAGCTCGTGTCGTGGCCCTAGACCTCTCCAAAGCGTTTGATAGAGTTTGGCCTGCCGGCCTTCTTCGCAAGCTCCAGGGTTATGCTATCACAGGTCGATTGTTTGACCTAATACAATCATTCCTGTCAAACCGGGAATTGAAGGTCGTTCTCAATGGATTCATCTCCAGCTCCTATCCCACTAACGCAGGTGTTCCTCAAGGCTCCATCGTAGGCCCTACTCTGTTCCTCATATTTATAAACGACCTTCCTGACGCCATAGATCCAAAGTCGGCATCTATGCTGACGACACCACAATTTACTCCTGCCTCAAACACAAATCTAGTGATGCTGACAAAGTTAACCTGGCAGTTCAAATTGAAAAGGACCTCCAATCGGTTGTGAACTGGGGCGAGAAATGGATGGTTAACTTTAACGCCTCTAAAACAAAACTGCTCTCTATTAACCACCACAAGGATCCATCCCTGCATCCCATTAGAATGTCTGAAGACCAACTTCTCGAGAGCTCCTCTCTGTGGCTGCTCGATCTCACGCTGTCCGCTGGTCTGAGATGGAACAAATACAGCGAGTCAGTTGCATCATCCACCGCAAGGAAAGTTGGTTCTCTTTGCCGAGCCAGGAAATTTTTCTCCTCGGAATCGATCCTCCAAGTCTATAAATTGACCATTCGCTCTTGCATGGAGTATTGCTGCCATATATGGTCTGGAGCCCCTGCTGTTTGCCTCAGGGTTCTTGATAAGATCCAGAGACGGATCTGCAATGTGATTGGCCCTGATCTGTCATCTCGTCTGCAGTCGCTCTCAAAGACGCGACGTTGCCTCGCTCTGTCTTTTTTACAAATACTTTCACGGTAATTGCTCCGAGGAGCTGCTTTCGCTTGTCCCTAGGCCTCGTGTATTTAAACGTCCTACGAGGCTGGCATCCCGTTCCCACCCCTACACCGTTGAAACTGTTAGATGTAGACGTCACTTCTACTCCAATAGCTTCATGTCTCGCACATCTCGCCTGTGGAACTCCCTTCCCTATTACTGTTTCCCTGACAAATACAATCTCCAACTATTTAAGTGTAACGTCAATCGACATCTCCAGTTGCCTTGATCTATCTACTTCCCTTCTCCACATCCTTTCACCTTTCATTCCTATCTGCTCTCGCTCCAAATCTTCTGTAACCCCCTTGCCTTGATCGACCCACTGTCTTTCTCTTTCTCCACATCCTCTCCTTTACCACTCCTATCTACTCTTCCTCCAACCCTTCTATAACCCCTTGCGTGATAGTGGCCTCCAACCTTGCTTGGGGTGATACGTTTAAAAAAAAATCATTAAAGTGCACACGAACTTTATGGACACCCTGTATATATATGTGTGTGTGTGTCTTGTCAGTTGATGGTGTTGATTGTCCAAACAACACCATCACTTAACACCAGAAATGTTGAAACAAAATGGCTATTTTTTAGTGATGTTATAACATATTTATGTTGTAATTTTTTAATTTATACTATTTGCTCAACTCACTATTGAGCACTCTTTTAAGAATAGTGTTTTTGGTTATTGGAATTCTATTACGTCTACACAAGTCCTATAGGTGGAGATATCTATATCTATATCTATATATATATATAGGAGGCACGATGGAGTAATGGATAACGGCTTGGATTGAGGAATCGGAGAGCCGAGTTTGAATTCCAGTCGAATCCATTACATTCACTTACGTGCTAATACCCTTGGGAAAGGTGTGAATTTACCCTCCAACTATGGGTAAATAGCAGGACAGACTGGGTTCTATAGCCTTGGATGGCAACTAGTCTAGGAGAAGGACAACTCTGAATTCAAAACCTGCGGAGGGTCGTTTGGGGACCTTGTGGCATTCGTTGCACCAGGTCCCTGTATTCGTCCCTCCAAAAAGTGTGGATGGCCCTGCACAAAGCCTTCACCACTATAATCAAATCCTGTGCGGGTGTCGGGCTTTCAGTTTCTGGGACCTGATCTGTCTGACCCTCATACGTCGAGTTCGACGGGAGAGTCCAGTATATATATATATATATATATATATATATATATATATATCTTTTGCTTATCGCTCTCCCTTATCTCTTACATTCTCTTTCCCCAGTGATTCACATTATAACAAATATTTTATTTTTTGACTATTCAAAATCATTGTCATGAATATCTGAATAGGATTAAGTAACGACTTGTTGTGAGGGTGGCGGCGTTACAGTTAGAAAATTAAACAAGAAGCCTGTTGCTAATCATTCACATTTCTTAAGGCAGCAAAACGAATTGTTGCTTAGAGACGAAACTGAATGTCACTGGATGTAAATATTAATTTAACAAGAGTTGTTGTGGCACTGCCATTTCTAAAATCTTGTGCGAACATAGTTCTCCACGGCTTCTTCGGTTCCATGATAGAACTTTTGAAATAACTAATGCTCCCCAAATTCACCAATTTCTATATTTAGCAGGTGTTTTTCATTTGAACACAGATCTAGAAATATATACTATTGCGTACAGGTGATTGACGTTATCCACCTGTTATTGATAGCGCCATGAGCTGGAACCTATGCACGATTTTGAGGCCGCCTTCTCTAGAATTATTTACTGTAAGTACTGTTCCATCAGAGTAGATTGGATCTACCCAGTTAATTATTTGTGTAATAGTGAAAATTAGGGCAGATAGAATGCTAAAAAATTGCTGGGGGGGGGGGGGATCACAGAAAAATAGAAAATTCGAACACTGATTTAAAAAAAAATCTCTCTCTCTCTCTCTCTCTCTCTCTCTCTAAAGTAATACCTCCTTGGCTAGAACAAGTTTTCAACAACAATACACTATTTTCCCCCCACTGCTGATGCGTTTTGTCTCTGACATGCATGTGGCTCATACGCATATACATGTCATAGTTTTGTTAGGCAACCATACGGCCAACATCATAAATTGAAACATTACTTTTAGAGTGAACTTGTGTTATATATATTTTCCCCTCTTGTAGTCTTTTAAAATCTGGTTTTGAGAAATCATTTCTTCACGAATTTGATTTCCGACGATTTATTTATTTCTGAAGACGTGTCGGGCGAAAGGTGCCTAAGGCTTATTTTATTCGATTTAGTAATTGATATTAAACTATGATCCCCATTTTAAACTTACTTATATACGCACAAACACGCGCACTGTGGAAGATGAGTCATTTGGATACATGCGATATATTTAGTTGCCCCCCGCCAAAAAAGTTTACTTAATAAACCAAATGAACATTTTGGCCAACCCAATATTTAATGTACGTCCAATGCATCAAATTACTTCACATTTACGCAAGTTATGTATTTTAGTGAAAAAAGTTCAATGTAGAACGAAATGTTAATACCAGAATAGTGATTGGACACCTCGAGACGGTGTAATGGTTAGCAAGCTTGTCTCGCTAGAACAATTACGACTGAGTAGTGAGTTCGATTCTCACTGGGTGCCCCATACTTTCGGCCTTGTGCCACATCTGAGCTACGCTTGGAAAATCACTACCAGAATAGTGATTTCATGTTTTCACGGATTATGGCCATATCATGTTGAAACACCGGTTCTCGTACGACCAGCGAAGTTAACAAACATCGAGCCTGGTCAGAACCTAGATGGGTGACCGCTTGGGAATATCTGGTGCTATAAGCTCGGATGTGCAGGTGGTGTAACGGATAATGGCACGGAATTGGAAATCAGAAAACCGATTTCCAATTCCAGTCTGGTTCGTTATATTTACTTGCGTGCAAATACCCTGAGGAAAGGCATGAATCCACATTTTCCATCCCCTCCAGCTATGGATTAATTAGTATAGCTTATATCCGTAGATAAATATTTTTGTTTTTATCATTAGATGATTTATTTACATGTAGCTCAGCACTTCAGTCTAGTTTCAGTGTAATATCTGTTCATCCTGGAAAAATTCACGACTCATGTTTTTATTAGCAATTTCATTAACATTCACTCAAGAGGAGGCCCAAGAGCCACTCAACGGGGAGAGTTACTAAATGAGGTGTGTGGCAGGGCGTGTAGATATGGTAGATAGATAACTGTTAAAGAGATTATTATAGTATTTTGGAAAGCATCCACGTGGGAGCCTATTCACACTCTAGTGGTTCTTGGTAAGAAACTGCAAGGCTGAAAAGTGAGAATCTGCCAGCAGTACTTCATTTCTGTCTCTTGTAAAGAGAAAGCATAACAGGAGTCGTGTACATTTTTTAAAGCAGCACAAGGTGCCAGTCATTTTTCTAGCATCTTTGAAAATGGATTATATATATATATATCGAGTATAACAACTTAATTGTTCAAATTGAGTAAAAGCAAAATTATCCATCTGTTAGATTGACTTTTTAACCTTTGTATCTTAGAAATGATTAAAGATATCTTACTGGAATTCTCCGATGTTTTTTAAAACTCTATTGGACTCTACTTTGAGCAATAAGAATGTATAATTAATCTTCAAGCTCAACAGAAGAATCGTGACGAAATGACATGTTCATCAATAATTAATCATAGCTAAGGATCGGAAGCTCATGAAGGATTGAAATTAAGTTCATATATATATATATATATATATATATATATATATGGATCATTTTGTAACTTATTAAACTTGATCTTCACCCTTTCTAACTTTCTTTTCTGGAGTAACAAGGTGCCTCGCGGGTTTCACGTACAATTTCATTTTCAAGTTTTTTTTCACTGCTCTTTGGACTGTCAGAGCTGAAACTCTTCTCTGACTTGCCAAACGACTTACGGATTGAGTTGGATCTTTTCTAATTGATCTCTTTAGCTCTAAGTTGTTGTGACTTCCTGATCCAGTTTTTCTTTCTACTCTTCCCTCTTTTTTTTTCTTTTTAAACTTATTCACCATTCTCTTGATGGTTCTTGAATGGGCTTTGAAGATGGAAGCCAGAGTATAAATGTTGGTACCATTGCTGAAGGCCTGAATGATCTTTTTTCTCTCACTATTGCTCATTTGGAAAGACAGTGGGTCTGATATAAAATGATTTTAACCTGTTTTTTTTTTCTAGCTGAATAACTCAAAATGGTTTTCAGTGATTCTTACGACAAATGGTGTCAAGATGGGTAAACGTGTTATCTGAAAAATTGAGAAAAGGAAACTTGATTAGTTTAGGGGATTTTAGATATTAAACATTTTGTGGGATGGACAGTTATTGCGTGCTGTAACACAATTTGGACAATTTTGCTGTTACATCCGGTACATATGTTCCATTTAAGATTTGGGGTGAACCTGAGTCCCAATAAAAATTTGAAAATTCACTGTGACTAGAGTAAATTATGTCTGCTCAAGCATATTTCTTTATGCTCCGGGTACTCTCAGGGTGTAGGTAATCATAGCTCTCCACGATTTCCTGTCTTTTGTAGCTCTTAATAAATTTTGTCTTTTCGTTACTTCTCTTAAACCCTGTTCCACCATCCATTTACTTAACCACATCAAGTATGTTATGTGCTGTTTTCCTCTTGCCCTCAATCTGACTTGTGGGTATCAGATTTTCCAAGCCCTTCTTCCTCATTATGTGACCCAGAAATTTCAACTCTCTTCCTGGTATTAAGTATATTTCCTTTTTGCTTCCATTTCCTTTAAAACCTTGTTTCTCACATGCTCGGTCAATAGTATCCTCAGCATCCTTCTGTAGAACAACATTTCTGTTGCTTCAAGTCTCTTCTACATCTTTGAGGAGATTGTCCAGCATTCACTGCCATATAGGAGGAGAAATATCACATAACAGTTCAGCACTCTTTTCCTTGTTTCTAACAAAGTTTTTCTCTTTCTTAGTAGTCTGCTTAGCTTTTGGAAGGCATCTTTCACTATCCCTGTGCACCTTCGGATTTCTGTGTCACACTTTTCGTTTCGTACATTGAGATTTTATTATGCATTATGTTGTTCAACATATTTAAATAAATATTTTAATTTCAAATATGTAAGCATTGACAACTTTCACAATATGACAATATATATATGCTCCCAGGAAAAGGGTAATTTTAAAAACAGTGTCTCCTATTGCTATAAACACATTGCACTTCAACAGAATTGACATATTTCGTATGGAGAATGTTAAAATTTCCCTTTTTTTTTTCTTCGGCCATACGAGAATAGCCTAGGTGTAGGATCTCTGACTGATGCCAAATCGGTCATGTTTCAAGCCCGACTAGAAGCAAGTGGACGTCTAGCCACACTGAACAGCTGTGAAAACAGTCTGTCTGTAGATGACAGTATATATATATATATATATATATATATATATAATAGAGAGAGAGAGAGAAAACAACTGAAAAGTTGCAAACTAAAAAAAATTGAATGTTTCTTTTTTTTTTTTTTTGTGAAAGTATTTTTTTTTTTCTAAATATATTTGATATTTCAGATCGACCCCGATTTTGTATGTGTATGTGGAACTGAAATCGGAATCTATCAATACACATTTACAGTTTTCTAATGAGTGTCCTGATTGATTAAAATGTTCAGCTATGGGGGAATAAGGATAAGAATTTCTATATTATTTTTGTTCTCATTACATTTGTGTAAAGCTCTTCAGTAAAATGAATGGAGCACTTTGGCTGATTGGCATTTGTTTACATTTGTAAAAACAATACGCTAGATTTAGTTGTGTAACTCTACCAAGTGAAGATAGCTCTGGCTGACACCAAATTAGTTGTGTTTCAATCCTGGCTTGAGGCATTCGGAAGTATAGTCGCACTGACTTTTACATTATTTGCAGTAGTTTTTATTGCAAAAAAGCTGAGCTGCCAGATCAGGAACAATATTATTGCAGATTCTTCTTTGGATCTTATCAAGGAGCTCAAACAGCAGGGGCACTGGACCATATATGGCAGCAATATTCTAAGCATGGTAAGATAGATTCTGAAGAGAAGAATTGTCTTGCATGACACAGTTAACTGACTTGTTTTAGCAGCTGACAAAGCAATGAATTCAATATAGTCTTTCCTCTTTGTGTCAGCCTGTGAAGGTGCAGAGAGGCTCTTTCAGATGATTAATAAAGAGCACTTTAGTTTTGGAGGTCTTAAAGTTAACAAGCCATCCTTTGCCCCAGTTAACAGATTGAAGGTCATTTTTGGATGTCGGCTACCATTTTGGCCTCATCAAACTGATCAGACTTGCTATGAAGACAGAAGGAAATGGTTATCATCAGTGTAGATACCAAGCTGAGAGCTGATGCCATCAGGAAGGGGTCGTTAATGAAAATGAAAAACAAAGTAGGACAAAGGATGGAGCCCTGAGGGGAGACTATTAAAGTAAAGATCAACTCTGGAAAGCAATAAAAACTACTGCAAATAATGTAAAAGTCAGGACAGTAGAAAGGTTTGAAAAAAAATCAATGTATGAAAAACAGATGAAGGTTCTAGGATGTCAAATGGCTCATATTAACATGTAAAATATTCAGCTATATACAATATTGTGTTAATTAAACTTATTTCTGTGACTTCTATCTGTTGGATTTATTATCAATATTTTTAATAAGGATAGATATTATGATCCAAAACTCACAGGTTATATTGTTTATATAAATATATGCTGAAAGCTTAACCCAGATGCGTCGTGGTTTGTGTCTATCTTATGAAAATCTAAAATCTGACATCATGATCAACTCCTTCTCTGTTAATTGGCATTCAATAACAGAATTGGAGAAAAGCGAAAGCGTGAAGGAATTTGCAAAGGATTTCTGAAGTCAGTGGGGATAGAAAGTAATTTAAACTTAAAGAAAAAGGTAGTGAAAGGAATGAGAGAAGAGAGGGAGACAAAAAAAAAAGTAGACTTTCCATTTTTAATTTTATTACTCCGTTACCCACTTGATATTTTAAAGTGTGTGAAGTTTTATTTTTCTTTAGAGTATGTCGCACATGTTATTTAGGAAGGAAAGTAGGTAGATAAATAGCTGGATGGATAGATAGATATGAACAGGCTGAGATCGATATGAACAGAGCTAGCTAGCTAGTTATATAGATAGATAGATATGAACAAGCTGAGATAGATATGAACAGCTAACTAGCTAGTTATATAGATAGATATGAACAAGCTGAGATAGATATGAACAGAGCTAGCTAGCTAGTTATATAGATAGATAGATATGAACAGGCTGAGATAGATATGAACAGAGCTAGCTAGCTAGTTATATAGATAGATAGATATGAACAGGCTGAGATAGATATGAACAGAGCTAGCTAGTTATATAGATAGATATGAACAGAGCTAGCTAGTTATATAGATAGATATGAACAGAGCTAGCTAGTTATATAGATAGATATGAACAGAGCTAGCTAGTTATATAGATAGATATGAACAGAGCTAGCTAGTTATATAGATAGATATGAACAGAGCTAGCTAGTTATATAGATAGATATGAACAGAGCTAGCTAGTTATATAGATAGATATGAACAGAGCTAGCTAGTTATATAGATAGATATGAACAGAGCTAGCTAGTTATATAGATAGATATGAACAGAGCTAGCTAGTTATATAGATAGATATGAACAGAGCTAGCTAGTTATATAGATAGATATGAACAGAGCTAGCTAGTTATATAGATAGATATGAACAGAGCTAGCTAGTTATATAGATAGATATGAACAGAGCTAGCTAGTTATATAGATAGATATGAACAGAGCTAGCTAGTTATATAGATAGATATGAACAGAGCTAGCTAGTTATATAGATAGATATGAACAGAGCTAGCTAGTTATATAGATAGATATGAACAGAGCTAGCTAGTTATATAGATAGATATGAACAGAGCTAGCTAGTTATATAGATAGATATGAACAGAGCTAGCTAGTTATATAGATAGATATGAACAGAGCTAGCTAGTTATATAGATAGATATGAACAGAGCTAGCTAGTTATATAGATAGATATGAACAGAGCTAGCTAGTTATATAGATAGATATGAACAGAGCTAGCTAGTTATATAGATAGATATGAACAGGCTGAGATAGATATGAACAGAGCTACTAGCTAGTTATATAGATAGATAAGCAATGACTGAGATAGATATCTAGATATGAACAGATTTACCTAGATATGAACAAATTGATATAGATATTACAGTATTAATGCATAAATAATTGAAAAGATGAAATTCATGGCCACAGAAACCTTTATATTTTTAAGGTGATGCAAATTGTGGGAGTGCAAAATTATATTATGGCTTTAAAAATGGAAATTTTTAAAGTATATATTCCCATAAAAATATATATACAGGATGTATCAAAAATACTTTTACAAACTTGGGGGGTGGGGGGCAGGTTCACAACACCAAAACAAGACAAAATGTCTATATAAACATATATCCAAAAGACCATCATTGTACCTGAACACAGTAACTCATAACAATTGTTCAAAATGTCTTCTGCTTCCTTCTACATATGCATACACCCCATTGACTGGTGGACCCTTTCAAATATTCCTACACAGTGCCGAATGATTTTACAGGCCACTATGACATATTGATGAAGCATCTTTACATTTTTACTGTCTGCTGTTTAAACTAATTGTTTTAGGTGGCCCCCTTAGATAAAAATCCAAAGAATTGAGGTTGGGGGAATGTACAGGCCATGGAACTAGTCCTCTTATACCTATCCATCTATTCATGGTAGATGTCAGCCAGTGCATCACAAACAATGTGATTAAAATGTGCTGGTGCCCAATCATGCATGAACCACATATGTCTTTGTATTAGCAAGTGTACATCCTCTAGCAGGTCTGGAAGTGTGTTCAAAATAGTCTCTGTAGACAGCTCCTGTAAAATATGCAGGAGGAACATATGGACCTACCAGACAGTCACCTACAATTCAAGCCTACACTTTAATCATAAACTGACAATAGTGTCTAGCCTGTACTTTACCATGGGGATTGGCCCACAAATGTTGGTTGTGTAAATTTCTTATCACATATTTATACAAATGTTGCCTCGTTCATAAAATAAAACTGAAAAGACGAACAACAGAATGGCAGTTTGTGCAATAGACCATCGACAAAAGTGGTGAGTGATCATAGGGCGAAAGAGCCTACACACATTGCAAATGATATGGATACAGAAACTACTCTTGAAGTACCCTTCATGCATATTATGAGATGTACGACATGCTAGGACCACTTGACACGTGCCGATACCTGGAATCTCTCCAACAGTCTGTAGAATGTGTTCTTCATTGTCAGGGGTACAAGCAGATCTCAGTCTTCCCTGATCCATATTTTGTGGTATCACAGATCCTGTCTCGGCAACGTGACAATAAATGGCACCAAAGATTGGATGACTAAGCTGCCATCAGTCTGGAAATGCAATCTGATACAGCCATCCAGATTCGCATCCATTAACATCCATGCAGCCATATGTAAGAATCATATCTGCCGGCTCACAGTGTGAATGTCCTGCCATAATTAAACAGAATACTTCTCAGTTAACTAAATACTATACATATTAAACACTGAAGATAGACTAGCCACAAATATACACGAATAACAAATGTAACCTAGTCTACATGGCAACACAGCACTATCTACCGTGAACTTTGTTTAAAGTTACATAACTGAAAAACACAGGATTTGCGTACATATGTTTATAAACTTTTGTCTTTGTTTTTGTGTGAGGAAACTGCCCCCCAAAGTTTGTAAAAGTATTTTTGATACACTATGTATATATATATATATATATATATATATAATGTGTGTGTCTGTGTTATTATTATTATTATAAGAGATTATGATGAAAAACATTTTTAAATCGCTACACAAAAGCTGTCATGTTTCAATACTTTGATTGTACTTCTTCAGGTGATGGTAAGTAACTGGTGATGAAATGATTTTTAAGGAAATTAAAAAAACAAATGTTTACTTTCCCAAAAGTTAAAAGCAGTGGGTGGGGACGTAGGGTCAGAATTAAAATTAAACTTGTGGGTATGTCTTGATTAACCAATTAAATGTCTGATCAATGCTAAATAAAAATAAAAAATATATTCTTAGTGGGTACAGATAAACTAGAACACAGATAGGCCATCATTGGTGACTGTGGAAAATATGTCAGCAACAAATATTTTATATAATGTCATCCACATACAGGACTGTTTTGCTTCATCACAGCTCATCAGTGTGGCTGGACATCCAAGATATATATTAAAACAAAGTTGGAGGAAGTATAAGAAAAAAAGCAAATCTAAAAATATAACAAAAATGAAACAATTAAAAAGTTAACCACTTATTGCTCCTCACTCTTCAAAACTCAATCTAGGACAAAATATAGAAATATGTGCACAACAACTAAAAAGACTATGGAGCCTTGAAGTTCGCTTCTCTTTTTTTCTTTTTAACCTTCAGGCCTCGCTGGATCTCTCATTATTAGATTTGTGTCTGACTAAATTTAGTAATTAACTAACTTAAACACTTAAATCAAAGAAATCAGAAAAAAGATTTATTTGTTTTGTTTGTTTAATAGCGTTTCAACTGCTTATGGGTCATTTAATGCCGAAATCTAATTTTTTGGGGAGCTTTGAAGTAATAAAAATGTTATTCTACTTTCACAATTGGATACATGGTAGATGATACACAACTTTTGTGCATATTGAATATGATTACTAGGAGTGGTTTTGTTGAATTTATATTTTGGAATACAGTTTAAGAACTTGTAGGATATTATATGGATTAATTTCATGGAGAGAGTTGTTGATTTGGTTAAGTGGCAAATTAACCTCTATGGCTTATTTAATGCCGAAATCTAAATATTTTGAACACAATTGTATGCCTTCAATTACAGATAAAATGTATTGCTGGTCATTTTACTATAAATATGTATTGGTTGAATTTTAATAGGTATTAGTGGTGGTAATTATTTTATATAAAAATGTGTTACTGGTAACTTCAGTATAAAAATGTATTTTTTACTTTCATAATGGTTGTTTTTGTTTCTGTGTTCACCATTTGCCCATTGCTGGAACCCTAACAGGTACTACTGTTGGAGTTAGCTCCTCCTTAATTCCCTAAATGTCACTAGGGGTCATTCTCTCTACACTATAAATACTGGGTGACTTATTGCCTCATTCTCTTTTTCATTTAGTATTTTCATAGTCATTAGGTATTATGGTGGGTGTGGTAAGAAAGGTAAGTAAGAATGTGTTGTTTTGGTGCAAGAAATATTGTTAGTATGATTGGGTCAGCGTTTGTGGCTAGCTAAGTTTAAAAGTTAAGACAGAAGACCGACCTTTTCCCCATTCCCCACTTCGGCCTTGTGCCACATTTTCTGTTATACACAGGAATAAATAATCTTTTTCATTTCTTCATTTCAGCAAACACCTCTACAATGTGAGCTCTTACAAAAGATAACATCTCCCCACTTGTGGGAAGACGCCATGAACATTATACTCACATACACGTACATACAAATATTCACCAAAGAACAGACACAAATATTCACACACACACACACACAAATGTTATTGTCTATGTCCATTGTAAATTTGTGTTGAGTCTGGCCATTTTCTTGTAGTTGGACCTTCTTCTAGCAGGAATAAATAGCATGTGTCTCTAATTCAACAACACTCAAACCCACAACTGTCCTCTACACTACCACCCCAAGTCAGGGTGGAGCTGGGAACAACAGCAATTAAGAGGTGGTTTCACTCTCCTCAAAACCTCCAGTTTCCCAATAAGAGGCTTTGTTGCTGGATGTAGTTTATCATCATACCCAGGACTGTGAGAAAAAAATGTAGACGAAAATGAAGGAAGTGAGAAAAGAATTAAATAGTAGACAAAAGAAGGAAAAAAAGAATAGAAGAAAAAAGGAATACAAAATAAAAATTGAAAAATAAATGAAATGGAAAAAAAACAAGCAATAGAAGTAAAAAAACAAAAAAATAATAAATGAAATCCTTTACAATATAAAAAAATACATGAAAATCAGATTTTCTAAGAGGGATTTTTTTTGTTTAAAACCGAAATTTTTCAAAAAAATGTTAAAATTTAAAATATAATGAAAATTGTTCAATTGACTAATATGCGAACTACATCCACCCACACCACAGACCAACTTTGAATTTTTATGAAGCAATAGAAAAAGAGAAAATAACTCCAATTCTCAGCATCTCATGGTTTTAAACCATCAACTGACTCATAAAAAAAATTTATTTAGTTTTAGTAGATACTTTTCAAAATATAAAACGTAGAAATCCAAGGGGAAGTAAAGCGATGTATAATTTAGTTTCCGAGTTACTTCCCTTTCATTACCGACCTGTATAGTTTTCAGATTTTCACGATACATCGTTTGTAACGCATTTTTACACTTTTCAACACACTGCTGCACCTAGGCACATACACTAGGAAGTGATACCTTGATTCTAGACAAAGAGCACAGATATTTACACACTCCGATACTTGCCTACAAATCCAAGGTTGTAGAATGCAGTGAGTACAATAATCAGTTCCACGTAATATGCACATGCACACGTATATGTGAACCAAAGACAAAAATTGCCCAGTTCCTGTGTAACTAGTGAAACGCAGATATCAGAATAATCAGAATTTCTCATTTTGGTGTAATTGAGGTGCTGCCGCTGGGACAGAATCCTTTGGATCACACTCGTAATGTCTGTTATTGCCAAAAAACGTATAAAAAAAATTACATCTGAAGAGAAACAGAATACATTATTGTAATCAATCTTAGCCTGAAAGTTGACAAGTACTGAACCTAGAAAAAGTGCAGATATTCCGATCCTCGTCAGAAGAGCCAAATTATTTGTAAATAATACCGCTAATTTTTATGGGTATTATGCTAATAATGAAATAGTAGATTATGCGAAAATGTGCTTTTACCTTAATAGTTGTGATGTTGATACTCAAGGAGAGGGGGGAAAAATACTTATTTTGAATGTTGTTTTTCAAGGTATCCCTGCACCCCCCTCCATTTGAAAGACTGACGCTACATAATCCCCTTCCTTCCTCTTATTTCCTATCTGTAGTCTTTGCATAACACTAAAGTAGTTTTGGTAAAAGTGGCTTGTGTTGTTTCAGTATTTCTCAATCCAAGATAAAAACCAGAATTTTAAAAGTGGATAAGCCAAACCAATTTGGAAGATTGACGCTACACAATCTTACTCTTTGATCTGTGCTCTACTAAACTCAAGGAATATGATCAGCACTTGCTAATTTGTCTTAGTGAATAGAGCAATAATGCTGATAATCAGAAGATCCTGACAAATTGATCAAATTCATTTAAAGTGAAATAAAAAGAAAATTGCTTAAAAACATTTAGTGAAGCCATTATTTCTGAAGCCAATGAAAAAGTAATTGTGAATTTCTTGAGTAGAGGAGATCTAGTTCCAGACCAAATACTCTTCAACAAAAGAAACATAATAATCAATTGAAATAAACATTTTCTACTTTCTGAGCGTGTGTTGGGGGTGGTCATTCTATGAAAGTGTTTTTTGTTTTTTTTGCAACATCAAGTTATTTTTTTCTTTTCTTTATTTTTTTTTTAAGAAAAAAACCTGTTTAAATTCAATTGAATAGGATTTTTCTAATTAAAATCAAAATTATTTTCCCAAAATGGAAGTTTATTGTAATACAGCATGAAATAGAAGCCATAATTTTCAAACAATTTGAAATATTTTTATTTTTAGGATCAATAAAATAGAAAAAAAACAATAACAGAAAATGATATTAAAGAGAAAAAATGACAAACAAAAGAAGAAAAAGAGTAGAAGAAAAAAGAAGGAAAAAGAGTAGAAGAAAAAAAGAAAAGAAAAAACAATTGAAGAAGAAATGGAAGAAAAATATTCCAGAAAATAAAGAGAAAATATTCACAATATAAAATACCTAAAAATGACTTAATTTCTTCTGAGGGATTTGCTTTAAAAAAAAAGGTTAAAATGTCATGAAAATTGTTCATTTGTACTTTATGATTAATCATATGTGAACCATATCCACCCACAACAACTTTATCATTCTGTTTGCATCAGGAAAAAAAATGAAAATTACTTCAATTTTCAGCAAATATTGTGAATATTTTCTCTTTAGTTTAACTCACTAAAAAAATATTCAATAGGCGTTTTTTAAATTTTGAAAAAATAAAAAAATAAAGCTCAAACTTGAAATATAAAGTCTACATATTATGTGTGTTGGAGAAAAGGACAATCTAACTGTTGATAAACCAGAACAAGTTTGGAACATTAATGACAAAGAGGAAACAAATATGTTTTGCATGACAATTTGAAGTCCTTTACGCCATAATAATTTTGATGATGAAAATAAATGGTACTTTAATTAAATGAAAAAGCAATTTAATGAAAATTGGCAGGTCTATTATCATAATATGGGATATTTAATAACATGGAGTCTGGTAGATTTTTGTGTGTTTAATGAGTCTTAAAGGAGTGGTGGTTGGATAGGTGAAACGTAAGCTGTTTGGATAGGCATGTAGTAGTGTGACTCTGTCTGATACATACTAGTAGAAAATACAAGCATAATAACCTCATCCATATGTAGAAAAACAATTTAAAGTATTGGAAGCCCTAATAATAAAAAAGAAAAAGCCAACACTCAATAACATTGACTATGAACATGGCCATAATGTACTGACCATGTTTGGAAAGTAAAACATTCCTATAACTCTAGATACATATAGTATAGATGAAAGCGCTTGGACACTTAGAACTTTTGGACAGTTTTTACACACATTGTGCCCAGAACAGAAAACACTTTTATGAACACAAGAAAAAATTAAATAAAAAGCTTACTTGTAGTACCTTGTCAGTCATCTTTAATGAAACATACATACACACACACACACACATCATTTAGTTATTATATGTGTACCTATGTCTTGGTGTGTGACTATAGTTTCACTGGGTGGTTCCCAGCTCATTGGGCACAGGATCACCCAGCAAAACTATAGTTGCACACCAAAATATAGGTACATGTATATGTACTAATTAATATATACCTTTGCTCTGTATAACTGCATTGAGCACTATCACATTTACACCTTGTGTATAAATGTGACGATTATTTATTTGCTTGCCCACGTATGCACACCAGCACAACTGTACACACTTGTTTATATCTGGCCATTTCATTTATCTAACCTACAACTATATATATATATATATATATATATATATATATATAGTCATTCACATACAAGACTGTTTCACTGTATCACAGATCATCACTGTGGCTAGATGTCCGAATGCTTCAAGCCAGGATCAAAACTCTACCAATATGGCATCAGTCAGAGATCCTACCCCTAAGCTATCAGTGCACAGTAGAGAAAGGGAAATTTTAATTCATTATATACTATATGTATATAAACAGCAGTAGAGGTAGGTCTCAATTCATAATTGATGAGTGATGCGTTAACAGCAGCAGCCACTGTTTTGAAACTACCATTTCTTCAGTGGTGTGTATGTATGTATGTATGTATGTATGTATGTATGTATGTGTGTGTGTGTATATATATATATATATATAAGTGAACATAGAAGTCAACACTTAGAGGCGGCAGTCTGTTTCATGCTAGATGCAATCGTCAGGCCACGAGTGCTCTTTCATATATATATATATATATATATATATATATATATATATATAAAGGGTAAGTATTAAAAAAATAATAATCTGCACTTTTGTTATAACGTTTAAATTTGTCACACTGGATTCTGCTTAGCATGCTTATAGTTGGTACTATAGTGATCATGTGATTGAAGTTTGAGCTTGATTGCACCAGTTTTCTTGCTGCTGTTACAGTGTAAACATGGCCGATTCACCAGCAGTGTGCACCAAGAAGTAACAAAGAGCAGTGATCTGAGAAGGTGTGTCAGAAATTGAAATTCATCAGAGCCTTTTAGCACAATACAGCGACAGTATGCTACCACATAGAAGTGTGGATGAAGACATTTAAAAGTGGCAGGACAAGTGTGACACATGAAGGTGGAGCAGGACACACCTATTAATCCCTACCACTGATAAGATTCAGAAAGCTCAAGAAATAGTAATGGCAAACTGGCAAGTTATCAATTATTATCTCTGCAGATTCAGATAACTGCTTTTTGTTCCCTGGTCATAGGAATAAAAATAATGATGATGATGATGATGTTGGAGGTAATCTCTAAAAAAGGAGAATGCAAAGAGTCATCACGCTTGTATTAAAAGACTATAAGGGATTGTACAGCTGATGAAGTTAAAAAAATGGATTTGATTAAATGTGATAAGAAAAAAGAACAAGAAATAAGTTGAACGCTGTGGAGGTATATTTACTCACACCATGTGGAGGTATATTTACTCACACCATGTGGAGGTATATTTACTCACACCATGTGGAGGTATATTTACTCACACCATGTGGAGGTATATTTACTCACACCATGTGGAGGTATATTTACTCACACCATGTGGTCATAAGTTTCGGCTCGTGTTCACAAGAGAAAACTGAACAAATAAATGTGCATAATAACAATAAAGAAAAAACGTGGTAAATTGTCTGGTAGTTTTGTACAATTCTATTTATGTATTTGTGTGTATTAGTGCACGTGTTTTTACATTACAATAGTCATAAGGTTCATGTTATAGAAGGGAGTAAGCCTCACTGTAATATCACGAGTCCCATCACGGAGGGAAGTTATACGCATGCTATCATCATGACAGTTCTGGGCAAAAAGAGGTTGAATCTCACGTCTCTTAGCAGGAAAAGCCCCTGTTGTATGCTGGGAGTAATTTTATTTTAGTTTATTTTATTTATAATTTTCATCGTTATTATTTTCAATTATAATAATAAGAATGTTCCTGCAACACCCAAGGAAGGTCAAAATGTGTTGACAATAAAAAGGAGATCAATTGTCCAGACATCACTTAGAATAATCCCGCTATATTCTTTAATTCTCTGTGTTGTAAATCCTGATGATAGACGAATCTTGTTTGTTATGGGATTTACTTATCTGCACATATTTTTTCTTTTCCTTTTTTCTTTTCCACATTCATGATTCGCATTTACAAATCCTTTATATAAAAATATCTTAAATTGTTTATTGTTATTTATTCTTGGAAATTCTTTGTGGAACAGTGCACTGTAACCACATTGATACTGCTCGGGTTTCTGTCGTGTTATATCCCAGGCTGTTGGGATGAACAAAAACCAAGGAAAATAAAAGACAAGTATATTTTGATACATAAATAAACAACTTTTATACATTCGTTGTCTGACAACAATTAGGATTGTATGGATTGCAACAATAAATTCCACGTGTATGTCAGCTGGTCGCCATGTTCAATTCGGAAGTTACTGTTGAGAGAGACAACCAATATCCCCATTACTAGACTCCGCTACTAGGCAGGGAGGTTTGTTGAGAGAGACAAAAGTTATCACCCTTTGACTAACCCTTTAAAAAGCTAAAAATAGATATACAGATGGTCAGATGAACTGCCTGAGGGATCATTAGGTGTGAAAGTCAAACATCCTCTTTGGTTCCTGGCAGTCAGACTAGAAAGACGTACTTATTCAGGCTCGTGACAATCAACATAAGAATAGGTACTAAGGTTTACTTTTTTTTTTTTTTTTTTCAGATATCAAATCTCTTACAAAAACACATACACACCTTGTATGAACATTTCAGATATATATATATATATAAATATATATTCAATTGCTTTTATATGAAGACTTTTGTGGTTATTTTAAACTTTTTTATGTTTGTGCTGTATAGCTATTCACTTTGTTAATGAAACCAAGAGCACATTTTCTCTCACAACCTTCCTTTAAAATTTACTTGTCTTAACGGACAAGGGAAGTAACTCAATTGTATTCCGAGTTATTGTCCTTTTTAGGGGAAGGCATTTAGCTTCCCCTAACAAGTAGCAAATAGGGTTTTACATCATTTTTACCTCCTTGTTTTGAATTCAAAGTTGTCCTTCTGTTATTCTGTTTGCCAACCAAGTCTAGAAAGCCCACTCTACCCAACTATCTTACCCATAGCTTGGAGTGCATAGAGAAGAAGTGGAATCGTGTTTTTTACCTACAAAATTATTGCAAAGCAAAAATAAACCATTTCAGCTAGAATTTGAACCTTGCTGTCTGATTGTATCTTCTCATTTTCATCTTCTAACATCCTGTATTCTACAAATAATCTTGATCTCTAGTTTAATTAAAATCTTTGATTAACTGCCACATACCAATTTATTCATGCAGCAATGCTTCACCATTCACTTCCATTGGCAGAGATTTTGGTAATTAATCTGATATAATGCATTCATAAAGGAAAGAAAGAATTCCAAGAAAATTTTATGATAATTGCTCTTGGCATCAAAAGCTGAAATCTTCAGCTGAGGCTGCATATTTCTGCCCCAGTGTGTCATTAATATACTTCTCTCTATACCCTCCCTCCTGTCACTAGTTATCTTAAGAGAGGTCTTGTTACTGACATAGCACAACAATCAATGGACAAGTGTGAAAATATAATCAAATAAACTTAGAAAGGAGATGGGTGCTCCCAAATAAACCTCTTCATCTTCATGGTGCTATCAAAGAACAAATAGTGATTACTTATGTCATGGCACCAACCAATAGTTGCCGTCCTGGGTAAGACGATAAACTACGTCCAACAGCAAGGCCTCTGATCGGGTTTTGAGGAGTGTGGAACCACCTCTTAATTGCTGGTGTTTCCAGGTCCATCCTGACCCGGGGTGGTAGCACCTGTTAGGGTCTCAGCTATGGGCAAATAGTTAACACCCAAACTTGTGTAAGAGTAGGTTTTAATACCGGAAATACTTTGTAATAAAAAAAAATTATTACCAGCAATAATTTTTGAAGGAAAAATTATTACCAACAATACTTAAAAAAAAATACCAGCAATACAAACAGCTATACATTCTTTGAAAAAAATATGACCAGCGATAGATTCCTTCAAGGAAAAATATTCCCAGAAATAGATTTTTGAAGAAAAACATTACCTTATTTACATTATTCAACATCAAACATGACACGTGGAACTAGAACAGTCTACCCCAGTGAGCAAAATAAAGGGTTCAGTTCGACATTCCAACCACTTGAAGAAGGCCATAGAGTACAATGGCTGAAACATTGTAATAAATATGGCGACAAGTTGAGGACAATAGTCCGAATAATGTAAATAATGTACATAATACCTCATCTCAGAAATATAGACAAAAACATTACCAACAATAAAAATTTTGTCAGTATTAAATAACCAAACCAACCAATAGTTGGTATCTGGCCATCTTGGTAGTCTATGGTGTCAACTAGGCTGGCTAGTTAATCCTTGTTGCAGATGCTTGCTCAGGCATGATGTTGTGCTTCTTCAACACCCACACAGCTAACTTATTGCTTATATTTCAACTATGCTAAGCAGACCTTAGTTATAGTCTCTGGGAGGGAGCACATGATCTGACATGATTAATAGTTGAACAAGGCCAGTGTGCTTGATTCCTCTGTCACAATGACTTGTGCTAGCACAACATTTGACAGCTTTTTAAGAGTTTTATCTACCCAGTTTCATTTACAAGGTTTGGGTCTATCTGTGGCTTGGCTTTAGGGAGCATTTCTCATCAGTACAGCATCCTTAGATCACCTCCCCTGGCTGATATTATCAAGAAGTCAATCACCTGAAAGATTGACCATTGTGAGATTTGAACCCAGGTTTATTCTAACCAGCAGGCCATGTGTCTACACATCAAACAATAACATATCAAATGACCAATATAGTTTGTATCATTTGAGTTAGAGAGAAAATGGATACTGTCACTTAACTCTGGATTTCATGACCATCACAAAGCCAACTAAACAAAATAGGAAAGTCCTTATTAAGCCTGGAGAGGGTGATGTAATTAGATTGAACAAAAAAATAAAGATATACACTCCAGTGAATGTTTCGTAATTAATAGCTTCTAATTAATACCTTTTAATTAATATCTAATATAATAAATGAATAAATATGATATTATTAATATAAAAGTCTCTCCAACGAATCCCATTATACAAATGACCAGATTTATATTAGCAAATGGGAATTGATTATTTTAGAGATTGAAACAAAAGGACAAAGCCGAGAAGAAAGAAATATTTTTACTTGGAGATTTGACCAAATGCCTGTTTGGCTCAAAAATAAATTAAATTTCTCAAATTTTATGAAAAATTAATAAAATATAGTGTAAGTATTGAAATAGACACTTTTTTTTTTTTTTAATTTCATATTGTAAATAGGAATATTAAATGATTTAATGTTTTATGAGATGATTAATGTACTTGTGCCCTGTAGGTCTTGGAGAGGAACCTCCTTTTGCAAACCCTGTTGACTGGTGCTAAAAATCACAAAGAACTGTACCAAATAACAGAAACTACTTCACTTGAAGATTTTCAAAAGCAGCAAAATTTAAAATAGATATCATATGTAACTTGAAGAGAAATTAATGTCATAATCAAGATGCTGACATTCCACACTACTACTAACAAAAAGTTAGGAAGGAAAACCCTGTCAATATGAGAAAAAGCAATAATAGTAACTGGAATTTATTAGATATTTATTAGTCTCTGGTATCACGTGTCTGCTATGTATTTAGTGTGACTGAGAAGAGAGTTGGTGAAACACACACGTATATTTTTTTTTATTGAAATTGGAGTGGATCTGAGTAGCGAAATTAGATCAGAGCATTTTTGTTTACTGATGGGAAATCTGATCTATGGCAGGAGTTGTACCCATTTGGAACTGGGTCATTAGAAAGACAATGAAAATAGTTGAAATAATTTTTAGCGGTTAAAATTTGAAATAGCACTTAGTAAGCTATGAGGAACTTTGGAATTCACATGATTTTGGTTGACGCAGCCAGAACCCGTGATAATCGCGTGCGAAGTAGTAGGGCCAAGGGTCGGTTATGACCAGCCAGCTTTTTCTATATAAACGCGTAGTTATGCTGAAGAAGAAGCAGACGGAAGAGAGAGACGCCATGATCGGTTGGTACATCGTCATCACCTGTGTGCCGTCACGTGCATGGGCACCTGCATTGACCATTTTGGGTTGCGGTGATACAGGAAAGATGGAAGAGGCAAAGTAGTTTTTGGCTCGTCTGTCTTTGAGTGCAGTTAAGCTGGGTGGAGAGATGTCAGAGATATGAAAGTGAGCAGAGTTGAATTGAAAGCTCAAAGAAGCGCGAAAGTGACGTCAGAGATTGGAACAAAACACCCGCTAACATGTGCTGTTGATATAAGAACGATGAAGTGAATTACTCCTCCAACATCTAAGACTATTACTGCTACTATTATTACTACCACTGGGAACGGAAACGTCAAACAAGCCACCCCTCTCCTTTAACAAAATTACACAAAGTATTTTCTTTTCTTATGTTGATCATCATTCATATACAAGAGACTGGAGATCATTCTTGGAGAGGAAGTAGAGAGAATTTGGCCCGAGCAAGACAAATTATTCTCTCATCTCCTTGCAGATGGAAGAGGCAGACAGAAGAGAGAGACAGTGGAGAGTCGAGTTGGCGATTCGAGGGGGAGAGGAAGTGACGTCAGAGATTGGAACGAAGCATCCACTAACATGTACTGTTGATATAAGTACCACTGCTTCTGCTACCATGAAGATTACTACTACTACTGCTGAGGAGGAATGCAACTATAAATTTTAAGCTGTGCACAGAAATCTTTATCTCACCATCGCAATTGTTCTGAGACGATTTAACAACAAGCTAATTACAACCCACTCACTCTATGTCTAGAATCCAGTGTATGAGTTTTTACGTCAATTACTTTTCTTTTCTGTAACCCATTTCTTTTCTATACTATTCTTTTCTGCTATATAAAAGACATTAACAATTCAACCATTGAATAGTTGTTTGTCCGGCTTTCTGCAGATAGATATATATATATATATATATATATATATATATATATTTTTATTTTTTTGGTGCCTTCTAAATTTCTTGGCACAGACTCTGCAGCCGTGTCTACATCTTCAGTCAACCGTGAATGGATGAACATCACTTCTGCTTTCTGCATCAAACCAAACACAACGTGGGCAGGAAGCAGGATTAAAACAGTGGACCGGTCGAATGATCTACGGATGCTCAGGGGACCTACAGCCACTTCCTTAAGTTTGGTTAAGACCAAGTAGACACCTCAACCCAGAGAGTAAGACGTTGGAGGTTGAGGGGATGGGACGAAAGTGTTAGATAGTGATTCTTGATAAAATCCAAAGAATCTGCAATGTTATTGGTCCTGACCTGGCATTTTTTTTCTATCACTGTACCGTAGTTCTCCTTTGCCTTTTCTATAAATATTTTGATGTTAATTGTTCTAATAAGCTTTCCTCTTTGATACTTCAACTTTATGAATTTAAGTGCAGTACTAGATTGGCAGCTAGGTCTCATTATTTTATAGTTGAAATGGCTAGATGTAACTGTAAGTTCTATGCTAACAGTTTCTTCTCTTGCACTTCTCGCTTGTGGAACTCTCATCCAGCTTCTTGCTTTCCAATCAACTCTGCATTTAAATTTTTGAAAATTAATGTCAATCATTATCTTTTGACTTATTTATTCCTGTTCTGTCATTGTTCTCACTCCTTAATAGTAGTTTTCTTATATTCTTTAACAGTTGGTAAATACTTGCATCCTAGTGGCTTTATTGCCTTTGATCTTCAAAATTTTAATTCAATGTCAATCGTTATCTCCTGTCTTAATTCTTGTTCTTTTATTGTTCTCATTCCTTAATAAAGTTTTTACTTTTTCTCATGTTCTTTCACACTCAGTAACCCCTTGTATCTTAATAGATTTATTGTGCCTTACTTGGGTGGGGGGGATGAAAAAAAAATTGAGAAACTAAATTTCCTGAAAAACTTCCTTAAGAGAAAGTTTTTATAAATATCAACCAATATTAGTCTTAATTACTCGGTCAGTGAATACCAAATGTTTCCTTATAAGGAGACGCTTAATATTACTAATGTATCTGCGCCATCAAAAATAATACAAATATTTAAAGTTTTGACATTTTACAAATGTAATTATAAAATCATTATCATTTTATCAGCTCCACCAAGTGACCATAATCATGCCAAGAAATGTTCGAAAGATTGATCTTATCTGATTTAATTTGTAAATGTTATAAATTGTACCAAAAAGTCTGTTTTGTTAGTTTATAGCAAACAATACCATTGGTGTTCTTGAAAGAGTTCAAATGGCGATAAACCCATTCATGTGAAAAAGAGAAAATTTTTCAGGATGATTATCACTTTTCATTTTAGCTTGATGCATAGTTATGGCATGAGTATGGAACACCCAGTGAGGATCAAACTCACTACTCAGAAGTTATGGTATGAAAGATCACTTGCTTTATGGCAGGGTACCCTAATTATTAAGTTTTCTTTTTTGTTTTTTATCTCATAATTTGGAAATTAATACCTTAAACTATCCATCTATTGCTTTATTTATGGGAGAAGAACTGAATATTGAAGTTAGTATCTGTCAATATAGGGTAGATATAGAAATCAATGCTGCATGATGACTCGGACTGTGGTTGGAAAATCACTAGAAGTATGAAACCAAGTACAACATGCAGTGTTGATGCCTATGTCCACACTGTCATCCTCTGTATAATAATAATAAATAAATAAAATGTTTCCTTATCTACTCAGTATTGCAGATTCTGAAATCTACTCATCTCATCATTTTACAGTTGAAATGGCTGCTAGATGCAACTGTAAGTTCTATGCTAATAGTTTCTTCTCTTGCACTTCTCACTTGCGGAACTCTCTTCTGGCTTCTTGCTTCTCAGTCAAATTTGATCTTCAAAAATTTAAATGCAGTGTCAATTGTTATCTTCTGTCTTCTTAATTCTTGTTCTTTTATTGTCCTCTCTCCTTAATAGTAGTTTTTCTCATATTCTCTAACACTCAGTAACCCCATTGTATCCTAGTGGCTTTATTCTCTTTGATCTTCAGAAATTTAAATATAAATTGCATAATAAAACTAGACACCCATAAACAATATTCTTTTATAATTATACATATTAAAAAGCTAGAAATTCACAGATTTTAATCATTTCACCCCAAGAAAGGCAATAAAGCCACTAAAACATAAGAGGTTTACTAAAAGTGAAAGAATCTGAGAAAACTCATTATTAAGGAGAGAGGACAATAAAAGAACAGGTATTCAGGAGACACAAGATAACAATTGACATTTAAATTTTTGAAGATCAAAGTTGATTGCCAAGCAAGAAGTACAAAAGAAGAAACTATTAGCATAGAATTTATGGTTACATCTAGCAACAAAGTCTCATCATTTTACAGTTAAATTGGCTGCTAGATGCAACTGTAAGTTCTATGCTAATAGTTTCTTCCCTTGCACTTCTCACTTGTGGAACTCTCGTCCAACTTCTGATAAAGTATTTTTGTATTAATCTATCTCTCTCCCATATAATTTATTTATACAATACATGTAGCTATCACTTTGTTTTATTTATTTATTCATATATATATATATATATATATATATATATATATATATGGTGGAGTAATGGATAACTGCTTGGATTGAGGAATCAGAGAGCCGAGTTCGAATTCCAGTTGAATCCATTAAATTCACTTACATGCTAATACCCTTGGGAAAGGTGTGAATCCTCTTCTTCTCCCTCCAACTATGGGTAAATAGCAGGACAGACTGGGTTCTATAGCCTTGGATGGCAACTGGTCAAGGAGAAGTACAACTCTGTATTCAAAACCTGTGGAGGGTCGTTTGGGGTCCTTGTGGCACTCGCTGTACCAGGTCCCTGTATTCGTCCCTCCAAAAAGTGTGGATGGCCCTGCACAAAGCCTTCACCACTATAATCAAATCTCATGTGTCGTTGTCGGGCTTTCAGTTTCTAGGAACTGATCTGCCTGACCCTCATACATCGAATTCGACGGGAGAGTTGATCATATATATATATATATATATATATATATATATATATATATATATATATACACACACACAAAATGGACAAAGTCCAGCAATTATTTTAATATATTTTATTGTTATACATTATTTATAGAGACACAAATATTTAAGTAAATGCTCTGTTTATAATAAACAGTATTAACAACAATTACCAGCCTGAATGTCCGAGAAATTTTCATAGAAAATATGTGTCCTCTGACAGGAATCTAACCCTGTATCCTATACGGAACCATCACATAGCCTGATGTGCTATACCAGTTTAGCTACAGAAGAGTGTCTGGTTAGCAATGACGATTTTACTGCTTTTAAACTACAATCCTCCATGATTTCCCTCGAACGTTCATATCTGCTCGAAGCATGTCTAAACATAAACAAATGATGCCGCACACTACAAAATCTGACAATTATTTTAAGATATTTTATTGTTATACGTTATTTATATACACACACATATTTAAGCAAATGCTCTGTTTATAATAAACTGGTATAGCACGTCGGCTATATCACAGTTCCATGTAGGATGCAGGTTCAATTCCTCTCAGAGGATACATGTTCTATGAGAATTTCTCGAACATTCCGGCCAGTAAATGTTGTTAATACTGTTTATTATAAACAGAGCATTTGCTTAAATATTTGTGTCTCTATAAATAATGTATAACAATAAAATATATCAAAATATATGTATGAACAAAAAACACCGGGCTGAAAAGTTCATAAACTAACTATGAATGAGTGATGCTAGAGCTGTGAAATTTTGTATGCATTAATTTCAACTCTTCTTATTAATAACCGCATTGTTTCTTTCCAGGTAAACTGACATCTGACTGATAAACAAAGACTTCAAAAGTAACTAGAAGTGACTTTTCTTGAAAATGAACAAAATTTGGCATCATGGTGTTATTAAATACGTGCAGAAAAAAAGATTTAAACCCGATGTTAACATGGTTGCTACATTAGGTGATGATGCTCCAGTTTTATCAACAATGCAAAAATGGGCAGTTGAATTTAGGAGGGGAAAAGAGTCTTGAAGATGACCCAAAGTCCGGATGTTCTACAAATGCCACTACAGAGGAAAATATTGATTGTGTTCACCATGTGTTGATGGATGACAGGCGATTGACTATAAATCAAATAGCCAATGTTATTAATATATCCGGTGAGAGAGTTGAGAATATTCTGCATAATGAACTTGGCATGACGAAGGTTTCTGCTCAGTGGGTGCCACGTCTTTTCACACCTGATCAAAAGCGCACCAGCCACAGGAAAATCTGACATTGTTTGAGGCCAGATCCAGCTGGTTTCTTTGAACATTTCATAACCCAGGATGAGTGTTGGGTTCATCACTTTGTATCAGAGACAAAAAGACAATCCATGCCATGTAAACACCCCTCCTCACCTGCTCCAAAAAAGGCCAAGTCCATTTTATCTGCAGGGAAGATGATGACTTCAGTTTTTTAATTTTTATTTTTTTATGCAAAAAGGGCCACACCATCAATGGAGAGTACTATACTAATTTGCTAAGACAGTTATAAAATCTATCAAGACCAAAAGTCCAGGAAAACTTGGGGTCTTGTTTCATTAGGACAATGCTCTAGCAGACAGGTCCTTGGTTTCAATGGCTGCTGTGCATGACTGTGACTTTGAACTGGTTGACCACCCTCCCTAATTCTCCTGATCTGGCTCCATCTGATTATCATCTGTTCTCCAACATGAAAAAAATATTTGTCTGGGAACCAGTATTGGAGTGATGATGATGTCATAGCTGACATTGATAACTTTTTTGACCAACATGATGAAAACTTCTTCACCAATGGGATCCAAGCACTGTAACAATGACGAAAAAAGTGTGGACTGCAAGGATGATGATGCTAATAAAGCTCATTTTTTTCATATTCCATGAGAGTATCTTGGTCAGGTTATGAACTTTTCAGCCAACCCTCACATCCACTGTTGATGTTTTTTTTTTTTTTTTTTGAAAGCTTCTTCATCGATGGGATCCAAGCACCGCAACACTGATGGGAGAAGTGTGTGGACTGCAAGAGGGGTGATCTTAGAAAACAAACACTGTTTGGTCACATTCCATGAGAGTATCTTGATCAGCCTATGAACTTTTCAGCCAACTTTTGTATGCTATGTGTGTTGCAAGTTGTAGACTACAGTTTTGCCCTAAGGAAGCTGAAATTTGACACGGGGGTACACATTATTTTTTTTTATAAAGGTAAACATCAAAGATGTGACATTCTCTGATTGTATTTGAGAGTTTATCAAAAGAATATTTTAATAAGCACTTGTATGATTTTATTGTTGTGGTAGGATCCACCTAATTTGCATAGTGGAGTACCGACCATATAAATATGGTTGGTACCGGGAAGAGAGGAGAGGAATCAGGAGATTCAACCAGAGACTCTGCCTGACTGCGAGTCGGTCAACACATTCTCCAGGAATGGTCTTCCCAGGAATATACAAAAGACTATATGTAAATATTGTGTACACTTTCTTGTTTCAATACATTTTGTTCTACGTACATTTTGTGTTTCATTATTATTCCATGCATTAGTCAAGTTTCAACATTTATATATTGGCTTTTATCATTCAAGGGAAGTAACTTAAATTTTTCTTTTGTGTACAAAATTGCAGTACAAATTATTATATAAGCAGTTATTGCCTGTGTGCAATTATGAGACAGTGTAAAATTTTTAATCATTGGCATTCTGATGACACCAAAAATGAACATATACTAAGCTTTTGTCCAGCGAAACGTCTTTGATCAAAAATTTTCCACTTTCTCATCATTTCCACTTTTGTTTTTGATTATATTATACACACACACACACACACACACACACACACACACATATATATACTGGGTGTAACAACGAAATTGTCCAAATCATGTAACAGCAAAATTGTCCGTTTGTTAGGTTAAACTTTGAACTGTTATATCTTAGAAATGATTAAAGATATATTACTGGAATTTTCTGAGGTTTTTATAACACTATTGAACTCTACTTTAAACAATAAGAATGTATCTAGCTCTAAGTTGATATGATGATCCCTCTTCTTGTTGTGACCTCCTGATCCTGTTTTCCTCTCTACTGTTCCCTCTTTTTTTAAACTTGAAGGCCTGAATGATCTTTTTCCTCTCACAATTGCTCAGTTGGAAAGATATAGTGAGGCTAACGCAAAATGATTTTTAACCTGTCCTCTTTCTGGCTGAATAACTCAAAGTGATTTTCAGTGATTCTTACAACAAATGGTGTCAAGATGACTAAACATCTTATCTGAAAACCTGGGAAAAAAGCTCAACTAGTTTAGTGGGGTTTTTTAGACATTAAATGTCTTGTGGGATGGACAATTATCGTTATATGATTTGGACAATTCTGCTGTTATACCTGGTGTGTGAGAGATATATATATATATATATATATATATATATATATATAATAAAGAAGTTAATGGTCAGAGTTGAATTAAAAACCAGGAAACAGTAGGATTAAAAAAAGTGCTCAATACACATATAAAAAGAAAAAAATTTAACATTCATAAATTTTTTATTTAAAACATAAATAGGAAATCAATTGACTGAAGACACCAAAAGGTTGAAACCAAAGTAGCGGAATCAGCTGATTTCCTAATTTTCTATACTTATATATATAATTGTGCAAGGAAACACTAATGTAGTAACACTCTACCTTGAGTGGCTCTTGGGCCTTGTATTCGGGAACAATAGTAAGAAGAAAAAAGAAATGGAGTAAAAAGAAACAGTTTGACATCTGCACACACATTTCTTTACTACTGTAAGTTTCATGCAATTTTTGCAATCCTCAGGTGGTGAGAAGGAAAACTATATGAAAGATCAATTGGTGGTACTTCTATTAAAGTGTTCTTCTTCATTGTGTGTCTAAGAGATTCCAGTTGTCTCTTTCTGATTCTGAGTGTGTCCTTTTTGTTGCCATTTTCCTTAAGCCTTCTTCATTGCTTACACGCTATATCCATGGTATTCTCAGCATCTTTCTGTAGAACCACACTTCAACTGCTTCCAGTTTCCATCTGTGAAGAAATTGTCTACCATTCACTTCAAGCTTATATTTTTCACCTGGAACTTGTTTGTGTGTCTGCAACCAGCCATCAACACTTGCCATTTATTTAACAGCTTTTCATCGCACATGCCTTATAGTATTGCTAATTTTTCAGTGATGCAATTTTTCAGGAGTGTAGAACCAACTCTTAATTGTCGTTGTTCCAAGGTCAACCCTGACTCAGGGTTGTAGCACCTGTTAAATATGACGATAAACTACATCTGACAGCAAGGCCTCTAATCAGGAGGTTTGAGGACTGTGGAACCACCTCTTAATTGCTGGTGTTCCCAGGTCCCCTTTTTGGGTCCCAACTATAGGCAAATAGCTGACCTCAAACTGGGTACAAAGCACCATGAAGGTGTAAAAATGTCCAGCAGTGCATTTTTGAGGAAAGGGGTATTGCCAGCAACACATTTTTGAAGAGAGAAGTATTGCCAGCAATACATTGTTGAAGAAAAAAAAAAAACATTACCAGCAATGCATTTTGGAGGAAAAAGTGTTACCAGCAATACATTTTTGAAAAAAAAAATATTACCAGTAATACATTACCAACGATAGATTTTTAGAAAAAAAATATTATCAGCAATAAAAATCTCATTGGCATTAAATAACTCAAAGAAGTTGATATGCTGTAAAACAAGCCAAACCAAAACATATTACATCTAGAGTATTAATCTACAAGCTATATATATATATATATATATATATATATATATATAAAGCTTACATTTACCATGAAAGTATAAAATGATGTACAAGATATCTGTAGTTATAACTATAAAATTGCTTTCGAAATATTTAGATTTCAAGATTAAATAACCCATAGTGTTGTTGATATGCCACTAAACAAAAACGACCAAACCAACCAAAATAATTGGAGGTGGGGGTGGGGGGGAACTGAGATTCACTATGTAGATAATTTTACCCATATTCTTGTTAAATAGCTTATATATATTTGTTGTCAAGCCAAATGTCATATTCAAGAAGTTGGCCTCACTGATGCCCCATGAGTAGAATCAATGGATTTCTAACCTGACATTATTTTCTTCTACTTTAATGTTATTTTATGTAAACCTATGGGGAGCAATTTACATTAATTTACACCATTTATAAAATTAGGACATCTACTCGAATATGGCTAACCAGAAAATAATGTTTGGAGTAGTGGGAACTACATATATATGTAAAACAGTACTATATCCTTGTGCATCTCTCTTATATATATATATATATATATATATATATATATATATATATATATATATATATATATATATATAGATATATATATATCACGAAGAAAGCAAATGGTTTCAACAATAAAAAAATTTTTATTGTTGAAACCATTTGGTCTGATGAGTCAAGACCGATTCCTTGGTCTTGTGAAATAAAATATGAGATGAGACCAAAGAATCAGTCTTGCAGAATAAAATATTACCATGGGTTTCTAAAGTCTCCACTTCATTATTATTTGCTCTGTTCTTACATTAAGATCTCCTTGGATTTAATTAGGATTATCCATACAAATAAATAAAATATATATATATATATATATATATATATATATATACACACACACACACACACACAAATATTTAATAATAAACAGTATTAACAACATTTACCAGCCTGAACATCCGAGAAATTTCATAGAAAATGTGTGTTCTCCAAAAGGAATCAAACCTGTATCCTACATAGAACCGTCATATAGCCTGATGTGCTATACCAGTTTAGCTATGAAGGAGCATCTGGTTAGCAAAGTCAATTTTACTGCTTTTAAACTACAAATTTCCCTTGAACATCGATATCTTATAAATACTGCATTTACTTAAATATTTGTGTATATATAAATAACATATAACAATAAAATATATATAATCACTGTTTTTAGTGAATACCCCTATCTGAGTAAACACACCATTTATTTTTTTTTAAACAATATATTTAATTTTGTCGACTGGCCTGAATATTTGAGAAATCCTATTAGAGAAAAAAATGCACCTGCTGACAGGATTTGAATCTATGTTCCCCTTAACAGGAGAAACCACTGTTAGATTTGATGTGCTTTTAACAAACTCAGCCATGAAGGCCTACATCAATTAAGCAAGATTGAATACTACTGCCTTTTAAGCACCTCCATTTTGTTTTTTTAGATTCTCAAAAGTTTATAATTGTTCAGTTTTTTTATCCAAAATGTAAACAAAGCAATATTTTTATCTCTTTAACATAATAAGAATGTTGGATTAATAAATAAGAATCCATTTCTATTTTGGGTATATATGGAAAAAGATTGTATAAATTTGTATACACAAAAACTATGCATGTATATAAAAGTGAAGTTCACACTGATTTAACTACACACACGCAAGAAGGAAGTACAGAAACTCTTCGGCTAATGTGTGCATTGGTAACTGAAAAAAAATCAATTTTCAATTACCATGTTTAAACTGAATGTTTTACTGCACTAATCAAGTATTATGTAGGCACTAATCGAATTTTGTTATATAAAAATGTTAGCGCACTAATCAAAAATGCATTAACCGATTCCTCTATTCTGTATATTACATAGCCTGATATAAAACATGGCATATAACAACTATATAAAAACATCTCTCCTACATATCCTTGTAATATGCACTTCTCGCTTCCTCTCTGTATGCATTTAGAACAAATTCATTTAGTAAACCTCTACCTTGAATGGCTCTTGGGCCTTGTAGTGGCTGACCAATAGTAAAAAAAATCAGCTATATAAAACATCAGTGTAGTCAGCATTCAGTATATACAATTAAATTGTATTTCTAAGGTTTACAGCCACATCACATTGAAGCACCAGTTGCCATATGATCACCAAAGTGTTGTATCCTTAAAGAGGTTACAGACAAAGGTGATACTCAAGTGAAGGAACAGCAACACGCACATAGATGAAAGAAAGAGAGGTTTATTGTAAAAGAGAATACACTACTGAAAGACAGGGAATTGGGTGGCAGGCTAGTAATTCCTGAAGCAAGCCCCCAAGCTATATCCTGTGCTCACTATATATAGTTACTGATATAGTCAGTCCACAATAGGCGATAGGGAGTGTGGGACATTCCATTATAACATTAAGCAACATCGAGCCTGGTCAGTACCTAGATGAGTTACTGCTTGGGAGAGTACCAGGTGCTGCAACCTGGGATGTGCAGGTGGTGTAATGGATAATGTTTCGGAATTTTTAATCAGAGAGCCAAGTTCCAATTCCTATTGGGTTTGTTATATTCACTTACAAACAAATACCCTTGGGAAAAGGTATGAATCCACCTCTTCTCCCTCCAAATATGGGTTAATCAGTAAGACTTGTATCACTAAACCATTATCTCAAAAAGAAAAAAAAAATTCTTACAATCCACAATATTTTCTGGCTTTAAATAACCTGCAAAGAGAAAATGAATGAATTAATTAATTAATCAATGTATACTTAAATCGGTAATAATGGAATTTAATAAACCTGATCAAAGTATGGGGTGATGTTAAAAATTTCTCGGCTTAAACAAGAAGTCCTTCCCCACCTAACAAAAAAGAAATCTGATGTTTGGTTATTGGGTAAAATTTTGAGAAATGGAGCAGGCTGATAACTTTTCAGCACCCCCGCCACCATAAAAGAACATGCACTGAGCAATAATTGAATTCCTCACAGCTGTGACGATCCAAGATGATCCAGCTCGTTGTCCATTACACAATAACTAGTGTCCTTTGCTATAATAATATAGCTATATATTAAATATAATCCAAATCTTATTTCTTTCCTGGATATTCCTATGCTGTTCCTCAAAGACAAATTTGCAGCAAAACTTATTGATTTTTCTCTCCGCAGAGAAAACTCTCAAGCAAAATTACAAGACTCGTTCATGATAGCAGTTAAAAGAAAAGCAATGTAGATCTTTACAAAGCTTAATTTAGTCTGGTACAAGGTCAAATCTGGAGAGAAAGTTAGAGGAGAAAATTTTTTTTTGTGCTCACGTGCCAGGCTATCCTACTTTGAAAATCAGCATTCAACATCCTTATTTTCCCCTGGGCTTGAACACTGACCACCGCTACTAATGGGAAATAAACAATTAAAACTGGATTTACATGACTAGCAATTTATCTGAGGATATTGGCCCAATTAATTTGAAATAAAGAAAATACTTTGACAACTACAGACAATTCTCACAAAAATCAGAAGGCATCATTTAAGAACTTGCAATAAAAACAACAAAGATCAGGATATTACAGTAACTGTTGACCAAAAAATAAAAAGATAAATTTAACTTTATCCAAAGGAAAAATTTATTTGAAATACTTATTAAATTTATTTTAATACCAGTTAAGATTGAACTTATAAATATATATTTACTAAACCTGCTTTATCTTCAGACCTCAGCGTCCCCGCAAAAAACAATTGAGGAGTGATGGAAAGATATGTGTTCACTGGTAAAACAATATTCAACTGAAATAGTCTGTAGTCATTTTTTTACAGTTTATATTATATAATTCTTTTTTGTTCTTGTACATATCAGAATTTTGTATGTATGTATGTATGTATGTATATATATGTAATATATAACATGGTTATCACTGTGTAGCGAAAAACCCATATTTTAAATCAATTAATTTATAATATTAATGCTCTGTAAATTTACATTGAGCACTATTGTGTAAAAATAAAAATATCTATAAGAACACCGGATTTTATATCTTACTGTTCTGTCTTTTTATTTTATATATATATATATATATATATATATATATATATATATATATATATATATTAGAATTTTTGTTATTGTGTTGTTTGATGATATGTAATTATTGGATAAGTAACAAATTAGATGATGTGGGGATTAGGCAGAAGACTACTGTCTGTGATACAATGTTGATAGACCAAGAGTCTATCATACATGTCCCATTTGTGTACAAGATCTCGACAAACAACCCGTGTCAAAATGTAACCTCTACAGCTCCACCCATAAAAGGTCAAAAGTTCAAAGGTTAAATTTGATCTTCTGCAAAGCAGTAAAGTTCTCATGTCTCAGCTGTTAAAACCAATTGGGACATTTAACCAGCTCTCCGCAAGGAAAAGAGATGAGAGTTCAAATCTCACGAAGAGCTTATCCTTTTATTTCTGTTCTGTTCTGTTAATTCATGGCTGTAAATTTGATGACTTGGATAAAATTGTGATAAAAATTAAGATGTTTTTTTTTGTCTCTCAAGTCATAACAGATCCTGTGTCAGGAATAAGTGGAGAGTGAAAACTCAGTTGTTTTTCTTTTTTTTACGGTGAAGGCTTCTTGTATTTGTAGTCATTTTATACAGTCTGTAGCACGTCGCTTTTAAGAATTGCAATACAAACCTAAATAAAATAAACACAGGCATATGTAAAATAATTGAGTTTGGATATTGTATATTATATATTATTTATATTTACATTTATTAACACACACACACACACACACACACACACACACACTGGTTTGAAGAACAACAAAAGTTTCCATTTAAGATATTTTTTTCCTTCCATTTTGACAATTATCATTTTTCAACAATTTTTATGTTGATTGATAGGATATTACCTGGAGGTTGATTTTTGTGTTCCTGGGTACCTTTTGAATGTTGCCTCTTAATGTGTCTGAGTATTGCTAGTTTTTTTTTTGTTGTTTTTGGTGGTGGTGGGGGTTAAGTTATTTTGTTTCCACATATCCTTTTGTGGTGGTATCAGTTTAGATAGAAACATATTAAATGTTTCACAAATTAATAAAAAATTCAGAAATCTTCACAGATGTTGCCATATTTATCACAACGTTTCGGCCATTGTACTCTCTGGCTTTCTTCAGGTGGTTGAAATGTTGAACTGAACCCTTTATTTCACTCACTGGGGTAGACTGTTCTAGTTCCACATGCCATATCTAATGGATGTCAGTTATCCTTGAGGACACATGGCACAGTGGATAAAGGCATTAGTTAGATCCAGTGACAGGACCCAAAGAGTGAGTTCAATACCTGGATAATGTGGTGGGAAACTTAGAGATGGGAATTAACAGGAGATAGCTGACATCCATTAGACATGGCACGTGGAACTAGAACAGTCTACTCCAGTGAGTGAAATAAAGGGTTCAGTTCAACCACCTGAAGAAGGCCGGAGCATACATCGGCCAAAAGATGATAAATATGGCAACAAAGATGAGGATGATAGTACGAGCAATGTAAATAGTGTACATAGTACCTCATCTCAGAAATATAGACAGATATGATCCTTAACGCTTGCTTCACGGCCGAACTTTTGTCAGAGACCTGTACTACTTTTGGCCAGCCTGAATACGAATCTATCAGTATTAGTAATAATCCAACATCATTAACATGGGCATTATCCAGGTGTACTCAGTCCCAAGGTTGGAACACTTTAGGCCATGTATGTGTTTTTGTCTGTCTAAATTTTCTTCTGACATTACACATTTTGCACCTTTTTGCGTACTCTTCTCAATTTGTAGAATAGCCTGGCCACCATGCCTCTAGCCTTAATCTCTTTTGCACAGACGTTCTTCCGCAATGAACATCGTCAGGTATACTTTTTATAATTTTGCTCCTTTGTGTTGCTGGCATAACCACTACAACTCCATTATAAATTACACCCTTTTCTACAGTTAACTTATGTCTAACATCTTTAAAACACCTTTCTATCCGTAACCAATCATTCTACTTATTTTTTTTTTATCCTGAACAATATACTGTTCAGTATGGGATCTCGCTTCGCATCTCAGATAATTTGTCTCTCGACAAAATACCAGTTTCGACCCAGTGTAAAAGAGTATCTTCGAATTTTTCCTCCTTTTTCTTACTTTCAGAAGTAATGAACCTCAGTCTTGACAAAGCGTCTACATGCGGAATGGTACTGCCTTTCACGTACTCAATATCAAAGTCAAACGCCGTTAACATTAAGGCCCATCTTAGTATTCTAGAAGATGTTACATTGGTAAGTTCCTTCCTAGGACTAAATATGAATGCTAAAGTTCTATGATCGGTCCTTAGTAGGAATTTCTTTCCAATCAGAAACTGGCGAGCTCTCTTTGTCGTCCATCTTATGACCAACGCTACTTTCTCAATATTTGAGGAGTTCAATTCGGCTTTTGACAATTTTCTCGAAAGATACATAATAGGATGACCATCCTGAGCTGATCTTCTCGAAATTAAATGTTCACTAGCGTCAGTTGTTACTACTATTTCCTTTCTTTAGGGTTGAATATTTTTGCTATTACCGTCTTTGACAGAACAGCTTAAAATTTTTAAATGCCACTTGTTCTTTTGTCCAAATTAATTCCAGATTCTTTTTCCTTAAAGCAGCAAAACGTTATGTCAATTCGGAGTCTCGTTCTAATTATCGTCTGTAGAAATTTACAAGTCCTAAGAAAAATTCCAATTCTTTTTTTTGTTCTTAGGTACTTCAAATTTTAATATTTTGTCATTTAACGATTAGTCTGGTAATATGCTTTCTCTAGATATGGAGTATCCGAAAAGGGTTATTTTTTAGTGTTGTGCAAACATTTTTTTCATTAATTGTTATTTTTCATTTCAATTTTTCGTCGTTAATAACACCAACACAAATATTATCCTGGTACCATATTGTATTTTTTATATCGCTACCAATAACTTTCTCTGTAGCCCTTTGAAAAATCGCACTTGCAGTTTAAATACCATACTGTATTCTTTTCCATCTTAATAAACCTATTGGCTTTTTTATTGTTGTGACTTCTTTAAAGTCTTCGTCAATAGGTATTTGATAGGATGCCGACTTTAGATCAGTTTTAGAGAATGTTTTCATGCCTGCAAGGAGATTCAAAGCCTATTCTACATTGGGGATAGGATATGACTCTGCACATATTTTATGGTTTATTTTGTAGTCACCACATAAACGCAGATCCCCATCCTTCTTAAAATTACTAACGTGGAGGCCCATTTGCTCCCACTTGGCAGAACTTTTTCCAACAGATTTTGTTCCAGTATTTTGTTTTTAGTTTTTCCACCACTATTGATAGTAAATGTACTGGCAATTTTCATGCTTCAAAATATGAGAGGGAGACATTTTCCTTTAGTCTTAACTTTGCTTCATAGTTTTTAACCTCCCAGTTTCTTCTGCCTTGACCCTGTTTACTAATTTTGTCGAATTCATGTTCAATACATCATTTTCTATGCAACCGTGATTCTTTTCATAGTTTGCCATGATAATTATCAATAGGTCAAATTTATTTTTTAGTTTCACGTAGGCTTCAAAATAGACTAACGTTTTTATCACGAATCTGTCACTGATTCAATTGTACAAGTCTTTTCTTTAATCTTGGTTTTCGTAATTTCTTCCAGAATTTCTGGGTATCAACGTCACATCACTTCCCGTATTTAGTTGCATGTTCAATAATACATGATTGATCCGAATTTTAATAATCGTTTCTCATTTCTTTTTTCTTCATTTTGTTGGACCGTCTATACGCTTCTCTTTTTGGTTTAAAAGGATTCATTTTGAAACACTTTTCACATCTTTTGTTATATACCGGACATTTTTGTTTTTCTCTTTGATGTTGATAACCCCAAAAAAGTGTATATGATTCTGTCTTTTCTCTTTACGGCATATGTGTCCATTTCCTCTACTAGATCCGTACCTTTTGTTGTATTGAATTTTCAAATCAATTCTTGTTGCTGAACAAATGTTGACACACTGTTCTAGCGTCAACTTTTCCCATTACTCATTTCCCGATATTCCTCATTTTGAAGGCTGTTTACGAATTTCATTTGCATCAAATCCTCTTCAGTTGGCTAGTTTTCCGCTCCCAGTTTCTCAAATTCACAATATTTAGCGGCCTGTTTCAAACGAAGAACATATTCACTGATTCATTCACTTTTTGAGAAATATTCACGAACTTATCTCTCTCCCTGCATTCACTAGCTTTTTCTTGGGTGCTGTGTTTTTCACTATTAGTTGACTTATATCATCAAATGTCATTTCCTCCAACTGTCTTGGGTGTGCAGTTGCTGATGCTTTTATAATGGCCTCACAGCCAGCAGTTGTCAACAAGAGATCAGTTATTTGATTTTATCCGCCAACTGATTTTAAATCCACTAGCTTTTTTGTTCTCGCTTTAGCTGCTAGTATCCTAAGCCACGCTCGGGCGTACTCATAATTATCAAGTGATAATTGTTCGATCGGTTTATTAGATATAGGAAACGCCATTGTAGCGTAGTGTTACTGACTCACGGGAAGTAGTATGCACTTAACTGCCTCATGAGTAATAACCGTAGCTATTTATATTATTTGTGACTTCTTATGTAAATAAGTCACCTTTGTCAGATTTAATCCATGTCTTAAACTTGTATATATTGTAGGAATAAGTGAGAAAATCGAAGTGACTCTCACTTGGGTTTATCTTGTGCAGTGAGAACAATCAGTTTCTCCCTTGAAACGTTTGTTGACCGGTTCATGCCTTCTCCAAATGTAGTTGTCCTCTTTCATAATTGGTTGTATGGAGACAATGTAGGTGGCGTTGTTACTACGTTTGTGGAACTGATTTGCATGGAAATAGTAATGCTTTGTGATTGGCTAATAGCAGCCGATCCCTTTTTGGGACCAAGTGTTTTTTGAATGAATAAACATTTCTCTCAACTTTGATAATCTGTCAGAGGAACGGAAGCTAGGCTGTTGATATTATCCATGTTTTCTTTTGTAACTTTTCTTTCACACATACATGCATGTCATTTTGTCCTTAATCTCGTCTCATCTCTGATCTGAGATATTCTTTTGAACAGCAATTTCCGCAGTAGGATGTGCCACGAGAGCCACAGGAATCTAAATCTGGATTGTGGTGCAATGCGGAATGCTTTCTGGAAAGTTTGTAGAATTCTCAGATCATCTTCAAATTCTTCATTTACTAGATTTCTTTGATTGCAGCCCACACATGTTCAGCATTTCCTTCCAAAACCTGGAACAATTTCAATGTGTTCCCAGCCTAATTTGAAGCAACAATATTGAATTTTTATCTGATCTTAACCCATTGAATCATCCTCAAATATCTGCATTTCAAATAAAACTTGTTACATGTTCAATATGAAGATCAAATAATACACAATCGTACTCAATGACATCTCACTACTGAGCGGTTCAGATTTGAACTTTTTCTGACCTCATCATTCTAAGTCTAAATGCTGAAGTTATGTGATACCCTAATCAAAAAGCGTAGGTTTCATTAACATGAGAAAACATACCACACATTGATACTAAATAAAATCTACCGAATAAGATCATAAACTAAAAAAAAATGACTTTAAGAAAATTTTTACTTCACAAAAATATATAGTTACATTGCGAAAATTTTAGGTACATTTTAAATCAATTTAACTTTTTACTGATATTGAATCAGTTAAAAGTTAAATTGATTTAAAATTGAAAGTTGTGGATCTGTGTACAGAGTGTAGTGCTTATTGGTGCAGAATGTTGGGTTAGCATGTAAAGCTTGAATTCCAGCCGAGTTTTGTTGCATTCACTTTCGCACAATTACCATCTCTAGCTAGAGGTAAAGATCAGGGCAGACTGGGCTCTATGAAAAGAAAAACTCTGAATTCAAAACTCATGTGGCTAGCAACTGAACCCCATAACAATCTACTTGCAATGTCTAGCAGGGTGAGGCTCTGTTCCTCTAGTACACAGGAGAGTCTAGTGTTAAGATAGCCCCAAGTGGAAATATGACTTTTGGTGACAAATTCTCATAATATTGGGTCATGTGGTTAAGTCAAGTCAGATTTCTTTGTCAGCTGTTTCCAATTTTTCACTTGTCTGTGTCTTGATGCTCGTTAAAACAGAGAAGGCCAGATTCACACAGACATTTTTAAGAAATGAAACCAATTTACTAAAGATTTTATGGCTATTGTTGGGTACTGCAAGGAAATTTCTACCCACCTCCCTCATTCAATTTTGGAATATTTAAAATCTCACGGCATCCTTAACTACTCTGTGACACACAAGGGTGTGGCAACGCCCTGGCTGAAAAGAACTGGAGTAACTCTGAATACTAAACTTGTACTTAGTCTGGCACAAGGCCACAATATTATTGTATCTATAAGCTACCTAATAGATGGGGGGGATTTTTACCTTTTATTTTCTGACCCCACTTCCCCATGGTTATTAAAGATATCCCGTTTATTAATTCTATACTTTTTCACCCTTTAAATGATTTTCTGTATTTCCCTCTTTTATTAAGCCCTCTTTGCCCAATTTGTTTATAGTATATTGAAGAACAATCCACCATTAATAAAATTGGCTTACTTGTTGACCACCAACCATACAGCCAAACCTGCATAAAGGGAAAATTACTGCCCAAGTATATATACACACACACACACAAGTCGCCTGACGATTGCACTAGCATGAAACAGACTGTCACCTCTAAGTGCTGATTTCCATGTCCACTTTTATATATATATATATATATATATATATATAATGACTGGCCACTCACATCAGAGTATGTCTGTCTGCTAGGGTGGCTAGCCAATGCCTTATGCAGAAGCCTTCTCAGGCACATTTGTGTTGTTTTTTCAACACCTCCATTGCTCACCTGTAGTTTATATTCCAACTATGGTGAGCAGACCTTAGTTACAGTTTCTGAGGGAGAATGCATCATATAGCATGATGATCAACAGTTCAAACGAGGCCAGGATGCTCGAATCCTCAGTCACAATGTGTTGTGTCTTCATTGCATTGAATGAAGATAGCACAATCAGAAAGCAGAGTAGGTAGCTTGGAGGTGATGTAGTCTTGCTAAAATCGGTAGTAGGCACATAAGCTAGATCTCTAACTCTCTACTTTTCTCTCCTTCTGCTGATGATTCCAGGCGTCCATATCTATGTATTTGGATGAGTCCAAGTCCTCTTCAGGAGAGGTGTGTTCATCTTCACAAAACATAATACGAAGGTAATGAGTGATACCATTTTGGCTCTTTGACTCTGGCTTGGCATGTCCTAGCTGTGATGGTCTGAACTGGTGAAACTATAGAATGTGGATATATATATATATATATATATATATATATATATATATATATATACACACACACACAAACTCTACAAAATTCTTTTCCATGAATTTTGAATTTTATCAGCTATGCTAAGCAAATGGAAACAAGCTTTTCTAATTTTTTTTTTTTTTTTTTGTGTGTGTGTGAATTTCAATTCTTGTTGCCACTGTTATGTCGGTCTCTATGTATTTGGGTGAGTCCAAGTTCTCTTCTGGAGAGAGTGCGTCCATCTCCACAACACAATGTCTTCTGATTTTGTGCTAGCACAAACATGGCTGACCAAATCCGTCTCCCTAATTTAATTCAAAAGGCTAGAGTCAATCTGGGGTCTTTGTTTTCAGGCACTTTTAAATAGCACCAAAAAAAAAAAATGGCACCAAAAATCACCTTCCTTAAAATTGACCATGGCAAGATTCAAACTCTAATCTCTTTGTCTGAAAGCAAACAATTTGACCAATCGGTTACACACCCATAGATATGTATGTGGCAGGACTGGACCACAAACAACAAAGATGCAGACCCTAGAAATCATCATGACTCACCACTGACTTGAATGAGCTGGACACCTTTCCCAAATGCCAGACATCCTCCTACCCAAAGAAATCCTCTTCTCAGAGCTCACGTCTGGCAAGAGACCATGTGGAGCCCCATGTCCTTGATTCAAGGATCAGCTCAAAAAACTTTGCCATGGACAGAAGTTGATCCAGTCAATTGGGTGATGGAAGCTGCAGAAAGAACCAATTGGAGAAGAGCAGTCCACAAAATCATTTTTCAAAACCCCCCCAGATGACAAATAGAAGAGACGAAGTGAGCCAAAGAAAAGTCAGAGGCTCTCCATCCCCTGAACTCTCCTCACCTACCCTGCAGCGGCTGCTGACATCCTTCCAGATCCAACATAGGACTCATTTCACACAGCAAGAAATGTTGATGAGTACCCCAATACTTGACAATGAGTTCCGCCAACAAGAATGAGATAGAAATATATATATATATATATAGGTGTTTGAGTGTATTTGGGCATATATATATATATATATATATATGCAAAGCTCTTCAGTAAAATGAATGGAGCACTTTGGCTGATGGGCATTTGTTTACATTTGTAAAAACAATACGCTAGATTTAGTTGTGTAACTCTACCGAGTGAAGATAGCTCTGACTGACACCAAATTAGTTGTTTCAATCCTGGCTTGAGGCATTCGGAAGTCTAGTCGCACTGAGGAGCTGTGATACAGCAAAACAGTACTGTCTGTGAATGACATACACACACACACACACACACATATATATATATATATATATATATATATACACAGTCGGGTTTCGATCCTAGCTAGAGGCAACCGGACGTCTAGCCACACTGATGAGCTGTGAAACGGCAAAACAGTCTGTTTGAGGATGACAAAAAAATATATATATATAGTTTATTGCATACTGAGAAAAATGTCACCCCCCAATTAAGATTCCCCATTAATAGTGTTTTCAATATTTACTAAGCTTTGCCTGGTTTAGCACAAGATCAAAATAATGGAGTAACTAGTGAAAATTGAACTCACCATGCTAACAAAATTGTCTATAAGATAAATTTATTTATTACTCTATGGCAGTTTAGAATATCACAAGGCCAGGGTCATAGATTAACAGTGAGGACTGAAATCATTTCCTAACTGAATTGGTCTCTGAGCTGCAATTTCTAATTTGCTCCATGTCAAAGCACTCAATACTTTCTCTCTTCTGTCTCAAAGCATTCCATCCTGATAAACTTCATATAAGCCATCAAAGATAATATTTTTCTTGTTTCTCATGAGACTGATGGTTTTTTAGCACTCCCAGAAACAAATTATAGTCACCATATTAAGAAAGCCTTTTGTTCAACTTCCTCTACCCCAACGAATACATGCACCGATGTTTTCAGATATTTTCTTTACACAATAATTATTTGTTTAGTATAGCAAACAGAGCAAGTCTGTCTGGTAACATTCCATTGCTGGTTCTGTATATAAGTCCTTCTGTTGAAGAAAGAAAAATATTACACAACTTTGGCTGAATTTTGGTAAAACTATAAAAGTATTTAATAAAAATAATTCTCTTTCTTTTCTCTCTCTCTCTTTCTTTTCTCTCTCTCTCTCTCTTTCTTTTCTCTCTCTCTCTCTCTTTCTTTTCTCTCTCTCTTTCTTTTCTCCCTCTCTTTCTTTTCTCCCTCTCTTTCTTTTCTCCCTCTCTTTCTTTTCTCCCTCTCTTTCTTTTCTCCCTCTCTTTCTTTTCTCCCTCTCTTTCTTTTCTCCCTCTCTTTCTTTTCTCCCTCTCTTTCTTTTCTCCCTCTCTTTCTTTTCTCTCTTCTCTCTCTCTCTCCTTCCCTCTCATCTCTCTCTCCTTCCCTCTCTTCTCTCTCTCTCCTTCCCTCTCTTCTCTCTCTCTCCTTCCCTCTCTTCTCTCTCTCTCTTCTTCCCTCTCTTCTCTCTCTCTCTTCTTCCCTCTCTTCTCTCTCTCTCTTCTTCCCTCTCTTTCTTTTTTCTCTCTCTCTTCTTTCTCTCTCTCTTCTTTCTCTCTCTCTTCTTTCTCTCTCTCTTCTTTCTCTCTCTCTTCTTTCTCTCTCCTCTCTCTCTCTCTCTCTCTCTCTCTCTCTCTCTCTCTCTATATATATATATATATATATATATATATATATATAGGAATTTGAATAATGAACAAATAGGAAACCTTTATCAATGTTTCACTTTTATTAAATCGGGTTCTATAGCCTTGGATGACAAATGATCTACTGAAAGAAATGGCCACCTTCTGTGGAGAAAAATCTGCCTTGTGAGTCATGTATCAAAAGATACATGATCACCTAATCGTGTATCACGCATGGCACATAACTGACCGTTTCAGCTTCTCAAGAGTTGAATATCGTGTGTTGCCATTATACATATCTCTTGGCAACTCTCTTAACATTTCTCATGGGATATAGATCTGGAGACAAGGCATACTGCTTTGTTACAGATAAAAAGTGATCACTAAAGAATGAAACAGTTGTCTTTGCAGAAGGTCAACTTGCATTATCTTGCTGAAAAAAAATCAATGTTTTTTTTTTCCTTTCTCCTTTATTTATTGGTAGCTTTGAAATCAAATGCTGTTCTTGCATCTTTTGATATTGAATGCTGTCAAAGTTCTGTGAAGAATAACTAAACAATATAAATCACAGCCAGTAAAAGCAAACCTAATCCATGATTCGGTCGCAACCAAACCGATGAGAACCTTGTTGTTTCTCATAGATTGTACTAAGAATGTTGTAGTCACCATTTGGATTTTATTTTATTTTTTTTATTTTATTTTTTTTTTAAGCTTATCACCCCAAGCAAGGCTGGAAGCCACTAGCATGCAAGGGGTTACAGAAGGTTTGGAGGAAGAGCAGATAGGAGTGGTAAAGGAGAGGATGTGGAGAAAGATAGTGGACCGATCAAGGCAAGGGGGTTACAGAAGATTTGGAGCGAGAGCAGATAGGAATGAAAGGTGAAAGGATGTGGAGAAGGGAAGAGGATAGATCAAGGCAACTGGAGATGTCGATTGACGTTACACTTAAATAGTTGGAGATTGTATTTGTCAGGGAATAAGGAAGGGAGGATGTTTAAATTCATGAGGCCTAGGAACCAGCGAAAGCAGCTCATCGGAGCCATTACCGTGAAAGTATTTGTAAAAAAGACAGAGCGAGGCAACATCGCGTCTGTGAGAGAGCGACTGCAGACAATGTTTTTACACTAGAATTAGCATTAAAATTTCCATGTGGATTATTTGTTAGTTCCAGCTTAAAGTGTCCATCTTCATTAAAAAAAAATAACAATTTTTGGGTGTGTGATTACAAACAAATGAAATACACCAAAATATTTTATTTATAAATAACTCCAAAAGATATAAACAAGAGAAACAAATTTGATTAAAATTCTATATACCTAAATAAATTCAATAAATTATTATTACAAACCTGAATATATTATTTTATTATTAAATCTGTTAACATGAACTGCTTGACCTTTAACCTTCATCAGACTTTAATTCATTGATTTTTATTGCTTCTCAGAGATCTTCATTCTTTGAATAGTGTTCCAATTCTCCATATATCTTTTAATGATGCACCCCCCCAAGGTCTCTCTTTCTGGATTAGTTTTGAGTTTTTGAAAACCTTTTGACAAAGTGAACAATTATCCACTTTCCTTTTTTATGACAGATTTTCTTTCTTTCTTTTTTTCTTTATTTCATTGTTAAAAATGCCTAACCAATGTTGATTGCTATGGAAAAATAATTGTTTTCTCTCTGAAATATTGTTCTATCCAATAGTGTTATTTTGCTTCCTTTATCTCTTGTAGTTACCATGGAAAGAATTCGTATTCCTTGGGTGTATATGTAGATTCTATAAGGAAATTATAAGGACTTTGTGGAAATGACTAATTTCTTGTCCAATTTGGTGTTTTGAGCACAGAAGTTTTTGAGATATAAAAATTTATATAACTAATATAAAAATTTAACCCTACAAAATTGAATTAATTAAAATTTCAAAAATTAAATAAATGTTCCCTATTCAAACGCTTATAAACGGGTTCAGGGTCAGTCTACCTCCCCAAACGAGACTCGGCCCTTCGGTAGAGCCTCGTCCAGGTTCCTCTCTGCTCAGAGGCAGAGAGTTCGACTGTCCAGCTGGAACAGATCCCAGCTAGTCTCTGTAGTCTGTTGACTTACAGATACTTATAGGTACTTGACATCTCGGCTTCAGTCAAGTTTCCCACCACTGTGCCTTTTCTATAAATATTTTCATTGTAATTGTTCTGATGGGCTTTCCTCTTTGGTACCTTGACTTTATGAATTTAAGTTCAGTACTAGATTGGCAGCTAGGTCTCATTTTCAATTTAAATTGCTAAATGTAACCCTAAATTCAATGCTAGCAGTTTCTTCTCTCCTATTTCTCACTTTGGGAATTCTTTTCCGTCTCCTTGCTTTCCAATAAAATTTGCATTTAAATGTTTTAAGATCAATGTCAATTGTCATCGTTTGTCTCCTTGAATCCTGTTCTTTCATCGTCTTCTCTCCTTCATAATGTTTTTTTTCTCGCTCTTCAACTCTTTGTGTCTTAGTGGCTTTATTGCTTTGCTTGGGGTGAAATGATTGTAACAAAAAAATGTGATTAACAAAGAATGCTTAAAGAATTTGGAAACAAGGATGACACAAACTTAGAGTCAGAAAGAAACAGTCAAATTTTCCAGAGCACATCGTAAGGAAAGAGGGCTTGGAGAATTTGACACTCACAGGACATACAAGAGAGTCACAGTGAAATAACAAGTAATCTATCTAATGGGCTTGTGTAAATGGATGGTAGAACCAGGAGTTGGATGATAGTAAATAAAAGACAAACATTATTAGAGCTACATGGAAATTGTGGATGGCCATGATCGCCTTCTGATCTGAAGGGACACAGCAGAAAAAGAAGAAGAAGAAGAATTAATATGAAGTGAGCAGGAACTGATGTGGACAGAATTTGAATCTTTCTGATTCTAGTTTCTTTGTCGTTCACCATTAAGCTGGCCACACCTCTGAGATTATATATAAACTTTTATAAATAGATCTCATCTTACAGCATCTTCCATTGACTGATCGATTGATAGAGAACACTCCTCTAATTGTCGATATCATGTCTTATTCCACGGGGTAAACATGAAACTGGGTGTGTGCTGAACCAATCATCACTGAAAATGAACTCTCTCTCGCTTCTCCTCCATTTTTCATTTACTTATTTATATTTGTGACAACGAATTCGCTTACGTATTTACAAGACTCCAAACTGATGTTGGTTTGATTAGAGAAATTTTCAGCTGATGTTAAAAAATTTCCTCAAAGTGTGTGTGTATATATATATATATATATATATATATATATATATATATATATATATATATATATGGTGGCAATAAAGTCACTATACAGTTACTTACAATAACAATTAAAACAAAGCAATTAATGAAGATTCCGGAAATTTATTATTAAAATGGTTCTGGTTAATAACAATAAAATGCTATGGTAAAAAATAGTAAATTAATTACCGATACTGTTCGAACTGCAAGCCACCTGCTTTAATGCTTTGCTTTTTTATTATAAGTAACTGTATAGTGACTTTATTGCCACCCTGTGTGTGTGTGTATGTATATATATATATATATATATATATATATATATAATCTCCAAATGAGAGAAAGAACAGATGGAGTAAAATTCCACTGTTCATTGCATTTACTTTTAAAAATGTGCTCAATACAATGTAGAGCAATATATTATTTTTATTATAAAAGATTATAACATTGAAATTGCTACACAAAAACTTTCATGTTTCAATACTATGATTGTACTTCTTCAGGCAATGGTAAGTAACTGCCTGAAGAAGTACAATCAAAGTATTGAAACATGAAATTTTTTGTGTAATGATTTCAATATGCTTTTATTATAATCTTTTAACATAAAAATAATATATATATATATATATATATATATATATATATATATATATATATATATATGATAAAAATAGTTTTAAGGTATGCTATATTTATAGGTTAAAGTTCTCATTATCAGGGATAAAGTGTTTGTAAATAGAAAAGTGGTGACAGTCTGTTTTATAAATATCCTAATGGTTATTGGGCTTGTGGTAATGATTATTCTGAAATAATTATAGAGGGTATATGCAGGGTAGAAATAATTGCGGATCCGACTGTGGTTATTTTATAATATTGTTTGTTAACTTTTTAATTGTTATTTATTATTCATTACTTAATTATTTGTATCTGTCTATATTTCTGAGATGAGGTATTAGGTACATTATTTACATTATTCGAACTACTGTCCTCATCTTTGTCGCCATGTTTATCTCAACGTTTCGGCCGTTGTACGTTCTGGCTTTCTTCAGGTGTTTGGAATGGCCGAAACGTTGTGATAAACATGGCGACAAAGATGAGGACAGTAGTCCGAATAATGTAATTAATTATTTGTTTTGATCATCATCATCATTATTATCATTATTATTATTATTATGTTTACTTGTATTTGCGTTTCTGTCATAGTCTCTTAATTTGTTTATTATTTACTTAATTTGTTTATTTTCTTTAGATATTTTTGTTTATTTTCTTTATTAATTTTTATTTCTTTTCCCGGTGCTTTATTGTTTGTTTTTATTTAGTTCAAAGTATTGGCTTGCATTGAAGCATGAAAAAGACTATAAAAGATTTAATTTGAATTAGACGCCCCATTTTTATTTATTAAACATTAGGTTTTACATCATTTACCCTGAGGATATCAGAAATCCTAGAAAACAAAATTTGTTCACCAGTTGGGGTCAAACATCCCTACCCCTTTGTAGGGGAAACCCCCCGCTTGATACAGTGTGCTTTACCATTCAGCCATTGAACATCACAGTAAGTTTCTATTTACAAAAGGAAAATAGAACTTTGCTTACTGTGACATTATTTGTGGCTGAGCGGTTATGCACACCAGATCAAACAGTAGCACAGCTGTGTTTAAAACCCGTGTTTTTGTCATGTAGGAAAATCCAACATGGCGCGTAAACAAAATATTCGTTGAAAAAATCCGATTCGTCAGTAACATTTTAAACACCTCATAGAATGTAAAGTTCTTAATGCAAATCTGTGCCAAACTTTCAGATTAGGTTTTTGTGGCGGCTATACCATTACATTTTGTTGTCCTTCTGCCTTTTGCTAAAACTTGGTGGATCATTGTTTATTTGGAAAACCCATGCAACAAAGCATTTATTTCTTGGCTGATATCATGTGAAGATATTTAAATATATCTGTATGATTATTCCTTATGATATTGTTCTTTCTGTGGCAATGCATCCGTTCTTCATCACATGATGATGGCGGCACATGCTTCATTCTTGCATTGATAATCTTCAAATTGCAAGACCCTCTCTTCAGTCAGCAAATATGAAAATGGTCATCATGGCCAAACAATTCAAAGAGTAGTAATTTCTCCATTAAATAAGATCTTCAACCCTATGGGCAATTGTAAAATGTAGTCTGGCATTCAGAGCTGGATTTAGATGAAGAGAGTGACCCTAGGCTATTCCACTTGTGAGGCCCCACCAAATCTCTCAATCTCAAGAGTAGAGGAAAATGGAAGAGTGTTAATTTAAACAATTTGAGTAAAGCTGAGGATGATGGTGAGTGTTTAAAATTACTGAAGGGTTCTTTAGAGTCTACAATGCATTATGACAGCATGTGCAAGAAAGGCCAATGACAGTGTCAAAAATATTATACACCTTGGCTAGGGGCCCACTAGATTTTGAGGCCTGCTAAGCCTATAGGTAAATCATGCACTGGTAGCATTTTTATGGTAGTTTTGGAGCAGTCGTTTCTTTTGTTTAAAAAACCTTTCAGGTTATGTCCACATTTTATGTGTTTTATTATGGATATAGATAGTTTTTGTACCTGTATACTCCAACATCTTCATAAGGTCCTTTGGTGTTGTTCCAGGGGTGAGTTGCTATTTTCCTACAAAAGTTTATTCAACTGTAGAAGATGAAACCAATTTTCTTCTTAAAGGATATATGACTGCCATGTACTCTTTCAGTGTATATACTTGTGCACTTTTGTTTGTACAAATAAACAAGGCATATCAGGTATTTGGAAATTGGTCCCAAGGAAGAACCCAGATTTGTGGGGGTCCATAATTTGTTTTGTATCCAGGTAGATACATTTTTGATTTTTCCATGATATTGTGACACTTGGACCTTAGGGAGTTAATCAAACAAAAAAAAAAAAAGGAAAGAAAGAAAAAGAGGAAAGAGACAACTAACTGGATGCAAATTGTTGAAATTTGCAGGAAAGTGGATTGGAAAGTTGAGAAGATAATTAAAAAATGTATTGAAAAAAATTATGTTTCCAAATAATAAAATGTAATCACAAACAGTTTGAAGGAGAATCAAATCCAAATTTAACTAAACAGAATTCAGTCAGATTGAGCAAAACAAAGGCTACTAGCCCTTCCCCACTTCCCACTGATAAGAAAGAGATGATTAATGTATCATTGAAGATTTTGTTCCTGGAAAATATAAAAAATATATGTTGTCAATAAGCAAAACAGGTGGTCACTGAAATAACATCTCAACTGTTCCAGACAAAGAGCCAGGAAAAATACCTGTTTTGAATCGGCTGCTCCGAAGAAAAATACCCCTAAAAAATAAAGACTAGTGCTTAAGATTGGGAATGGATTTGTCCATTTTAATTTCTGTGATATTCATCAAAATTTTTATGGCTGACATTATTTTGGATTCTTTTGGAGACAAGCTGATAAAAAAAATTAATTACTATCCCTGAAGTGACCACAGGCAACTAGCTGTGTAGCCTACTTGATCAAGAAACACATAAACAGAGAAAGATAGGTTTTTTATTACCAAAGATGTTGGGAATATTTTCTTTCCTTTTCTTTCCCACCCATGATGACTGAAAATGAACAAAACAATTATTGAGATTGGTGCTGATTATCAAGTCCCTGGCTTGGGGAAATCATTTTAAACAACCAGCGTGAAACAAGCTGATAAAGAAAGATTAATTACTGGAAATCCCCTTTTTGCCTACATATTCTAAAAGTTTTGTCACTAAGACTGTTGTACCAGCCCTTGGAGTGGGTTGAGTGAGGTTGCTGTTGACAAGGTGAGAGAAAGGAGAGAGAGATTAGCATTGCTTATATGAAGTGATGGTGCAAGATAAGAAGTGAAGGGAGTTGGAGTTAAGGGGCCACTTGATTCTTCTAACCACTCTCAAAAGGGAGCTGGTCAACCCCAAAATTTGGAGAATTACTTGAGTAAACATATTTTGAAACTATGGGATTTTAGAAAAAGGTTGATGTTTAGGGTGGGAGATAACTGAACTCTAGAGCCTGGTCAACCCCACACTGGCCAGACACAGGACTCCATATAAGCTGGAAGTTTGGATAACAAGCGAAGAGTCCCCATATCACTGCTACTGCAATACACATCGTCCACTGAAACCTCCTGACGAAGACCTTGTGTCAGCCATGAAGAGCAGAACTTAGAAATTTAAATTATTACTAACACAGGCTGTAAAATCCAAAAGGGGATCCCAGTGTCATTTGATTATCACATTAGGTGGGAAGGGTTAATCATATATAAACCAAATCATTGTTACATTTTTAATCAGTTATTTCTTTATTCCAAAGAATTCTTTTTTTGTGTGTGTAGGTCGTCACTGTCAGCCTGTTCTTCACTTCAGTTTACTTCATCAGCGATCTTCCCACCCACTGTAATCAAAAACAACATGGCAGAGGTGTAAAGGAGATAAACACCAGCTAGATCGAGTGGAACTGTGCTCATCATCACAATACCAGCCACAATCCAGCAATGTGTTACCAAGTGAGGAGTCAGCTAGATGGTAACCATGGTGATCTGAAGGAACCCAATGACCAATTTCAGCATGAGAGGGTTACAATATCAACTAAAGAGTCACTGAGTTTGTAGGCATGTCTGAAAATTATATCCACAGGTACACCTTCAGTTAACACACATGATGCCAATTAGTATATATGAAAACTCCTACAGCAAAAGCCCAATTTTCTAGAACATTCCAAGCTGTTTAAATGGACAGTCATCTTCAGCGTATATAAAAAGTTTACAATTTCAATAAGTGATATATTGTGTGAATTTTAGCTTTAATTTCATTAAAAATATTGAAAACTTGTTTTGGAAATGACAGGTTTTATTATGCAAAGTATAAGTAAGATTTATTTACAAATAAAAATTTAAGGTCATAAAAAGACAGATTTCATTAAAACAATATCCTGTATATCTGAATAAATTCTTTTATTATTTTTCATGGGCTCTTTAACATTATATAACCTTCATCAATCTTTTAACCATTGATTTTATTAGCATTTCTATTGTTTTTGATTCAACTTGTTTTCTTGAGATCTTTAACTGAATATTGTTTTCCTTTATCACATGCACACACACTCACATGCACACACATATTTTAAAATAGAATGACACGAGTTCAAATTTCATGGAGCTCAGAATAAACACTACTACTACTACTACAATGGCATCACACAACTACATCTTAAAAAGACAACCATGAAAAGAAATTGACAATACTTAACAACAAACCCCTTGAAAATGGCTAAAGAAATGGCCCCAAATCACTTGGCACAATAGACATACGGATAATTTTTATAATCTTTTACCCCCACCAAATGGAAAAATTTAAGAACACTAGAAAAAAACTCAAAAAAATTCATCAAATTTTCCTTCTGTTATATGAAACATGTTTGAAAGAAAGGTTGCAGCCAAAATATTAATTATATATATATATATATATATATATATACATATATATATATATATATATAGTCAAACCTAATGAGCCAGACACACCTACCAAGGTTTCACTTAGGCAGATCGTCAGGGTCGACCCTGACGATCTGCCTAAGTGAAACCTTGGTAGGTGTGTCTGGCTCATTAGGTTTGACTAGGTTTGCTCTACGCTTGTATTGAGCTCTTTAGTTAGTTGTTTACTCGTATCGGGGTTTTTTCTTTGGGCCTTGAACCTGTATCTGTGCGATTATTTTCGACAGACTTTCATGTTCCTGGCTCTTTCTTTTTTTAAAACCTTCTTTTCCTTCGTGATTGATTTGGCTGTTGTTAAATCAAGAGTTCGAAGGTTTTTCGACACGAGTATAGTTACCTATATATATATATATATATATATATATATATATATATATATAAATAATGTCACAGACAAGAAATCTTTGGTAATGGCAATATTATCTGTTTCCTTTATAAGGAAACATTCAGCATGCATTTAACAAACTGCATGTAATATTGTCAATTGAGATTTATAAAATCTTTCTCTTAAAACAATCTTTGAGAAAAATAGGTTTCTCAAGTCCAGCAGCCATTTCTCTTTCCAGTATTGATAGGGGTTTCCTTCCTAACCTTTTGTTTGAAGTACTGAGATCAAATATAAGGAATGGTGAAAAAGAATTTCTGGTTAAGATGTTTGTAAACACATGACTTCAACTATATATATATATATATATATATATATATATATATATATATATGTTATAATTATTTTAAAAAAGAATAGGATTTCCTTCGCTACATAGAGTTCTCGAGTTTCAAAAACTAAATTAAATTGAATTAAGGTATCAAGCTCTGCTTCATCCTCAAGCAAAAATTTACGCACAAAGTCTCCCACCCAAGTTGATGTATGGTATCACTGACCACTCACGTGACATGCGGCCTGGCGTTGTCATGGAGGAAAAGCACACCTTTGCGATTCACCAGTGCTGGCTCCTTCTGGCGCAATGCCTGTTGCACACATTTCAATTGCTGCGAGTATAGGTCTCCAGTGACTGTTTGGCCCATTGGTAGCTGTTCATAATGAACCACTTGACGACCTGTCCACCAGACACAAAGCATAATCTTGTGTGGGTGCATAGGTGGTCTTGCAGTATGAGGGACAGCATCCTGAGGAGACAACCAATGTCTGGAATGCTTGGGAGTTTCGTACAGAACCCACTTTTCATCACTGGTAAGCAGTCGATTGAATAAGGATGCGGTATGGTGGCGAGAAAGCAGCGATACGCAGGCTGCCACTTGTTGTCCCTTGTGGACTCCAACTGCGTTTGCGAAACCCACTTGCTCAGTTTGTACGTTTTACCTAGGTGGTGCAGGTTAATTAACTGTTTCATCGGAAACGTTGAACTGTCTTGCAAGTTTACCACATGTTAGACTACTGTCCACTTCAATGGCCGCCTTCAGGACTCAATCATTCAAGACCTGTGGTCATCCACTGTGAGGCTCATCATGGAGAGACAAATCTCCTGACTTGGATTTTCGAAACCAACACCTTGCAGTATGTTCATCCATAGCACTATCCCCAAACACTTGACATATGCGGCAACTTGATGCAGCTGCTGATAAGCCCACTTTGAAGTCGTAAAGCAAACAGCCCCGAACGAGACCTCCAGACACTTCCATCCTTCTCACAGTAGTCCGGCTTATAACTGATGGCCGGGCACAGTGCGCATGTATTTTTTTAACGTCTGATATTCCTACTTCTGGCTGTCCGAATTTGAAAACAATTGCTGCATGAATTTTGTATATATTTCAATTTCATTCAATGACTAATCAAAAAACGGACAGAATTTTTTTGATTACCTTGTGTGTAATATATATATATATATATATATATATATATATATATATATATATATATATATAATCATTTTACAATATATATATATATATATATATATATATATAATCATTTTACAATATATATAT
>OZ038481.1:6648415-6673415 GCA_964036315.1 Acanthosepion esculentum | reverse complement strand
ACATCAATGACGAGTATCCTTAATTATACATTGAACATTAATATTCCTTCATCTCCAAGTCTGATGACAAAATCATGAGCTAACGTATTTATTGAACAAAGTAACTCATAATAACAAAACAAAAGTCATTGAAACAAAGCAAGTTCAGTCGACCATTGATGACAATTCCAGAACAACGTAACTATAAACAATTTTTTCTATCCTCTGCTAGCCGCAATGATGGAGAAAGCATTACCTCGAACCATCACCAGTGAGATAAGCTGCAAGAGCCACTCCGTTTTGCGAGGCTCGTTCCTTAATCGAGACGCAATTGTGCCAATCCTCCGAAGGAACGCCATCGAACAAGGGCCAATAACCCCTGAAGTCTCCACTGCCACAGGAGTAAAAAAAATCTATCAGCAAGAGAAGAATATTTAGATAGAAATCATTAAAGTTGGGGAAAATCCAAGCCACTTCTATGTCTCAACGATTCCTTTCTTTTCTTTTTATTCTTTTGCTTCTTTGTCATATCAAAAATTATTATGAGCTCAATTAATATTTTTGACATTATGTTTTATTTGCGTTGTATATTTTCAACATTTCTAAACCTTTCCATCAATGATGACATCAGGAAAACTATAAATGATTTTCTTGTGACGTATATTTCCCCCCTTTTTATTATCTTTTTGAATTCTGATGTCTCGCTATTTATGTTACACAATTTCACCTTTGAGTTGCTGAAGCTTCTGATAGTCACGCATTGTTTAATCTTTTCTGATTTGGTGGAAAAAGTAATTACTGAATTGACAGAATAGTTTTGAGATTATTGCTTCATATTCACTGAGGCATGTTTTTCATTTTGAATTACAAGTTGTAAGTAATCAATCACTTAATTTTCATTGACTTCTGGAATTTAAAATTTTAGTCTAGATTTCTATAGCTGCATCCTTTACTTATCGTCATATACCCAGATTTGTTTGCCAATCATCTAATTGGGGCATAGAGAAAGTTTGTGATGCTCAAATCTTTGAAGGAGAGCGACAGCTTTTTTTTCTTCTTTTTTTTTTTTTTGCATCTTACATACATCGAGATTTAATCATCTTAGTAGTGTACATGGCCAACTGGTAGAGAAATGGTGTTTCACCAGTTTTTCAAATGGGGAGGCCTGGCTTAGCTTGAAAATCTACAAAGATACTGGACATGCTAGTGAGGTATATGAAACTTAATCAGACACCAAGCAGACTATTTCTCATAAATATACAATGTCAGATTATATGATGCAAGTCGGTGTTTGCCCCCATGAGATTGGTATTAAATTTTCAGTACATACTTATATTTATATATTCAATATTTCTTCATACAGTGACAAAAGTGGCAGTCAATTTCAGTTTTTTGTAGCAGCCAAATTGAAAGTTTGCTTTCTTTAGCCTGTGCCCCACCTCCAATGGTCTGGACAGAGGCTAAATCTGCTTCCCCAGCAGCTTACAAATCCATGGTGCCCTTTTTCTTTGGGAATATATCTTTCCCAGATATATAAAGAAATTCCAACTCACAGTCCTCAATTTAGGGAAACCCAAGACTTGACGTTTCCTATTCATGGAATATGTCCTCACCTGGAATACAGATGGATCTGGCTCATCTGAATCTGGAGTAAGCATGGCTTATCCAGACACAGGAGTATCTCCATATTATATATAAGACACTTCTTTTTTTTTGTTTCTTCTTACACTCTGCTCTTTAGATATATCTGTTATATTTTTCTCAGCTTCGGACAGTTGTATATATCTGTATGTCTTAGTAGTATAAAAATCTCTGTGAGAACAAAGTATGCTTATCATTCTTTTTCCATTCAGCTATTCCATTCCATCCGTGAAGTACTGTGTTATTATATCACAGATTATAATAATGCTCATAATAAGTGAAATACAAATGGCAGAATAAATCTTTCTTCTCTAGCTCGTCTCTCCTGTTACAATATGTTAAATTTGAATACTTTATATTCTATAAACTTCATCACTTTTTTAGCCATTGAATTTTTAAATTCTTCTATTGCTTTGACTTGAAAATTATTAGCTGCAGGTTTTTATTGCTTTCCAAAGATCTTTATATAATACTGTTTTCCATTGTCATATACATCTCTTTTTTTAATGATCAACCAGAATTGTTCTCTTGGAAGAGACTGGAGGCCATTCCATTAATTCTGTGTCTTTGAAGCATTTTTTATTTTTTTAATTTTTTTTTTTGCAAAGTGAGTAATAGTCAGCTTTGAAGAATATGAAGAAGCATGAAGATACTCTTTAGATTAAAACTTCTTGGTTGTCAGATGTACTACTTAAAGAGAAATCTTGTCCAAGAAAGTAGAATAATTTTCTGCATTTATCTTGCTGCAGTCACCAAATTTAAAAGGGACATAATTTAAAACGGACATAAATTTCACTGCCTATAATACTAACCCAAAGCATTACTACACCTTCCTGTTTTCTGAGTTATGTTGACTGTTTGTAAAAAGGATCCAGCCTCTAACCCATTCATCAGGTCCATCCAATGTAGCTCTAAATTCATCACTAAAGTACTGTTGAGAGATCAATTTTCACATACTTCTTTGCTCAACTCATATATTTCTTTTTGTGATGCTTAATTAAAGGTGGTAGTTTGGTTGCTTTCATATCTTTAACCTTGTTAATATTCTGCATCTTTTGTCTCTGTTTGAATTCCTATTTACTTATTTTCCTGCTGGCCAATCCACTCAAGTATTACTCTTCTAATCATTCTTAAATTACTCTCTGTGATATTCTTAAAGCCAGTTCTTTTGCTTATTCTGGTCTTGCTAACATCTTCAGCTCTTTTAATGTTCTGTAATCTATGTTCAACACTTTTGCAAGTCAAGATAGATAACATTACAAACCCTTCTTTGGATTTTGTTGAGGAACTTGAAATATGCAGGAGGATTATCAGACCAAATATGGCAACAGTATTCAATGTCCGGACAAATGGTACATTTATAAATGTGCAAGAAGGATTCTGGCAAGAAGAATTGTCTTGCACAACATACTGAACCGACTTTAAGTATAAATATTTCTAATAACAACAGATATGATAAACTGAAATTCACATCATATATATTTATCTTATCATGAAATTTTGACAGCATTTATTGTGAAAATATTAACTCGCAATATGAAATCTGACATTGCATATTGTCAAAATCTTATAACAATCCCAGTTTATTTGGGGGTTAGGAAGATTGTGCAGCACTAATTTTCCAATTAAGGATGAAATTTGTAAGTCAGTAGCCAGAATCTGTCTTTATTTCTGAGATTAGTTATTATGTACACTTTATTCAGACTATTATCCTCATCTTTGTCACCATATTTTTTAGAATGTTTCGGCCATTGTACACTCCAGCCTTCTTCAGGTGGTTGGAATGTTGAACTGAACCCTTTATTTCACTCACTGGGGTAGACTGTTCTAGTTCCACGTGCAATGTTTTAATAGATGTCAGTTATCAGTTATCTCCTGTTAATTCCCCTCTCCCAGTTCTCCACTGCCTTAACCAAGTATTGAACTCACACTCTTTGGGTCCTGTCACTGGATCTAATGCCTTTATCCACTGTGCCATGTGTCCTCGAGGAAGAAGGCCAGAGCCTACAACAGCCGAAACGTTGTAATAAATATGGCAACAAAGATGAGGACAATAGTCTGAATAATGTAAATAGTGTCAGTAGCCAGAATCTTTGATATCAATGTCTAAAAAGGGTGCTAATGGGTATATGCAACTATATAAAATAAGAATTTACATTTCCTAGTTTCAACTTACTTTAGTATCAGAGCAAATAGAGGTGGAAATGTAGGTTAGAAGACTGCTTTGAAAAAAAACATTTGAAATGTGGTCTTTTACTTTCATTCAGGAACCAGCAACCATGCCCATAAGAAAACTGCAACTATCTTAGCCTCGAGGTCAGTCATTTAATAAAAATAAACTTTCTGATCTTTTTATGGAACAGATGTTACATCTGTTGGTCGTATTTCTTTGCATGTAAATATCAGCAAATCTTTTACAAACTTCAGTTTTTTTTCACTTTCCCATTATTAAAACTGCTCATACAAAGAGGTACTGAAAGGTTCTTGACTAAAACAAACCCCCACCCATATTCGGATGTTTGGCAATTTGGTCAGATTTTGAGAAGTGATTTGGTTGAGAACTTTTCAGCACCCCTTTTTACAAAAATGTTGCTCATCACATGACAGGTTTTATTGTTAGGAATATGAGATCTTGACATTTTTGGTTGTCAATACTTCAGCTGTCTTTTAAAAAAATTCAAGATCTTTCATTATGTTTAGGTAAGGATAGATAACTCAGTACCCATTTAACCTTTGAAATGGGTTGACAACAGACACCCACTTTGTTTTGTGTATTAAAAAATATTTTTTTCTGAAAGTTAAAACTCATATTTTTAGTCTTTGTTTTAATGAATGCTCTTATGGTTGAAAATGATATTCCAGTGATGAGATGTTTCACTGAAATATCTATTAGCAATGTGGAGTACAGGGATAAGTGGATTCATGCCTTTCTGAAAGCATTAGTGTAAAGCAAATTAAATCTCTGCTGAAATTTAAACATGATTTTCAAAATCTGGTTTCTGTTATGTCCTCTCCTCCCCAATTTATTTTGGGCATATTTTCTAAAATTTAAAGTTTGACTTTTGGGCATACACTTGCTTTAAAACACCAGGCTTCAAATAATTCGTTTTTTTTTCTCTTTAAAAAGGATTACATCTTATAAATATCCTCATATCAGAAGTTTAAGGTTTCAGTTAGCCTTCAATGAAGACGATCAGTGACAGTAAATTAACTACCCTGAAAATGTCACCAAATAAGCCAAAGCTGTTGAGATGCAGTCAACCAAATTGACAAATGATCCACCATACCTTTAGCGGTATCGTAATTCAGAAACCAGTACCTCAAAGACACCAGACACATATGATATTAATTACTGAAGCTGATATATCAGTTACTTGGTGATATGTTTACTGCGTTTATAGATTATGTAGAACTTGACACTCACAGAACATGAAGACAAGAGGGGTAGAGAGTAACGAACCTAATGAGCTTGTGTAAATGGATGGCAGAACAGGGTCTAGGAAGGATGGTAGAGAGACAAATATTGCTTAGAACAACAAAGGATAGGAAATTGTGGAGAGCTATGATCAACCACATCTTGAAGATGTCATACATTTTTCTTCATTCATGTATGCAGAAATATGCCTTCTCATTGATTGGTGAGTGAAGATTTTTCTCTCATGACACATGGGAGACAAATTCTATGTGCCCAAACATTTCGACTTTTTCTTTATGTCCATTTTCATTGCTATTTACACTGAACTTCGTAAAGCCATGAAAAATTATCCTTTTTTTATCAAACAAGTCACAAACATTTATCATGTTATTAATTCGTTTGTCACTTTTCATGGCCAAAGAGTCGAGTCCCGTAATGAATGCTCAAAATTAATATCTAAATTAATAAATGCAAAACTGGAGCTCAATTCTCCCACAGAATTCTGGGGTTAAAAATGGCCCAACTTTACTTTACAGTAATTTAGTATTTGTCAAACCCCCACAAAGTTGCATCGTGACACACAGTCGGTTTAATGTGAGGAGCCCGAGCATGTACACCCGGGCTAGGAACAAAAATTTGCCGAGCCCTTACGTCGGCTGTGCTGAGCACTGATCCCTCTCTGTGGTGCAATGAGAGGGGCATGGGCACCTCTCAGTATAATTTTCCTCAATTGCGACTCTGTCCTTTGATGGAGGCACCCCTGAGCACACTCTACCCAAAGACAGACACACAACAGAGACATGATAAATAAACGTTTTACAAACTACTTAATAGTAATTTACACATGGTATTTACATCTCATCTCCCCAATGAGACGAGATGTGACACAAATTCTTTTTTAAGGTGGGACCCGAGTGCAAACACCCAGGCAAGGAACAAAATCTCTCTGATGCCATATGAGAGATCCCTGTGACCAGTAAGTATCCAGATGTGTATACTCCTCAAGAGAGGAATTTACACACGGTATTTACTGGCCTTCAACAAGTTGGCATCTATTTGTAAAACTTTCCTTAACTATAACAAGCCTTCCTCCACACCCAACCAATTAATTTCTTCTGTCTTTACAGTTATATTCTTTGAAAAAATATATTGAATGTTCACAACTTCTTCAACATTTCATAAATAGTGAACATTAATCCCATAGAAAAACAATTTTTCCTAGGAAAATTACCAGGTTATGTTTTTCATTCATTCAAATACATGTATTTTATTTCTGTCAGCACCTGTTAAATGTTATTCAGTTTCACCATGTTTCATTTGTTTAAAAATGGCTAAAATTTTAATGTTTAGCTATCTGAATAAATACAAATGTTTTCTTTTGTGTTTACAACCAATTTATGAATGAAATGTTTATTTAAAATTTTTGTTTCAAAGATTTCAAGTAGAGAATATATCTTATTTTGCAAAGCGATAGCTAGCGGATGTAGCCTGCTAGTAAATATTATAAAAACATGATTGTATCTTACTTGACATTCAATTCAATCTTATAAAAATGGTGTGGTTATTTTTAAAAACTTTTTACTTATTGGGCTTGGGTGTGTCACACAAGTCTCTCTGAATCACTGTATTCATATCAGCCTCAAATGTTAATATTTATATCTTTACACCAAAAGTCATTTTTGTAGAGATCAAGTGACAGCAAATCTTCAGTACTCTTCACCATATTCTTGTTCATCTCAGCAGTGCTGTCTTCTAAGCAACAACAATAAAATTGGGTATCAGATGCACCTAATACAAGGGGAGAGTTTTAATAAGGGGTGTGCATTTTTCTCAATATGTCATAAACAGCAGGGCCTTAATAGAAGGGGTGGAAAATCATTTAAAGAGTCAAAAAACAAAATTAATAAACATTCATCTTTTACAATGATGTTCACTCTGTACAAGGCCCCAGAGTCACTCAAGTTAGAGGGTCACAGAGTAAAAAGCACAGCTTATGGGAATATGTAGGGAAGATAACGGTTAACCCTGGACTTGAACAGGTTAAGATTGTAGTGATTGAGGAAGCATCTTCTTGGGATTTGTTTCCTCAAAACAGTGGTTTGTGAGAAGAAACTTCTTGAGTAGAACTTACATCTCACCAATGGAATACGAAGGGAATGAGTGGTTTGCTACAATGGGCGTGGCACGGCAGGTCTTAGCCATGAAGGTTAGAACTGGTGGAACTAAGGAATGTATTTTTTTCTCAAAAGAAAAAAAAAAAATATATATATATATATATATATATATATATATATATATATATATATATAAAATAAATATCCTCCACTCTCTATTAGACATCTAAGAGAAAATAATGATCTAATCATGCTGTTAACTTTTCATATTACCAAAAACTAAAAGCTGGAAAGGAAAAACCAATCAGTATTAGAAAGAGCTATAACATTTAAAAGACTTGAGAAATTTAATTACCTGAAAAAAGAGAAAGATTTCATAAATTTCAACCAACAGTAATGCTGTTTGGGTCAAGGAATACCAAACACTTTCTGTTGGAATATGACTTAAAACCCCATTATTGAATTGCTCACGTCTGTATGAAATTCAGTCGTCCAGGATTTTATATTAAAAATCCAAACATTCGAATCCCAAACAATAATAAGATAAAAATAAAGAAAATATGGTTTCATGCCTGTTAACTAAATCATTTGTATTTACACACATATGTCCATGAATTCAAAAGAATCAAAAAGGATTAAAAATAGTCTTTAGTTGAGTTAATCTTTGGGTAGTCGGTCGACAGAAAAAAAGCTGTATCATTAGTGAAGATACATTGTCTCTACAGTTGTTGTTTGAGATGATTTATTTGTAGTCATCAACACATGTTTCTTTGAGCACACACTGGGGGGAAGGAAAAAGTGATGTAGTCACCTCTCTTGTATCTGGCTTGAAGACACATTTCTGCTCATTGAAAGTCAAAATCTGTGGGTTTTTATAAGAATTTTTTCTTCAAAAGTAGACTTGATAAAAATAGGGCTTTAGTTTTCTCTGGCCAAATATTTTACATGGTGATGTTAATTTTTAACAAAGACAGAGTCTAATTTAAATGGTGCGTCTTGTGCTGTAGAATCTTGTTGACTTGTTTGTAATACTGTTTGTTATTAGGCAGAAAATAAAGTTCGGGTGTGTTTTCATAGTGGATGTATGTAATTGTGTTTGAAATAGTTTATTTCCTATACACCTGAAAAGATATTTTCCTTTTGTTTTTAATGACAAGAGTATAAAATACTTTGATTGCTTCATTTAAGTCTGGTATGTTGGGAATCCCATGGTTGAGTTTATTAAAAAAAAAAAGACAAAAACCCCAAAAAACAAGTTTGATATAAAATCTAGATAAGTTGTTTTATGGAGAAATAAAATTGCCATAATAAACATGAAAAACACAGTTTAATCATTTTATAATGTCTTCTTCTGGGTGAGTCAGATTTTATTTGAAAATAATTCATAAAAAAAAGTTTTATGCATGACATTCACTAAAAGTTTACCCCATGCATTGCCAATCAATCTCTCTTTCTTTATCTGTCTATCTCTCTTTCTTTATCTGTCTATCTCTCTTTCTTTATCTGTCTATCTCTCTTTCTTTATCTGTCTATCTCTCTTTCTTTATCTGTCTATCTCTCTTTCTTTATCTGTCTATCTCTCTTTCTTTATCTGTCTATCTCTCTTTCTTTATCTGTCTATCTCTCTTTCTTTATCTGTCTATCTCTCTTTCTTTATCTGTCTATCTCTCTTTCTTTATCTGTCTATCTCTCTCTTTCTTTATCTGTCTATCTCTCTCTTTCTTTATCTGTCTATCTCTCTCTTTCTTTATCTGTCTATCTCTCTCTTTCTTTATCTGTCTATCTCTGTCTTTCTTTATCTGCCTATATCTCTCTCTTTCTTTATCTGCCTATATCTCTCTCTTTCTTTATCTGCCTATATCTCTCTCTTTCTTTATCTGCCTATATCTCTCTCTTTCTTTATCTGCCTATATCTCTCTCTTTCTTTATCTGCCTATATCTCTCTCTTTCTTTATCTGCCTATATCTCTCTCTTTCTTTATCTGCCTATATCTCTCTCTTTCTTTATCTGCCTATATCTCTCTCTTTCTTTATCTGCCTATATCTCTCTCTTTCTTTATCTGCCTATATATATCTCTCTCTTTATCTGCCTATATATCTCTCTTTCTTTATCTGCCTATATATCTCTCTTTCTTTATCTGCCTATATATCTCTCTTTCTTTATCTGCCTATATATCTCTCTTTCTTTATCTGTCTATATATCTCTCTTTCTTTATCTGTCTATATATCTCTCTTTCTTTATCTGTCTATATATCTCTCTTTCTTTATCTGTCTATATATCTCTCTCTACACATATTCTGTTTATATGTTATTTTTATAGATACAATTTAAGTAAATTCTGTTTTTAACTAAACATTATTAATTACATTTACCAGCCTGATTATTCAAGGAATTTATAGAAAATATGCATTTACTTAAATTGTATCTATAAAAATAACATATAAACAGAAACCATATTAAATAATTGTCTGACTTAATCCATTTCATAATATATATATATATATATATATATATATATATATATATATATATATATATATATATATATATATATGTGTATGTACTAGCAATGCTATCCAGCATTGCACAATTCAAATCCATTTTATTTTTTATCTTTTGAACGATTTACATATGTTGTAAAATGGTACCGACCAAATTGTAATTTAGTGCAATGAGTTTAAACATTTACCACTCAGTTTATGGCTGAACCTTCAAAAAGTCAAAATGAACAGAGCCCAGAAGCTGGTCTCTACTCTGATTGAGCTCTAACAGCTCAATTGGAGAAAGACAAGGTTGTAACTTTTAATATCTCATAAGCCAAAGCTAATAAAATTGAAGAGCAGATATTGAGTTTTCTCCAGTCATGATGAATGCTTGTAGTCTAACCGATGCTCCTTGTCTGGAACGTCTGTTTGGTCTCAAGTTTATTGCAGACCTCAAGTGGAACACATCTATTCGATCCATTGCTAAAGACGCTGGGAAAATAGCTCATTCTGTTGCTCCAGGAAGTACCTGACTTATTCTGCTATGCTTTTCAAGAGTCTAACTAGATTGAAATGGTGAAATGCTGTCATGTCTCGCCTGGAGATTCTCACTCCACATTTTCCGACCTTTATAGAGTTCAGAATCGTTAAATAAGGAGGGCGTTCCACTCGAAGAGCTCTTTTCCCAGGAACAGTTACTTTGTGGAACAGATAGCCGCGGGGTTCTTTCCTTGAATATACAATATTAACCTCATCAATTCGAGGGCCAATCCTTTAACCTCATATTGTTCACTTCCTGTTACAGTAGTCATACATCATAGACAATTGCAAAAATCACTTTGCTGGCAACCACTTTTTATTACCTCTGCTTTTTCTGTTCTTGTTCAAGGTTTACGGTTATAGAATGGAATAAAAATAAAAATAAAAACCAAGCTAATAAGGTTCCAGAGAAGATATTGAATTTTCTCCAGTCATGATTAACGCTTGTAGTCTAACTGATGCTCCTTGTCTGGAACGTCTGTTTGATCTCAAGTTTATTGCAGACCTCAAGTGGAACACATCTATTCAATCCATTGCCAAAGACGATGGGAAAATTGTCGGCTCATTCTATCACTTCAGGAAGTACTTGACTCTTTCTGCCATGCTTTAGCTTTACAAGAGTTTGATTAGACGAAAAATGGTGCGTTGCTGTCATATTTGGACAGGAGTTGCTCATTCTTCACTTTCCAGCCGTGATAGAATTCAGAAACTTTTATGCAGTCTTGTCAGGGAAGATTTATTCTCCACATTGCAACCACTTTGAAACAGATACAATATCACAAGCATACCGCTACACTATTTCTATTGCAAATATCCAAATTCTTTAGATCCATCAGTTCATACCTTTATAGCTAGGATGCGCCATGTTACTTCCAAGTTCCAAAAGTAAGAAAAAAGTTCCACTTGTTAAATAATAGTTTAACAGACTATTATTTTTAGAGGAAGTGTATTGCTGCTCTGACGTCCATAGGTTGATCATCAAGGTCAGATGGAAGCCAGAATAAAGAAGTCAGTTTTGAGCTAGTGTGGGAGTGATAAATAGAGAAAGGTTTTTAAGTGAGTTGGTTCTTATACGTCAAGTAATGTAGACATGTTTACTTTCATGTCTGAAACGCCTCCTCAGTAAGGGGGAATAACCCCCACTGGAAAGTTAGTACATGCCGATATGAACATAACTAAACTATTTAACTTAACTATTTTAGTAAAGTTAAAATTCTCTTTGTTGGAAACATTTCAGTACTGAACCAAATCAGCTAGTGATTGCTGGCCAAGAGAAGACTAGATGAGACCACCCCAACCAGGGTGTTATGCAACACTACTAAATCATCTTTTTCCCCCAAGAACTGATACTTTGTGGAACGAACTCTCATGTTGATGCTTCCATGAACACTACAATTTTAACCATTTCAAGTCAAGGGGAAATCGTTATCTATCCTCCTTATCCTCATAAAAATTCACTCCCAACGACCACCTCTTTCATACATATCACACCCCTTGTTCATTATACCATTTTAACAGTAACAAAACCTACATTAAATGGCTCTCGAAATTTTGAAATGAAAATGCAGATTTGTAAAATGATGAAAATAATGACTACTTGAAATGAGTTTTCACCAATTATGATGAACGAGTGAACTCTCAACGAGCCTCTATGCTTTGAACATCTGTTTGGTTTCAAGTATACTCCAGGCATCAAGTGGAACTTGAAAAAAGCTACAAGAAAAAAATGGTCGGTTTCTTGTGCCACTCCAGGAAATACCTGACTCCTTCTGCCAGGCTTTAACTTTACAAGAGATCAAAAACGGAATATTGCAGCCATATTTGGGCTAGAGCTGCCCAGTCCTCACTTGCCTATCTTGATAGCGTTCAAAATTGTTTGTGTGGCCATATGAGGGAGATGACTTATTTGCCACCTGCAACCTCTTTCCCTACCGATACTTCCATGGCAAATATTCAGATAAGCTTCATTCTTTAGTGCCACCAGCTCGAAACCTTGCTACACCCACAGGTTGAACCCTCCCTATTCTCAGTGTAATCCTTTGGTAAGAAAGGCATTCCATTCTGAAAGCTATTTCCTAATAACTGCTGCTTTCTGGAACAGATTCCTGAGTGGATGCTTCCCTGAACACTACAATCTTAACATCTTCAAGTCTAGAGCCAATCCTTACCTCTCGTCCATATCATAATCTTCACTTCCTCCTTTTGTGTTTATATCGCACACCTCAATAATCCTCTATCTTAAGTGGCTCTTGGCCTTTTTATTGGGCGAACTTTAGTTTAAAAAAAATAATTTACTGTACTCGTGTAACACGAGGTCTCATGTATCGTGCGACCCCTAAATTTTCTCTTATATAAAAAAAAAGATTTCTTCAAGTATCTCCTGTATTATGCGAGTTCCTTTTTTGAGAGACCAAATTACAATAGACTGTAGAATCGTCCGTATTTTTCCACTCAACCCGTTTAAAGGTGGAATTTTCCATAAGAGCTAGTTTCGACCAATCAACACCACACATTGCGAAACTCGGCTTATTATTGGTCGAGACGCCCCCAGGATAATTTTTGCCGCCAAAGCGCTGGGAGCCGATCCAATCTTCGCAGAGTAAATAAAAGGACAAGTCTCAGTCCAATTCACCAGTCGGCAATTCACTCTCAGAGAGATTTCTACAGAGATCCACGCGTGTCTACATCTTGACTTAAAGGACTTTTCGCGCGTCAACACTTGACTCAACCTTCAACCTCTTTCTCTCTCTCTGAAACCTTTGTACGTTTCTAAAAAAGTGTTATTTACACTACTAAACAGAAACTACCACTTAAGCATTAATATAAAAAAAATACAGTCCAAGGTGAATAACTCTGCCAAAACAAAAACATACAAAATACAGCAAAAAATCTCGCAACTACATTACTTTAAAATTTATCTCTCGATAAATTTTCCTTAAATTTTTATGTGAACACTTTTTCTAAACAAAGGAACATTCATGAACTTTGAGTTCATAAAATACTTAATTCAACTTTTCTTCAAACATTCAAGTATTCAACTGAAACACAACTTTTTCCAAAATTGTATTGTAATTTATTTGTACATAAATCTTCAATGTTTGTTTCTAATTGAATTCACGGCTACCTTTGTTTCTTTGTTCAATATTGCCTTTGAGATTTATTCAATTCGTATGTCTACGCTTAAATTGTTGTGATTAATATGAAGAACATGCTTTTCACGTTTATTATCACAAACCTAAAACCCTTCTGATTTCACACTAATTCATAGCAATCCCAACAAGACTAACCTCTTTTCCTGTATCTCTAGTTAAATAAGTTAAAAAAGTAAAAGAGAATGATAAAAGTATCGTTAGTAACGCTATACTCGTTGCGTAAACGCGTACAGCCATAAACAACCGAACGAGAAACAGCTAAACATCTTATAAACGTAAACAATGGAAAAGATGCATATTCGCTATGTTTGTATTTTATAACACGATATCAAAATGTGAATATATTTTATTATTGGATACAGTAAAGCAAAACATCAGTTTTATCAAAATCATGTTTATTTTAAATACAGCTATACTTTTTGAATACAGTAAATGTATATAGATAGTTTGGTCAATGGCGTAGCCAGGTCCAGCAGTGACTAATTTTATATCTCACGTATGATGCGATCCCCTTAAAATTTGCTTCAAAATTAGGTCTTTAAAAGTCGCATGATACGCAAGTATATACGATATTTAGTCATACAGTATTTTATAATATATAAAGCTTGTTTGGCTTTCAAAGTATACTACTAAACATATTAGCATGTTGCTTACTTTCCATTATATAATGCTTCATCCTTTTCAGTTCACGCAGTGATCAAAAGACTAAGGTGCTTACCATATTCAGGACAAAAAATGTTTTAATTTGAATAACTAAGAATTTTAACAGGTTAGAAATGAATCATAAACATGATTATTTAAAAAAATTTTACTTTGAACTCTGAATATGCAAATTAGTCATATTTTTAAATTGAAACAAATTTTATATTTAGATGAATTCTTTCCATTTGTCATTGTTATTCTGTTGATATGTCGTATTACATGCATGGTTTTATAAGAGTTTAATAAAAGTATTTTCAATGTATTTCAGTATCAATTAAATGTGATTTTTTTTCCTTGCCCAAATTATACTTTATTTTGCTAACGAAATATAACACATTTTTGCTACAGAAATTCTTTTTATTAAAACACTCCTTATTTTATCAATTTAAAATCTATTTTACCAATACTTTCTATTTTATCATTTGTTTCTTATTTATTTCATTTATAAAATGTGTTTTACTTTGACAACTACTTATTTTTTCAATATGAATTAAATATAATTTTTCTTGTGACTGCAATGTCCTCTCTTTTTATATCTTTAACTCCTGCTGTCTTGAATAAAAAAGAGCGGATATTTTGATAAATATATCTCCATACATACATCTTTAATGGAATCTCTGCTTTAATGAAAAAATATTACAAGATTGTGAAAGGAAGTAAGAGCAGGTTGGCTATGAGCAGCTGGTCAAATAAATAATCCTCAACATCTGTTGTATAGATTATGGGAGAAGCTTCTTAACTTATTCCGGCTGATAGGAAACATCAAGTTTCTTGGTTACCACACAGACGTTTGAATTATTTTACAAGAAATGGCCAATGTAGAAAAATCTATGGGGGTATTTAACTGACCAAATGTTTACTTTTAAAAAAATATTTTAAAGCATTAGTCATTTCAAAGAATCTTTTATAAAACTTTGGTGGTATGTATGTATGTATGTATGTATGTATGTGTGTGTGTATGTATGTATATATATATATATATATATATATATATATATATATATATATATATATATATTATAATTTTTTCATATAGACAAAACCATTTTACTCACGACAAAGATGCAACTTGGTTTCAGTGCATTTTAACTGCACATCTACGGGTGAGGGTCGGAAATGGTTATGAACGATCCTGTTTTTCCCACCGCATCGGAGATATATATATATATATATATATATATGACAGCATTTTACATTAATTAATTTTACTAATCAACTTTTCCAAATTATGAATGCTCTTTCTCAGACAAGGAGGAAATTCTGTCAGAAATTGACTGAAGTTCATTTTGGAACAAATATGGTCCAGGCTTTTATTACATTTTTTTTTATTTTACGATTCAGATCAGATTTTTGCTAACTGGGGGTCCTGTTTCACAAAATTTAAATTCTACAAGAAGTTTTGCTTTTAGTTTTAACTAATATAAAAAAGCGAGTCAAAATTTAATTTCTCGAAATTTCATAAAATTAAATAATTGGAGGTAACATGTAAATATATAATATAACATCAAGATTTTCTAAAAAATTTTAAAAAATACATTCTAAAATAATTTCATTCATTTGAGAGCATATCCCAAAAGTTTGTTTTTAAGCTTGGGATATTTTTTCATCATGATATGCTCATTTTTTAGCGAATCAGTGGAAGTACCTATTTTTACATTATAATGTCTTGACTTAAAGAAGAAAGGATGAAGAAATATCCACGTTATATATATATATATATATATATATATATATATATATATACAGGGTGTCCTTAAAGTTCGTGTGATCTTTAAAAATTTTATAACTTTATTTGTATTTGCGATAGAAATATTCTGTAAAAAATGTTATAAGATTTAATGTACCTAGTTTTAAGTATAGCTAAAATAACTAATGATTTCGGGCATTAAGTGTAAATCAGTTGGCAAATGTTTTCCGTGAACTGCAAAATCGTATTACCCTTTGTATTGCTAATGATGGTGGACATCTGGAAACTTAAATAAAATTTCAATAAAACCTTAAAAAAATATAGATTTACTTCTTTCCAATCCTTTTTACAAATTATTTCTATCGCAAATACAAATAAAGTTATAAATTTTTTAAAGTGCACACGAACTTTATGGACACTCTGTGTGTGTGTGTGTATATATATATATATATATATATATATATATATATATGCACGCGCACATACACACACACACAGGCACGTGTCTCATCGTTTGTAGAATCGCTAATTGTTAGGATATCACCATCTGTAAATGGATAATTGTGACCAATCAACATAACCTTTCGAAATTATCAAAATCTCTGGGTCATTGGATGACTATTTTACTTGCCTTGCCTAAATTCGTGAGTGGAACACACGAATCCAAAATACTTTACGGCCATATATTTCTTCAGAAAGCATTAGGTTTTTTAGGATTTCCAGATAAAAATATTTGTATTGGATTCATTATTTTTCAATTTAGAGCAGATTTTCAGTTAGCTCAAATTTGAAAAAAAAAGTAGGTGATTTACAATCTTCAAGGACTCTTACTTTTAACAAAACAAATTTCAGGAAATAGAAAGGTTTTGTGCGAAATTTCATGACAGTAAGTAAGTGAAGGGTAATATATATAAAAAATATTTTTTTACCAAAATTTTCTAAAAAAAAACATTTCAAAAATAATTTCATTCATTTGTGAATAAGTCCTGAAAATTTCATTAAAATCGGACAATTACTTGATTTTTACAAGAATTTCCAAATCAATGTGTTTTCAACGGAAAAAAGGCGCAAAAAACAATGTTATTTTCATATTACCGCGATAACGTAAACAAAAGACTTTAACCAAAAGTTCGAACGTGTTAGAAAAGATTAAAAAATTTCAAAAAATAATTAAAAAATACTTTGGTCTTTCATCTTAATAATAACATAAACATTTTGACGATAAAACTTTATTTTCGTTAAGTTTGTGGCATTTTTCATTACGCTATCTGTTTTCCCGCGAAAAAGCGGCGGTGCCTAACATTATGTAAGTGTCTAGGTACCCACCAAAGAAAAGCGATCCCTATGGATGGAAATAAGTTTTTATAAATGAAAAATCTTTCAAGCTTTTATTTTAATTTTAATATCCCTAAAAAGATACTTTGCTGTATTTCAAACTGAATTTATATTGAGTGGAATTAGTTTTTTTTGTTTTGTTTTTTTTTCAATAAAAACGTAAGTCTATCAACACAACGTAATTCCCTTTATAGAAAATCTTTTAAAAATAAAGTATATTTTTTCAGAAACTTTATTTGAGGGAGATTAACTGAACGTTTAATTAAACTGATTTGAAACAAATTACTTTTAGTTTAAATCATCGCGGAAAAGCATCATTTAACGCGGAGGTGCGTGTTTTTATGAGGTGTTGACACATTTCTTGATATACTTGTGTTTGAGAATTTTTTCTAAGGTGGGAAATAACTGTAAAAATTATTAGTTGATTATAACGTGAACGGCTTTTTTTATGTTTTTTTTTTTTAATTAACCAGTAATCTTTAAACTTTAAGAAAATATTTTAAGCAATCTAATATTTTATTGTATTTTAGCTACTTTGCCTTTATAATATAACTTACGAAGGTTCTTGTTGAGGAAATGTTAGAAAATTACTAATAAATTTTAACTTTTACTATAGTTAACTCTGATATTTTTGATAATGTCGCGTTTGGACATTCGTATTTACAAAAATTGACACGTTTATACAGACATAAAATAAATTCAAAAGTTTTTTTAATTAGAGGGTCGTTGAAGTTCAGTGAGTTTTTCCATTTATGATTAGTAAATATGGTTTTTACTTAATGACAATATCACCTAAAACTGGTACAAATTGATGCAGAATTTTAAAAGATTTAAAGTTTACAAATTATTATAATTAAAAAAGAAATGAAAACAATTTTTTTAAAATTCTATATTCATCGAAAAAAGTTTTTTTTTTTTACTTAAGACAATAGTGTCTATATATTTTATTCATAAAAGCAATTAAAAATTTTATAATTAAATAATGTCTTGGTTTTATTGCATTTTTATTTTGCGATTCAGAGCAGATTTTCTGTAGGTCTGGGACCTGCTTGAAAAAAAAAACAAAAAAAAATTATTGATTTAAATTATCCGAGGACTTGTCCTTATAACTAATATAAACATTAAACGCCACAAAAAAATTAAAAAATAATTTCATTCATCTGAATAAGTTCGATAAGTTTCATTAAAATAAAACGAGTATCCGATTTTTGCAAGAAATTTCAAATCTTTGTGTTTTGCACCGTAAAAAGTCGCTAAAAATTTCCAGAATTATTTATGGTCCCCTACTGAAAAATAAAATAAAATTTTAACCAAATTTTAGAAGGTTTTAAAAGGATCAAAAAAATAATTTAATAATCAAAAAATCTTTTCATCTTTCCTCTTAATAACAAAGATTTTGACGCTAAAACTGTTTTTATTAAGTCATCACGTATATTCATTTAAAGCGAATCTTTGGAGGTAATTAGTTGATATAGTAATATATACCAACATAATGAATGCGTTTTTCCGATATGATGCAAAAAATCGCTACCTCTTGTTTCTAAAAATTTGCAACTATTTTAATAGATTTCTTTTTCATTTTAGTAACTGCTACAATATTTTTGTATGGATGTTTAAAAAGGAGATAATGCTTAATTACCGCCTTTGACTGAATACTCTTCCCAATCAGTAAGAGTAATATGATAATTCAATAAATCTTAAATTCAGAATAATTTTCCAAAAGACCTGTTGTAAATTTTCCCACCTCCTTTGTCCGAGGCAGTGATGGAAAAATATCCTTATTTGCGGCTAAATTTTCTGATGAATTTATGTGACTTTTTAATAATGTTGTTTCTTTGTCCATTCCTAATGTGGCATTGATTAATACTTATGTGAAACATGTTAAAGTTGTGACACATGGCCTGAAGATCGCTTGAGGCATGAAATTCATAAGCACCGTGTAGTGTTGATTCCTTTATAGGTAGGTAAATGAGGTAATCACATTCTCCTTAGAAAATTTGTATCCAAACATATTCAAGGTGCTTCCTGAAGGATAAGAGTGTCGGGTTACCTCCTCTTAATTTTCGAAACCGTTACTAGGGGACGCTCACCAACACTATAAATACTCTGCGATAATTTTTTATCAGTCTTTTCTGATCTTATCCGTCAATATGTAAGTCTCTCACGAAATAACGCGTTCTCTTTTGGGAAACGCATGGATAATACATACATATGTCGGAGTTACCTCCTCCTTAATTCCCTAATTGTTCACTAGGGGACGCTGTACCTACACTATAAATACTGGGCGACTTCTTACCTCGTTCTCTTTTTACTTTGCATTTCAGTGGACACATTTAAAAATGTGATCTCTCGCAGAAATCTGCGTTTTGCCCACTTGTGGTAAAACGCCACGAAACACACATACACGTACGTACGAACATTCACCAAAGAACAAACTCTTTACGTTCAAACACAAACGCAAATGTTGATGTCTTTGTCACTTGTAAATTTTGTTGTTTAATGCATATATTTGTTGATATATATATATCGGTCTTTTTTTGTTTTCTTTACATCTTCGGTTGGACTCAACTTGAGTCCGCCATGTTCTTGTAGTTGTACCTTCTAGCAGGAAATAAACGCACGTGTTCCTAATTTAACAACACGTAAACACACGGTCCTCCACACATACACATGTATGTATGTACGCACGCACGCAAATTCACATACTTTGGACCAAAAAGTTTTCACATTCATTTGTTACACACATTGTCTTTGTCACTTGTAACCCTTTGTTGTTAATACATTATTATTTGCTTGTACATATATATCGGTTATTGTTGTTTCTTTACGTGGACTCACATTCCGAGTCTGCCATGTTTGTTGTGGGTATTTCAGGAGACATACGTGTTTAGCTCTCAACCCATACACCGGCGGCCCGCAACAAGAGAATTTACAAAATGCAACAGCAAAAAAGACTATTATGAGCCAGTGTATAGACATCATGTACGGTGGAAACTAAACGTTTTCATGCAGCTACCCACAAACCTTTGGGTAGCACAATTGCTGAAAATTCTCCGACTCGACGAAGATATTAAAAAAAACAATTAGATATTACGAATTGTTTTGAGCTCTGAACTTTTCAGCACCTATCCTTAAATATGAGTTAGTGAAGAATAAAATTCCAGCAATCTTAATATGTGCTCCTATTTGCTCAACACACGGGTAATATAGTTGGGTGTAATATGTAAATAATTATAGTGGGTTATCGGTTATAGTGAATTGTATGAGTGTTGAAAGTTTGATTTGGCCTTCTTAGGTAGCCCACCATAAAAGGGGTATACAACAAGAAAATCAAATTGTAAAGTGAAACAACAAATTTATATACATATAAATCAATTTACGTCTCTACAAATGTTCGTAGTAGTCATTGCAAGAATGAGATTATGTGTATGTATATATGAGCGTTATCGTAGGGTAGGAATGTCTTTGAAGTAATCACTGAGTCTTAAAATGTTCCGTTCGTTTATCAAGTATAAAAGGGGCGAGGGAGAAAGGTAGAGATAATAATAACGATCGCTTGACGTTTGTCAAGGGACGTGTTAATACGCTCATCTCCTTCTTTCTGGTGACAGGCGAATTTGCTTGTCTTTTATTTTGCTTGTGGGGTCTGAAAAGGTCATTTGGGAATTCACTCCCGGATATGATTCGGGCCTTTCATTTGGACGACGGACACACATCACGTCGGCTCGCGAAAAGATCCGTAAAAGAATTTGTTTCTGAGAATTGAAGATTATTTGAATTTTGTTTTTAAATATTTCCTAATTTTCTATTGGCCGAAAAACATTTCGCATCAAGGTGTGAAAATTTTTTTGGAATCGCTTTTGCGTGTGTGTTAAACAAAGTTTGTAAATTCGAGTCTTTTTAATTTCTAATAAAATCAATGAGTCAGTGCTTAGCATTTGAATGTTTAAATCTAGATCTTGTTTTGTTCACTACATGATAACATATACAGAATAATACCTGCCCAAAAGAGTGAATCAGCAGTAACCAGACCTCACATGAATACGCTCTATATCCACATTGGTCTCGAAAAGTGGTTTTGTCGGATTGAGCCCCTCCCCAGTTCCTTAATCCTTCAACAGGGGTCTCTCTCTCCCCTGGCTATAAATACTGGATGACCCTTCACCTCTCTCTCTTTTCCGACTCAGGCCTTGGGCCGCTACCTCGCGCGGAGGTGTTGTAAAATCTCTTTTCAACCAACTTCAATATGTGACTTCTCACAGATACAGCGTTTCCCAAATTCTGGGAACGCGCTAAGAACAATACACGTACGTATGAACACTCACAACACACACACACATAATTTCTCCATACAAACACTATGTAACTGTCCATGTCTTTGTGTAACTTGTTATTAATATATATTTGTTTACCCATATATATCGGTCTTGTTTGTTTTCTTTGTCGTCTTTGGACTTAATTAAAGTCCAACATTCTCATGTAGCTGAACCGGCCAGCAGGAAAGTTTAACCTTCTGATATCTCTTCACATCTTCACACCCCACGGGCCGCTACAGTTTCTTCTGTTTCATGGATACGATCGTACAGAGGACGAGCATCACCAAATTGCCTTAATTCAAGAATGGCAGCAAAACAAATTGGTACCGTTCAACATTCCGCCCACAAACATCAAACGTAATTCAGATTTTGTCTTGAGGATCAGTTGGCGTTAATATTCCTTATTCTTTTGTTTCCTCTATCTCTCTTGTTTTACCTTCTCAATAATTTTCTATTAAATATGTTATTTTTTTAACATTCAATAATTTTTTAGTTTTCCTGTTGATGAGTTGTTTATATTCAGCGGCTATCCTAGTTTACAATAGGAATTTCTGTATCGAAAAATTGTAATAAGAATATTGTAGTGTTATAAAACTTGTCTGCCCATGAATCGGCTATAATTTATACAGACGTAAGAAATGCGTTAGCTGACAGTCTGCTTAGGAGTGCGATATCTAAATTGACTGATCAGTTGGAGCCAGTTCTTCATAACAACATAACGCCTATTCCAGCTTTTCATTTTCTCTCGTCTTTCATTGCCTAGACCAGTGGTTTTCAACCAGAGTTCCGCGGAACCCTAGCGTTCCGCCAGTAAAGCCCAGGGGTTCCGCAAGAAGTTACACAAGTACTATGATTGACACGACCCAGTATTAAAGATTTCTGCAAGAAACATCAGACTCAAGTTTCTCATTGAATTTTTAATGAAAACAAACGTAATCCATTTAAACTGAAGTTTTTTAATACATGTGTAATAACCGTAGAAGCAAGATTAAAATTGCATATGTGTATATACAATATTTTTACTGTTTGTCTTTGTATTTTTTTGTAAATAAATCTGAAGATGAGTATTTTTATATTATTTTAATAATTGAATGCTTTTTTTGCATAAGACAATTAATTTATTGCAGGGGTTCCTCGAGCCACTGTAATGTTGCCTTGTGGTTCCGCTCCAGCAAAAAGGTTGAAAACCATTGGCCTAGACACTTAACTTCGACTGAGTCAACTGAAGTAAGTCCTTGTTGGAGTTAGCTCCTCCTCAGTTTCCTTAATCCTTCAACAGGGGTCTCTCTCCCCTGAGTATAAATACTGGCTGACTCTTCTCTCTCTCTCTCTCGACTCAGACCTTGCGCCGCTACCTCGCGCGGAGGTGAGGTGAAATCTCTCTCTTTTCTACTTAGGCCAATATGTGACCTCACAGATACAGCGTTTCCCAAATTCTGGGAACGCGCTAATTACAATACACGTACGTACGAACACTTACAACACACGCACATAATTTCTCCATACAAACACTATGTAACTGCTCATGTCTTTGTCTAACTTGTTATTAATATATATTTGTTTGCCCATGTATATCGGTCTTGTTTGTTTTCTTTGTTTTCTTTGTCTTCTTTGGACTTAATTAAAGTCCGACATTCCCATGTAGCTGGACCCACCAGCAGGAAAGTTTAACCTTCTGATATCTCTTCACATCTTCACCCCCACGGTCCGCTACATCCTCATTTCACTTTTGTCTTCAGTTCATATGTAGGTAAAATGATTTCATTCAAATGGCCTCGTATCCTTATTTTTATTCACCTAAGTATATACGAGTGTATGTAATTGTTACTATATTGCTATTAGTATGATAAAGTAAATTTATCTCCACCAACCTTTTCAATAATCCCAATAATAATACTGATTAGATAAATGGATTGAAAGTGAAAATATTTTGCTAACTATTCATATTAATCCTACAATGTATTTTATAGTTTGATTCTTAATTATTTTCTAACATTGTGCTTCTGCGAGACTTCTCCTTTCAGAGTGCCATTAGATTCCTCTGTATAGTATAAGTCCACAGCTTCACCACGCTAGGTGCTGCTGTGGTTTCTATAGCAAGAATGATTTTTTTTTCTTAGCCCCATTGCACAATCGGTTTTGAATTCAGAGATGTCCTTCTCTTAGACTGGCTGCCACCCGAAGTTATTTAACCCATAGAGAGAGAAGAAATGGATTCATACTTTTCTGGAGGCTATTTAAGCGAAAGTGAGCGTAACGAACTCGACTAGAATTTGAACCCTGCACGCCGCCGCTACTTTCCATGCTGATACTCGTGCCGCTACCGGCACATTCAAACTAATTGACTATCAAATGTTTTATGCAATATGATACTGATCCAAAAGACTGTCAAAGATGAGTGATAAATGAATTCATTTTCATTCATCAATTATTCATGTTGAAATTCTTTTTTCCTATCTCAGCCCAAACATCAACTTATCTAACCCGTTTACCGGTTCAGTTATTTTTACACCAATAAAAGTATGGCTGAGGTTCATGCCTGCTCTGAACATTTCGGTGGGAATAGGGAACTTTGCAAATGGCAACATGTTTAAAATTGTTTTGCAGTGGGGGAATATTTGTCCCTGCTGTAAAGGTTGCGTTTGATGACATTTTCAATAACCTACTCGACACATTTAGTGATAGAAGGTCAAAGTTGAACTTAGGGGACCTACAATATGGTTGGCAATTCAGTGGACGCTATTTGTTCATTTTCCCTAAAATAATGAGATAATAACAACGGATCTTTTATTTGGTGACATTTGTATTCTTTGATTTGGCAACTTCCGCTTCCATTGGATTAAATCCTACCCAAGATATGGATATCTTTCGTCGGATGCCAGAAAGGAATTCGGATGACTTCCTTTTCATGAGAATAGAAACAAACTGAAATCTTTATTTATTTCTCTAAAAAAATAAAGAAAAAAATAAGACAATATAAATAAAAAGAAAAAACTGAAAAAAATCATGACTTTATTTCGTATCTGAAATACCTACGACGAGTTTGTTAAATATTCAATATTAGTATTATAACAATTTTATTTTGTAGTTTGTGCTACACGTTCTTCTCTGTTGACCTGGCAAGAGAGACGAATTCAATTTTCTTAAGTAGATTTTATGCACCTGGGAAGGAAGGAAGATTTTTTAATTAAAAAAAAATATTAATATCTCCTAAATGAAATTGATACTTGAAATATTTTTACATCTTTCGTTCTCTTCTTTTCTGTTAATTGATTTTAGATAAACTTTTTGATTTTCATTGATTTTTCAAGATTTATCTTTTTTCGAGAAAATAATCTCATTATGGTTTTAAAGCAGAAAGTCTTCTTTGCTTTTGAAGCATTGAGATATTTTTTTTCTTCTTCTTCGAGTGTCTACACAGTTGAAAGATCTTTCCATTATGTAATTGATGTTAGTTTACATTCTGCATGATTTGTAATGATTTAACTATCATGCCTTAAATTTCTCCAACAGTTTGGATGGCACCTCGCATATATATATATATATATATATATATATATATATATAATGTGTGTGTGTGTATCGATATATATGTGTTTGTGTATCGATATATATATATATATATATATATATATAT
>OZ038481.1:6585915-6625915 GCA_964036315.1 Acanthosepion esculentum | reverse complement strand
ATATATATATATATATATATATAAGCTGTGGCTTAAGGCTTTTGAATGGGCCTTCGGCTTGTTCAGGAGTTTGAGAGTCCCTAAGTCCTTGTATATTCTCAGCATTGGAAACTCTCCTGACTGCCGTTTGATCTGGGTTCTCATTTGCACAGGGCTTTCTTTTCCTCACTGCAGCCTTGGCACTTTTTATTGCAATCTGGTCCTCTGTTGGCAGAAATTTCTGTTTGCTAGGCACACTGCTGCCGTATGCGATAGGCAACAATAAACTACAGGAGAACTTAAAATTGTTCGCTGCAGTTAAATACTGCATTAATATTTAAGCTTACCTTTTAAAAGTTCAAAGATAATTCTTCTGTCGCCACTTAATTTAAAGACAATTTGATATACGTAGGTCCTTACTTTCCGTACAAACAGTTAATTTTTATTTCGTCGGTGACTTTCGCTGGATTTCGCAAATTAATATCGATTGTTCCCAAATTTATTATTAAGTTAGAAAAATTTTTATCGTACAAAAAAAATGGTCGCAAAAAATCACGTAAAATCGTCGAAAACAATCGCAGTAATGAAAAATTGGAAATCCAAAATTTCGAACCCTTTATTTCGTGAATCGAGGTAAATTGCTCTAATTCTACGTGTCGTGCCTCTTCCGGATGTCTTACTTATTTCCCTTTAACTCAACTCTCCAAGTTTTTTGATCCACTACTGCTGTAGCCTGGTATTGAACTCACAACTCTTTGGGTTTACTCAATGGATCTAACCAACGTTTTTATCCATTGGGCCATGTGTCCTTGAGGGCGAAATATAAGGTTCGGTTCAAAATTCCAAATCACCTGAAGAAGGCCGGAGCGTACAACGGCCGAAACGTGAATATACCGATGAGGATAATAGTCCGAACAATGTAAATAATCATAATATCTCATCTCAGATATATTTTTATTATATATATATATATATATATATATATATATATATATATATATATATATATATATATACACACACACACACACACACACACACACAATATAATTTCACAAAACGCATGAAACTTTTAGTTGTTGTCGGTCAACATTGATCGGGTATTTATTTAGAAATACTAATATTCTGCGAGTTAATATGGCATCGGGCTTTTTCCTCAAGTATGCCCCAGTAGCATCCAAAAGCTAAGCAGAGTAGTGAGAAATAGAAAAATGTCGCTGGAAACAAGGAAAAGAGTATTAACCTGCTGTGATATATATCCTCCCGTATGGCAGTGAGTGATGGACAATCTTCTCAAAGATGAAGAAACTTGGCGCAACAGAAGTGTGGTTCTACAGAAGGATGCTGAGGATACCGTGGACCGAACATGTGATCAACGACGAAATTTTTGAGAAAATAAAAACAGAAAGGAAACTTATACTTAACATCAGGAAGGGACAGTTGAGATTTCTGGAACACATAATGAGGAAGCAGGGCTTGGAAAATCTGATACTCACAGGACAGATTGAAAGCAAGAGAGACAGAGAAAAACAATGCGTAGCATAATGAGCTTGATGGCAAAAACAGGGTTTAGGGAAAATAACAGACAAATTTATTAAGAGCTACAAAGGAGTGCCATGATCGACTACATCCTGAGGATACCCGCAAAAAGATTGGTAGCCAAGAAAGCCAGTGGAGATAGGGAAGAGTTTGATAGGCCAGAAATCAGTTGTCCGTTCTGTAATTCGGATTCAAGTGCATAACTGTTGTGATCAAGTATATGGTTAAGGAATAACAAAACAAGAGGTTGCAGATAAATAGTGTGTTGAACAGTAAATACAACAAAAGTGTGTTACACGACTTGGGAGTGTGTGTCGGTTGACCAGCGTTCAGTCTATATCACTGTTCCCCACCCCGAGGCTTACTTTCCTACTAACTTTATAGTAAGTGGAAGAGTCCACAATAGCCTCATTAGAGGGAGGACACCACAATAATAACAAAATTATAGTACGAATGATGGAACGAATAAAAATCATTTCTCAAAAATAAGACATTTATCAAGTAACGAGTGGTTGATTAACAAAGAAAATCTGGTCGATTTTGTTACTATTTCGTTGTTACTATTTCGTTGTTACTATTTCGTTGTTACTATTTCGTTGTTACTATTTCGTTGTTACTATTTCGTTGTTACTATTTCGTTGTTACTATTTCGTTGTTACTATTTCGTTGTTACTATTTCGTTGTTACTATTTCGTTGTTACTATTTCGTTGTTACTATTTCGTTGTTACTATTTCGTTGTTACTATTTCGTTGTTACTATTTCGTTGTTACTATTTCGTTGTTACTATTTCGTTGTTACTATTTCGTTGTTACTATTTCGTTGTTACTATTTCGTTGTTACTATTTCGTTGTTACTATTTCGTTGTTACTTCCTATGATGCTTCATGAAGAAAACAGACTTCTAATTAATCAATATTTGATTAGCATAAAATGAAGGAAGACTCATGGATAAAGACGTTGGTTAGATCCAGTGACTAGAGTCAAAGAGTCGTGAGTTCAATACCAGGCCACAGCAGTAGTGGACCAAAACTTGGAGAGTTGATTTAAAGGGAAATAACTGAGATACCCGGAAGAGACGTGGCACGGTAGGGCTCGGTTCGAAATTCCAATCACCTGAAGACGGCCGGAGTGTATAACGGCCGAAACGTTATCAATATGGCAATAAAGATGAGGATAACAGTCCAAATAATGTAAATAATGCAAGTAAAGACTCGAGTTCATTAAATGGCAGTGTGTACTATATAAAACGAAGAGGTCATAAGTTTAATGTTGGACATGATAAAATGTAAATGTAAGAATAATATATACTACTGAAAAAAAAACATAAATAAAAGATTCTGTTCACGACTGAAGTTTATCAGGTTCAATATGTCACCCGAAGAAATCCGAGAGTAGATTGGCTGAAACATTGTGATGAGAAGAACAAAGATAAAGATGCTAGTAAAAAAAAAAGAAATAATCATTTCTTTCATTTTCGTCTTCTAGAAGCTGAGGGATTGGCTCCACCAGGCTATATTGTATTAGACTAGTGGTTCACAACCGCCGTGCTGCGGCACGCTCGTGCACCGCGTTATCCTCTTAAATGTGTCGCGAAATATTGTCACGGTATACATATATATATATGTATGCGTGTGGAAGGAGTAAGTTCAGAGCGTTAGTATTTAAATAAATGAAGAAGTATTAAATTTATTTTTTTAAATATTTTTTTTTCGGTTATGCACAAATAGTTGAATAAAACTTTCACAACACTTTTGACTTCATCGTCACTTTTAAACTTCGTGCCTCTCGTGAAAGCTTTCAAGGGACCAAACAGGTGAAAGTCTGAAGGGGCAAGGTCTGGGCTGTAAGGGGGGATGAGGGAGCAGTTCCCAGCTCAGTTCGTTGATGGTCTGCGCCGTTTGGGCTGCTGTGTGAGGCTTTGCGTTGTCATGATGCAAGATGACTCCTTCTGACTGATGACCCCTGCATTTGTTATTTATGTCTTTCAAAGTCCTTGCAATGTCATCCACTGTCGCCCTTCTGTGAAACTGAATGAGGTCATTGACTGATTCGATCACCTCAGGAGACCTCACTTCTGTAGGCCTCCCAGGCCTGTCTTCATCCTCAACACTGCTCCGTCCTTCTTTAAACAATTTAACCCACTTGTAGACATTTTTTTGGCTGAAACATGTGGCACCATACACAGTTGAAATTCTCCAATGAATTTCAACTGGTTTGCACCCTTCAGCAACCAAAAACTTGATAACTGACCGCTGTTCAATTCTGGAGCATGCTTCTTGGTCGGACATCTTTGTTAATCGCCAAAACTCTCAAAGATTTTTTTTTAATCTGCAAAAGAAATTAAATCCATGTGAAAAAGAAGTAAAACAAAAAAAAATAAAAAAGAGTAAGCTTCTATCTGTATTAGAAGTCCTTATTTATTGAATGACCCTCGTATATGTTTGATGGTCAGAGAACATTGCTTCTTCTGCCTTATTTCAGTGGGGGGCTTAGATTACTTTCAAATTCTTTCATGCTAAAGTAGATCAGCACTATAGAAACAGGACTTAAATCGTAACGTTGTAAGATGCATTAGTTTCCTGTTATAAGGTTTTCGGTCAAATTCTTGAAATCTTGATTCTTGGACATATTTCCGTATTATGCTGTTCAGCATTTTGGTTCGGCTCTTGCGATTAGGAAGCCGAATATCAGAACAGCTTATTGAATTTAAGCAGTCTGATACCGTGCTTGAAGGTACGGACAAAAATATCCCCTGGTCAGGATGGTATCTGAAGATGATCATATTCCTTTTCATTCTGACCAATGACCACCTTGACCATTTCTGGTCAACGTTATTATTTTATTCTCTTAGCAACAAAAATTACTAACAGAATATCTACCATTTCCAATTGTAAGAGATAGAATGGTAATAATTTGTGGTGGTTAACATTGCTGGGTTTAACAAAAATATGAAATTGGCTTTAATTCCCAGATATTTATAATAATAAAAATAAAGACGGCTAGAAAAATGTAGAAAGAACGGAAATGAAGGTTTTATTTTTGGAAGGAGAACATAAGAAACTCTGTACAAACGTGTTAGATGTCTTCTCTCTAACATTGAACTTTGCTACTCACCAGGGCCGGCGCCTATTACCATCGAATCTCTTGACCGGAAGTGGGGAGCCTGATCAGGAGGCCAAAGGCAGTGCTTTGTGACACTCGCTATCTTATGAACATTTGTTTGTTTTTTTTCTGCCTAGATTTATATATGTTACAAATGAAACTAATCATAACTGATTATTAAAGAATGAATTTGTTTTCGGGTTTTGACGCCATTCCGTGTCTCTTGTTATACAAATCTGTCAATTTGTTTTCCTCCTGCTAAGTCTCGAAAAAAAAAACGATATAAAATTTACTATTTTTTATCCATAATTTTGAATGCGTTAAAATTATTCAACTTTTTAACAAGAAAAATCTCAAGTTCAAAAAATAAATTACCGCAAAACCGTGTTGATTTACTTAAGATGGTATGATCTATTATGACATGCCTCTAATTTGTACTTAGATACATTGTATTTATTTTCAGTTTTTATAATTAAATTGTTCACCTATATTGCATAGGATCCATGACCGGCCAAGTTTCGATGCATACTTGAAAGAAGAAAGAAAATTATTCCAACAACTTTAAGAGCTATCATAATACAGAAACAAAAAAAAAATGGAAAGGCTCTGAATTAACTAATAATTATTAATAATTAGTAATAATTAATAATTATTAATAATTAACCAGTAATGCCACAGCTTCTGGGAAATAATTGATTCTTCTTCCTTTGCTACAAACCTTCATCCCGGGAGTGTGACGTGCAATTCGACTCCCTTCAAAAAAACATGGACACCAAACATACGCCCTCTCCTCCAAACACGATCTGCAGTAAGTAAGCCTATAACTTATCCACAATATCGTCTGGTATCACATATACTAAACATCCACAAACTCACGATACTCTCATTTTACCTTGATACTCTTTAAATTTTTTTAACTCCTTATTTGTTATAAATTTTTTATGCCTGTATTCCGTATTTACACTATATATATTCGGACTATTAATCCTCATCTTTCTTGTTTTTATCGAAACGTTTCGGCTGTTGTACCCTCCGGCCTTCATCAGGTGTATATTGATCCGAGTAACGTACAAGGAAGTCCGAAGTGAATCCTTTATTTAATCTACAGTGGTAGACTGGTCTCGTTTCACTGCCCATGTCTAGGCGGTTATTGCTCACCCACCTTTTTTTTTTACAGTAAGGTTCACCCTTTACAAGACCCGGGGGACACACGTGGTAGAGGTTTACGTTAAGAGGCAGTTTATACAGATGTGGGGGGAGATAACTGTTAACCCTAGACTTGAACAGGTTAAGATGGTAGTGATCGGAGAAACATCCTCTTGGGAGTCGGTTTCACAGTGTTGTGGTTTGCGGGAAGAAGCTGTTCGAGTGGAACTTACTTCTCACCGATGGAATACGGAGGGTGTCTGAGTGGTTTGCTACAATGTAAGTGACATGGCGGGTTCTAACCGTGATGGTTAGAACTGGCGGAACCCAGGAGTGTAGTTCGTCTGAGCACTTTCCATAGTAGTAGTAGTAGTAATAGTAGCAATAGAGCAGTGAGAGTTTCAACCGAGTGCAAATGCACATTGCCTGACCCAAGGATTGAACTCACAACTACAATGCCACCAAAATCACAAACCAACGCTTTTATGCACTGGGTCATTGTCCCATGGAACCTGGGGACGAGGACAATAGTCTGAATATAAATAACTTCTCGTCTCAAAAATTCAGACAAAAATTGGATTCCTTTGTTTATTACGTTCATGTTATTTATTTCCTGGAAGAATACAAATTTTTTCTTTCCTGCCTGAAGGTTCGAAATACGTTGAATATTTAATAATAGCCGCAAATTCATCAATGTGGACATCTGAATTATTTTACAAAACAAATTAATAATTGCTTTTGTTGTAATTTTTTATCTCTCTTGTAATTGTTTGGCAAAACTAACGACCGCTAGATGGCGTTAAAAGCAGTATATAAGAAAAGAACGCAAAAGTCGCGTTCGCTTCACTTTGTTTACCTACAAGATGCCTTAGAGATAAAACATTTCATTGCCATCTGAGAGACCTTTTGGTCCCTAATTCATGTCACATTGAACAACAATAATATTACACGGCATACAATTCCTTAAATTTACTTGACGACACAGCTATATATATATATATATATATATACCAAACAAGTAGATAAAGCTCTTCTCAAATGTAAATATCTCACAGGAACTTCACACATACATACGTATGATAACGACGTATCTATATATACACTTTCATTCACTCTTTTTTGTATTCTTTCCATTTGGTTTGATCAAGCTATAAAATATGTTGCTTTTCAATGTACGCAGTGGTTTGTGCATTCATTCATAATCACTTGTTTGAGGAAAGGCCAATGCTTCTGCACCATTAAATAATACATGTCGACAAAATTAGTTTATTCGTACCGTTAAAAATTATGGTATATATATATATATTTGATGTCCTTACTATTATTTGATTTTTCACTTGTTATTCTTTACATAATATATTTATCGATTAGTGTATCAGTTCAATAATAACAACTGCAAAGTAACCTTCACTTTGTTTACGAGAATTTTATATTAATACTAGTTTACCTATGACGTCAAAAATTACTATATATTTCAAATCTTGTCTATTAGGTTTCATTAGGTGAGTCTTTAAATATATTTGTTTCAGTTATATGTAGTAATTCTGGACAGAGAGTTCATATTAGTATTTCTGTCTCCGTTTTATGATAGTGGTGTGGTATTCCGAACAGAATGGAAGTTACCATGCAGCAATCTTACCAGTTGATTTCCTTGCTGACTAATTCATTTACACGGTTCAATTGCTCACTGCAGTATTGTTCATTAATAGTTTGTCCAGGGTTTTTTAGGAATACAAAATGTTACAAAATTCTCTTTTTTAATCTGCAGCGGACCGTGCGGGGTGATGATGTGAAGAGATATCAGAAGGTTAAACTTTCCTGCTGGAGGGTCCAGCTACATGAGAATGTCGGACTTTAATTAAGACCAAAGAAGACAAAGAAAAAAACAAGACCGATATACATGGGTAAACAAATATATATTAATAACGAGTTACACAAAGACATGAACAGTTACGTAGAGTTTGTATGGAGAAATTATGTACGTGTGTTATGAGTGTTCGTACGTACGTGTATTGTAATTAGCGCGTTCCCAGAATTTGGGAAACGCTGTATCTGTGAGAGGTCACATATTGGCCTAAGTGAAAAAGAGAGATTTTACCTCACCTCCGCGCGAGGTAGCGGCCCAAGTCCTGAGTCGAAAAAGAGAGGCGAAGGGTCAGCCAGAATTTATAGCCAGGGGAGAGAGACCCCTGTTGAAGGATTAAGGAAACTGAGGAGGTACTAACTCCGACAATACCTCCCCTCTGGATTAAAAGTTGTAGGAAACGAACTTTTAAAATGTAAAAAGTTTTGAATATTGTTCTTGTGAACTGAAAAGAAAATGTGTCTAAGTTTGGTTGAGAATGCGTGATTCGACGAATAGGCTTGTATTGTCGTCAGGGTGCTGTGTATTTCTCTAGTGGGTCAGAGTTGAGGCACGTCCTGGATGAAATGTCGGTAGTGTTCAGCGTTTATCAAAAGTTTTCTTTTTTTCCAATGCTCCACGTTGAGTTGGGTTTGTGGTCTCGTCAACCTGTTTGCTGGCCTGGTCGTAGTTTTGTTTGAAAGACGAGGTTGTTTGTTTGGTTTGCTGGCCTGGTCGTAGTTTTGTTTGGTTTGCGTGGATAAAATTGGCGCCCAAGTTTTAAGCAGCGTTGTGGCGAAATTGAGCTGGTGTGGAATTTCTACCGAGTGTCGAATCGGAATGCATGTTTGAGAGAATTTGCTATTATTAACGATAGAATATCGTTCTCGCAAATTCTTAGGTCATTCGAGTTGCATCCTTGCAGGATGAGATAAAGGACAGTGAGTCGCCTTTGTTTGAGATGTCGTTCACACTTTATCTATTTCAGTTCAGAAGAAAGTTGAATTTAGTTAAAAATGGCGTTGCGTTCTCCGTTTGGTAAACCGGGTGAAATTAAGGTCAAACGTCACCGAGAGGAAGAAAAGGTCAAGCAAATATAGACCAGTGCGAAGAAAAGGGTGAAAGGCTAGTCTCATGGTAGTAATTGCAGTTTCCACGTGTTGTAGGAGAAATTCTTTTTTGCCATGCAGGAGAAAATTGTTTTGTAGACATGTTGTAGTGAATTAAAAGTTCTTTCGTTAATAGAGTACACATATATATCATCTTGTGTGTGTTAGCAGGAGTTGAAAATTTGATCACGTCGGGAAGTCACTATAATGTAGCGGACCATGGTGTGAAGATGTGAAGAGATATCAGAAGGTTAAACTTTCCTGCTGGAGGGTCCAGCTACATGAGAATGTCGGACTTTAATTAAGTCCGAAGAAAACAAACAAGACCGATATACATGGGTAAACCAACATATATTAATAACGAGTTACACAAAGACATGAACAGTTACGTAGAGTTTGTATGGAGAAATTATGTGCGTGTGTTATGAGTGTTCGTACGTACGTGTATTGTAATTAGCGCGTTCCCAGAATTTGGGAAACGCTGTATCTGTGGGAGGTCACATATTGGCCTAAGTGAAAAAGAGAGATTTTACCTAACCTCCGCGCGAGGTAGCGGTCCAAGGCCTGAGTCGAAAAAGAGAGGCGAAGGGTCAGCCAGTATTTATAGCCAGGGGAGAGAGACCCCTGTTGAAGGATTAAGGAAACTGAGGAGGAGCTAACTCCGACAAATCCCATGAAAAGCAAAATTTTCCTAACCGATTCCATTTAACTTAAGAAAACCTGTCCTTATTCTAGATTATCCTTGTTGAGTTACAAATGCCAATCTCTCCCTTTCGTTGAGATAGACACATGGATCACGTGAGTGCTGGTGAATGACGTCATGAGATAGAGCCGTTAGGACGTAGAGCTCAGAGACGAAGGACGTGCCTGGCCCACAGGGTGTGTCTTATAGGGAAAACCGCATAGCCTAACAAGATTCGTAAAGCAACCGCCGTAACTTCAGTTTTTCCCCAGGGAAATATTAAGTAAGATTCCCTTCTTACCACCGTTTGTTGTTGCATATAGGTTATAATTTCTCTGCGTGGAAAACGTGCATATGTGTATATATCTAATTTTGTGTCCGACGTAGCATTATAAAACTCTCTGAGAACTAATCATGTTCGTTATTCTTTTTTCATTCAACCATTCCACTACGTCCGTGAAATATCGGTGTTGTTATATCATGGATATAACAATGCCCATAACGACAGAAACGAAAATGGGAGAATAAATTTTTCTTCTCTCGCTCACCTCTCGTTACATTCTCGTTTTGAATTCTTGTTATCCAATCTACTTATCTTTGCAAATGATTATTTTATCCCAAATTGCTTCATTGAATTGAGCAAGGCTAGAAATGTTTCTTTCTATTCATGTAATAAACATTTTCCCAGATTCAGGATTTTTAAAATATCTTCTAAACACTCGGCAACAATTTCCCAGTTTACGCTTAATCTTTCTGCAGTTTCAGAGAATTCTTTTTGTTTCAGCTGAAAGTCTCCTTTGGGAAATATAACAGCCATTCTCAAAACATTGCTTGCACCTACTGTATCGCTAACAAAGGTTTTTATTGCTTTTTTCATTAACCATTAACAATAGTGTGGAAGAGGCATCTTATATTTAGCGATAATTTTTACCAAACTAAAGCAAGTTTATTGTTCGTTGACAATAATTCGTTGATATGCACAACTCGGGAAGAGTTGAGTTGATGAAACATTAAAAATAACTTGTTAAACTTTATTGAATTATTACGCAAAAACTACCATTTCAATGTAAAATATATGTGTACACAGACTTATCAGGCATCCTTATTGTGGTCTTACGGCTAGGGAAAAAGAAACATTCCTGTAGCTACTTTAAGCGACAGTTAGCAACTATCTTTATTTCAAGTATATACAAATGTATTGGTCCCGTCTTAGCCATTCAACATAGTTTTTACAGATAATGTCTTGACTGTGTCAACCAATCAGCATTGTCTTTACAACATGTTATACAATACTTGTCGCAATAGAAGTAGTTGATCTACTTGACTACATGCCAGAGGAAAAGCCCTACGACACACTGAAAAACGCAATAATTAGACGTATTGGAAAATCGTATGAGAGAAGGTTACAAGGCTATTCAATAATTTGAACCTGGGACATATGAAGCCTTCACAGCTACTAAGGAAAAGGCGCGTATTACTAGGAGAAAATACTATGTCCGACACAACTTTGAAAAAACTGTGGACGAACAAACTACACCACACACCATACAGATATTGGTGTCACTCCTCGATGAATTGGAGTTAGAGATGTATCTATTTTATAAATGTTATTGTCATATTTAGCTTGTTTTTTTTTCTGTTTATTATTTTGTTTTGTAATATGGAGGTATGTCATTCGGATTTTATTTTTCCACCTAAAATCCGGGCATACATACAGACCTCCACATACGTATAGAGAGAGAGAGATGGACAAAATGAAATAGATATGACCAGATATGAACAGTAAGTTTAAAAGAGAGAGAGAGAGATGAACAACATAAGAGAAAAAGATAGAAATGGACAAGATGACACCATTAGTTATACAGGCAGATAGATATAAACAAATGCTGATAGACAACTGGAAAACTAGTTTATATTAAAAAGATCGCTGATTATTATTTATAAAGGGGACGAAAAGGCAATAGAAATTTAATTTTTATTTTGTATTTGTTGTGGAGTTATTTCGCGGTGGAGGGTTGTATTTGTACTAAAATCGGTCCTAAATAAGTTCGACGTACCAAACGTTAGGAACTTGATATAATAGGTATTACGCAGAGTAATCTTGTTGTGGTCGCTGACTACTTTCGTATTCGACTAACTGTCGACTACTGTCGTCCGACATCGACTAATATTTAGTCACCCCCCCACGAGGGTATCATGTGGCACAAGGCCGGTTTAACGTGGGATCCCCGAGCCCGTGGGCCCGGCCAAAAATATATACCCTTTGAACCCGTATAAACGAGTTCAGGGCCGGGTTACCTCCCCAAACGAGACTCCGCCCTTCGGCGTAGCCACGTTCGGGTTCCTCCTCGCCCGTAAGCAGAAAGTTCAACCGTTCAGGCTGTCGTCCGACATCGACTGACCCTCGTTCCTCTTACTACTCCTACTTATATTAGGTGGGAGAGTCTAATAACTATAGAATAGGTGTGTTTCACCATAACCCCCCTCCTAAAACTTTACTCCGTAGGAGTAAAACAGTTTTCTTTATTTTTATTTTTACAGGAAATATGAAAAAAAATCTTTTTTTTTTAGCAACATCGTAGCGTATCTCCTACGTTTTGGATCCAATTTTAAATGATCAGTTGCCTTTCTTTTTCTCCTGGATCGGCGGACCTCAGGTAAAATCGTTGTTAGATCAAACGTATCGAAAATCACCTCCATAGTCGTTTCTTCCGTAGGATCGCTGTCAACCACGTCTGATAAGCGTCGTCTGATCTGGTTAATCTGGTCACGTGTGCACGTGAATTTTTCGTCTTTCACCAAGTACATCATGTTACCAATCCGCTTTTCTATTTTTCCAATCTTCCAGAATGATTTATTCTGTTTATAGACCTTAAAGTATACTTTTTCACTAGGATTGTATTTTTTTTACTTGAATAAATTTTTCTCTACCTGGCTTTGTCTTTTTTGGTAGTAATTAGCTAATCCCAAAAAACTTTGTTTAAACTTTCTACCTTGTAACAAAAAGAATTCATCGGTAGATCCCATAATTGGAATTCTGTTATCCAATTCGTACCCAGTAGGTTCGTGGTATTTTCTATGACAAATAGTTTAGCTTTTCGCGTTTTTTTATTTAACGTGACGTTTGTAACAAATTCTCCAATAAATTGTATTTTTTCTCCTGTCACTGACGTCGCAATTTTCTTTGTCTTCATTAAAGTTGGTTTCCCCAACTTCTTCCACATATGCAAATTTATGATAGGTAGATCCGAATCGGTGTCAAGTTGCATTTTTATTACTTATTTCGACGGTAACAAATTTTCTGGTTATTCCATCTTTTACCTCGTTGGACTTTAATTTTCTTATTTTATTGTCTTTATTTTTTGACCTGCAATGCGTGCTTTTCTGTCCCACTCTTTTACAGTTGAAACATTTTTTATTCCTAAAATCGCAGTATCTGTACCAGTGTAGTTCACCGCAAACAAAACATGGCTTCGGGAGTTTTTGTTTATTTTTCTCTGGTATTTCACTTTTTGCTTGATAATCCGCAATTTTAGAATTCTTTTTGGTAGACTGACTTTCTTCTTTGTAGTGTATTTTCCTTACATGCGAAACGCCAGACTGTTCTATCTTTTTTGCGTCTTTTTTATGCTAACATATCTTGTGCAGTTTTCTGCCAATTTCTGTACCGTAATACTTGGATCGCTTTCCAATTTTGCCAGTACTAATTTTCTCAACTCTGCGTCTCTTTCCGATATCAGCTCCTGAACAAACACCAAACACTTAAAATTGTCTGCGCTTAACTCTCTGCCAGCTTGAATTCTTCACAATGCTTATTCACATTGGCTGCGTACGTTATATAGTCTTGTTCATCATCTTTTATAAGATTCAAACATTTCCACCTCTTGTGGAACAGAGATGTCTTTTTACTAAATAATTCACTTAATATATTTACCGCCTCGGTAAATGTCAACTCGCTAGTTTTTTCGGTAAAATGTAGTTTACCAATTTGTTATGCTTTCTCTCTCTCTCTCATATATATATATATATATATATATATATATATATATATAACACAGAGGGTGTATCAAAAATACTTTCACGGACAAGGACGTGTGCTGAAACCTGGATCGTCTCCACTTACTCCTACACAAGCATGAACCCATCACGAGATGCGTGACATGCTAGGACAACTTGACATGTGCTGATAGCCTGTAGGACGTTTTCTTCGTTGTCATAGTTTTAGGTCCATCGTACCCTGTCTCAGTAACCCGGCGACAAACACGCAACGGGAAAAGTTCTCGACAAATGAGTAAAGAAAATAAAGAAAATAAATTTTGGAACCCCTTCTTGGCTGTAATATTTAAATTGGTCGTAGACCGTTATCTCAACTGAGATGAAGAGAAATTCCGTTTTTTGTGTTTCATGCATACAATATAGTAAAGGAACTTATTTAAAAATTGCCAGTTTATTTCTTGTTAGATTGGCTATTTTGACTTTCTTCCATACAACAAAAGAGTTAATTGTAATGATAAAACTCTAATGAAGAAATATAATGTAATTGCATAAATGTTGCTCTTATATTTTGTGTCTATCCATAAACTAGTATTACTAGAATGCTATAAACACTAGTAAAAGGTGTTACCAGTTGCCAATTTTGTTTTCATAATAGTGTCACCCAAAATCGTTTCGTAAGAAAAGACATGAAATTTTAAAGAGAAATACAGATGCTATGTATTTTCTCTAATGTTCACATGTCTTGACATTTTTTTTCCTTTACTTTTCAATGTTAAATGCATCGTTTTTCAGTTTCTTAGAAAATATAGACATAACCCCAAGTAAAATATATTGCCTGAGGAAAGAGTTCACATAAATTTTATTTTCTGGATAAGTAAATTTTAAATTAAAATACTGAACTGGATTAAAAATCTATTGATTAAAACAGATCATAAATTTTGCCTCAATTAATGATGTAAGGTGTGTGTGTGTGTGTGTGTGTGTGTGTGTGTGTGTGTGTGTGTGTGTGTGTGTGTGTGTGTGTGTGTGTGTGTGTATATATATATATATATATATATATATATATATATATATATACGTACGCATATCCGCTCAGATGGGCGCGTGGGGGCACGCGCACGATCGCGCTCACGTACACATAGACTATGAAAAAATTTGCACCAAGTATAAGTGCATACAAAAAAGAAAAATCTACATCACTCTTAAGGACCACAAACAAGATTTTGAGGAAGACCCTACTACTAGAATGATAAACCCAACCCGACCTGACATCGGAAAGATAAGCAAAAGAATACTAGAAAGGATTACTAGACAAATTAAAAACCATCTTCGATTAACACTCTGGATGAATACCAAAGAAGTCATCAATTGGTTTACCAGTATCAACAATAAGCCTGATTGCACCCTACTACATTTCGATATAGTGAATTATTACCAGAGATCTATTCACGACTGCCCTGGAGTTTGCTACTGTATATTCAGATCTAACAAAAGAAGAAATGAATATAATTCTTAGTGCAAAAAATCTGTCCTCATTCATAACGAGGACCAATGGATGACCTTTTGACATCACCATGGGATCCTTAGACTCTGCAGAGTCTTCTGACCTTGTCGGTCTATTTATACTATACAACCTAACCGCGCACCATTAAGGACATCGGGCTATACAGGGATGACGGGCTCATGGTAGTGAGGGGTTCCAAAATTTTAAAATAGATAAAATTAGAAAGATAATATATAATGAATTCAGAAAACTAAACTTAAAAACTACAGTCAATAATAAATTAAAATGGGTAAACTTCCTCGGCGTAACTATGGACTTAATGAACAACATATACCTACCTTACAGAAAACCTGACGCTAACTCCTTGTATGTACACCCTAGGTCAAACCACCCTCCATCTACAATTAAGCATATACCCTCATCAATAGAGAAAAGAATCAGCATGAACTCTGCTAATGAAGAAAAATTCCAACAACACAGTAAGTTTTATAACACAGCTCTAAAAAATAGCGGATACAAATTCGCTAACATCAATTATAGAACAATAGCAGTAACCAGAAGAAAATCAGGAAAAGAAAAATCATTTGGTATACCCCTCCGTTCAACCAAATGGTTAGTATTAAGCTAGGACATAAATTCCTAGCTTTAATTGAAAAATACTTTCCTACTAATAGCAGACTTAGCAAGATCTTTAATAAAAACACCTTAAAATTAAGCTACAGTTGCAATGAAAATCTAGAAAGAATCATAAAAAACATAATAAAATCCTGGAAAAACGCGCATGCCAAAATAGTATTAATAAAAACCCTAAACTAGAATTAGACAAAAATAATGAAAAATTATGTGATTGTTAAAACCCTGAAGACTGCCCGTTGGAAAATAAACGCCTCATAAAATCTGTGGTATACCAATGCACTATCTCATCCATTGAGAGTCCTAACACTGATTGGATATACATTGGTTCGACGAAGAATGAATTTAAAATTAGATGGAGACAACACAAAAGCTCCTTCAACAATATTAGAAATAGAAATCAGACATCCCTATCCAAATATTTTTGACATTTAAAAGAAATGAATAAAACACCAAAAGTAAAATGGAAAATAATAAATAGAACAAGAACTTGTAAAACCTGGAAGGACACATGCCCTTTATGCCTACATGAAAAACTACACATTATAAAGTTTCTAAAAATATGAAAATTTATTAAACCATAGACATGAGTTAACGGGTTTTGCCGACATCAACAAATTTTCGCATTAAATAATTAGCTTAAAAAAAAAATTAAAAATTTCATAGTGTATTAAAAGGTTTAAAAGCTTAACAAATCATAAGATAAAAAACACTTTATGAAGTCGTCAAAAAACAAATTTTAGTTCAATACGACGCATATATATATATATATATATATATATATAATATTTGGAGGGGGTAATTTATTTAGTTGTTTTTTATCAATTTTATATTGAATTCAGTTAATTTCTCCAAATTTTAAAACCGCCATTTATTTCATGTGCAGGACTGTGTTTTAATCATTCCTTTACTCTTCTTCATCTTCTATACGCCGCATCGGTTCAGAACTTGAGCAATCATACCTCTCCACAACTTCCTATCCTTTGTAGCTCTTAGTAAGGTTTGTCTTTCATTATCTCACCCATTCCCTGTTCTGCCATCCATTTACATAACCTCATTTGTCAGGTTACTCTGCATTCACTTACATGCAAATACCTTTGGAAAAGGTAGAAATCCATCTCCCCCACCTATAGGTCAAACAGTAGGACGAAAGGTTGATAAACCGTAAAAAAATCAAACAAACAATAGCTAGGTTACTTGCTGCCCTTCTGTAGTGAAAGAGATAATCAGTTACCTCGGAAAAAAGTTCGTGTTTTGTGTGCGATCTGCCGAAGAAAAATTACCAAAAAGTAGTTAGCAAAAATCTACTTCAATGACTAGAATCTATGCTAATTTTCTTCCCTCCCCTGAATAACGTGATCAATCAGAAAAAATCTCTTGGTGAACAGAAGCCGTTGTTTTTCGCTTATAAAAGCAGAATATTTTCTGAGCTGAGGGGAGGAACACGCGTTTTTGCTAGTGAGAAGTGAAGGTTGGATGTGTAACCGAATTTTGTCGTTTCTACTTTTCTTGTTGGACTGTTACGACAAACTATCGTTTGAACTGTGATTTGGCTACTAGTGTTGCGGCCGAGAGACAGAAGAAATCTATTGCAGACGTTTGTTGCTGCTTTAAGTTGACAGTTTTATTTTATTTTCTCTCACTACTACACCTTCCTCTGTCACTCTTGCCTTAAATATGTTCTATGAGTGTCGAATTATCCAAGCCCGCTTTCCTCATTATTTTTCATAGACATTTCAACGATTTCTTTCTGATTCTACGAAAGCCGAATAAGTTGCATGAGCAAGACGCAATGGTTCGTCGAACCAATGTATATCCGATCAGTGTTAGGACTCTCAATGGATGAGATAGTGCATTGGTATACCACAGATTTTATGAGGCGTTTATTTTCCACACTAAAAGACCACAAAGAAAATTTCAAAACCAACCCTGCATGCAGACTCATAAACCCAACCAAAAGCGAACTAGGTAAAATAAGTAAAACGATACTAGAAAGAATTAATTCTGAACTTAGGAAGAAGTTAGGAGTAAACCAGTGGAAAAACACAAAAGCAACCATTGACTGGTTCAACAGCATAAATAACAAGCAAAATTGCCACTTCCTACAATTAGACATAAAAGAATTTTACCCATACATAACAGAACGTACGTTAGATAAGGCCATCAACTTAACTCAGGAACAAATAATAATAAAACCAAACGAAATCGACATCATTAAGCACTCCCGTAAATCATTATTATTTCACCATGAAGAAGCATGGATAAAGAAAGATGGGATATTTGACACTACAATGGGAAGCCTCCATATGACTTCGGAATTTCCTGCAACTCTTCTGGACGGTTTCCTTTATTAAGTTGGTAAATGCTGCCACAATCAAAGTTCAGTTCATCGTTGGTATTACACGGAGTTTTGTTGATCTTTCGCTTAACTGCGCCCCACGCATAATAATAAAAGGGGTTGCAGTTTAGGGAGTTAGGTGGCCAGATGTAAGGGGTTGTAGTGGACCGTGCGAGGTGAAGATGTGAAGAGATATCAGAAGGTTAAACTTTCCTGCTGGCCGGTCCAGCTACATGAGAATGTCGGACTTTAATTAAGAAGACAAAGAAAACAACCAAGACCGATATACATGTGTAAACAAACATATATTAATAACAAAACAAGACATGGACTGTTACATAGTTTGTATGGAGAAAGTATGTGTGTGTGTGTGTGTTGTAGTGTTTGTACGTACGTGTATTGTTCTTTTTAGCGCGTTCCCAGAATTTGGGAAACGCTGTATCTGTGAGAGGTCACATATTGGTGTTAGAGAGATTTACCTCACCTGCACGCGAGGTGGCGGCCCAAGGCCTAAGTGGAAAAAAGAGTGAGGCGAAGGGTCAGCCAGTATTTATAGCCAGGGGAGAGAGATCCCTGTTGAAGGATTAAGGAACTGAGGGGGAGCTAACTGCGACAGGGTGATGTCGTCGCAGAAATTGTCTGACAGCCATGACTAGGTTCTCCTGGTTGTGTGGGATGGTGCAGAGTCCTGTTACGAGACACATCGCGACAATAGCATATTGCATTAAAGCGTTAGTTCGTGAATTTGGTGACATAGTAATTGAGAGTTCAATCCTTGTGACGGGCAGTGTGTACTTGAACCTAAGTGGAAACGGATAAGCAATTACTGAGCAGTACTAAAAATAAGAGCAAGACATATCTCTAGACATGAACAGTGGAACGGGAACAATCTACCTGTAGATTAAATAAAGTGTTCTGTTCAGAATTCTCTGTAGATTACCCAGATCAATATATATCTGATGAAGGCCGGAAGATAAAACAGTCGAAATGTTGTGATAACAACAACAAAGATGAGGACAATAATCTAAATGTAAATAGCGTAAATATTCATTTTTTCATGATTTTTATATACATACGCTAGACAGGCCATGTTTGTTGCTTTGGAGACAGCAGAATACTCAAATGCTCGACGGTATCCGACTGTTGGGGATGTGTGGGGTGTGTTAGAAGGTATCAGAAGGTTAAATTGCTTGAAGATTCAGAAATGGGTGTGTTCGATAATTTTGCATCCCCAACAAATAAACAATGAGCATTTAAAGGCAATCAATTGTAAAGAGAATTTAAGGAGAAACAATGGAATTAGAGGTTTCAACAATAACAGGCATTTATATACGAATAACATACATATAGAGAATTTATGATTGATGTTTGAGTGTGACGTGATAGGAGAAAATGTATGGAATGACCATGTAATGATTTGATGTCTAAGAGTTTACAGTTCAGGTTTGATGACGAAATTAAACAAGTTCTGTAGGGTGAAAATTGTCACATATGTAAGTTCAAAAGTTAATGTGTATGCGTGTTTTAGTAGTAATTGTTTGTTTAAAGTCTCAAGGAGTTATGCACCTTTAACTGTATTAATAATAGTTGGTTGATGAATACAATTTCTACTTGGTAGTGAATATTGTCACTCTTTTTAGTAAATTGCAGATAGAGTTCTTGAGAGAGAAATGGTGATTATTGAGTCAGCAAGTTGACGCGCGAAAAGTTCGTTGGGTCAGTGAAATGACAGGCGTGGAGTTGTTTAGCATCTCATGAAGATTATGTTACTGACTGTAAGGAAATGTGAGTTGGAAACATTGGTAGAATTTAGGAGAGTTTATAGTTCGTACTTGCGTGAATGTCGGTTATTTCTTTAACGTCTGACCACAAGGTTAAGACGAGAGTTCTTGAAGGTCACATTTTGGCAGCAAAGAATGAGACGCGAGAGACTCGAGAGAGAGAGAGAGAGCTTACTCATGTTTTGTTTATATAAGATGGTGTATCACGTGATCGGCTCCTAGAATGGTGAGCGAGAAAACAGATTTGTCGCGTGCAGGCGATCTGATTGGTCGGAATTGACCAATTAGCGAGCCAGTTTTGAGGAGATTAGCCAATGAATGCTTATCGTATGATCTGTATGTATGTATGTATGTATGTGTGTGATGGTGATGATAATCACCACAGGGGAAGAGTGCATTTTCCCGCAGGCGGTAAGTGGCAAATATAGATGATTCCATCACGCAAGGAAAGGGGAAATCATTGATCCAGAAAGTCTCTCCAATGTAAGTCTCGTTAGCTACAAGAAAAAGCATATTGGTGAACTTTTCACAACTTGTGATCAGTACCACACTGGAAATATGCCGGGTGTGTCAGAAAACCCACAGAAACTGCACTGGTCTCACCCATTACATAAAACCCCACAAGCAAGCTGAATAGACTTTACAAAACAGGTAAGGCGCTGTAGAAAACAACTTCGTTTGTTGCATGTGCAATAAGCATTGTAAGTTACTTGTAGGCTTCAAAGACCATTGTTTTTCTCTCTAGAACCAAGAGCATTGATCAAACTTTTCAGCAATGGCCATACTCGTTTACAGAGTCGAATATCATTTTTTATATATAAACTTCAAGCTTTTTTTTAAAATTTCAAACTGTGTATTATGTTTATCGGCTTGTGCACTCGAGAAAAGTTACTAAACAATATGGGCTCTCCGGCAGGGTTCGAACACTCTAAAAGCGCACCAGATCGAACGGTCATTTCTCCTTCAAGAGGACACACAGGTTCGAACCATACCAAGATGCACATTTTCTTTAGTAAGTTTTCTCGAGTGTGCAGAACAACAGACGGTTTAAAATAAAAACAAACAAGGTGTCTATTTCGAGCACGTATCCATTAATAAAAATAATGTTTAAAGCAATAAAAAATATAATTAAAAAATAATTAAAAATAAATCCATTAACTTATATATATATAGATATATGGGGGGGGGGCACTGACATCAACACCCGGCGGCGACAGTCTGTTTCATGCTTAAACGCAATCTCTATTATCTGAAGAATGTCTTTAAACATAAAACAAAATGTCGCTGCTGGGTATTTAACTCAGTCCATTTTTATATTTACATACGCTCAGTCCCTGATTTGAGCACTTTAACCCATAAATATAGAATATTCTAAAAATATATTTTTATCTTGTGTGCGTATATGTTTTGAACATATATATATATATATATATATATATATATATATATATACACATGTTCAAAACACACACATATGTGTGTGTGTGTGTTTTGAACAATAAAAAAAAATATTAAAATGTGAACATTTTCAGATACACTGGGTTGTATATTAATATTTTTGTTTTATTATCTCAATTAGGTTCCTCAACTAGTTTTGGCCAGCATGGCCATCATCAGGAGAAAAAAATCCCTGCTTGTTAGGAGCCGTAAACTACAGGAGTGAATGACTGTTTCTGAAGAAAGTGAACTTTATCCGTAGTTTTCCTTTGTTTTTTTATCGTTAATTTTGGTCAGTCCTTGTGTTGGTTAAACAGCCTCTTTCAAGTTTTTTTTTTAACATAGAGAATGGGAAATTCCTGACTTTATAAATACCCTCCTTGGTCATTTTGACAGTTTTATTAGCTGCTGGGAACGGGGTGTGTGTGTTAAGAGTATGTTATCTTTTAGTTCTTTGGGAGTGTGTATGATGTGTTATGTGTATATATTAGTATGAGTATGTGTATAAGTGTGAGACCTCAACACATCTGCAAGCATGTCTGTCTTGTGTGAATGAGAAATGTGGGTAAGGCATGATTTATGGGGTTATATATTAATTCTATCTATATTTTAAAATGTGTGGTTAAGCCTGTATGGACGTAGTGTCTTGAGGCTCAAAATCCATGTCTTCAAGTTCCTCTAGTATTTTTCTAAGGTTATCTTTTGTCTTTCTATTTTTTCAATTATAGTGAATTTTGCATGGCTTTTAAAATCATGTTTTTTATGCGGAAATGTTGTTCTACAGGTAATAATCTTTCGTGGGGAGCCGACTTGATCTGATTCCGATAATTATTAATTCTGTAGTGAAAGGGCCATTCAGATTTCCCCACATATTGTTTCTGGCATAGTGTGCATTCTAATAGGTAAATTATGTTATGAATTGTATAGTTAGAGTTGTGGTAGATTTTGAAAGTAGTCTTAATGACTGAGCTCGTGAACGAATTGGTATGACTAATGTGGTTACAACATTGGCTCTTTTGTTGTTACATGGTTGGGAAAATCCTGTTGTTTTTTTTGTTTTGTTTTTTTTGTCCATTATGGGTTACCTTATCGTCTGAAATTTGGTTACTACCTATAATTTCCTTAAGGTTCTTAGGTCTACGATATGCTAGAAGGCGGGATTCCTCAAAGTTTTTAGGTCTGTTTTGAGATGTAGTATTTTCCAGCGACTTTTGATAATCTGAGATATCGAAGCATGAGTGGTATTGAAAGTGGTTACCAGAGGGATGCGTTTGGATTTATTTTTAATTTTATACTTTAGAGTGTGGAAATTGCTTTATTTATTTGTTCCCTGATTAGGTGTTGTTTACAGCCACGTGTTGTGAATTGATGCTCGAGATTTTTAGTGTGTTTAGTTAGGTCTTCATTGTTAGAATATATCCTTCTATGTGCTTGTGAATAGGGAAGGTTCTCCTTGAGGTGTTTAGGGTAGGGAGGCTTAAAGTGTAGATAGTTGTGGGTGTCGGTGATTTTAGCGTGTAGTATCGCTTATAGTTTTCTGTTTTTATCGATGTAAATTCCCGACAATTATTTTAAGACATTTTTATGATATGAATGCAGATATGAATGTACGCGAGAGAGTCATGGAAGATTGTAGTTTAAAGACAGTAAAAATCGACCTTGCTAACCGAACGCTCCACTGTGGCCAAATCGGTTAAAGACATGTCAAGCTATATGACGGTTCCGTATAGGATACAGGTTCGATTCCTTTCGGAGGACGAATATTTTCTATGAAAATTTCTCGGACATTCAGGCTGGTAAATGTTGTTTAATACTGTTTATTATAAACAGAGCATTTACTTAAAATATTTGTATCTATAAAAAGAATGAATGAACATAAAAATGTCTCTCTCTCTCTCTCTCTCTCTCTCTATATATATATATATATATATATATATATATATAGTCAGCCACAGAGTGACTGTTTCGCTGTATCACAGCTCTTCAGTGTAGCTAGATGTCCGATTGCTTCAAGCCAGGATCGAAACCCGACCGATTTGGCATCAGTCAGAGATCCTACCCCTAGGCTATCGTCGCACGGCAGAGAGAAAGGGAAATTTTAACGTTTTTTCTATACGAAATACGCCAGTGGCCCTGAGAGCTCAATTCGGCTGAAGTACAAATTGTTATATATACATATATCTTGTAATCTCTCTCTCTTTCTCATATATATATATATATATGTGTGTGTGTGTGCTTGCGAGCGAGCATAAAGTGGACAATGATGTCAATACTGAGCGGCGACAGTCTCTTCTCTTTATGCTCGAATGCATGGTTTGCCTAAAGATTTCGTTCAAACATGAAACAGACTGTCGCTACTCGGTGTTGACCTCAATGTCCACATTTATATTTATATACACTCTATCCCTGACCACTTTTGACCATCAATATAGCATCCCTTTAAAACTATTTTATCAATATATATATATATATATATATATATATATATATATATATATATATATATATATATACAGATAGATGGATAGATAATTAACTTGCGTCTATCAATCTATTTATCTTTGTATATTTATATGTATTCTTTAATAAACATTCACATTTAAACACTGTCGTGCGTATGTTCATCTTCTAATAAAATATTCAGAATTCTTCAAATCTAATTTTAGAGTCCTTGCCAACTAAAATAATCGCCACTAATAACACCTGTGTCCCACTTGTTTTTCATTCTACAAATATGTTCATTCAATGATTATCCGAATATGATTTACTTACTTTCTTTTTTTAAGCTTTTCTCTGGTTCAACTCATAAAATGACCATCGACAAATCTGTCTCCAGGGTAAGCAATTTCTCTTTTGTTTTTTTTATCGAAATCCTTCCAATTCTTTTTTCTCTAGTTACATGTTTTCAGCATCACCGCTGTTCTTTTATTAAAGCTTAAAGAATGGTATTTGTCAGACATTTTATCGTCTGCTGTTCTTGTTTCTTCCGTACAAGATTTCCATTTTATTTCTTCCAATTTGTAGACATGACCAACCACACACTATAAAAAAAAGGAACTGATGAAAACGAAGACTTATTTTTAGATTACGTATGTAACGGTCTAATCTATTAATAACATTACATAACTTTTTTCTGTCTTTTGCTATCCATGTCTTTCTTTAGACTTGCCTTGAGCTATCAAAACTTGGAGACTACAAGATCAGTTATAAAATTTTCCTTGTCGACTTTTTCCTTTTTTTTTTATTTGATGAGATGTTATTATATTTTGGTCCAATCAAATAATTTTCTTGTCTTATTTTTCTCACAACGTTTTTATCTCTATACCACCCGGCCTTTCTTCTATATCTGTTTTAATTTGATCTATCTCTCCTGAAAATGAAATTTACCGAGTCCACTTGAAGGCCAGGGATTCAAAGTATGAGTTAAGCGAAGTGGGTTCCTCGAAAAACGTGAGAACATCGGTGTGTATTGGTGGCGGGGGGTGAAACTGAAAATATTGGGGGATGAAAATCAATTACGAAACAAAAGAAACTAATCAAAGTTAAAACCAATTATCATCATAGTAATAATTAATCACAAAATCTCACAACTACCGTATATTTCCACGTATAAGACGACCTTTAAATTCCAAAAATCATCCTTAAAAATTGGGGATCGTTCTATAATTCTTCTTTAATGTGCCGTTTTCCTTCAGGACGTAGGCGTTTATGGCTCTCCACTTTTCTCTATCCCTTGAATTCCAAAAAAAGAAACTTTAAATTCTGGGCGATGTTTTTCTGTAGGCTAACCTCAGCCTTAGTACGATAACCAATAATGTGCATGAAAAGATTCAGATTATCAAATAAACTGATAATAAAACCATTTCTACCTTGTATATTGTTGAGGACCGTGTGTGTTTGTGTGTTGTTGTATTAGAAATACTTGTGTAACTCCTGGTAGAATATTAAAAGGTCCAACTAAAACAATTTTACAATGGACAATAACATGTGTGTGTGTGTAAACATTGGTTTCTGTTCTTTGGTGAATGTTCGTACATACGTGTATGTGTGTATAATGTTCATGGTGTCTCCCACAAATGGGAAGATACGTATCTTCTAAGAGAGCTTACATTGTAGTCGCTGAAATGAAGAAATGAAAAAGTGAACGAGGCGAGAAGTTGCCTAGTATTTATAGTATATGGAGAATGACCCCTAGTGAAAATTAGGGAATTAAGGAGGAGGTAACTCCGGTAATATTACTGGCATAACTTGATAATAAATTGCCTATTTGATGAATAATTCCGTATCAATGAAATCAACTTGTATCCATGCAAGCTTTGCTGAGAAAAAGTAAACATCGTGTTATGATTGCGTTCACAGCAACCTTTATCTTTCGCTAAACTTTCAATAAATATCATGGTAGTGTTAATTACAGCAATAACAACATTTAGGATAACATAATATTCATTTCTCATTAAAAATTCATTATCATTTTGATGTTAAATAATAAAACAGTTTAGGATTACATACAACCTTTATTTTTCAAACAAAACCCGTTTTTACGGATGTTGAAAGTGCAAGGTACTATTGTGGAATCTTCTACAACAGCCAGTTAACCCCTGCTAGGAAATGCACTATTCCTGTTGTGACTTTCACCAGCACCATCTTACAAAATATATAACAAGCATTCATTGGTTAATCACCTTCAATCTAGCTCGCTGATTGGTCAGTTTCGACCAATCAAATCATCCCCACGCGACAGATCTATATCGTGTGTTTCTCTCTCACTCTTCAACTTCTCCTCTCGACTCGCTCGTTCTCTTTACTCACTCGTGCGTCTCAACTCCGCTGCCAAAATGTGACTCTTAAACAACTCCCGTCTTGACTAATGCAGTCAGACGTAAAAGAACTTTACAACATTTCATGCAAGTATAATTCTGAACTTTTACCAACTTGTACAATACACAATTCCAAACATGCAATAACTCATTCTTCTACAGTTTAATAATCAATTTATTCGTTATGAGCTTCGGTACAAATATTACCTAGTCTAAGAGACACAACTCTGTCTAACCTTTCAGTTTACATGCATGTACATCAAATACTTAATAAATTCAATTGTTATGTTTTCAAACCTACGTTCTGTTTTGTATTTTATACGTCAAATATAAATTGCATTGTGACCACCACATTGGATAGCGACCTCTAGCATAATGGCATGATCTTTTCCACACCTTTCCTAGACAAAATAAAATAATTGTGGCGGGACCCACAACATTGCACGTTCACAACACATTTGGAAACCTCACCGTTTAGGAGCCCGTTACACTATTATCGTATAGTTATAAGCGGTATTTTGTGATTTTCGATAAAGTATAAGTAAATGGCCATTAGTACACCAGGCTGTTTGTAACTGTTTAGATATAGAAGAAGTCGCAAGAACGTAAACAAACAATGGTTTCCCTTTTAGGGGACGTGTATAAGAAAAATATGATATAGAATCGCGTTTATTATTTCGTTTATTTTGAATTTCTAAGGATACAGTAAGTAACGACATTTCCAAAAATATCATCTTTATATAATCAATAAGCAGTCGTCATACACTACAGGTATAGGATAAATTCATGATAATTTGCTATATTTCTTGACTTCGTTGTAGCAGTATCACGGAACTATTTCCCTTCGTGTTCAACTCAAACAAATGCAGAATCAAAGCCAAGAGCATATCTTTCTTTGGAATGACATACAGTGAAAACGGCGTCAGTCCAGACCCCCCAAAACTCAATGACCTACGCAACATGTCATCACCAATATGTAAGAAAGAACTGCAAGAAATTTTAAACCTCCTTACCTACTTGTCACCATTCATCCCAAGCCTGGCTGACAAAACAGACATACACTGAGAGGTCTGCTAAAGAAAGAAGCAGCATTTCTGTAGGATGAACATCACAAGGAATGTTTTGAAAAACTCAAAACAGAAATCAGACAAGAGACAACTCTAGCCTACTTCAACACAAATGTGATGCTAGTACTGCAAACAGATGCAAGTCTGAAAGGACTTGGAGCTGCACTGATTCAAAACAATAAAACAATTGCATATGCATCAACATCTCTAGCAGACAGAGAAACGATATGCATACATAGAAAGGGAACTGCTAGCAATTGTGTTCGGAGTCCATAGATTCCACACATATCTATATGGGCATCAGTTCAAAGTACTCACTGACCACAAACCACTGGTCATAATACTGCAAAATCCATTAACCAGCGCACCTCCTAGACTACAATGGATGATAATAAAACTACAGGGGTACCGAATACACATAAAATACGTGCCTGGAAAATAAATGACTATAGCATACACCCTAAGCCGTCTCCCCAGTACTGAAAACACAAGCGCGATTGACCTGGATGTCAGAGTTGATCTGGTGAGATTCAGTAGTGACCTTCTGAGTGAAATAAGAAAAGAAACCATGAAAGATCCAGTTCATGAACAACTACGCGAGATCATAATAACAGGATGGCCAAACTCAATCAAAGAGCTACCACCAGCAATACGCTCATATTGCTCATACAGAGACGAACTATCTATAAATGATGGCATCATCATAAAAGGACCAAGAATTATTGTTCCTGAAAGCCAACAGAAAATAATCATGGACCAGCTGCATTACAGCCATGAAGGTGTTGGAAATGCTGTATACTGGACAGGAATAAACACTGATATAGAGAGCATGTCAGGAAAGTCTCCCCGCGCAAGCAAAGGGGACTCTACAACCACATGACATCCCTAGTCGAGCATGGGAAATATTTGGTACCGACTTGTTCCCTTTCGACAACCATGAATACCTCATTATCGCTGATTACTACAGCAAATTCCTCATCATTCGAAAAATGACAGGCCAGAGCACGAGTAACATGGTCACATCATCAATGAAACAGATATTCTCAGAGCATGGAATTCCTACTAGAGTAGTCAGTGACAACGGACCTCAGTATTCATGTGAACCATTCAAAGAATTTGCTCAACAATGGCAATTCGATCATATTACGTCTTCGCCAAGATTTCCAAAATCGAATGGATTCGTAGAGAGACAGATCCAAACTGTCAAAAGAACGCTACTCAAGGCTAAACAGTCGGGAAGAGATTATGGCCTAGCAATGCTGTGTCTACGGGCAACAACCATTAGTCACAAGCTTCCAAGCCCAGCCGAACTACTAAACCAATGTGTTCTGAAAACAAATGTAATCTCAAAAATCCCAACTCAAAGATTCCCCAGCTCTGATCACATCCGTGAAGAGTTAAAAGAAAAAACAGACAGGCCAAGCAGAAAATATACTATGACAAAACAGTGAAGGACCTACCACCATTGGTCCCTGGACAAAACCATTCGCACTCTAGACCAGCAAACGGGGAAATGGAAACCAGCAAAAGTACTGAATAAATGTACTGAACCAAGATCATACATTATCCAATTCCCAGATGGATTAGTAAAGAGACGAAATAGAGTCGAAATAGGGGAAACAACTACTGATAAGCAGGTCCATTTCAATGACCCTAACCACCTCACCCCAAAGTAAAAAAAACCCACACCAACACAAGCAATACATATAGGCCAAATAGAACCAGAACAGGCCGTAAAATACACAAGCCAACAATGTACAAAAAATGATAAGAAAACAATTAACTAACACTATCATAACAACAACTCTGGTGAGGGGGATGTAGCAGTATTTCGGAACTATTTCCCTACGCATAACCAGTGTAATACCATGGCGTAGGGATACTATAAAAACACTCCGACTTACATGCTCAACAGCATTGGGCATAACACATAAACTCACTGTCTTGTTATTGTTATATAACTTATTTTTAATAAAGGCTTGTATTTAGCACGATAGCGTAAACATATCCAACTTTACACTCGTCTTATCTAAAGGTCGCCTTATACACGGAGATGTACAGTATATGCTAAAGTTAAAAGTAATAGTTGCGATCAATTTAGCTGAAGAGTGAAGAAGAATAGAACATCTAAAATATGCTGGGATAAAAAGTAACTTTATTAAATTAATCAATTCACTAAAATAAAATTATATTTAAATATAAAATAATGGTAACAATAGGTAATGGTCATATTTAATTTTTGTCTTTGTATCATTTAAGCGTCACGCACTCTGTGTTGTGATCAATAAGAGTCTTATTGGTCACAACATAGAGTGCGTGACGTATATGTTCGTCTTATTATAAGACGAACATATACGCTTGTTGTGCCTACCGTACGTACCGGTCATGTAAAGGGCAGATAATTTGTGCAGCAGTCTTTTTCTTGCGAGGTGGGGGCGTAAATGAAGACATGCGTAATGTACCGAAATAAAAGGCCCTATAGATAGATATATGGATTTCAGTTCGATTTTAAATATTATTGAGCCCCATCTGACAGAATCGTAGGTTTATAAAATCTTTATTTAACACCATAATTGGATGCGAACGTTCAGCGTGTATTGTACACAAACCGATCGCGCCGGTTTGTTTTTACATTTTAGTTGAAGATTTTTTTTTCTTATAAAATTGATTTTATTGAACTTTATGGATATCAAATTGTGAAATATTTCGATATTGTCTCGGCAGGTCTGTTTGAAACAGATATTAACGACCGTTTCGTCGACCGGGTGTAGTAACATTTCCTATATTTTTCTTTTCGAACACGTATATAATTAGTTTTTTAATTTTTAAGTGTCTGCAGCATAGTTACAACTGACTTTATATTTCTGTTGCGCTGACTATTCTCTTTCATTTTTTTAAAATCCGCCACACAAGAAACACACTTCAACCCCCCAAGTGTATGGTCAGCTGAGGATCAGGGAAAACTTTTTTGTTCAATATGATCTATGATCACCTTACTGCTAACAATATGATAGTGTAGAGGACCGAGTGGGTTTGCGTGTTGTTGAATTAGAAACACGTGCTGTTTATTCCTGCTAGAAGGTCCAACTACAAGAAAATGGCGGACTCGAGTTGAGTCCAACCGAAGATGTAAAGAAAACAAACAAGACCGACATATATATATATATATATATATATATATATATATATGTGTGTGTGTATCAACAAATATAAGCATTAAACAACAAATTTACAAGTGACAAAGACATCAATATCTGTGTTTGTGTGTGAACGTAAAGAGTTTGTATGTTGGTGAAAGTTCGTACGTACGTGTATGTGTGTTTCGTGGCGTTTTCCCACAAGTGGGCAAAACGCGGATTTCTACGAGAGATTACATTTTTAAATGTGTCCGATAAAATGCAAAGTAGAAAAGAGAACGAGGCAAGAAGTTGCCCAGTATTTATAGTGTAGGGAGAGCGACGCCTAGTGACCAATTAGGGGATTAAGGAGGAGCTAACTCCGACAACAGTATATCTGCTTGGACTGGCAATGCTGCAACACTCTTGAAAGGTGGTAAAACTCTTCACAGTATATTTAAGCTTCCAATTCCTTTGTTTGAAACAAGTGTGTGCAATATTCCACCAAATTCGGATCAAGGAAACATTCTTAGGCGAGTAAAAGACTTCATTATTGATAAAGCTTCAATGATACCAGCTTTTGCTTTGAACACTACAGATAATTGTTTAAGAGATATTATGAATAGTAGTAGTATATTTGGTGGGGAAATTATCGTACTAGAAGATTTTAGTTCTTCCAATTGTTCCCAGGGCTCCTCCTGCAGCTGGACTTGATGTCTGCCTCGAACGCTCCTCTGTATGGGATAATTTTCATCAAATGTAACTTAAGCAAAACAAGAGAACAATTACAAATGAACAAGATTTTTTGAGGTGGCTAATACAACTCGGAAGTGGACTTATTCAAAGCTCTCTTGATAATCTCGTAGAAGATACTATTGATATTCCCGAGGCATGTATATGTAATAATTCTTTGGTATCTGATATATTTGACAATTGTACAGCAGAAGAAATTAAAATTAGAGTGAGCTTATCCTCTAAAAATTCGGACTAATTAGCAGTAAATGAAGAAATTCCAAACAGATTGCCCACTGAAACTAAAACAACATCTAAGCACCGACTCTGTAGCTTCTGATAATGAAGAAGAAGCCCAAAACTATCCCATGGAGTTTATAAACACCATTACACCTGGAACACCTCCGCATCGCCTTAAGTTGGAGCAATTATTATGCTTCTTAGAAACCTCTCTATAATACAAGGTCTATGCAAAGAAACTCGCTTGGAGGTACTTCAGCTCCACGAGCATAGCATTGAAATGTCGATTATAAGAGGATCTCTCTCTCAAATGAGAGTACTGATTCCAAGAATCAAACTTAAATCAAGTGATGCAAACATTCCATTCATTCTGCATCGGACCCAGTTTCTGGTTTGTCTGACCTATTCTATGATAATCAGTAAAGCACAGGGGCAAACATTTGATAGAGTTGGCAGACACTTGCCACAGCCATGCTTCACTCATGGTCAGCTTTACCTAGCGTTTTCAAGAGCAAAGGCAATGAACTGTGTGTGAATTAAAGTGATATCTCAAAACAAATTCACTCATGGTCGAAGGAGGGGAATCACCTTCACTAGAAACATTGTATATAGGGACATGCTGTAATGGATTTATTTCATATATACTTTCACACAGTAACTTAAAATAAACTTATATTATTAAATATGAAATAAAGGATAATATAATTTTTTATTAACCAAAATAGTGCAAATTAAACAATTTTTATTAAGTGTTAAATATTAATTGGATGATATTTAACTTATCCGTGAAATTTTTCACGGGTCCAGTTAGTTTAAATATGATTATAACCTTACGCACTCTATTTTATGGCCATTAGGACTAACATTTATCCCCCCCCCCAGCTCTTCAAATGAAGGTTCGGTTTCGACCCAAACCTACGATCTATAAATCTACCCGAGATAATTTTCTTCAGTTATATTTTATTCCATTTCACACTAAATTTAGGATGATGTGAACTGGAAAATACTGAATATGAATTCTGATTTTCATCTTGTCGAACACTCTTCTTCATTTTTACGATGTTTTTTTAAAAATGACTTAAGACAGAAAATTAACTCGTTAACTGAACCAAATATTTCCGCTATTAGCAGTTAATAGGTTGTGTTTTAAAATCTGTCTTTTTATTTTCTTATTCACTTTCATTTACTTACTCTGTTATCTTTAAAGCGGACCTGCACATTATACGGTCCGCAGACTGCAAAGTATGACTTGCCAGGAATTCTGTGTTCATCTAAATAAATAATATACGATAAATAATAAATGTTAGAAAATCTAAAAGAAGATAGAGGCCCAAACTATTTTGAATAAGACGTATATCTCTTTTGGGAAGCATTAGTGCATATGTTCCATTTTTTTTTTTTCACTCAGTAATTTACCCTAAACATTCACTCTTGCGATCCGTGGCTAATTTTCTGTAAACACTCTGCCCCTTCGTATTTTATAATTGTGCAAGCCTAGTTTAAAGCATTAATTGTTGATGACTTTTCGGATAATAATCTTTGTAGGTTGAATGTTGATTGTAATCAAAATCTCATATTTTCTCCAATTTGCCTCTCGTATCTTTACTGACATTTCTGCCTTGAAATATCAACAAGGACAACAAAAGCCAATCTGAGGAAACATTACAACATCCCATCAACAAAAATGGATGCAAAATGATCAATCTACAAAAGACAAATTTGTAAATGAAGAACTTTCTGAAACAGTTACAAACTGGCTCAGGTTCACTAGACTCATCTTTTAAGAATTAAGACCCACCCATCTAGTACAACCCTCATCGTTACTATAGTTGATTGCAAATTTCTCTTGCCTGCTCGCCATTATGCAGTGCCTAATCGCCATCATGTAGTGGATAGTAAATTAGGCCTACAAAGTATTACAACTTTACGTGAGCTTGATTCTTACAAGGTGCGTCAGATTTGTAGCCTTGTGTCAGATTTAGACATTATAGGTGTACCTCACTGTACTTAGAACAATCAAAGTTAAATTACTAGATTGATTAGGACCAATTAGACACTCACTGGGTGACATTTGTGTCTATACCATACGTAGCCCAAATTTGTAAATATTAGCCACCTTGCCACGGAGCCAGGTTTAGCAAGCTCGCCTTACAGATGATTATTCTGTAATACATTTTATCCTCATTCCGTACTCCATACTTATGGTCTTGTGCCAGACTAAACTTAATAAATATCATTGTTCCTTTCATAGTAATTCGTCATTTATTTTTACTTCCTTTTTCTTTTTATCCAATGGCAGATAACATCTTCTGTTGACATCATAAAAATTTTAAAAAAAACAAAAAACTTTTTAAATAATTTTTAATGCCATGACCCTTCAGGTGGTTGGCGATCATCTCTGCACAAATTTCTTTTCTTTATTTTCTTTGAATTACCATGACTTATTTTGGAAAAATAACAGAGTGGTTTCCTGTTGCATTCTCCACAGATTCGAACACTGACTCGTCCTTCTCTTAGAGTAGCTGCTACTCAAGGCAAGAGAGTCCAGTCTACCCATGAGGTGGGAAGAGATGGATTCTTGCCTTTTTCAAGAGTATTAGTAGGAAATTGAACGCATCAACCTAGGCTGGGATTTGAACTCACCCCATTGATTTCACTTTCCGCGCTGATAACCGCACTACAATGCGAACACCCTTAAACTCGTTACAGAACAATAAATATGCTTCTGAATATGCATAATATAAAAAGTTATAAAAGTTCTTGGCATAATTTTTCAAAGGAATATCAGAAACTGGCAGGGATATCAGGTATTGTCTGGAGTGGTCGAGAATAACTTCAAATATAAAAACACAAAGAAATACGCTCTTTCGCATAGTTCTTTTTACACAGCAAATAGATTTTTTGCACATTAAAAGTAGCTGCTACCGAAAAAGATATTTTAATGTATAAAGCAAAACAAGTGATGCAGTCTTTTTGGTTGAAATACTTTCTGTGTACATCATATTAGCACGCTTCTCTCATTGAATGTGAAAAATTAGTTTGGGAATTCAACCTTAGAATATTCAACATAAAGTTAACCACGGAAGAAAGCCTTGAGGAGTTAAACTGGAAGCAATCGATCTGGAAGGATATTTTAGACATTCTCTCGGAGTTTTTTTTTTTTTTTTGCTTGTGCAGTCACTCAACTGTACAAGACGTTTACAAGACTTAGAAAACATTCTGAAACAGGTAACAGAAAATATCACATATGAACAAAATAACCTCCGTCGATTTCTCCTTTCATATACCATGTCCTCCACGATTTAAGTGATCATGGCTTTGTACAACTTCCCGTTTCTCTATGTAATTCAACTTCTTTACTATCTATTTTTTGTCTTTATGACTTTTGTCCTGACATTTATTCACGTAAACTCATTAGGTACGTTGCTCACTGTTTCTCCACAGTTACTCTTGCTTTCAGTAGGCCTTGTGAGTATTGAACTCTCTAAGCAAAATTTCTTTATGTGTCCTCGAAGTTTCGGCTATTTGTTTTTATTTATTAGCATTGGTTTCCTTAAAAATTCCTCGTTTCTCATATATTTTGTCTATGGTATTCTCAGCATTCTTCTGTAGAACAACATCTCGGTCGCCTCAAGTTTCTTCTTCATCTGTGGGGAGATAGTTTCCAATTCCCTGTCAAAACAAAGATTAGATTGGACTTTGCTTTTTTATATATGTTAATAATAATAAATGTAGGTCTGATGAATTGGATCGTGATTATGATTCCAATGTAATAAATTATAACCAGGGAATATTAGTGTTTGAGCCTTTTATATTATATTCTTACTCTGTCCTGGACATTTAGCTCTACCTGGATTCTGTCGAATACGAAATTCCTTACCCTTCCTAGATATCAAGCTACACTGAGTTAAAAACAGTTTAAAATTCGGAATCCACCGGAAATCAACCAACAAAAACGACCTAATAAATTTCTATGCTCATCATAACAAAAAAATAAAAACCTGCATTATTAGACTCTACTTAGATTTTAGATGAAGAGGAGAAATACATTGAAAACACTTTCAAACTTCTCTAGTGCCCTAATTATTTTATATTCAATGCGAAGCAAAAGGCCCATAATATATTCCAAAACAAAAATACGGCCCCTCCTGAAAAATCGAATGAATAAAAAAAAATATATTATCCTACCAACTATATATATGTATATCACATCTAGAATCGAAAATAATTTATCTAAACTCAACACTAAACAAAACAATAAGCTAAAACCTGAAGGAGGAATTTACTCCATCGCCTGTAATAACTGCCACAATAAATACATAGGTGAAACATCAAGGATTCTAAATAAAAGATTATATGAACACAAAAGGAAAATTTTACAAAACAATACGTCAAATGAGTTGGTTGCTCACCGTAATGAGACTGATCACAATTTTGACATAAAAAATGCTACTCTGATCAAAGGAGAATTAAGAGAGTGGATTGATCGCAAGGACATCTACAGTAAATTTGCACCTGTGGGGTCAGTCTACCTGGATTTTAGGAGGAAAAATAAAATCTGAGTGTCGTACCCAGAAATACAACACATTTTTTTTTATGCAACGCGAAGAAATGATCTTCGCAGAAAAGGAAGAAAACCAAGCTAAATATGACAGTAATATATATATATATATATACAGTCTGATACATGTATTTATATATTTAAAATCAATGTTCTTTTTCGTGGATATGAAGAGACCAATAATTCGATTGTTCGAAATGATTTGTCGCAAGTGAGTCTGCAAAGTTTCCAAGTGTTTTTGTTACAAGTGAGGCAATCAAGTGGTATGTGTGTGTTTGTGAAGCACACGCTAATGAAACGTGGGTGACTGCTGACTGCGAGCGATAGCAGTAATTTTAGAACACAGTGAACAAAATGAGGAGATGTAGGACTTACTTTCATCGCCGCTTTGTATGTAGAAAAGTCATCGCTGACTAATGCGTTGTCATGGTAATGTGTGTTTATGTTGTCGGTCGAGGTCTGGTCTGGTTCGCTGTCTTTCGCCGACTTCCTTCACTGACTGTAACGTTGCAGATCAGGTCGCTGACTATTCTTCACTGGTGTCATTCACCGACCGTTTCCTGGCGAGCCGTTTTATCGCTATTTGACACCCGGGGCACCGCTCACGAATCCTATTTGAGTTTTGCGCGGGAATGTATTCAGTTAACCAAGCTCTGACCTATTACCAAGTCATCTGAATTTCAACCGTGCGCATGTCCTAGAAAGCAGATCACGTTACATGTCCTATCCAATCAGGTTCCAGAAACCACTTATTTATTTTGTAGCCGTGTTTGTACAAAATTGTAAAAAAAGTTTTTCGAATCTACCGAATTTAGTAACATTTATTTGTAGGCGTCCCTTACTTGTTTTTGCTTCACTTATTGGCCGTAAAATAGAGGAGTTTATATCTATACGCTCTGGTTCTTACAACATTTCCCAATCTCTGGTAGACCTGTTATTATCACAGTGTGGGAAAGTAAAAGAAAAAGACTCTAAATAAATTCAGTTAGAGATAAATAAAAAAAAAATAAAATTCAAAATCCCCTTGATCCCACGTTCGTGCGCATGCGTAGTCGTACCGACATAACAAATTTAGTCCGATAATGTCCCGAAGTACGAAACGCATCACAAGTAAACTTTTTTCCACTTTGTCATACAATTTCCACAATATTGTTCTTGATATATAAAATATATATATATATCCTTATATCATATACATATACATATACATACATATATATATATATATATATATATATATGCGAAAATGTCTGTGTCACACTTTTTCAATTAAACGGACACAACTCTCTAATTTTCAATCGTTACATCTTCTTCCATATAATAAATGCGAGACATTCCAATACTTTCAAACTCTTGAACAAGCCAAAGGCCTAATCAAGAGCCCTCCGCAGGAGCCAGCTTAAATGCCGCCCGTTAGAGCGGCTTTTAAGCTAATATATATATATATATATATATAGTGGAACCTCTATTCGCGAATTTAATTCGTTCCTGAAAGCCGTTCGGAACCCGAAATGTTCGTAAACCGAAACTATTTTTCCAATATGAATCAATGTACAGAAAAAGTCACGGTACCATAAAATTAGAAAAGAAAAGCACGCCACAACACACAAATGTATACAACTCGACGGTCGACTCGGAAATTATTTCGTTCGGGTTAATTCGTTCGGCAATGTTGGTCGAGAACCGAAATTTTGTTCCATAACCGAAGCATTTTCATCTCGAATTTTCTGTTTGACATGTGAGGCATTCAAGAACCGAGGTTGTACTAATATATATATATATATATATATATATATATATATATATATATATATATATATATTGTGTGTGTGTGTTAAAAGTGAGGCTAAATTAATATTCATTAAGGAACTTCATCAATGCGAAAAGGCAGAGATTTATCCAGGAAAATGTGTCCACAGATAAAGTAATTTTTAATTTTTGGGGAAGGAAATTACGGATGACAATAAGTGATATAATTATTATGTGGTAATCGAAAGTGGTTTTTGTTGTTTCTATTTTATATACAGTGAGTAAATTAACCATTACTTCATTCGCGAGTTGGTATATTTCTGAACAACCGCAAAAGAATCGAAGAATTGAATGAAAATGGTTAATTTGTGTGTATATATGTACGTATATTTTCATTATTAAATATTATACTTTCCCTCTAATATTATTTTATGTAGAGGCATAAAATTGTCCGTTATAACACCTGTGTCCTATTTGCATTCAAAGTAAAACGATAATTGAATGATTCTCATTTTGCGAAGATTGTATTTTATCTTCAAAGCCTTTCCTCTTGTTCACCACAGAAACGTTAACACCCATTAACAGCGTTGCTATAGAATCTCTTCTTTTTTTTATTTATTATTTTTGTTTCCAAGACTGATAGCCTTACAAAAGGGAGTATTCTACACTTCCTTGATCGCTCCACCAATGGGTGTTATTCATTCTTTGTATACAAAGGTTAAGACATATAAACGCGAATCCGGAATAATCTTTTTCCACTTCCGAGGCAGAGGAAGTGTGTTTGTCATCCGATATTGTTTCGAGCATAAATTCTAGGCCTGGCTTGTCAACCTACTTCTGAATAAAAATCCCACTACCCCACCGGAAATTACTTACTTTCCAATTTGACACAATTTCTCAACGAAACCCAAACAGCTCCACCCACGCTTCTCGGGATCGTGAGGAATTTTTAATTTTCTTGGCGTAATTGCTGGTTGCATACTAATTTTAGAGTTGACTTAAAAGCTAGTGATAGGTAGCGTTTAGTAGGAGGGATGAAAGAAAACTATGTAGGCGTTTGACCTAATTGCACTCAACACAAAAAAAAACGGAATTTTAATAGGTTTGGTAAATATTTCTTACTGACCAGTTTAAAATATCTTACAAGATTTTATCTTACAAGTTTGAACAATTGTGTTGTTATTTGAAGAATGTGAAGCCATTTAGAGAGGATATTAAATTAGTTTTCATTTGTATGACTTTTTTTTTTTCGGAGAAGGCATAAAAATAGGTACCCCCGGAAAAATGTATACCTTATAAAAATGAAAAATCTTTCTTGAAGCGTTTGAGTTTTAATTTTCAAGCTAATAGATAAAATTTAATATTTCCAATAAGAAAAACTACTGCATTTCAAACCGAATTTAAATTGATTGGAATTATCGCGGGCCGGTGTACGTGTTGAGAGATAAACACATGTGTCTCCTGAAATGCCCACAACAAACATGGCAGACTCGGAGTATGAGTCCACCTAAAAAAAAAATAAAGTAAAGAAACAACAAGGACCAATATAAATGTGTGCAAACAAATGATAATGTATTAACAATAAAGGCTTACATATAAAATAGAATATTGTTGCGTGTTACTGAACAATGAACATGAATAAAGAAAACATTTAAGCTAGTGAATTGTGTGTGTGTGTGTATAGTTTGGTGTAGGAGAAAGTCCTAGAAAAAAATGAAGTGAAAGATGCGTACGTACGTGTGTGCATGCGTATTGTTCATGCGTGTCCCAAAAAGGGAACGCTTTTTTCCGCGAGAAACTTACATGTTGACGTAAAAAGCTAGAAGAGCTTGCGATAATTATCGCGGAGTATATATAGCCCGGAAAGCGTCCCCTAGTAGCGGTTTCGCAAATTACGAGGAGGTAACCCAAAAGGAATGATTTTTTAAATCGCAAAAATCGTCCAGATAGACAAATGTGTCAACACAACATAATTCTCTTTATTAAAAATTCTTTCAAAAATATATGAAACTTTATTTGAGGAAGATTGACTAATTTAAAGTTTAATTAAACTGAATTAAAAAAAATTTACTTTTAGTTTAAATTATCGCGGAAAAAGCATTTTACACAGAGGTTGGTGTTTTTATGAGGTGTTGACAGATTAATCGATAGCTTAATATTTGGCATTTTTAAGTAAAGGGCCCATAACTGTAGAAGTACTTGACGAATACATCGTGAATGTCTTTTTTTATATAATTTGTTAACTACCTAGTAATCTTAAACCTTTAGAAATATATTTTAAGTAATCTAATATTTTATTGAATTTTAGGCACTTTGACTTTATAGTCTTACTTATGAAGACGCTTCTTGAGAAAATTGTCAATAAATTTTAAATTTACTATAGTTACTGCTCTTATTTTCTGATAATGTCGTGTATGGACGTCCGTATTTATAAAAATCGTCATGTTCATGCACACAAACACACACACACACACACTCACATTTTAAATTATTATTAAAATAATGAGGGTCGATAAAGTGTAGTAATTTTTTTTATTTATGATTAGTAAATGTAGTTTTTACTTAATAACAATATCATCTAACTACTATAAATTAAAATAGAATTTTAAAAGATTTAAAACTTTATAAA
>OZ038481.1:6568415-6578415 GCA_964036315.1 Acanthosepion esculentum | reverse complement strand
ACAGAAATTTTCATGTTTCAGAACTAAGAAGGTTAGTTATCTACCGTGGCCTGAAGAAGTACCATCTTAGTACTGAAACATGAAAGTTTTTGTGTAGCGATGTAAAATGTTTTTATTATAATCTCGTATAATAAAAATATTACAATAATATTGTAATCTACTTTGTATTGAGCACTTTAAAAAAAAATAAATGCTGCAAACAGTGGATTTTTACTACATCTGTTTTTTCTCTCTCTCAATTATATATATATATATATATATATATATATATATATATATATATATATATATATATATGAGAGGGAGAGAGAGAAGAGTGTTTCCTATACAGTTAAACAATTTAATGCAGTTCTCAAATTTGATTTTTCGAGAATGTTTTGCCATTTAATTCCTCGTATGAAAAGTATGTGTCTACATCGTTTCTGTTGTATCAATCTATCTTTAACAGTAAGAATTAATATTTGTAACCGTTCGGTGTAAGATTACAGCTTCTCTTTCATTATTAATGTCTTAGCAAGAAAAATATTTGCATGCATTGAAATAGCAATATGTGACAAACGTGTCCTGCGCAAAAAAAGAAAGAAAGAAATCCTAGATAATTACTGCCTTAAGCAGAACCCACATATGGTAAAAAAAAATGTATCCTCCCCAGTATCGCGACGAATCATAAAATTTACCTCCTCAATAAAAGCCGTTGCTTTTCTTGGCGGGGAGAGCGGTATTTTTGATTCGTGAGAGTGAGTGAGTTCGCTGTATAAGAATCTGTAAGTTGGAAATCTTTGACTTTATTTTAATTTGACACTTGGACTTTTGCATCTTGGACTTTTGCCTTCTGATTTCTAAACTACTCGTATTTCCGGCTTTTTGGATTTACGATACGGACTTTTTTCACCTTTCTTGTTTTGGATCTGTGTTAACAGGTTCACATTATCACAGAACAACCCCCCCCCCACAATATATGTATGTTCTCCTTTTCATAGGATCTCTTCATTAGAAACTTACCAGAAACCAATAAAATCTATTCTTTTACGCTGCTAATTGCTCAAGATCCGTGTCGTTGAAACTGGAACTTGTCATACTTGAATAATAACAATAATAGATTTTCGTTGACAGGAAATATTTTAGAATTGATATTTCTTCCTTTTACATGTCATTTATTCCAAGTTGATATAAGTTATGTGGTAAAAATGTAATTATAATTTGTCTTATCACCTCTTAGTTGCATCTTCGTCTTCGGGCAAAGTGCGACTCAGTTGTAGCTCTGTCCGAGGACAGAGATACAGCTGAGGAAAATAATACTTTAAAATGCTCGGCGATGGGGAATAGCTGCACTAGAGAAGGGAATCGGTGGTCACCACAGAGGCCAGAGCAACCGACGGTTGCAGGGCTTGGGCAATTTTTGTAACTGAGTGTAAGCGCTCGGCTTCCCAACTCACATTCCGTCTCAGGAGGCATACCCAAGCGTTTCGCAGTCCATGCTGTAGGAGGATGATCATCACTTACTTGCGACTGTCTCAAGGCAGAGTACGTCTCAGTTGTGGCCTCTGTCTGCGGACAGAGGCGTAGCTGAGGAACATAAATACTGTGAGGTACCCAATCCCAGGGAACCATTGCACTAGAAGAGGGTATCGCTGGTAGCTACCGAGGCCAGCGCAAACGACGGTTGCGGGGGTTGGACAATTTGTGTACCCGGACCGAGTGTACGCGCTCAGGTCCCCCAAACAAAAACTGATCTTGTGCTATATCTTGTCTCGGTGGGGAAACCGGGGTAAATAACAAGTGACGAGGATCATAGTATCGTATCTGTTCCAGAAGCCGACAACCAGCCCACGGGTCTAGCAATCAGCAATTATTCCAGCTATCATTATCTCCAGCTTGCCATCGGCTGTTACTCCAGGCCAGCTGCTCTAGACAGCTCCAACAGGCTTCCCTCTCTAGCCATCCTCACCAGCAGCAACAATATGCAATAAACTGTCCTTTTCAGGACAACGCTCTTCAACGACCACAAAACTGTCCTTTTCGGGACAACGCTCTCCAACGACCACAAAACTGTCATTTTCAGAAAAACATTATTCTCACCTTCTGCATGAGCTTGCAGAATCATTTTTTGTCTAGTGCACTGTAACAATATTTTTGTTTATGTATTTTCTTTAAGAAAAATAAATTTGGCAATATATTTTTTTTACTCAAGTCTTTGTTTTCTTTGTTGTTGTCTTCTGTCATTCGATATCTGTTTGTAGGTCAATATACCACCCGCAACAAAGTGGTGACATACGACACGAATGACACAGCAACAAGTGATTACTTGTCGAAAAAAAACTATATCCACTATGGCTTCAAACGAAGATACAATCGAGATGTCAGTTAATACGTCAACCCCCTGCTCCACCTAACCCTATATAACAAAGTAAACACAAGAAATTAGTATCTGCAGCTTGAAGCGATATTCACCGGCGGGGGAATCACCTCTCAGAGATCCAGGTTCACCAACGTAGTACAAGCCCTGCTATCAAACGTAGTCAACGAGGTAGTGGACATACTTAAAAATGTTCCGGAATCAGAGCCATATACGCACTTGAAAAGATACTTACCTGGTGTAGGGATCCGTCCCTGTGCTGGTGGTATCACGGCTACGACTAGCTTGGACCGGCTCTGACGAGATTGGACCTGCTAGGACAAGCCAAGACTAGCTTAGACCAACTCTGACCAGCTTGGACAAGCTATGACCAGCTTAGACTAGCGGCCAGGGTGAAAACACTCGGATCCCCACGTTAAAAACTGACCTTGTGTCACAGCCTGACTCAGTGGGGGTTCAAGTAAATATCTATACTCACTTGAAAAGTGTAATTATCAAGAGTGGTGGACGCGCTGACGAAGAGTTACTCCGCGAACTTTTCACCCACACCAATGGCGGTGACAGAACCCCGTCCCAGCTACTGTGCTTTATGAAACGCCGCTTATGCCAACACAGCATGGCAAAACCTATCCTTCGTGGTCTATGGATAGACAGGCTACCAACGACTGTGGTACCGATAATGGCATCGATGGTTGAAGACACACTCCTGGACAAACTGACTGACATTGTTGAAATATGTTTGCCACATAGAATCAGGGAGTTAACTCACTGTACGAAGTCCGCGAAATTGTCAACGCGCAAGCGCAGACACGTGGCACGCATAAAAAGTGTTGGCAGGCCCGCAGAATCAAATACAGCAAAATTCGAATTAAATCTAATCGCATTATTTTATATTCAAATGATTAATAATCATGCTAATGTTTCTTTTGCAGCGGACCGTGCGGGGTGAAGATGTGAAGAGATATCAGATGGTTAAAATTTCCTGCTAGCCGGTCCAGCTACATGAGAATGTTGGACTTGGTTTAAGTCCAATGAAGAAAAAGAAAACGAAACAAGACCGATATACATGCGTAAACAAATATATATTAATAACAAGTTAAACAAAGACATGGACAGTTACATAGAGTTTGTATGGAGAAATTATGTGTGTGTGTGGTAGTAAGTGTTCGTACGTACGTGTATTGTTCTTAGCGTGTTCCCAGAATTTGGGAAACGCTGTATCTGTAAGAGGTCACATATTGGTGTTAGAGAGATTTACCTCACCCCCACGCGAGGTGGCGGCCCAAGGCCTAAGTGGAAAAGAGAGATCGAGGCTAAGGGTCAACCAGTATTTATAGCCAGGGGAGAGTGACCCCTGTTGAAGGATTAAGGAACTTAGGAGGAGCTAACTCCGACACTTTTTCTTGAAATAATTTAAAAAAAAATAATCATAAAATAAATGTGGCTAGTTACATATTGATATCTTGCTTCAGTGCCCAGAAGTTTGACCTTGTGATATTTTCATAGTATAGTGGCCTGGGAAGGTCGGTTCTGCTTGCACGTGTTTGATATGCATAATGGTGCTTAACCTCTGCTATTAGAACCTGAAGTAGGAGGTTGGCAATAACGAAAAAATGCGTGCGAAATTAAATGAAGATATAATTATTTCGGGTTTCTGTACATAGATTCAAGACAAATTTTTATTCACCGACTGAATAAAATGAAACCTTAGTCCATTTCAGTACCATGTGTGACGCACATCTCCTTATTGTAAAACTCAGCTCTGCTCTGGGATAGTTGATGCCAGCCGCTGACCGGCGAACCAGTTAAAAGAGGAAAAGAAGCCGCTGTGATCTTTTTTATTGTGAGTATAGCAGTTAGTAACTCCTACTGTCTCTTGAGTGGCTAATTTGGGTGTAATCCACTTTTTGGGTTCCTTTCTTTTCTGAGGTGCATCTATTTACGGTCTTTCTAGCTTAGCTTCTTTTTTTTTCTTTTTTTTTTTTTTTGCTACGTCACGGTACAGTGAATTGGAGTAAAAAGGAGAAAGCAAAATTTATTTTTGTTTTGCCAGTTTTGAATGTATATGTTTTTTAAAATTGTTATTGTTTTATTTTGTTTTACTACAACCACATCTAAAACAAAAACTCGGTAAACAAAGACGAAAAACTGAACGAAGTTGTAATACAGGAAAAATGGCCAGCATTGCATGTAAACAACACCGTTGTATCAAGTTACGAAGCGTGACGCCAATTTTCTATTCAGCAAGCAAGTGTCGAGGACGAAAGATACAAGTAGCAAAAAGCAAATGTTGTAAATATTACAAGGAAGTGAATTAGTGTTTCTTTTTCCAGCAACTTCTGCTTCTACGATCATTTTGGTTCGCATATCTATTTCAGAATGAAAAGTATTTTTCATGTAATTGACGGGGGCCCCTAGGAGAGATATAGATTAATATTTTTCAAGATGTTGCCTTTTTGCTAGTGATACAAAAAATTTCATTCCTGCATCAATTTCAGACTCTCGAAGTCTAGCTTTATTTTTTAAAACAAGAAATGACTCTCATAATTATTTATAGTAGGAGTAGTGTTCCGTTTACCGGGCATGCCGTAAGATTCAAGATGAAAGTGAGGTAATTGCAGGAGAAGGTGTAGTTCTCGAGACAGACAAAATACGTAAAAGAAAATACAACAGTTAGTAGAAGGGTATATAGTTGTTGAGTTTACAGTAGTATAGAAAGAACAAAGAACATGTGTTTTTAAAATGTTGTAGAAGGTAAATCAAATTCTACTTTAACCCTTTGAGTCCTGACCACCGCTTTACCGGTGATAGAGAAAAATGACGTAATTCCCAGCCACCGGTTGAACAGTGGTATGGAAAAATGACGTAATGCCCAGCCACCGGTTGAACAGTGGTATGGAAAAATGACGTAATGCCCAGCCACCGGTTGAACAGTGGTAGGGAAAAATGACTTAATGCCCAGCCACCGGTAGAACGGTTGGTAAACACTTGTAACTATTTTTATATATACCGTAAAAAATTAACCCTTTGATCCTTGCGTTTATCGCAGCCGCTTTCGGCTGCTCACTAAAGCGGTAGAGAACAGGGCATTTTTCAACCTTGACCTTTCCATCATGATCCCTACACGCTTGTAATTTCGTTTGGAGATGAACTAATTACCTTTTTTGTTCACGGTTGTTACGAACCTAGTTCTAATACGCCTCTAAGCGTTTTACACTGTAAGTTTCGCATACAAAATCTCTACTCATTTTTTAGACAGATTTTTGACATTTTAGTAATGCCATTTTCCGTCGTGAGGCACTCCGAACTTAACACAGCGACTCCTCGCCAAATTCGTGGTCGGGTACTGACCGGTCGGCTCTGACAGGGTCGGTGCTCTCGGGCTGTGTATTAAGTTACGCTCCCATTTTTTTTGTCTGCCAACTGGACGCTAGCAACCATCTGCAACGACCGGCAGCGATCACCAGACGACCATCAGCAATAACCAGACCAGCCGACCAACAGCGCTAACCAAACCTGACGACCAGCAAAGCCCACCTGCGACGACTAACCAACCTTTCCCGTACACTAATTATTACGGAAGGTTTTTTTCGACACTCACTTCGACTCCAACCGTCGACACGACCGGAGCATCCGCACTTCAACAACCTCCAACCGTCGACACGACCGGAGCATCCGCACTTCAACAACGTCCAACCGTCGACACGACCGGAGCATCCGCACTTCAACAACCTCCAACCGTCAACACGACCGGAGCAACCGCACTAACCAACCTTTCCCGTATACTATTGTTAGTGATTACTACGGGATTGTTCCGCATCATCAACCGTCAACCCGACCGGAGCATCCGCACATCAAGCCTCAACCGGAGCGTCCGCATTCTGCAACGTCGAGCCAATGACTCAACCGGAACGTCAGCACCTCAACGTCCAACCGTCAGCATTACCAATATATACACCACTTTTCTCCTTCATGTAATAAACCCAGCGTAAATCACACACAACTTCGTTCTGTTGTCCATATTGTTTCACCTGGTCGGATCACAAAGTAAAAATGTGGCGGGCTCCTTGTGACATCGTCATTTACGACACGGGAGCGCTCGGGCCATCGCGCCCCCCTCCAGGGTGTCCGCTACACGTTCCTGAACAATTTTAACCCTTCTGCCTGAGCTCCTGAGTCAAAATTCGCAAATAATTGGTATGTAATGTTTCACGGTAGATATAAAAATAGTTACAAAAGATATAAGTATTATACTATCAGTAGCAAAATCATCCGATTCAAATTCCACTTCACTATCAGAGTAATCATTGTCATACTCTAGTTCCGATAAAACATCATCAAACATATCAATTACTTACTGCAGTGTGTAGAGTTCTTTTCTTGCACCACTTGTCACTGATTGCGCTTCACTGACAGTTCAGGTTGCGACTCTGCATGGTTCATGGTAATCCTTATAAATTTAACTGTTTGATCCTTCCGTTCTTGAACAATTTTAACTCAGGAGCTTCTGCCTGAGCTCCCGAGTCAAAATTCGCAAATAATTGGTATGTAATATTTCACAGTAGATATAAAAATAGTTACAAGTGTATACCCACCGTTAAACCAGTGGCTGGGCATTGTCATTTTTCTCTACCACCGGTAAAGAGGCGGTCAGGGCTCAAAAAGCTAATGATATCCATAATTAAGACGTCTTTGCTAAAACAGGGAACCCAAAATGAATTTTATAAAAGCTATTTTGTATAATACCGGGTGCGGCAGAAATACTTTCCACATCATGGTAAGACAGGTGGTGGCGATTTTGCTAATGTCTTAGCGTTATGTCGAATGTATTACTGTTGCCTTCTATATATATTTAAAAAAACTAGCTTCATTCTGAAGTTGATAAATTCTAAAAGTATTTGGAAATATTAAAAACTGTATACAACCTATTGGTTTCTGTTGTCATTTAATGTCATAATAGTAAATGGTACATTCACTAACGAACGTTTTACTCCGACATCCCGTGTAGAATATATATGCGTGTTTATGGGTGTGCCGTCTGTGATAGTACTTTTGCAGCGAAGCGGTCACCCCTGCTTTTCTCAGGTGAATTGGGATGCGGAACTGTACTGGTCAACGACCTACATCGAACTCTCCCGCATGGCCCCAATCGTATGGGCACTGCGACGGCCACACTCCGATGAACGGCATCGAACTGCCGGTTAAACTGTGTAAGTGAGGGTAGTTGGAAGGGTTTCCCAACCCGACCGGCGAAAGGGAACACTTCTCCCCAACACACCTATGCCAAGTGGCTATCAATCAGTCGCCAGCCTGGATCATAGAAGGTGCGTTTCAAAGGTGTAAGGCTTTATCAGTGTGCGAAGGAGCTTCTGAGAGGATGGTCTGGGTAACCTCAACATCTCTGGTGTAAAAGGAACCGGCTGGCTATTGCACTATTTTGCTTTGAATGTCACCATGAACTACAGTTAGATGGCGGGAGAATGACTATAGCGTTCATAGTGTGAATAACTGAATAAAGCCAAATTGTATACAAACTAGGTATTTACGCTGTCTCCCCACTGAGACGAATTGTGACACAAGGTTTTATTTTTGTTCCTCAGGGCTGGGTGACTCTCAGTATAATTTTCCTCGGTTGCGACTCTGTCTTTTGACGGAGTCGCCCCTGGGTGCACTCTGCCCAAAGACAGAGACGCAACTGAGAGATGATAAGTAGATGTGTTACAAACCCTAACCCTAACCCCCAAGGAGGGATTTACACACTAAATATATACAAACCAAATTAAGAAGCAGAAAACAAAAAGTACGTGTTCCACAATAAAAGGTAAGAGATAAGCATTAATAAGTTTAGGAAATTTAATTCATCTGTTTCGTGAAAAAAAACAAAAAACGTATTAGTCGGTCAGTCGGCCAAGTTCCATCCGGGATACACACTGAGACGATCATGTCTCTCTTGGTTCATGACTGACCAGGCAGGAGATTTTCACGCAGTAGGTTACCGTTTCTTTCTGCCGTAGACTATAGAAACCCCCTGAGGCTATAGGTCCCAGCCTGTCCGTCTATTCAACCCATAGCTGGGGAGAAGAGATGGATTCGTACTTTCCCTAAGGGTATTTGCGCGTAAATGAAGGCGACGAACCCGACTAAGATTCGAACTCGATTTCTCATTCAGAGTCGTTATCCATTGCAGCACAACGTATATCTTGAACCCTACTGCTATTCCTCTTGCCACCTTGAAGCGTGCCCGGTAAACGGAACACTAGCCTTTATTCTTTATTAAATTATACCTATTAATTTTTTTAAGCTTAACCACGTTTGGCACAAGGCCATAAGAGCCTCTGCGGAATATTAAGGTTAGGATTAGCCCCACTTTGACATTTCTGCCGATACTGTTATGCACACAATGTAATACAGCTTTCACAATTTCAATTGACACGAGCAGCATTCTATAAAGTGAGCTTGATAATCCTTACTATAGAGGAGGTACGTATCTTCATGGATTTAGCTTAGCCTGACACAAGCCTATAAGTGTAAAGCTCCCAGTCAGGACTAATAACAGTATGCAACACTAACTTACTAAACGTTTTTCACCTACAACCGGGTGAAGATTGAATATTATTAATGGCTTTTGAGACAAGCAAAACCACTGCTCTACGATAGGTGTCCTACTAAGGAACATGTGAGTTTCTTATTAATTATAAAATTCCAAATTTTTCTACTGAAGTTCTTTGACACTGTCATGATACCAATTGCATAAAATGTAACCTAATCTCTGACCACTTAAATCGAAGCCAGAATCTCCTCTTCTTCTCCACCCCCCCCCCACTTTGACATTTCTGTCGATGCTGTTATGGGTGACCTACATGCACAGAATGCAAAATGGCTTGCACAAAGTCAACTGACACATTATATCGAAGGCCTTTGCCATCTCAGTTGACCTTGCACTGATGATTACTGCTATCATCCTTCTCTCACTCTCTATATATATTTCTCTCACTGTCTCTCTTTCTTTCTCTTTCCATCTTTCTCTTCCTGTCTGTCTGACTCTCTTTCTCTCTTTTTCTCTCTCTTCTTCTCTCTCTCTCTTTCGCTTTCTCTGTGTATTTTTCTCTCTCTCTTTCTCTGTATTTCTCTTTGTCCTTCTTTCTCTCTGTCCTTCCTTCTTTCGCTCTCTCTATTTCTCTCTCTTTCTCTCTCTCCTTATTTCTCTCTCTCTCTTTCTCTCTCTCGCTTTCTCTCCCTCTTTCTCTCTCTCTCGCTTTCTCTCCATCTCGCTTTCTTTCCCTCTTTCTCTCTCTCGCTTTCTCTCCCTCTTTCTCTCTGTATTTCTCTCCCTCTTTCTCTCTGTATTTCTCTCCCTCTTTTTCTCTCCCTCATTCTCTCCTTTCTCTTTCTCTCCCTCTTTCTCTCTGTATTTCTCTCTCTCTCTCTCTAGTATTATGAGTCAGGCGAAACCAACAAGTCCAACCTTTAACATTTACACACACGCAACAAGAAATGATTTCATGCCTGAAATATTTGAAGGGCACATGTCTCCTTCTGATGCAAGCAAAGCAAGATACATTAACATATGATAGTAATTGCTTTAATTTAGTTTATATCATATTCCAGACACATACTATTTTAAAAAATTACTTGACAGCTAGA
>OZ038481.1:6555915-6565915 GCA_964036315.1 Acanthosepion esculentum | reverse complement strand
AGTGGTGAAGGCTTTGTGCAGGGCCATCCACACTTTTGGGAGGGACGAATACAGGGACCTGGTGCAATGGATGCCACAAGGTTCCCCAAACGACCCTCTGCTGGTTTTTGAATTCAGAGTTGTCCTTCTCCTAGACCAGTTGCCATCCAAGGCTATAGAACCCAGCCTGTCCTGCTATTTACCCATAGTTGGAGGGAGAAGAAGAGGATTCACACCTTTCCCAAGTGAATGTAATGGATTCGACTGGAATTCGAACTCAGCTCTCCGATTCCTCAATCCAAGCCGTTATCCATTACTCCACCGTGCCTCCTCATATATATATATATATATATATATATATATATATATGTGTGTGTGTGTGTGAAACTATTATGTTCACCAGTCTGTAATTCTGACACGAGAAGTTATAATTTATTACATTCAGACTAATATCCTCATCTCTTTGTTACGATCAATATGTTTTAGTAGATGTGTCCTTCCTTGGTACAAAAGGCAGAATGAGAACAATCTGCACTTATAGATTCCATCCTGAATGTTGCCTGGATTGACAGACTCTTGAAGAAGGCCAGAGGACACAACAGTCGAAACATTGAGATCATAACAACAAAGATGAGGACGTAGGTCTGACTGTAAATATTGTAAATAATTATGACTGCCTGTCTCATAAAGTGCTGATCCTCCATCTGTCGACAAAACAAATCTTACCTATTCAAGTAGGGACTCTAAATGTTTCCTCAGGGACCAGGATGTTTACACCTTGTCAACCTTGTCACATGTTACACATTCTATGCAGAAAACTTCTTAGCCCTGTGCACCTCTTAAGTGCTTAATAGAAAACAAGTCTAATTGAGGTGGATCTTTTTCTATCGATACAAAGGTTCCATTCCGATGTGGTCATGCCCATTGGAAGGTTGGCATTAGTCAGCATGAGAACTGTGGCCAGCCTAGGTGTTACATCGTCTTGTATGCAACAAGAATTGATATACTGTGTGTTGTGATGCATTCTTTACTTTAACTTGATGTGATATATTTTGGTAAGAAAGCCTCTGTTCACATCTTGCATCAATAAGATTGGCCGGCCAATACCTTGTCAGTGATTGGAGATGTTTTTCCTCTTCTAAGCACAGCTGATAAGCATTTCACCACAATCGAATGACAAAACAAACAAATGGTGCCATTTCAGGAATTATCTGACTTATTCTTGAGAATTGGCCTTTGTCAAAACCAGTGAAATCTTTGTTCTTGTCCTTTCAACACAACAAAATGAAATACTCAAAGTCAGCCTATTTGTTTTTTGACCTACTGATCATGATATATGCAAAGATTTCATTTTTGCCATGTGTAACAGGTCATAATGCTTTTGCTCATCATATAAATATATACACACACATACACATGCACATATATGTGTATATGTGTGTGTGTATATATGTCTGTGTGTGTGTATATATGTGTGTATATATGTTATGTTAATTTACCCACACACACATGGACTCTCCCAGCTATAAATATGAGCAGGTACTGCCTTTTGGAGAGGGAAGTTTCCAGCAGTCAGCTCTGACAGTCGGACCGAACATTCTTGCTGTAACACTCCCATGTTTGTATTACTGTTTCTGTTAATATATTTGTTTAACTCAATTCCTCTCTTGTGTCTTTATTTTGTGTGTGTGTGTGTGTGTGTGTGTGTGTGTGTGTGTGTGTATATATATATATGTCTGTGTGTGTGTGTGTGTGTGTGTGTGTATATATATATATATATATATATATATATATATAAAATCCAATTATTTGAGGTGGGGGCAGAACAGGCAAACATCTTTCAGTGTAAAAGATACAAACTAAGATTCAACAATTTTGATAAAACACCACATCAATGGAGTGCCCATTGAGTAACAAATTCAGTTAGAAATGAACATATTAAAAGCAAAAACAAAACAAAAAAGGAGAGACAACCTATATTAAATCCTAAGAGACACACACACACACACACAGATATTATTAGATACACACACAAAAAACAGATAGATACACCCACTCATATACAAACATACGCATGCACTTCTCTATAAAAGAAGATAAATAATTTGATTCCATAGGAAAAAGCTTAAATTGCTCATACGAGTAAGCCTCATGACTGTGAGAAGCAAATGAGAAACAAGAAAGTGATATGGGATCCTCAAGTGAGACACCTTTTGACTTGGTATCAACTCTGGTAATCGATAGCCAACAACAACTAACTGGGTAATATTTGATATTTATGTCTTGTGGCAAATGAACCGAACCGGAACAAAATACAAAACTTGGATTCACTCAAGAGACAAGATTGAAGAACACTTTATTCTGAAGCAGTAAGATTGCACAAAAGATAAATTGGACGACTTATCATTGAATACAAGTAACAATATTTCTTCTCATAACTGAGTTTCATGACATGGTGAAAACAGATTTTAGGCAAACATGTTTTTTAAAAAAAACCTTTAAAAAGATTGCAAAGAAAGAAACAAAAAGAAAGTAGATAAATATCTACCTTCTTATTTCTGATGATATTATTCACACTTCCTAGAAGAAGCGTTGTCACTTATTGTTTTTATCATGTATTATGTGGATTTAATGCATTACTTGGACAACAAAGTTGGTTTACTTGAACTGAGTGTTAGTGAAAAAATGCTATAACCTTATCTTTTATAAACATTTAATAAAACAGTGGGAATTTTTAAAAAAACTAAGAGACTTTCAATAGTCAGTGGATGTAAGTGAGTCTGGCAACATCATGCAGTTTTCCATCGCTTGTGTGTGCCTTCCTGCCTATGCTGTAGTGGATGCAGAGAAAAAGGACCATTTATTCATAATTAATACCTTATACAGAGTGTAACAGCAAAATTGTCCAAATCATGTAACAGCAAAATTGTCCAATTGTTAGATTAAGCTTTGAACCATTGTATCTTAGAAATGGTTAAATATATCTTACTGGAATTCTCCAAGGTTTTTATAACACTATTGGACTCTACTTTGAGCAAAAGGAATGTATTTAGCTCAAAGTTGAAATGATGATCCCTCTTCCTGTTCTGATCTCCTCATCCAGTTTTCGTCACTACTATTCCCTGTTCTAGTGATGATGTTCTTGAGTGGATTTTGAAGATGGAAGCCAGAGTATGAATGTTGCTACCACTACTGAAGGTCTGAATGATCTTTTTCCTCTCACCATTGCTCAGTTAGGAAGACAGTGGGGCTGACAGAAAATGATTTTAACTTGCTCTCTTTCAAGTTGAATAACTAAAAGGATTTTTCAGTGATTTTTATGACAAATGGTGTCAAGATGGGTAAATGTCATATCTGAAAACCTGGAAAAAAGAAACTCATTTGTTCAGTGGTTTTTTTAGATATTAAACATTTTGTGGGATGGATAATTATGCAGTTACACGATTTGGGCAATTTTGCTCTTATACCCCCATATGTATCAGAAGGTGTCAGCAGTAGGGGGGCTTAATTTTGACCAAGACGCAAGCTTCTTCCAATTATTATATGCTACACCCTCAAAATAAGCGTTATCACTCCTGTTCTTTCTAGTGTTACTTCCTTTTAATTGTAACCCACTTAAATTTCAATGATGTGCTTTCATTTTATTTCTCTTGCTTTTTATCTTCTTCTTTCTATGTGCCATGTCCTTTCAGGACGTGGGTGATCTTGGCTCTCCACCTCCCGCTATCCCTTGCAGCTCTCAACAAGTTTGTTCCCTCTGCTTCCTCTCCCAGGCCACGTTCTGTCATCCACTTGCTTAAAACTGCTAGGTATGTCATGTGTTGTTTTCTCTTGTCTCTCTTTCCCTCTATCCAACCCATGAGTATCAGATTCTCCAGGCCCTCCTTCCTCATTATATGTCCCAGAAACTTCAGCTGCCTCTTCCTGCTATTAAGTGTAAGCTTCCTCCTTGTTTGCATCCTCTCTAAGACCTCATCGTTGCTCACACACTCGGTCCATAATATACTTAGCATCCTTCTGTAGAACCACATCTTCATCGCCTAGAGTGTCTACTTCATCTTTGAGGAAATCGTCCAACATTCATTGCCATAAAGAAGGACAGATGTCACATAACAGCTCAGTATTCTTTTCTTTGTTACCAAATAAATCCTGCGTCCAGGGTAAGACGATAAACGACGTCCAACAGCAAGGCCTCGGATCAGGAGGTTTTGAGGAGCGTTGAACCTCCTCTTAATTGCTGGTGTTCCCAGATCCCCCCTGACCCGGGGTGATAGCACCTGTTAGGGTCCCAGCTATGGGCAAATAGTTAACCCCGAAACTGAGGTAAAAAGCATTATAAAAGTGTAAAAATAGGTTTTAATACCAGAAATACTTTGTAAAAAAATACCAGAATAAACTATTACCAGCTATACATTTTTGAAAAAATATTACTAGCTATATGTTTTTGAAAAAATAATATTACCAGCTATACGTTTTTGAAAAACTAATATTACCAGCTATACATTTTTGAGGAAAAAAATATTAACAGAAATAGATTTTTGACAAAACAAAAATATTACCAGGAAAAAAAAGTTGTCGGCATTAAATGACCCATTGAGGTTGATATGCCGTAAAACAAACCAAACCAAACCAAACCAAACCAAAGAAATACTCTCAGTTCTGTGATTGTTAAGAAACAATGCTTATCGGAAAATTTTAAAACAAACCTATATGATCATATTTAAGTTTTTTGTAACTCGTAGGGCTTCGTGATTTAATCATTAAGGCAGATGCTCTGAACAAGGCAAGTTTGAAAGAAACAAAAACAGGATGAAAGAATCTTATAATACCCTATCTTTCAATCTGTCAACTTTAACCCAATTGCTACTAATGTCTTTTAGTATTTCAACTAAGTTGCTGAATTTTTACTATATGAAATTATCCCAAGTGGGTTCTAAATTTTTGATATAGTTTTCATTAGTCTGTGGGGGAGTATAGATATGTAGTCACAAAGGAAAGCCTTATTTACACTATTTACATGCAGACTATTTTCTTCATCTCTGTTGTTGTTATTACAACGTTTCAACTGTTGTGCCTTCCAGCCTTCATCAGGTGTATATTGATCCAGGTATTCTACAAGAACTGAACCCTTTATTTAATCTACAGGGCTAGACTGTTCTTGTTCCATTGCCCATGTCTAGGTATATCTTATCTATTTACACTATTTAGATTGTTCGGACTGTTGTCCTAATCTTTACTATCATATTCACAATGTTTCAGCTGTTGTACACTCCGGCCTTTTTCAGGTGATATATGTTGGAATTTCGAACTGAAACCTTCAACCAGAGTACATTGTTCTAGTTCCACATGCCATACCTTTTCTGGATATTTCAGTTTCAGTTATTTCCCTTTAGTAACTCAACTCTCCAAGTTTTTGTTCATCCATTCCGTGGCCTGGTATTGAACTCACAACTCTTTGGATCAAGTCACTAGATTACTTCTACCAACGCTTTTATCATGTGTCCTTGCAGTTTGAAATTCCAACATATATCACCTCAAGAAGGCTGGAGTGTACAACGGCCAAAACATTGTAAATATGACAATAAAGATGAGGACAACAGTCTGAACACTGTAAATAGTGTAAATAGTTACAATACCTCATCTCAGAAATATAGACAGATATCTCATCTAGTTTTTATTTTTTGTACTGCTCAGTTATTGCTCACCCTGTTTCCACTAAGCCCAAGTATACACCACCTCAACCAGGGATTGAACCACAAATACTATGTCACCAAATTCCCAAACCAATGCTTTAATCAACTGTGATAACAGCAATAAAGATGAGAACAATGGTACCCATGAAAATAGCATACATAATGATAACTCTTCATCCCAGAAAATAGGGTAGTATTTGGTTAAATAATGGTTTCAGACTATTATTTTTTAATAGCAGTGTATTTTGTCTGAGACCTTCTGAGGCTGATCTTTAAGGTCAGATGGTAGACAAAATAGGGATGTCGATTTTGATTGGCTGAGCCAAAAGTGGGAATGTTAGAGTTAGAAACTGTTTTCGGGAAGTTAAGTTTTACACATCGTACACAACACATGTGGTTATTTTGTGTCTCAGGAAACTTGCTCCCAGTGGGGGTGATAGAGCAACCCAGCTGTCTAATTAAAAACATACACATTGACATGTTTAATAAAATAGCTAAGTTTAAAATCTCTTTTGTTGAAGTTTTCATTTTACCTCCAAACAAACCAACTGGTGATCACCAGCTGAGAGAAGAAAGAGAGGAAGACAACTTTATTATGATTGTCTCTGTCAACTAAAAGACCACCCCAGAATAAAGAGGGGTATACAACATTATGGCCATGTCTTGTTTTGATTATTAACTAATATTTTAATTAATTTGTTGAAATTTTGGGTAATATAAATTATTTTATCTTTATAAATGTTTGAATCATTGGATAAAAGATTTTTTTTCATTGTAGGTATAATTATCCATGATAACAATTCCATCTCATCTGCAAGATGTCACAAAACCAAAACATTAACCTAAGAACTTAAGTATGGGTGATAAGGAAGATAGGAGAGGTAGCACCAGGAATAGATTTGTCCAACACTGCAATGTAATACAAACTTAAAATGTTGGTCTAAGAATACAAGTCATGTTCTTAAATAGTCTCATCAGATCTGGACTCTCATGTGGATGCCATGCATGGCATCCAAATCATTCAGAAATGTCTAAACTGTCAGCTATATACAACCATTTTCTCAGATCAACAATTAAAAATGGTTTCAATTAAATGAAACCTCTAGGTCTTAAAAGAAGAAAATCCTTTATCAGATCATAAGGACTATAGAATTACAAAGAACTTTACGAAATAACAATGACCACATTACTCGAAGACTTCAGCAGCAACAACAACTTAAATGGATAGCACATGTAAATAGGAGGGAAAATAAGGAAATAATCAAAATGTTGATTTTTTGCACATGGGCTCAAGTATGAAGCACATACTGAAGATTGAACCCACTACTGTCATAAAAGCTTAAAGACTAACTTGTTAAGCATAGCCATACAGTTCTTTCCATCAGGTATTTCTACTGAAGCAAATCTATGAAACTGATTTAGAATCAAAATATAGCAACATTTGATTCTGTCTCTGTAAGTTTGAGAAAGATTTCTCTTAATGCTTATTTCAAAGTAGGTCATCTTGTGTTTACCTGTAAGTATTTTTTTTCTGGCTACTAAGATTGTATTACTTAATTTGGGACAATTAAGAATGTCTGCCAAAAAGAGAAACAAAATTCAAATGATTCCAAATTACAAATGATAAAAGAAAAACAAAGTTCCAACTTTGTTTTTGATGATTTCCTTAAATTCACAAAGACTATTGCTTCTCTGCACTTGCAGCAAGGTAATTCAGATTTGCCTGGAAGAACCCATATTTTTTTTTATCACAATACTCATGCAATCTAAATTTTTCAAATTTATTAAATTTCAAAACAAGAGAAAATAATTATGGTATTGATTTGTATGTCATGATTATAAGGAATTGTTCTTTAAAAGAGGTTTCTTGGTGTAGACTGCAGACATTAAGGAATATACAGTCTTTAAAGTAATAGGGAGGTGTTAGTTAATGGATCTCCAGTTCAAATTTTCTCCTTTCATTTGATTGCAAGTCCATAAAAACTTACCAAAAATAATCTGAGTCAATACTCTCACCATTATTTACACTGTCTATATCTCTGAGATGAGGTATTATGATTACTTGCATTATTTACATTATTCGGACTGTCATCCTCATCTTCATTGATATATTCACTATGTTTCGGCCATTGTACTCTTCAGCTTTCTTCAGGTGACTGGAATTTTGAACCGAACTTTTTATTTCATCCACCGGATGTCTCACTTATTTTCCTTTAACTCAATTCTCAAAGTTTTGGTTCACCATTTCTGTGGTCTAGGATTGAACTCACAACATTTTGGGTCTAGTCATTGGATCTAGTTCAATAACAGGCTACAGCACAGGTGAACTAAAAAACTTGAAGAGTTGAGTTAAAAGGAAATAACAGAGACATCTGGAAGAAGCATGGCATGTGGAACTAGAACAATCTACCCCAGTGGATGAAATAAAGAGTTTGGTTCAGAATTTTAATCACCTGAAGAAGGCCGGAACGTACAATGGCCAAAATGTTGTGAATATGGCAATGAAGATGAGGATAAAAGTCTGAATAATGTAAATAATGCAAATTATTTATACTATTTATATGCAGACTATTGTCCTCATCTTTGTTGCTATTATTACAACATTTCAGCTGTTGTGACCTCTGGCCTTCATCAGATGTATGTCAATCTGCGTAACTTACAGTGAATTCCAAACTGAACCTTTTATTTAATCTATAAGTGTAGACTGTTCTCGTTCCACTGCCTATGTTTAGGGGTATCTTGACATGGGCAGGAGAATGAGAACAGTCTACCCCAATAGATTAAATAAAGGGTTCAGTACAGAATTCACTGTAGGTTACTTGTATCAACATACTCCTGATGAAGGTCAGAGGTCACAACGGCCAAAACATTGTGATAAAAACAACAAAGATCAAGACAATAGTCTGCATATAAATAATGTTGTTGCATTGTGTTGTTCTATGACAAGTGATTAGTAGTTAACTTTTTTTTAAATTTCTGAAATTTCAATGAAAGTCAACTTCTCCAATTGTTTAGTGGTATGCCATAACAGATATTTTCATTATAGCTCCACAACCTGCCGAAACTAGAAAGACGTCAATCATTTCATTTTCTTTCTCTCTCTTGCTTGGTTGTCTTTCAATTTTTTAGCCCTAGACTGGGCTGTATAACACTGGATCAAAGTCGTGACAAGTTCTAGTTCATCCAAGCGACTTAAACATTCTATCAGCAACACCATAAGTGTAAATAATGATATCTCCTCTCATCCCAGAAATTCAGACACTCTTCATTAGTACAAGTTCTATATTATCTTAGTTACTTTTTAAATGAATCCATTTAATATCTGTCTATAGTCTGAATAATGTAAACAAAATCCATTTAACTTTATTTTATTACTAATTATACACCATCCTATTATTATTGCTCTCTATCCTAATGTTGTGTGTTGATACACATTAAATTATTAGAATTATTTTATTCTTGGTCTTATCTTGATATGTCAGTAGATGACTTCTTCAGATTTCCTCATGGTCATAAATCCTTAGATGAATGTGTAGAGGACCGGGGTGGGGGGAGAAGATGAAAAGAAAACACGTGCATTTATATTTCCTGCTAGAAGAAGGTCCAGCTACATGAAAATGTCGGACTTGAATTAAGTCCAACTGAAAAGAAAGAAGACAAACAAGACCGATATATTTAAAAACAAATATATGTATTAACAACAAATTACAAAGCACATAGACAGTTAACGTTTGTTTTTGTGTGTGAACATTTGTGTTTGTCCTTTGGTGAATGTTTGTATTTTGGTGAATGTTCGTAATGTTCATAGCGTCTTCCCAGAAATGGGAAATGCTGTCTTTTGTGAGAGCTCACATAGTAGCGGTGTTCGCTGAAATGAAGAAAGAAGAGAAAGAATTACTGCACCTCCATGCGAGGTGAGATACGGCACAAGGCCTGAGGGAAAAAGGTCGAGGCAAGAAGTCACCCAGTATTTATAGTATGGGGAGAGAAACCCCTAGTGACAATTTGGGAATTAAGGAGCAGGTAACTCCGACAAATGTCATTATTCCCTGAGTTATTTGCTCTCATATTCTCAAGTCTACTGGACTTAATTCGATCTTTGAACTGAAGTACTTTCATACAGAAGATATTTTTGAGTGGTCCAAGTCCCAATTAAGAAGCTTTAAGCTAAAAATAGTTTCATGCAAGACAATATTCCTTCATATTTAGCAAAGCTGACAATTGCCGAACAAAAAGTTTTAGAGATATCAAAATTGGTGGAATGATTCCCAGCCTTTCCAGATATGAATCCATTAAGAAACTTTTGGTGTATCATTAAAAGAGATGTT
>OZ038481.1:6518415-6550915 GCA_964036315.1 Acanthosepion esculentum | reverse complement strand
GAACTGACCATTTTCCCAGCATCTTTAGTGCTGAATCCTATATACAAGCTCCACTTGGGGGTCTGGATTAAATTTAAGGCCCAAGAGTCACACAAGCCATGGGGCCTCCCTGAGGGAACATCTATTGATTGTGATTGGTGACATGTCTCATGAAATAAGACTTTCAAATGGACAATCATCATTTGTCAATTGTGATGCTTTAAAATGCAAGATGGAGGAGAACTTAACCACCAGCAGGACTTGAACATTTTCCAAAGAACTAGAATCATTGAAAGTTAAGATATATAGAGGTTAGAAAACAAAAATACTTTTGATATATCTTAATATGCAGGTAAAGCTTCTTACTAAATATAAAAGAAATCATCATTGGAAAATTCATAAACTTAGGAAATCAGCACATATGCTAGGCCACAAAAATATCCTGAGCCAAGCATAGAAATGAATACAATATGGAAAATAGTAATAAGGAGTGTCAGAGAAAAGCAATAATAACAACAAAAATTGCAATATGAGCTCTGGTAAAAAACATGCAATGATAACAGCAAAAATATTGCAATATATGAGCATTTGTAAAAAATGGTTACTGAAGACATTAGTTTTATAGAAATTTATACACAGATGTCCTCAAGGACACATGGCACAGTGGATAAAGGCGTTAGTTAGATCCAGTGACAGGAGTGAGTTCAATACCTAGTTAAGTTGGTGGAGAGGGGAATTAATAGGAGACAACTGATAACTGACATAACATAGAACTAGAATAGTCTAGCCCAGCGAGCGAAATAAAGGGTTCAATTCGACATTCCAATCACCTGAAGAAGGCCGGAGTGTACAACGGCAATGGCAATAAATATGGCAACAAAGATGAGGATGAACAATGTAAATAGTGTACATAATACCTGTTCTTAGAAATATAGACAGATACTGAAGTAATCTTAAGTAGGAAAATCAGGTAAATGGTAACTCTTTCTTTATTCCATTTGTAGCTTTTGACAGGTAAGGTCAGCATTTTGTTTCATCACAATGTAGTCAACCACTTATGTCTTTTTAATTAAATTACTGGCATAAAAATAGCTTTAAACAAGACATAAAAGCCCACTCAAAACTATAGAAACTTTGCCACAATGCTTCTACCATTTTAGCCATTTAATCAATTGGTCAGTCAAATTTCTTTGTCTCTAATCTGGCTGCCATCATCTGAGTTGCATGCTACTTTGCTGATGGCCCAGTATTTGTGGAATAATCAAAATACATCATCTTCGAATCACTGACAAGATAAATCCTTGTTATTTAGGCAGGATATTGTATAACATTTATTCATCTGAGAAAAGTATCAGGATAAAGCATGCTAGGAAGAAGAGTGTATTGTGCCAATCTTCTAAGTGGGGTTACTCTGTTTACCTTGAAAATCTGCATTACAAAGTCCTCACTTTTATTTAAACACAAACACTAACCCCTGACACATGTGGAAAATATCTCGTAGTCTTGATATTTATAAGCATAATTTAATGCAATAAAAGATGAAATATGATAAAAGTGTGTAGGAAGATTATTTTGCACCAAATTTTAATTGGAGGTGACTTACCTGCCTTTAAAATCAGCATTTGACACCTCTACTTTGCTCAAATACTCCCCACTATTAATGGTAAGATACAGGCAATTATCTGACCAACCAAGTTGAACTTCACTTTCTAAGCTTAGTTTGGTAGATTGAATAGGGTTTGTAAGATTGTATTGCACCAATCTTTCAAGTGGGGAAAGTCTGACTGCCTTAAAAATCAGTGCATGTAACTATTTTGGCTAAAATGTAAGCCAAAAGGCTAATGCAAAAATTACCCATGAATACATTCATGGCTACTTCCCTGACAGTTGAGATCAACAATGCACCAGCTGTATACCCCTGGGTAGAAGAGTACCCCCCTCCAAATGAACCTCTTGTTTGCTGCTTGCTTGTCTAGCCTTTTGACTTTCACGCAAACTGGCTCTGTGCCTACATTTCTGGCTTTAATACAAACTCAACCTGTATCTACTTTTTGACTATTGTTCAAACTAGGCCAATCATGTTTTCTTTTTCTCATATTCACTCACACTCAGTAACCCCTTGCATCTTAGTGACTTTATTGCCTTGTTATGGATTCCTCTATGGATTTTATCAAGAATCATTACCCTTTTGATTTTCATAGAAACTGGACCTTTTTCTACATATCTAATATTCATCAAAACAGAATTCAGTATTAAATAAACTGAAAACTGTAGATATGCTGAAAAATAAACCAAACCAAACTTTCATGGAAGCAAATTTTTTTATATGAAAATGAATTTGGTTTCGTGAGGTTTAGAAATACACTCTTAATGTCCAACAAATTGTACTTATCTGTTTATATTACTGAGATGAGGTATTATGTACACTATTTATATTATTCGGACTATCATTCTCATCTTTGTCGCCATATTTATTACAACGTTTTGGCCCTTCAGTATCTGTCTATATTTCTGAGATGAGGTATTATGTACACTATTTACATTATTCGGACTATTGTCCTAATCTTTGTCGCCATATTTATTACAACGTTTCGGCCGTTGTACGCTCCGGCCTTCTTCAGGTGGTTGGAGTGTTGAGTTCAATACCTGGTTAAAGGCGGTGGAGATCTTGGAGAGGGGAATTAACAGGAGATAACTGATAACTGACATCCATTAAAAACATGGCATGTGGAACTAGAGCAGTCTACCCCAGTGAGCGAAATAAAGGGTTTAGTTCGACATTCCAACCACCTGAAGAAGGCCGGAGTGTACAATGGCCGAAACATTATAATAAATATGGCAACAAAGATGAGGACAATAGTCTGAATAGTGTAAATAGTGTAAATTGTACTTAATCAACAAAATTAAGTATCCACAGTCATTACTAAATCGGTGATGACCAATTTACAAAATTGATGGCATCTTCCCTGTGTTTGAATATGTATGATCAGAAAAACATAATCCATCTATATTATGAAGTTACTACGACAATATACCTGAAAAATATCAGTATATATGGGGAGGGGGGTCTCAATGTAATCCATTTCTCAAAATCAGACCAAATGAATAAACATCAGGTAAATATTCTGCTCTTATGAGACATGCCTAAAAAAAAAAGTTAATTATTTTAACTAATGAGATTTTATGTTCCAAATAAAATAGAGGAATTTATTCTAGAATCATTCAGTGTTAAGGAATAATTATAAGATCATCAACAAAAAATCAGTATTTTGTTGTTTCTCCTTCAACTTTTATGATAATCTGAATTCTTTGAGGCAAGGAATTCAATAAAGCAAAACAATATTCTGATCAAGCTGTTTCCGATTTTTCTTGAATAAAAATTGACAGATCAACTTTGCAGGATAGAACCGTGCTGTGGATCACCTTTCCCAATTTCCATCATGAGATTCAGACTTGGAATGTTTGCTGGACATGTCATGAAACTGATGTGCTTTTCCTGAACAAAACAGTCTATATTCTTTGCTCTGCAGCAAAATATATTTTTGTCCTGAAAATAAAATTCTTTATTACCAGACATATTTTCTATTGATAGAATGAGAAAAGTGCCAAAATTTTGATGTACATTTGCAATAATGACTGCCATTTATGCAGGCCCTTTTCCTGGCATGCAACTCATGAATGCATAAATATCCTTGTTTTATTATCGTTCCATTTATCTTTATATGGTTCATTGGAATGGCACCAGACCAAAGTTTCAGCATTATCTCTTTGGCCATTGTAGATTTATGATTCACAACTGAAGTCCATCACCTACACTTCAGGATTCCCTATATCAACCCTTTCATTTTAAACAGGTTTTCTTTTTACTTTTCTTCATTTAAAACCCATTTCCTTCAAATGATTTTTTAAAAACTCATTTCACCCCCAAGCAAGGCAATAAAGCCACTAAGACACTAGGACTTACTGAAGGACTTACACATTTCTAATTTGACCATTTGGCAATGCATTGAATATTTTTGTTGCATTTTGTCTAGTGCATCTACTATGCATTTAGAGATTCTTGATAAAATCCATAGAAGAATCTCAAAAATAGGCAATAAAGTCACTAAGATGCAAGGGGTTACTGAGTGTGAAAGAATATGAGAAAAAGAAAACATTATTATGGAGAGAGAATTATAAAAGAAGAGGAATTAAGAAGACAGAATATAACAATTGACATTGCATTTAAATTTTTGAAAATCAAAGATAACTGGAAAGTAAGAGAGTTCCACAAGTGAGAAGTGCGAGAAAAGAAGCTTTTAGCATAGAAGTTGTGGTTACACTTAGTAATTTTAAATGCAAAATGATGATAACTTGTTACCAATTTAGTACTGTGCTTAAATCCAAAAAGTAGAGATACCAAATTGAAAGCTAATCAGTACAATTACCATGAAGTGATTGAATCTGAGATGCCAGGTCAGGACTGATAACAAAGCAAATTTGATTGCTAGGTTTGATGGTAGGGAAGTTGATTCACCGTTTCATATTAGATAATTTTCCTTGTCAGAATTTATCTTACCATTTGTCCATGTATTGAATATTTCTGCCACATCTGGTCGGGTGCTTCTGCTATATATTTAGAAATTCTAGATAAAATACAAAAAAGAATTTGCAAAGTTATTAGTCCTGATCTGGCATCTTAATTTCAGTCAGTTTCCCATTGCCGTAACATAGCTCTCCTGCACCTTTTCTATAAATATCTTCATGGTAATTGTTCTGATGAGTTTTCCTCTTTGATAGATTGGCATCATATTATAGTTGAAATGGCTGGGATGCAACTGTAAGTTCTATGTTAACAGTTTCTTCTCTCATACTTCTCACTTATGGAAAGGTAAAAGGAAAGCTATGTTACAGCAGTGGGAAACTGACTAAGTTGAGATGCCAGATCAGGACTAATAACTTTGCAAATTCTTTTTTGTATTTTATCTAGAATTTCTAAATACATAGCAGTATACATAGCTTTCCAATCAACTTTGATCATCAAAAATTTAAATGCAATGTGAATCATTCTCTTCTATCATTTAATTCCTATTATTTTTCTCTCTCTTTAATAATGTTTTCTTTTTCTCATATCCCCTTACACTCAGTAACCCCTTGCATCTTAGTGGCTTTATTACCTTTTTTTGTGATTCTTCTGTGGATCTTATCAAGAATCTCTAAATACATAGCAGATGACTAGAACAGATTGATTGATTGAGTTTTACAGCATATCAATCTCGATTGGTTATTTAATGCTGACAAAATTTTTATTGCTAGTAATATTTTTCTTCAAAAAACTATTTCTAGCAATATCCTTCCTTTTAAAATCAATTACTAGTAATATTTTCCAAAAATGTATTACTGGTAATGTTTTTCCAAAAATGACTAGACCAGGTGTAACAAGAGTATTCAATGCATCAATGGTCGGCTTATAAATGTGTAAGATAGATTCTGGTGAGAAAAATTGTCAGCAATCAGTTCCATTTAATCTTTTCACTTAATGCAAAGAACCTACTCTCTTAGAGGTTAGCATCAATCCTGCTGATGAAAGACAACTAGGTTTTTAAGACAATTAAAAGAGAGTAGTTCTGTTTTGGAGGTGTCAAAATTAACAAGCCATTTCTTGCCCCAGTTAACAAAAGATTTTAGGCCATTTTTGAGATCAGCTGCCAATTTGACCTTATCAAACTTACATTTAAGACAAGATTAAATAGTTTCAACATAGATACCAAGTTCAGAATTGATGACAGCTTAAATTTCTTAAAATTCTATCACTGAATCCAGTTTATTCTCATCTGTTTTGCATTTCTTTTGATGTGCATTTTATGTTTCCAAGACATGCTGCATTGATTTTTCTATTCACATGCTTCTTGGGTCAAGACCTCTATATTTTCCCTTTATAATCTCTTCCCATTTTCTAAATTACACCAAATTTTGCATAGAGCTGACTAGAAATAACCAATATCTTTTGTCAGACTCCATGTTGGATTACTGTCTTGGATCAGTTTTATAATCCTTTCTATTGTTTCAAAAGACAGCTCTCTTGCTGGAGCCATGTTTCCTTTCAATTAGTCAAGTCCAACAACAGCTCGTTAAGGTATGTAAATCCCCCACTTTTCCTCGTTATATATACTTCTGCTAGCTCTTCTAAAAATAGTGGCAACCAAAATTTTTACATGTAAATGATGAATGAAAGAACAAACCTTTTATTATTTTAAAATTAAAAAAAATGTATTTTCACAAAAACTACAATTTTGCAAAACAGTGAGTCACTTGTGTGTGTGTGTGTGTGTGTGTGTGTGTGTGTGTGTGTGTGTGTGTGTGTGTGTGTGTGTGTGTGTTTATAAGTTGTTGGCAGTTATATGTATGAGTGTGTGTGTAAATTTGTTATTTTACAGTAAGGTTCACCTTTTATAAGGTCACTCAGGATAGAGGGTTTCGTTAGGAGGCAATTTGTGTGTATAGGAATGGAAGACAATGGTTAACACTAGCCTTGAAAAAGTTAAGGTTGTAGTGATCAGGGAAGCATCTTCTTGGGAGTTGGTTTCACAGAGCAGTGATTTTCAAGAAGAAGCTGTTAGAAAGGAACTTACTTTTCGCTGATGGAATACAGATGGAATGTAGATGATCTGCTACAATATAAGTGGCATAACATGTCTTCGCCATGAAGGCTTGAATTGGCAGGACCAGGGAATATAGTTTGTCCAAACACTTTCTGTTTAGCAATGTGTGTGTAAGTTCAGTCATAAGTCACCCAGGAGAAAGAAGTCCTCCACAGTGGAGACAAAGGCTTATGTGTCGACACTGCTACATCTTGGAGCTAAGAAAGAAAGAAAAAGAAAGGGATATGCTCATCCTTTTATAGAACTTAAACAGAGCCACCTAATGGTGTCTTGACAAAATAGATGGAGGTAATTACCACAAACTACAGACTAATTTTCAAATTTAGACTTGCACTGGTCTCTGCTTTTCATTTTAAGGTGATTCTATCATTTTTTCCTTTACTCAATCTGGAAAAAATAGGCCATTAATTTAAATAATTCAATCTATTTTGTTTGGTGTATATAAAGTCAGAATACCCAGCCATTAAACAAATGTACTTTTGTGTCTAATTTGTTTATTTATTGTAAAATAAAAAATCCTTTAAGTTTTGTGATTTTATAATTTTTGCCAAGGACAATCATAAAACTTTTTAAAAAAATTTTATATCAGACATTTTTTATTTTTGGTCATTGTATAATCTTTTGCAGACTTCAGCTTTGATGAAACCAACTTTGTATTTGAAAAATGATTGGTTTAACTGATTTGATTATGAAAAGCTGATTGGATTTGTGGCTTAAATTTGCTGAGTGTTTTGACTGACCAAACATTGAGAACTTAAAATGACTTTTAGTCCATCTGCTCTTTGTCTGATATAGATAAATAACTTGCCCACATTGTCAAATATATCAAACTGACAGTGTAGGCCTTTAAATCCCAGTAAATTTCTCATCCAAAAATTCAACTTATTTATTGCATTTACTTCCTCTTTTATAAACTTAGCTGCCATTTTGTTTTCACAAAGTTTTTTTCCTTCTCAAGGGAGATAAATCCATATCTGTGTGTCTGAGTTCATCGATAGAGCTTTCCAAAATCCCTCATGGAAAAGGGATTATCAATGAAAAATGAGGGTAAGTTTGTGTACAAAAGATTTCAGCCTGGAAGCATATTGGAGTAAAGTGTATGCACTTTGCTCAAAACATATTTTGATGGGCTATACTTTGTTGCTTTGCTTCCAGGAGAAAGTAGAACTTGTTGGAAATGCTTTTTAAAAAAAAATCTTTTCTTCTGATTTCTTCTTTTGATTCCTTTACTGCTGTTTAAGTATGGATGCATATTTCTCAGCAGACACTTTCTGCGATATCAGTTTCTTTTTAATGTTTGTGAAAAATAAATTTTTTATAAAAGTAAAAAGATGTTTATTTGGATATGTTCATCAAGTAGGTCCAAGTTTAAATAGATTCCAATATGGAATCTATCTATCTATCTATCTATCTATCTATCTATCTATCTATCTATCTATCTATGTCAGTCTATTCATATCTATCTATGTCAGTCTATTCATATCTATCTGTCTATCTATCTATGTCAGTCTATTCATATCTATTTATCTATCTATGTCAGTCTATTCATATCTATCTATCTATCTATCTATCTATCTGTGTCAGTCTGTTCATATCTATCTATCTATCTCAGTCTGTTCATATCTATCTATCTATCTCAGTCTGTTCATATCTATCTATCTATCTCAGTCTGTTCATATCTATCTATCTATCTCAGTCTGTTCATATCTATCTATCTATGTCAGTCTATTCATATCTATCTATCTATCTATCTATCTGTGTCAGTCTGTTCATATCTATCTATCTATCTATGTCAGTCTATTCATATCTATCTATCTGTGTCAGTCTGTTCATATCTATCTATCTATCTATGTCAGTCTATTCATATCTATCTATCTATCTGTGTCAGTCTGTTCATATCTATCTATCTATCTGTGTCAGTCTGTTCATATCTATCTATCTATCTATCTATCTATCTATGTCAGTCTATTCATATCTATCTATCTATCTATGTCAGTCTATTCATATCTATCTATCTATGTCAGTCTATTCATATCTATCTATCTATCTATCTATCTATCTATCTATGTCAGTCTATTCATATCTATCTATCTATGTCAGTCTATTCATATCTATCTATCTGTGTCAGTCTGTTCATATCTATCTATCTATCTATCTATCTATGTCAGTCTGTTCATATCTATCTATCTATGTCAGTCTGTTCATATCTATCTATCTATGTCATTCTGTATAGTTTTGTATAGATTTTGTTTAGCTGTGTAACTTATATGCTCTGTTATAATAAATACATTGAGCTCCTTTTGTGGATCAGTTTTAATATTTGATATTATTACGATCCACCTGGATTATATAACAACAGATCTATTACCTGTACTATATATATATATATATATATATATATATATATATATATAGTAATGATACAATATGATAATCCATATGGAATTTCCAGGAGGATACAGATTTAGCGACAGCTCTATGTCAAAAGACAGAACAAGATTATTATTAAAGAATATCAAACACTTAAAATCCCATAAGTAATAATTTTTATTTCATGAGATCTCTAAAAAAGCAGCTCTTCAAGACCTGTTGTGATTTTGTTTGTAGGCCTTGAAGATTGAGACCTGCTTTTTTAGAGCTCTCATGAAATAAAAATTATTACCCATGGGATTTTAAGGGTTTGATATTCTTTAATTAATAATATATACATTCTAATTTTTAAATCTTCCAGAGTGTTCTTTGCCATTAGACTTAGACATGCTTGCACCTACTGCACATCATACACTTCAGCATTGCTTCATTTCTGCCGCAGTTTTTTTTTTCCAGATTATATACACTTAATAAACAGTGTCAAATATGCATTTAACATTCATCCATTTCAGGAAAAGATTTCATTTTCAATAAAATAATTACTTTTCTAAAAATAATTATAGTAAGTTGTACTGCTAAATCAATGAAGAGCTAAGTAAACTTTAAAGACACTTCTAAGATTTCCCTAACATTGTGCTATTTTTTGATGCTTTGTTTGCATGCCCTAATATTAGTAGTAATGTTATCTTGAAATGCTATTAGATGAAGTATTGTCAGCCATTATTAATTTTTGCCTGGTCTTTCATAATACCTTATACATGAACATGCAGATAATGCCAGAAATTGTCCAGTTTTCTTAGAACTTTCATTTTGGGGAAGCCTCAGGCATCAGAGATTAAATCTGACCCTCCTCCTCCTTTAAGTGCAATGGGAAAGGTTCAGTCTTAGAGGATGGCTACATGGAACCGGACTTTGGTTAATTTTTGCCTTTGGTTACTTTAGGTGCCTAAACGAGAGAGAGAGAGAGAGAAAGATAAATGGAAGGAGAAAGAAATGGAGAGACAACTGTAGAGAAGGAAAAATGGAGAAAAAGAGAAATGAAGGGTGAGAGAAATAAAAGGGAGAGAGAAATGGAGAAAAAGAGAGAGAAATGGAGGGAGAGAGAATGGAGAGAAAGAGAAATAGAGAAAAAGGGAAATGGAGGGAGAAGTGGAGAGAAAGAGAAATAGAGGAAGAGAGAAATGGAGAGAGAGAAAAGTGGTGAAAACTAGGAATGAAGGGAGAGAGCAATGGAGGGCAAGGGAAATGGAGGGAGAGAAAATAGAGTGAAAGAGGAGAGAAAGAGAAATGGAGGGAAAGATAAATGGAGAGAGGGAAATGGAGAGAAAGAGAATGAAGGGAGAGAAAAGTGGTGAAAAATAGAAATGAAGGGAGAGAGAAATGGGGAGAAATAGAAATGAAGAGAGAGAGAGAGAGATAAAAATGGATAGAGAAAAGGAGAGAAAGGGAGAAAGAGAATAAACAGAAATAGAGAGAGAAATGGATAGAGAAATGGAGAGAAAGGGAGAAAGAGAATAAAGAGAAATAGAGAGAGAAATGGAGAGAGAAATGGAGAGAAAGGGAGAAAGAGAATAAAGAGAAATAGAGAGAGAAATGGAGAGAGAAATGGAGAAAGAGAATAAAGAGAAATAGAGAGAGAAATGGAGAGAGAAGTGGAGAGAAAGGGAGAAAGAGAATAAAGAGAAATAGAGAGAGAAATGGAGAGAAAGGGAGAAAGAGAATAAAGAGAAATAGAGAGAGAAATGGAGAGAGAAATGGAGAGAAAGGGAGAAAGAGAATAAAGAGAAATAGAGAGAGAAAGGGAGAAAGAGAATAAAGAGAAATAGAGAGAGAAATGGAGAGAGAAATGGAAAGAAAGGGAGAAAGAGAATAAAGAGAAATAGAGAGAGAAATGGAGAGAAAGGGAGAAAGAGAATAAAGAGAAATAGAGAGAGAAATGGAGAGAGAAATGGAGAGAAAGGGAGAAAGAGAATAAAGAGAAATAGAGAGAGAAATGGAGAGAGAAATAGAAAGAAAGAGAAATATAGCAAGAAAAATAGAGAGAACTGTAAGAGAGAGAGAGAGACTAATGACGTAAAGAAAGAAATGTATTTCATTTCTCTGAGTCTACATCAATATATTTATTCACAGAAATTTTGATTCTTTGTCTTGTCAAATTTTCCATTTACAGTTTATGTCTCTCATTGCAATTTACTTTGGTAAGATTAAAAAGTTCTTCCCATCCGCATGTCAAACTTTATTAGTTCCACTTTCTTTTAAGCTTTATTACTTTTAATGTTTCTTACGCACAAACATTCGTATAAAGTCAGCAATTTCAACACTAATAGCCTTGCTCTCTTGTTTTGTGAACCCTTCTTCTCAAAAAATGAAAGAAAATCTAGTTGTCAATATGGTAGCTGAGCTCTGAGTTCAAATTCAAGGTGAAACTGTATTTATTCCACTTTGCACATTTTGAAAAGGCATCAATCCACCTATCCCTACACTCTATTCCATTACTAGATATCAATAAAAGGTTCTGTCACTGGCATGCCAAGATAGATAACAAAAAAGAGTGCACCCATAAACAAATCTAATTTGCTTGTATTTATTCAATTGCCGTAATAACTTTAATTGATCATAAATGCTGCCATCAAAGTCGACTGTTTTTATTAAGAGCGAATTGCCCAATTCTCCACCCACCAACTCTCAACCATCAGGGGACAGGAATCCACTTTTTCCTATGTTCTTTCAGTGGTGTTTTGACAACGGTCTTGTCACTGATATGTCAAAAAGGTTGACAAAGACGTGTACAATCAGGTCAGGGATTCTTTCTTGTTACTGGTACTTTGTGATTGTGTACTACATGTCCCATGGAGAGGTGATGGGTGCAGCCAACTAATTTTTGTTGCTCTTGAGATGGTAATTAAACATGGTGCTATGATAAACTTCAACATTATGATACCAATCAAACAAACAATGCCAAAATAACCTCTGTTTCTCATAATGTAATAGGGATGTACTGACAAGGAAATTGGATCTCCTGGAACTAATCAAATATAAATCTAGAAGGATGTTAACGTTTTCAGTATAAATTTGTGTAATAATAATCATTAGCAATAATCTTTCCATGTTCTATGAGCTCATAATAGACAAAACCTTTTATATTTCATGAGACCCAAAGTAAAGAACACTGTCAATGGTACTCTGGCTTTTTACTGGATTCTCATTTTGTGATAACTAGTGTTTTGTGATAGCCACTCTTTCTTTTTCGTTGTTTACTGTTGGAATGCAAAACCCATTTTTCATCACCTATAACAATGTAATGCAAATATTTAAGTTGGCTTTACTCATTGTAAGACTGTTGTAAATGTTGTGTTCAGCTCTCAAGTGAAAACAGATGAGAAATTCCCTCTTTGTAAGTTTTCTCAATGAAGCTCTGAACTGCATAATAAAAATGACATACTGTCAGATAAAAGAGATGATAAGCTAATTCTAGACACAGTTTCCTAACAATCAACCGTTGTTCTACTTTGGTTGATTGACTCATAATTCATAGTGATGAAATTCTTCTCTAAATTATTCAAACTGTTGTTCCTCCCCTTGGTTGTTATACGCACAATATTTCAGCCATTTTCAGGTATTCATTTTTGACTGGTAGGTGATAATTTGTGTCATAGATGATTCTTCAGTTATTTTGGTCCTGTGATGTCATTTCTTGCTTATTTCTACTGAAACAGAATATAGTAACTTTCCAAGATATGAGGAACAAATTGGTGACATGAAAAGCAAGTACAGGAATTTAACTATCTGTGAACTATTTTAGCAGACAAATGAAAATATGAAACCAAAACCCAAAGGTACATTGGAATAGGAAAAGATGCCTTCCAAAATCTAAGCAAAGTATTAAAAAACAGGATGATTTCATTTGAAACAACAAAAATAGTGATGAGTTTCCATGTAATCCTCTCAACTTGCAGTGAATGCTGAACAATTTCCTCACAGTTGAAAAGGAGACTTCAGACAAGTGATGTCGTTCTACAAAAAGATGCTGAGAATATCATAGATGAAACATGAGAGCAATGGGGAAGTTTTAAGGAAAATGAAAACATTTGTCAAATGCCTGATAACTTTTAGCTTTTATAAAATATTAACAAAAAAATATTGACCAACTTATCTTCAAAGTTTTACTAGAATTCAGGAAAATGGTAGGAAAATATTAGGCCAAAAATTCCTTAAGAAATTTGTGTCGTCTTTAACCAAACTTGTATAAAGTCAGATCAGTATAGACTTCTTTGCTTAGAGAGAAAAATATTACAGAGCAAACTTTTGCATAAAATATGAAATTTCTGTGATATATGAATTGTTGGGAATAGGTTGGGTCAGTCAGTATATTTGCTACCTTTTTCCTGCAGGCCACACTAAAAAAACCCTGGGCACTTTGATGTGGTGCAGTGGTTAACAAGTTTTCATTGTAAGATTAATTATAACTGTAATGAGTTAAATCCTGACTGAGTGCTTCATATTTCTGGCCTTGTGCCACACTTAAGTTATACTTAGTATATGACTAAAATAAAACTGTTCTCTCTCTCCTCCATCACACACTAAATGTGTCAAATTTTGCTTTTTTAGGTCAGGTTTAGACCTGCTCCTGGTAACATGTAACCCAGTACAACCTGTCACATGGATGTGTGGTTGGCATCTAAATCAGCTACCTCACTAGCTTTTCTGCTGGTAAGGAGGGTGACATGTAAAAGCACAAAAAACAAAACCTGTCATCAATGGTGGATGAGCTTCTTATAGCAACCAACAGCCAATGGACAACATATTTATATTGTCGGACTTTGTCCATTTCATAATGTGTGATGTCATTTGTTTACATTTGAATACGCATCGAGCAGATATGAATGTACAAGAGAAAATCATGGAAGATTGTAGTTTAAAAGCAGTCAAATCGCCCTTGCTAACTGAAACGCTCTTCTGTGGCAAAATTGTTAAAAGCACGTATGACGGTTCCGTGTAGGATACAGGTTCAATTCCCGTCGGAGGACACACATCTTCTATGAAAATTTCTCAGACATTCAGGCCGGTAAATGTTGTTAATACTGTTTATTATAAACAGAGCATTTACTTAACTATTTGTATCTATAAAAAAGAATGTATAAACATTAAAATGTGTTAATATATATATATATATAAGGCTAAGATGAGGTCTCAAGCCCTGAATGACAACCTTCCTGTAGATGTTGTCTTGATAAAAATACTTAGTGGACTTGGTCTACTGTGAGTCTGTTAGTTGGGCATCAGGAAGAGAATATGGCTTTGTAAAACTTTGTATCAAATCATTATAACAAATCCTCTATCAGACAAGACTCACCATGCTTTTTGTGAGATTAATTCCAGTCGTGCCTGAACAAAAAAACACAGCTATGTATGTATGAATGTTTGTAGGCTTGAAAAAGTGACTTACCATTCTTGCATTATAAGAGGCATCATTATTATATTAAGTGTGGCTCATCACCAATTTCATATGAAATGTCCACTTCCCAAAATTAGTATTCTGAAAATAAAAAAATGATTATTGAAATATTGATTTTTGGAAGTGGATTGAACTGTGAATGTTATGGCATCTCTCATTGAATAATAATGACTCTTTCTAAAATGGCAGATTATCCTCATCTTTGTTCTTATTATTCTCCAGCCTTTTTCAAGTGTCTTTTGCAGCTGATGACTACCTAAGAGTTTTGCCCAGAATATATTGTTCACATTCTTTGTCCTGGGGCAAAAGATATGACAATTATTGAGTTTGATAATAACATAGACCTCAAAATGAAGAGTCCCTGTTGAAGACGAGTGTGTAGAATGGCTGAAACAATGTAATAAAAACAATATAAAAATGAGGATGTTAGTCCAAAAGAATCATTGAATAAGCTTAAAACTGCATTATTGCAAAAAGGAAAAGACCAAAGAAAATGAATAAAAATAGCAAAATCTGGAAATTTAACAGTTTGGAAAATGAAAGCATATCACTGCAAGAGTAGAACAAGAAAGGACACATTATTATAATTGATAAGTTCTCCTAGGAGAAGGTAACTCTGAATTCAAAACAGTCCTGGAGAACGTTGGGCTCTGTCAGGCTATCTTGCCCAAGAAACACCACTTCTACTGTGGCTGCAGTACATGTAGTGCCCCTACTACCCTATGGGTCATGGGATATATATATATTTGAATTTGTAGGTCTGATGAATTGGATCGTGATTATGATTCCAATGTAATAAATTATAACTATGGAATGTTAGTGTTTGAACCATTTTTATTATTGTTATGGGACCTTACCTATAACGACAGAATGAACTCTTCTTGACACTATAAATACTGCGCCTCTCAAGAGAGACGTAAACGCGTAGAGACAGAATCGAGTCAAGCCAATAGTAGTTCATTCCAAACCAGACTGACAGTCATACTAACACCTTCAACATCTTGTATTATTATTCTGTGTAATATATCTTTGTTATTTCTACTCTTGTGTTCGTGTTGTTCTTCCTTGGTCCTAACCTTGGACCATAACAGTGGCGAGAGGATATTGGACCATAACAATTATATATATGTGTGTGTGTCCACAAACAAGGCAATAATGCTACTAAGAGATAAGTGAGTGAAAGAAAATGAGAAGAAAAGACAATAAAAAACAAGAGACAGATTGGTGTTTCATTTAAATTTTTGATGATTGTAGTTCACAGGAAAGTAGGAAGCTGGAAGAGAGTTACACAGTGAAAAGTATGAGAGAAGTACTATTAGAATATCACCCATGATGTTATCCTTGGACCGACTTAGCTTTTAATTTTCATCAATGACCTTCCTGATGTCATCAGTTCTCAACTTGGTATCTCTGCTGATGACACTACTAATATTTACTCATGTCTTAATAGTAAGTCTGATCAGTTCGATAATGTCAAAAGTGACCTAAAATCTGCTACTAACTGGAGTAAGAAATGACTTGGTAATTCTAACACCTCCAAAACAAAACTGCTCTCTATTAATCATCTAAGAGATTCTTTCTGCCTTCCATCAGCATGGCTGATGCTAACCTCCAGGAGAGTGACTCATTGTACTTTTGTAGGCTAATGTTCTTTGCTGACATGAAGTGAAAAAATTATATTGAATCAATCGCTAGGTCTACTGCTAGGAAAGTTGGTTCAAGTGTCAAGCTAAACATTTTTTTCCTCTCCAGAATTTATCTCACATATTTATAAGTCTACCATTCATCCATGCTTTGAATATTTCTGCTACATCTGGTCTGGTGCTCCTGCTATATATTTAGGGATTCTTGATAAAATCCAAAGAAAGATCTGCAATGTTATTGATCCTGACTGAGTCTCCCGGCTCCCTCATCCCATTGCCATAACATAGCTTCCACATACCTTTTCTATAAATACTTTCATGGTAATTGCTCTGATTAACTCAATGGTACTAGGCATTGTCCCGTAAGGCATTATATCATGTGTTGGGGGGGGTCTGTCCAAGATGATCTGATAAATGAGCTCAGTCTTATGAAGCAAGTGGCTTGCTTCATATGACCTTGGGCACCTGTGTTAAAATAACTCACTAATAATGAGGCATCACTCACCTAGCTGATGATTCGACGGGCCTTCTAGGTTGATAAAAGACTTGTCAGTAAGCTTGGAAAAATCTCGAAAGTGCATTCACTGCGATGAGTCGGTAGAGACCATGGGTCACACATTCTTCTACTGCAGGGTTGTAGTCCTGTTGTGCAAGTTTATCAATGTGCAGAAAAGTTCTTTGTCCTCTATGCCAATTCTGTTTATAGCAATGCGGTACCGCTGTTGACTAAGGTTGAGCATTATGTTTTCTTTTACTTGCTAGGTTTTATGAGGGTCATGATACGGATGACGTGATAGAAGGAATTCTATGGAGACAAGAAGTTTACCTCTTCCCTACTGATCTTGTAATTTAGGCATCAGCTTAAAGTCAAGATTAGGATGGATAGGTGATAACTCTCTACATTAGAATTTGGCAAAAGGTGTGTGAATCTTGTGCATTTGTGTTGAGTAAAAGGCGCTGACTTAGAGCTGCATTTTCATGCCAATTAAGCTTCAGAATATCGCGAACTCTGTATTGAACATTGGTAACTTCACACAAAATAGATTAGTTTAGGTTTGTTTTTATCTGTAGTTTCTCCCATCAAGTTAACTTAGCTAGGGGATATGTGCTCATTGGCCTCTTTTATTTCTGTCCCCACTTTCTTTAGTTTAATTCCACCTCCCACTCTTCCGTTAGGTGAGAGAGATGTCAGTTTTCTGGTAGATGTGGGACCTTTTTTCATTTTTCAAGTGTGTATTTTATATTTTTTTTCCTGTTTGGATGAGCATGTGTTTGAGTAATTGGTCGAATGATTGTTATTAATTAATTAGTCATGCATTAATTTTGTCTAGTTAACTGATTTTGCTGCCACAATTAAGTGATTGTTGGGGGGGGGAGTTACTATTAACACTATTTTGTTTAGTTTTTGTATATTAATTGTATTCATTGTAAATATTCATTAGGGTTTCATTTTTAAATGTTGTTATTTTATCCCCCATGGACAAATTGTACATATAGGAACTAGTTAGGGCTATATAGAGACTCTGAGGTATTATGGTGACTTTAGTGAGAATGGTAAGTGAGAATGTGTTGCTTGGGTGTCAGGATTCCTGTGGTACATTTGAGTCAGTAATTGTGACTACCCAAGGTTAAGATAAGACAGATTGAAGACCAGCCTTCCCCTATCTCCCGTTTTTGGCCTTGTACCGCATTTTTGTATTATGCAAAAAAAAAAATTCATAAAGTCTAGGAAAGCAATATAAGTGCAGTCCTAGATCTCACAGACAGTGCCCAACTGACCCTACTATACTGTACAGTTGTCAAAATGAAAAACAAACAATGCTCATGCACAAAATTAAAAATATAAAATGGTGACAATTTACCCATCACACCCTGTATACATACATACATACATATTTATATATATATATATATATATATATATGAAGAAATATAGTCTTAAAGTGTGCTATATTTATGGGATAAAGTGCTCAATATCAGAGATAGACTGTGTGTAAAAATAAAAGTGAACATAGAAGTCAACACTTAGAGGCGACAGTCTGTTTCATGCTAGATGCAATCGTCAGGCCAGACGATTACATCTAGCATGAAACAGACTGTCACCTCTAAGTGTTGACTTCTATGTTCACTTTTATTTATATATATATATATATATATATATATATATATATATATATATATATAATGTATATATGTAATAACTAGATAAATAAATGTTCAAAGGAATTATCTTCCAACTTTCTGTCTGGCGCCTCTTTTTTAATACTGGGTACTCTAATACTGGGTACTCTAATACTGAGTACTTTATTTACAAAATCTGATTGCTTTCAAACATGTCATTTACTGGTTAGCATGTTTTGTTATACTTTAATAATTTTTGTTTACAAGTCAAACGAATTTCATCAAATGTGATATATCAAGATTTTTTTAATAGTTATGATCATCATTTTGGGCAGCTTTCTAAAGGTCATCCTCATATACATATTCCATCCATCAACAGTTACAATGGAAAAGAATTTTAAACTTAACATAAAATTTGTTAAAACTACTTGTAAAACAAAAAAAGACTTGATGCAAAACAAAATAAAAAGCTAAAACTTGAAGGAGAAATTTACTCTATCACCTGTAGTAATTGCCACAAGAAATACATAGGAGAAACCTCAACGAATTTAAATAAAAGATTATATGAACTCAAAATTGATCTTTTACAAAACAACACACCAAATACATTAGTTCACCATAATGAAACTGGCCATAATTTTGATTTTAAAAAAATGCTACTTAAAAAAGAAAGTAATTTACTATGATGAAAATGTTTAGAAAATGCTTTAATTTTAAAATTGCTAGATCAACCATAGTATATTTACATCCAGGTTCTTACACCTTTCTTGGTAAATCTTTTGTTGTTACAATGTGGGATATTTAGTAACAAAATTGATGGAAACATGAACAAAAAGACAAAGAAACTAAATGAAATCAGTTAGACTATAGACCAAAAAACATATATTAAAAAAAAAAAAATCAAATTTCAAAATTTTCAGTTTCCCCTCTCCTTCATGCACATGTGTAATCACATCAATGTAAATATCACTTTAGTCCAATGATGTCTTAAATGATGAAATGTGCTGCATGGACACTTTTTCCTAGTTTGTTTTTTTACTAAAATTGTTCTTGATATATAAAAATTAAAAATTTTTCCCCATAATATATATATATATATATATATATGTCAAAGTATAAGTCATTTTTTTATGCTTGGAACATTTGAAAGTAGGATGTCAAGCATCAGCATCAAATTGGTAAAAAGGACTGAGTTTGTTGTTGGTAAATAAGGAAAATCTAACGGTATTTTAGAAACATTTTTATTCTACTCAAACTGTTTATATTAGTAACTATTTTACATATTTCCTTTGTGTGCAAATATCATAAGTCCAGTAGATCAATCTCTGTTTGCTTTTGTTTGTGCTGCATGTTATGAGGTTACAGTCATTTTATACAATTGTTGATGTGGCAAACTTTGTGGCATTTATTGAATATCGCCATGACATATTATTTCTACAATAAACATTCGAATAAATAATCTGTTTATGACTAACAACAAATTAAACTTGTGATCTTTCAAATTCCTTAGCTTTTTACAAGTTGTCAGTTTAATGGAAATGAGATTGTATTTCTTTCTGCTTGTTGCTCTATTCCGTCTGGTTGTCTACAAGTAATGTCAACAGGAAAAGGACACAAGTTTATGTGGGGGAAAACATATAAAACTTGTGCTGTTCTCTTTAAATTCTGTCTCTAATGCCGCTGGTGGTGTTGGGTAATATCCTAACTGATGGGTCACATCAGTCCATTTAAACTTTCCTGACTTGACATTCAGATAGGAATCTCATGTGCTGACTTATTTGGGGAAAAATCAACTTTTCTGAAATTTCGTTTGATTTACAAAACAAATCAGTATTTTTGTAGCCTAACACAGTTATCAGATGAATTGTGATACGTTATTTTAATAGATACAATTTATTTCAGAAAATGCTCTGTTTTTTAATTAAACAGTATTAATGACATTTACCGGCCTGATTGTGTGAGAAATTTCGTAGAAAATATGTGTTCTCCGACAGGGATTGAACCTGCATCCTACTCAGAACCGTCATTTGATCTAACATGCTATACCACTTAGCTATAGAGAAGCGTCTGATTAGCAAAATCAAAATTAATGTTTTCAAACACACAACCTACTCTGCAGGTTTTGAATTCAGAGTTGTTCTTCTATACCAGTTGCCATCCAAGGCTATAGAACCCAGTCTGTCCTGCTATTTACCCATAGCTGGAGGGAGAAAAAGAGGATTCATACATTTCCCAAGGGTAATAGCACGTAAGTGATTCGACTTGAATTCGAACTCGGCTCTCCGATTTCTCAGTCCGAGTCACTATCCATTACTCCACTGTGCTTTCATATATATATATATATATATATATATACACACATCATTCAAATAGACCACCCTGCACTATGTTTCAAGAATATCTGAAAGATGGACCTGAAACTGACTGAGATCAACTCTGGGAAAAGCTAGCAGACGATCTCAATGGCTGGTGCCATGCTGTTGAAGGAGTCATCAAGGGCGAGAAAAAGTATAACCAACTGTTGGAAAACAAATGCAGGAATCAGAGAGACAGCAAAATAAGAACTTCATTCTACATTCCATCTTCATCTGCCACACCTGCAAAAGAGTGTGCCATGCAAAGATTGGACTGTCATGCCACTTCAGACACAGCTCACAAATGGATTGAATTTTGATCAAACACAGCACTATCATTATCTCACAATAACCTACTACTAACCTACAAACTGACTTCTTCTATGTGCTGTGCTGTGTCCCTTCAGGACATTGACAATCATGGCTCTCCACAATTTCCTGTCCTTTGGTAGCACTTAATAAATTTTGTCTTTCTGTTATCTCTCCTAAACCCTGTTCTGCCATCCATTTACTCAAGGTTGCTAGGTTGGTTATGTGTTGTTTACCAGTGTCCCTCTTGCCTTCAATCTGTCCAGTGGGTATCAAGTTTTCCAAGCCCTCTTTCCCCTTTATGGGACCTAGTAATTTCAACTCTCTCTTCCTGATGCTATGTGCAAAAAGCTGTGGAATAGCAATATATAAAGATCATGTTTGGTGGTACCATCATACATCATGGAAATTCTTAGACCTACATTGGTTATACTCAGGCATCTGATGAGGGAACAGCTTTGGGCTGCCCATGACAAGTAGACGTGAATTATCAGGACATGTGAGTAGGTGTCAGACAAAAAGGATATTCTATTTCTAAAATTGTGGGCAAATTTGATGTCCCTTGATCTAAGGAATCACGTGTATCTTGGAAATAATTGATGGAAGGCATTACTACCCACTGTGAACCATTCTATGTGCCATGTCCCCTCAGGATGGTGGCAATCATGGCTCTCCACAGTTTCCAGTCGGCAATCATGGCTCTCCACAGTTTCCTGTCCTTTGTAGTTCTTAATAAATTTTAATAAATTTTGTCTTTTTGTTATCTCTCCTAAACCCTGTTCTGCCATCCATTTTCCCAAGCTCGCTAAGTAGGCTATACATTGTTTTCTTCAATCCTTTTTGTTTTGTATATGCTCTGTGAGTATCAAATTTTCCAAGTCTTCTTTCCTCATTATGTGTCCTAGGAATTTCAGCTACCTCTTTCTAGTATTATGTATAAGTATCCTTTTTGTTTCCATTTTCTCTAACACTTTGACACTGCTCACAAGTTCAGTTCATGGTATTCTCAGCATCCTTCTGTAGAACCACATTTCTGCTTCAAGTTTCTTCTTTATACATGAGGAGATTGTCCAGTATTCCCTACCATATAGGAGGACTGATATTACATAATAGTTCAGTACTCATTTCTTTCTAATAAAATCTTTCTGTTTCTTAATTTATTGCTTAGCTTTTGGAAGGCATCTTTTGCTATTCCAATGCACCTTTGGATTTTGCTGTTGCACTTTCCGTCTTCTGTTAAATCACTTGCCAGATATTTAAATTGTTGTACTTGTTTGATTCTGGTGTCTCCAATTTGTAATTTCCATGTTAGGCTGTGGCCCTTTTTGCTAGCAACCATGCACTCTGTCTTCTTGCAAATGATGTTTAATCCTATCTTGACATGGAACTAAAACAGTCTATCCCTGTGTGTGAAATAAAGAGTTCAGTTTGACATTCCAACCACCTGATGAAAGCCGGAGCATACAACGGCCGAAATGTAAAAAATATGACAACACTTATGAGGATAATAGTCTGAATAATGTAAATAATGTCATTTTTCTTGCTTTCTTTTTATATCTTCTGTAGAAGTTCTTGTAGTTTCCTTTCTATGTTTGCTATCGACATTGTTATATCCACATATCTTGTTAAAAGTTCCAATCCACATATCTTGTTAAAACTGCCAATGAATCCTGGTAGGACTTACTGTATAGGTTGAATAAGCCTGGTGAGAAAACACCATTTTCTATTTTTGCATATTAACTGTATTCATTTTCTATTTGTTTGTAGCCAGCTTACTGCCAGTAAAGTTCTAGATTATTCTAATATCCTTCCTAAACAAGTCATTTTTACCAAGGTGACTAGTTTGAATTGTTTTCAGGAACGGTTCCTGCAACTGTCTGTTCCTGCAAACAATTATAACTAGCCACCTCGGTAAAAATGACATATTTAGGAAGGATATTAGAATAATTCAGAATGTATACTGTTTTGAATCCCATCCACATCGTAATATGGGAGCAGAAGGAGTAGCAGGGTACCCTTGTTAACACCATGAAAATAGACAAAGCAGTACATCTGGGCTTATCAAATCATTAATTAGACCCAAGAGGGCAGACAACATATGGCATGGTTCAATGAATCCCAGTTCCTGATATTTGGGGCTGATGATAGCTTTCAGATGTAGCACAGCTCTCATGAGACCATGGACTCCATTTATTACCAAGACACTGTGTATGCTGGTGATGTTTTTGTAATGGTGTGGTGTGTTTGAAATAATTTATTTTGTGGGAGAGAGAAGAAGAGAGAACATCCAATCTCTTATCCTGAGTATTATGAAAGGCATAAATGAAAAAGCACAAGACTCTTATTCTGGATTGAAATTTTAAAGAAATTGATAAAGACCTAAAAAATAACAGGACAGAATACAAATTTCACAAACAGGCTTTTCCTTTCTACACCAAACACTTAGGCAAGATAACAAATTCTAATTCTAATCATTTTGGATTAAAAAAAAAGAACGAAAATTATTATCAACAAAATATTCACTTACTTTGAGTCATTCATCTTCTGAAAGGAGTTGAAAAGGTTAACAATTCACAGGCATCACTGGTATTCTGGTTTGTTTAAACAATAGTCCAGCTTTACAAAGTGAGATAAGACAAATCTCATATTTCCATAAAAAGTTCCAAATTGACAACATAACAAACTTTTGCAAACAACTATAGAAAGAAAATTGTATATCCCTCCATTCGGTTTTTATCTCTTTCAGCTTCTTTCTTTGTCATTGTAGTAGTCAACAGCTTTTAGAGTTACTGAAGCTGCCTGCAGCCATTCACCAATGAAAGCCTAACCCCTTCTTCTTTCTGCTTTCTTCTTCTTCTACATTCAGCTCCCAGCGACCAGCCAACATCTTCCTTGTGAATGCTGAATCTCTTCTGTCTGTCAGACAAATCGGCTTTGAACAGGATCAGAAATTTAATACCCTGAGTTTGTAAATTACTTTTCCCATTAGTTAAAAAAAAATCACAAAATGTATCTCTTTAAACCACACTTATTTGCAAATTTTATTTTCATAAGTTTTCAGACTATAAGTCTTATTTTTACAATTTTTGTAAAAAGAAATTTTATACATATATCGTAAACTCTCAGGTTTCATTTTAGCAGTATTTTGAAACATCAATTGGAGCTTCATATATATAAAGTTTCACACATCAAATTTTATTCAAATTATTTTTTTACTAACCATCTGGCTTTATTATAGCATTTTTTTTTATCTAAAGAACATGTGTTAGTAATTTTCTTCTTTTAATAAGTGTTGTTTTAAATACTCTCATGAAAATGTAATGAACAAACCTAGTCTATTGCATTATGTTATTTACCCTTTAATTATTTTTGCATAATTTTATGTTTCTTCTTTATATACAAATGTTTATATGTTCCCATAGCATGAGTTCGGTGTGTCTATCTTCCTAAATCAATCATTGAGCAGTGAGAGCCACACCACATTGACCCAACATGAATCCTATTGAGAATTCATGGGATGTAGTGGAGAGGTACATTCCCATGCAGAATCATACACCTACAAATATCAGATATCTGTGGACATCTATTGGGACAGTATAGTTCAACATCTCTCTTACAGTTTCTTCTCATGTCAGAAGTGGGGAGTGGGTACATGATCCTAGGCAACTATTTCATGACTTTTGGCACATCAGTGTGTTTATGCATGTCAACAGCCATCATATATATATATATATATATATATATATATATATATTGATGCATGTTTCATTAAATAATATAGACAAGTTTTATCTATTTATTTTATGTAAGTTCTTTTCATATTGTCTGATAAGCTTAATAACATTATCATTAAAAGAAGAAAGAAAATCACAATATTGATACATATTTTTTAATCCTATCTAAGCTTTCGGCTTATATAAGCCATTATCAAAGATGACAATTACATTACAATATATTAAACAATACACGGACAAAACAACAATGATAGTCTGTTTATGTTTGCATGGAAGATTTCCAAGCAACGACAAACTCGTGCAAATGTGATGCTGGAAACGAAAATCGCACCGCAGCTCATGACGTCACACATGACCACGCGAGAGTGAAAATGAGAAGTATTAAGTATGGGAAGCCGTTGGTATAAACCAATGGCTTCTGTTATCAATTATAGGCATTTAAGAATATTTGTGGAGATTTCATAGTTTATTTTGTTCAAGTTAGGTTTCAACAGTTTTATGTATATAGCTTCAAGAATTTTTAGTTTTTATTTAATGTTTTCATGTTTAAGTATAGTTGTGTTTTCAACGAGGATTTTCCGGAATTGTGTATATATATATATGTAATAGAATTTTTTTTTTTTGACATTTGAATAATTTCACAGAATAATTCATCCTCAATAGAATGCAGGAGGCACTGGATGGCTGTTTAATTCTTTATGGGACTCATCAGCAGTGTGCATCCACTATCAAGCAAGCATCATACCACTGGGCCTTGGGTATGAAGAGGAAACTCACTCGACTCGATATAGTGCAGTTACTCCTAATTCCAGTGGTGCTACTCATCCAAGTATACATAACCCACCAGATCCAGCCCCAAGAACAATGTCTTCTTTCATCAAGCATAGCTGGATCAAGCATAGATTTATAAGTAATAGAAATTGGGGGGGGGGGGGGGATTTGAATAATTTCACATAATAATTCATCGTGAATCCTCAGCAGAATGCAGAAAGCACTGGATGGCCATTTCATGCTTTTTGGGTCTCATCAGTAGTGCGCATCCACGACAGAGAATCGAAGCCAGACTGTTATGATACAATGCAAGTGCATATATATTTAAGAATATATTGTGAAATATAACAGACAATGAATATCTATTATGTCTGATCATGAGCCGTTCTAAAGTTCGTATGTTTGCTTTGATTTTGGTTGAAAATAAAGACAAAAATTGTCCAACATAATAAAAAAATATCCAAATGTTGAACTAAATCATTCAGCCCAAATATTTTGTAATTGAAGAAAGACTCCTTATATATATATATATATATATAATATAGAGAACACAACTGAAAAGTCGCAGATTAAAAAAATTGAATGTTTTTTTTTGTGAAACTATTTATTTATATTTTTTTATATATATATATTTGATATTTCAGATCCGCCCCGATCTTTTGTCAGAAATAAATTAAATCTTCTCATTATGCTATATATATATATATATATATATATATATATATATATATAAACATATATTATTAAATATAACAGATAGATAATCCTCATGTTAATGTTGCCTAGCAATCTTCTATGCCAAAATAACAAAATATCATCTTTGACAGTGGATATCTTTGTTTCATTATCTGTCTCAAGGACACATGGCACAGTGGATAAAGGTGTTTGGTAGATCCAGTGACAGGACCCAAAGAGCATGAGTTCAATACCCAGTTAAGGCAGTAGAGAACTTGAAGAGGGGAATTAACAGGAGATAACTGATAACTGACATCCCTTAAAACATGGCACGTGGAACTAGAACAGTCTAGCCAGTGAGTGTTCAGTTCGACATTCCAACCACCTGAAGAAGGCCGGAGCAATAGCTGAAACATTGTAATAAATATGGCGTCAAAGATGAGGACAATAGTCCGAATAATGTAAATAGTGTATCTTTGTTTCATGTCTGTATAACTACTCTGAGGATGGCTCATGTGAGCCAAAAGCTTAGAATCAACTTCATAAAAAATATCCAAATGTTGGACAATTTTTTCTTTATTTTCACCAGAAATTAAAGCAAACATGTGAACATTAGAACGGCTCATGATCAGACATAATAGACATTCATTGTCTCTTATATTTAATAATATATATATATATATATATATATATATATATATATATATATATATATATATATATATATATAAGGACTCTTTCTGCATTTACAAAGTATGTGGGCTGAATGATTTAGTTCTTAGAATTGAATTGCCAGACTACCCCCATGTAGGATTTGATTCTAGAAGTGAAGGTTTGTGTAGAACAAACCGCATTTTTCAGGATAATTTCTAACCGAGAACAGGTGCACAGCGTGCCACAAAGTCTCCAAAAAGTAGTCCACAAGTTTGAATTCAGAGTTTTCCTTCTCAAAGAATGGTTGCCAACCAAGGCTAAAATGACCAGTCTACCCTACTATTTAGCTCATAATTGTGGAGAGAAGAGATGGATTCATACCTTTCCAAAAGTAAATATAACAAACTAAAATGGAATTCATCTCAGCTTCTCAATTTCTTGTTCCAAGCCACGAACCATGAAACAACCTTCATACACACACACACACACACACACACACACACACACATATATATATATATATATATATATATATATATATATATATAATATTGTATATTGAAAAAATGTATATTTTTTATTAATATGTGGATATTGCTGGGATTCACCATGCAATGTCCACAGAATTGACTCACTTTCATTTTTCATCAATGATGTTTAAGCATGAAACGGTCTGTCACAACTGTGGATGTTGACTTCATTGTCCACTTCTTCTCACCGTCCAGATTTTTCTCAACTGCGACTTTCTGGGCCAGACTCTCACATGGATGCTTCCCTGAATGCAATAATCTTAACCACTTCAAGTCAAAGGTCAATTGTTATCTATCCTCCTCATCTTTACTTTCTTCTATCTCCTCTTAAGTTCATATCACACACCTCATTCAATAACCCTCTACTTTGAGTGACTCTTAAGCCTTTGAGACCTGCATTCCTGAACAATTTTAACCCTTCTACCTGATCTCCTGATTCAAAATTTGCAAATAATTGGTATATAATGTTTCATGGTAGATTTAAAAATAGTTACAAATGTTCAACCAGTAGCTGGACAATACGTCATTTTTCTCTACCACTGGTAAAGCAGTGGTCAGAGCTCAAAAGGTTAAGCCTTCTATTAAGTGAAGTGTAGTTTTTTTTTAAAAGTTCAAAAGTTTATTGAAATTTAGATCCCTATAAATGGATAAATAGAATCTCCAAAATTATTCAGTACTATGATTGTCAGACCCTTTATAATGTTTCCTTTGTTTCATACACACACAGATTTGGAAACTTGACTATGAACCAATGGTTAGAAAACCATTCAATCCTCATTTGGTATTTCATACTAATAACCTTATGCCAGACAAAGCACTTCAGGTGAGTCAATATTGCATTGACTTTCAATATGATGTCATCTTTTTGAAGAAAAAATCCTTTTTTTTTTGTTTCTATGATTGCTATGTGACTTCTTTGTTTATGTTGCATTGGAATATGAAAGATCATAAAATTACACAAGCATTTTATATTGGCTATAAAATTTCATTGAATGGTGTAAATTGATTTTAGACTAGGCCCCCACCCAACCCCAACACCAACCCCACCGCAAAAGACAATAACAACAATAAAAAAGGAAAAGAAACAAGAAAGAAACATTCCACTGAATGAGTTGTCTCAATGTTGTCATATATTTTGCTTAAAGAAGATTGTCAATGATATATAAAGAATTAACGGATTTATTTTTAATTTGACATTTTTATTACTTCAAGATCAAATTTTATTATAGCGGATACTCTACTATTTGAAATAGATGACCCCCATGCCATTTTTATTTATGAGACAATGTGTATTACATCTATTGGCAGCCTGGGGATTAGAAAAATCACAGTAAGGAAGATGCGTCCTATGGCAGGGATTGAACCTGGGTCCACCTTTATAGAGGAAACTACCATTTGATCTGGCATACTTAACTGCCACGCAGGACTTCATAGCAAGAAAGGCTCTTTTTATCCTATTTACGGAGAGCGCATACCCTTCACTCAGATTATTTTTCCTTGAGAATCCATATCTGCAAAGTAAATAAAGCAATTTCTAAATAACTAACAAATTTATCTTTAATTCAACATTTTTATTACTTATTAAATTACTTATTACTTATTAAATAAGTGTCCACTATAATAATATTTGAAGTAACATAGCTTTGATGTAAAAACTGTACTCAGTGACAAAAAGACACAGCTACTCTATCAGGAACTGTGAAACCTAAAATTGAAACTGGCATATTCTATTTCGGTGCTATTGAAAGGCTATGAAAACAAAAATACAATAACCACCAAACCTTTTTATGAGAAGGCAGTATACCAATGATACAACACTTTCTATACATTCGTGAGAATTGAATGATGAAAGCGAAGAAACACTAAAGGGTGAATGGAGTATTTTAAGGAAAGTGCATGCATGCAAGGCAGGAACTAAAAGCTGATGAATATGCCTGGAAGAAAAAAAGTGATGCATTTTGAAATCTCCCAACAGGACAGGCAAATGAACAAAAAGGTTGAATTGCTTTCTCAATATAGGCATAAGAATAAATAACTGTTAAGCTACCCACCCCTTGATTGTTTATGGACTCTTCCATACTTGGAATCAAAACAACATGCATACCCTTCACCCAAAGGTCACTATTGGAAAATTACACTTGTACAAGTATTCAGCCTTTTTCTCATTAATTTTACTGATACTTACGCAACATATACCAGGTGTAACAGCAAAATTGTCCAAATCATGTAACAGTGTCGGAGTTAGCTTCTCCTCAGTTTCCTTAATCCTTCAGCAGGGGTCTCTCTCCCCTGGTTATAAATACTGGCTGACCTTGGGCCACTACCTCGCACGGAGATGAGGTGAAATCATTCTTTTTCCACTTACACCAATATGTGACCTCTCACAGATACAGTGTTACCTAAATTCTGGGAACGCGCTAAGAACAATACACGTACGTATGAACACTTACAACACACGCACATAATTTCTCCATACAAACTCTACGTAACTGTTCATGTCTTTGTGTAACTTGTTATTAATATATATTTGTTTACCCAGGTATATCGGTCTTGTTTGCTTTCTTTGTCTTCTTTGGACTTAATTAAAGTCCGACATTCTTATGTAGCTGGACCGGCTAGCAGGAAATTTTAACCCACAGATATCTTTTCACATCTTCACCCCCATGGTCCACTACAACACCATAATTAGCCATCCCACAAAATGTTTAATATCTTTAAAACCACAAAACTAATGGCGTTTCTTTTTTCCAAGTTTTCAGATTATACATTTAGCCATCTTGGCACCATTTTTCATAAGAATCACTGTAAAACCCTTTGAGTTATTCAGTTAAAAAGAGAGCAGATTAAAATTGTTTTCTGTCAGACTCACTATATCTTCCCAGCAGAGCAATGGTGAAAGGAAAAAGATCATTCAGGCTTTCACTAATGGTGCCAACATTTATACTCTGATTTCCATCTTCAAAGTCTATTCAAGAACCATCAAGAGAACAGTGAATAGGTTTAAAAAAAGAGGGAACAGTAGAGAGGAAAACTTAATCAGCAGATCACAACAGAAAGAGGGATCATCATTTCAACTTAGAGCTTAAGAGATCAATTAGAAAAGATCCAACTCAATTCATAAGACTTGGCATATAAGAGACGAGTTTCAGTTTTGAAAGTCCAAAGAGCAGTGAAAAAAGACTTGAAAATGAAATCGTATGTGAAACGAGTAAGGCACCTTGTTGCTCCAGGACAGAAAGTTAGAAGGAGTGAAGATAATCTTGAATATGATGGAAAATGATCCTGAAATCATATATGCATATCTGAACTTTATTTTAAACATTCATAAGCTTCTGAACCTTACCTATGATTAATTAATGAATATATCATTTTTGTTTATGATCGATTTCATTTCATCATGATTCTTCTGTTAAGCTTGGGGAGTAATTATACGTTCTTTTTGCTCAAAGTAGAGTCCAATAGTGTTATAAAAACATTGGGGAATTCCAGTAAGGTATCTTTAATCATTTATAAGATACAATATTTCAGAGATTAACCTAACAATTGGACAAATGCTGTTACACTCAGTGTATAATATATATATATATATATATATATATATATATATATATATATATTATGAAATGGACAAAGTCCGACAATGATTTTTAAGACATTTTTATGTTTATACATTCTTTTTATAGATACAAACATTTAAGTAAATGCTTTGTTTTATAATAAACAGTATTAATAACATTTACTGACGTGCCTTAACCGATTGAGCCACGGAGAATCGATTGGCAAAGTCGATTGTACTACTTTTAAACTACAATCTTCCATGAATCACGTACATTCATATGTGCTCAAAAGCGTATCCAAATATAAACAAATGACGTCACACATTATGAAATGGACAAAATCTGACAATTATTTAAAGACATTTTTATGTTTATACATTCTTTTTATAGATACAAATATGTAAGTAAATGCTCTGTTTATAATAAACAGTATTAATAACATTTACCGGCCTGAATGTTCGAGAAATTTTCATAGATGGCTTGATCGGTTAAGGCACATTAGGCTAAATGACGGTTCCGTATAGGATACAGGTTCGATTCCTGTCAAAGAACGAATTTTTTCTATGAAAATTTCTCGGACATTTAGGCTGGTAAATGTTATTAATACTGTTTATTATAAAACAGAGCATTTACTTAAATATTTTATCTATAAAAAGAATGTATAAATATAAAAATATCTTAAAATATACATACATACATACATATATATATATATATATATATATATATATATATATATATATATATATATGAGGAGTGTTCAAAAAGTGATGCTTGTTCTAACTTTCTGCTTTCCTACTGAGAATTCTCTTTCAAAACAAATTCCCTGCCAGATACATCTAAAAAAGCTAAGAGCCATTATAGTATTTCTGTTTTTGGAAAGAATTGCTGTAAACATTCACAGAAGGTTCTTCTTTCTTCCTTTATTTGCCGTTAATGGGCCTCCACAACTTCCTGTCCCTCGTAATTTTGTCTTTTTGTTATTTCTCCGAAACCCAGTTCCGCCATCCAATTGCTCAAGCTCATCAAGTATGTCACGTGCTGATTTCTTCTGTCCGTCTTTCCCTGTGAGTATCAGATTTTCCAAGCCCTCTTTCCTTATTATGTTCCCTAGAAATTTCAACTGTCTCTTCCTGATGTTAAGTATAAGTTTCCTTTTTGTTACCATTTTCTCCAAAACCACGTCATTGCTTACATGTTCATGGTATCCTCAACATCTTTCTGTGGAAACACATTTCTGTTGCTTTAAGTTTCTTCTTCCCACAGAAGGTTACTGAATATTCATGTAATGGTAATATTAGCCATTTCCTTATAAGCAAACATTTGGTATTCAATGACGAAGCAGCCAGTATTACTGTTGGTTGAAATTTATAAAATCTTCTCTTAACACAATTTTTTAGTAAAATATGTTCCTCAAGTCCAGTAACTGATATTGCTCTTTCCAGTATTGATGGGGGTTTCCTTCCTAACCTTTTATTTGAAGTAATATCACTTAATGGAATCATAGTAAGGAGATGTGTCAATAGAGTCAATGACAATCCTAAAGAAAAGAGTGAAATTGACTTGAGTGACAGGCCCTGTTGTGCCAGGCCAGCCGCTGCTGTCAATAAGGATAATAATTGTTCCTACGCATTTAAATGTGCTTGAGTGCACCATTTGTATACAAATAAAAAAATAAATATAAACAAAGAGATGGAGCAAACTGGA
>OZ038481.1:6373415-6490915 GCA_964036315.1 Acanthosepion esculentum | reverse complement strand
ATACTTTTCTGAAATGTTATTTGAGGAAGATTAACTGATTTAAAATTTAATTAATCTAAATTGAAAAAAATATTACTCACTTTTAGTTTAAAATATCACAGAAAATCATTCTTTTAACATGGAGGTGGTTGTTTTTATGAGGTGATGACATTTATCAATAACATCATTTTTACGAGATTTATCTAAGAGGGAAATAGTTGTAGTAAAATTATCTGACGAATACAATGTAAGCACCTTTTTCGATAATTTTTTAATGACCCAGTAGTCTTACATTTTTAAATATTTGGAACATTCTAATATTTTAGGTACTTTGGCTTTATAGTCTTTCAAAGATGCTTGTTGAGGAAAATTACTAATAAATTTTAGATTTACTTTAGTTACCACTCTTATTTTTTAATACTAACATATATGGACATCCATATTTACAAAAATCAGTACATTTATATACACAAAAAAATTCAAAATTCTTTTTAAAATATTGGGGTTCACTGAATTGTAGTAAGCTGTAAAATATATAATTAGTAAATATAGTTTTTATTTAATAACACTATCACTTGATTAATACAGAATTTTAAAAGATTTAAAAATTTATAAATTATTCGAATTAAAATTTTTAAAAATGAAAAGAATTCTTGTAAAAATTCATTATTCATTGATAAATTTTTTAAGATAATAGTGTCCATAATATATTTTATACATAAAAGCAATTAAAAGCTTTTCTAATTAAATAATGCCTTATAGTTTTATTGCATTTTTTATTTTATGATTCAGAGCAGATTTTCTGTAACTGGGGTCCCATTTGACAAAAAGATTTTATGATTTAATTTCTCCAAGGACTTCTTATAACTGATATAAACATTAAGCAATACAAAAAGAATTTCTTGAAATTCATAAAGTTAGATAAGTAGAGCTTAACATATGTAAAAGAATATTTTTACAAAGATTTTCGAAAAAAGAAATTAAAAAAATAATTTAATTCTTTTGTGAATAAATCCTGCAAGTTTCATTAAAATCTGACAATTATCTGATTTTTGCAAGAGATTTCAAATCAATGTGTTTTTAGCCATAAAAAGATGCTCAAATTTCTCTTAGTAATTTATGGTCCTCCGTTCGTGCCAGAGAATCTAAACTTTTAATCAAAATTTCAAAGGTTCCAAACAGAATTAAAAAAAGTTTTTACATTAAAAAAAAACCTTTGTTTTTTTTCTCTTAATAATAACACAAAGATTTTGATGATAAAAATTTATTACTGTTAACTTTTGGGCATTTTTTCATCATGTATGCTCATCTTTTAGTGAATCTTTTGTAGTTACCTATATATATATATATATATATATATATATATATGTATATAGTCATCCACAGACAGACTGTTTCGCTGTATCACAGCTCATCAGTGTGGTTAGACATGCTTCAAGGTGGGATCAAAACCCAACCAATTTGACATCTATCGGAGACTTAGACTGTCAGTGCATGCGGCAAAGAAAGGGAATTTTTAATGCATTATGTATGAGATATCAGCATTACCAGCTGCCAGAGTGCTCAATTCATAGTGAAGAGCTTTTAGTGTTATTAGCAGCAGCTGACAAATTCCCTTTCTTCAAAATTGCTCAACCTACAAACGGGGGCATAATTGTGTGTGTGTGTGTGTGTGTGTGTGTGTGTGTGTGTGAGAGAGAGAGAGAGAGAGAGAGAGAGAGATTGTATGACAACTAGTTAGTGAATTCCCTTTCACCATTAGGATCAACAGGCTGCAATACAACCATGTGCTTGAAGCCTGATACCCGAATAGTGAAAGAAGCAAGTTGCTATAGAATTTCTCTTAATTTGATATTAAATCAATATTGTTTAAATATTGAGAAGTTGTGTTTGCAAGAATCAAATAATTCCTGGCTAATCAAAATCTGGAACCACTATGAAAAATCTTGGATTTCTGTTTTTTTAAACAGCATGAAAAATAGTGCAAACAGTTAAATTGTTGATTCCAATTTTGCTTAATTATCGTCTCAACTGTTATCTCTCGATCATAAAATTTAAAAGATTCTTATTCATATCTAACTTCATAAAATTGCTATAGAAACCAATACACCCAAGAAAATTATGGCAAAATTGGACCTTCATGCCCACAAAAAAAGGAGTTCAAAAAGCACGGTTTTTCCCTTGACACCACTATTATTTTAACTACCTTCACTCATCAGTGATGTTTATTGTTTTTAAAAAGAGATGATTAGAATTGTAATAAAACCTATACATTTTAGTTGTTCTTAAGAATTGACAACAAAAATAATAAACACTATTTATTTATTAGATTGTTTATTGACACTATTCATTTTATATTGTGTTGTATTCTCTCTCACTTCTTTTGTCTTCTCCCAGCCATGTGGCGAAATGTTTTTGGGGTCTGGAGATGAAAGACTTCAACAACAATAATTTGAACTTATCTCGTTTATTAACATTGATGTATACATCTTCTAACTAGCCAGTGGCTTCGCTCTTCCCTCCACTGGGGAGCAGTTTCCAGTCACAAAAGTCACCATGTCTACAATGCTTGACATGTAAAAACTAATTCCTTGAAAAATCTTTCTATACCTCTATCATTCTCACGCTCGTTCAGCCAATCAAATCAACTGCCATATTTTGTCTTGTATCTGACCCCTGAGGTCAACAAGGCCAGTATACAAACAAATCAGTTATACTGGTATATGACAGGAACAGACACTGTTGTAAGATAAACAACTCATCCATAACTGCTAACCGTGTAACCACCATAAGTTAAGATTAATAATTAGGTAACTGTGTTTGCATAAATAAATTATAAATTAGTGTAAGTTAAATGAACTTATACAAAATTAAAACAGTGGGGCTGTTTGGGGGGGGGTTAGTAAACTAACTTATCACCAGCAAAAAACGTTTTTTATTAAAAAAAAAATTGGGATAAAAATGAAACCAAAATTAAGTAAAAAATAATAAATAGTAAAATAGATGACACACCTACCGATGTGTCACGGTTAGTTGTAAAAAAAAGAAACATTTCTTTCACAGGTTTTTAATTTTTTGTTTTTAATGTCAGTTTTTGTCATCCAAGATTAACTTCAATTACACCATGATTGATGTCTGCTGACAAAACAATATCTTAAACACTGTAATTAAAAATAATACAATCATAAAAGAATTATAAGTATTGACAAAAATGAGTCAATTTAATGATTACCTGACTGAATTCTGAACTATTTACTTACTTTTTTTACTGAAAATAAAGTGAAAAATACATTTGTTTACATCAAGTAACTATTACATGTCCATTCAGTTTCAAAGTCAAGTGGCCACTGAGTTGGCTTTCCTTTAACCTGCTTAAATGTATTAATATCGCATAACACTGAAGTATGGATGACCTGAAATGACAAAATCTTTAATTGCCCAGAATAGCAAAAATATTGTGAAAAATCAGTCACCTCTTGTGAGTGACTGTTTTTTTCCTTGTGAAGTTTAAATTTTAGCAAGTAATTGGTATTCAAGGGCCAAACAAAGTCCATTAAATATGCTTATATATACTACCTACCTACCTAAAATCTAATTCAAGACTTTTACATTCTCCTAAATGCTACTTATTAACCATTGATCCATTAATGATTCATATTTATGGTACTAATAAGATCGATAGTTAAAAATGACCTTGAGCAAATGAAGCTATAGGCCTTGAAGAAGAGTATACTTCTTCAAACCTTTTGAACAGGAGCTACACATTCACAAAGAACTGTAGCAAATAACACAAACCACATCACTTGAGGGCTTTCAACAACAGCAACAGTGAAAATGGATATCACATGTAACTTGAAAAGAAAATAATGACATAATCAAGATGTTAAAATTCCACACTACTTCAAATAAAAGGTTAGGAAGGAAACCCCTATTAATACTGAAAAGAGTGATAACAGCTACTGGGCTTGAGAAGAGAAAACAATGACATAATCAAGATGTTGACATTCCACACTACTTTAAATAAAAAGTTAGGATGGAAACCCCCCATTAATACTGGAAAGAGCAACAATGGTTTATGGAGAAACCTATTTTCCTGAAAAATTTGTTTTAAGTGAAAGATTTTATACATTTCAACCAATAGCATCACTGGCTGCTCAGTCAGTGAATGCTGAATGTTTCCTTATAAGGAAATGGCTGATATTATCATTACCATTAGGCTTTTGGTACTTTTTGTCAAGTATTTTTACTGGAAAATCTGTTGAAGTTTCATTCCCTATTTTATTCTGATTTAGTTCTTTTGGAACGGAAAATAAAAAAAGATGAAATAGACAATAAATAATGTACAAAGAGAAACTTTTAACAAGCCAAGAATATTGTTGCGATAACCAGTATTTAATCACACATTTCTACATGGGATTTTTTTTTTGCAAAGTTCATGCAAATTATGAATGGTGATGATCTTTTGATGAATACATGGGGCCATTATTTAAATGGTTTGTTTTTTTTTCTTTAATATGAAATATTCAAAGTATGAAACTAGTTAAGAAAGAAGTCAGTTATGACTTATTAAATTTACTTTGTTTAAATTGTAAATGTTATAGTTGTAAAACAGTGGAATTAATGCCTACCATCCAGATACTGAATGCCTTGCAAAAGAAAATATATTGCTTGGCAAGAATCAAAGTTGTATTCCATTTTTAATCCACAACTTACAGCCACATCACATTGAAAAAGCAGTTTCTGTATGAACACCAAAGTTAAGCAATCTCGAGCCTGGTCAGTACCTAGATGGGTGACTGCTAGGGAATAACAGGTGTTGTTGCTTGGATGTGCAGGTAGTGTAATAAATAATGGCTTGGAATGGTTAATTAGAAAGCTGAGTTCCAATTCCACTTGGGTTCATTGTATTCACTTACATGCAAATATCCTTGAGAAAGATATGAATCCACCTTTTCTCCTCCCAGCTGTGGGTTAATTAGTAAGACTTGTATCACTAAACCATTATTATCACAAAAAATTCTTACAATCTAAAAAAATATTTTCAAGCTTTAAATAACCTGCAAAGTGTTCATAAGCCAAAGAAAACAAATCAATCAATTTTTAATTTGGGAAAACGCATTCAAGTCAAGCATGTTTTATCATTAAGCTACAAGAAGCCATCACTGCAAAGCAAGACTCAGTTATCCCACTTAAGAAATCTTGATCTCTTGTTGGGACGTTTCTAAGTCCATATCTGTTAACTCTATTTTCATAGACAAAATGGAAACAAAATCATTTTATAAGCAATTCATTTTTTTTTAATCTGATGCTAATTTTTATTACAATAAATTTTAGTTTTAACATGTGGAAATTTCACGGTTTTCCTATTTGAATTTTCTATAAATCCTAATTCTTAAATTTAATGATTGAATAAACTCATGGTAAGTTCTCCAACAATAAAATATTCGTAGAAATTCCCCTATCTTATCGTTAAATATCTGAGCTTAACAATAACAAAATATTGCAGTAACATAACAATCATAAATAAATATGACTGATGGTCATTATTTAAAACATCTATATATATATAGTTACAAATGAAAAGATTTGAAGCGTCCTGGGTATGACGATAAACTACATCCGGCAGCAAGGCTTTTGATCAGGAGGTTTAGAGAAGCATGGAACCACCTTAATTGCTGTTCCCAGGTCCACCCTAACCCGGAGTCGTAGCACCTGTTAGGGTCCTAGCTATGGGCAAATAATTAATCCCAAAACTAGGGTCAAAACACTATGAAAGTGTAAAAATAGGTTTTTATAGTAAAAATACCATCAATTTTATTTTTGGGAAAAAAATATTGCCAGTAACACATCTTTGGAAAAAAATATTATCAGCAATAAGTTTGACTCTCGGCAAAAACCCTCTTTACAAAAATGCGACAATGAAATTGAAACCTGATTTACAAACTGATTTCTTACAAAAATACATATTCTATTCATACAAATCTATCCTAAAAATCTTGCCGGCATTAAATAACCCATTGAGGTGTTGATATGTCATAAAACAAAATTAACCAAACCAAAAGATTTGAAATTTACAACTTTTTCCATTTCATTGAAACAGCCGGTAAACACTTTTCTTTCTTTCTTTCTTTCACTCACTGAAACCAATTAGTGTCTTTCCCCTCTTTTCACATGATCTAAACAAAATATTTCATTATTTGTGAAGTATTGGCAGGGTATAACGGTCGTGCAAACTAACGCAGGGAGTGACAAGTACAATTATTATCGGATATTAAGTGGGACGTCTACTCAAACATGTGCACTTGTTTAATTATAATGTTTATTAGAATAGAAATAATATTGGGTTAAAAAAATCCACAAATTACTTATTTATATAAGCTGGTTTTACTGAAAACCACAGCCAATTTTTGTTTCAAGAATTTTCAAGCCTTTTCGTTTTCATACAAAGAATAGTTTTTTGATTCCAGCATGTGCAAGAATTCTCCATATTCTCGTGCCTTCGATGATCAGTGGTCATCATCAAGGCTGGATTAAATGTTAAAGTTTTGAAATTGTAGAAAATTTCTATGTTTTTTTTCATCAATGAGAGTGTAATAAATCCTCCTTTGAGCATGTTGATCATATATAATTTGTGAACTGCTTACAATAAATGCAAAACTATTTGCATACTCTGCAGATTGAGTCTGGATGTTCATAAATCTGTTATTGAATAGATTCCATAAACCCAGGTTTCTACACATTGGAAGCAAACATCCGTTATCTTGTACAAAATAAGAAGAAATTGCATTACTCAAACGGAAATTGTTAAAACAAATCTTGCGTTCAATAAAGCTTGCTTAGTAGAAAAGTTTGAAAAGTTTGAAGCCACCCCCAGAATTAGCATTTGATGAACTTGAGCAAAAAAAATGAGAAAGACCTCTTAGAATCATTGAAAAAAAGAATTGAATCAATTACCAAGAATTGTACTTTGAGAAACTTTTGCAACGAATACCAAAGAATGTGTTGCAGTAATCAAGGCTAAAGGAGGATATTTCGACAAGAGCAAAATTTAATCATAAAACGCTTTTTCCTTTTTGCCATAATAAAATTTCTAATAAAAAAAATCATGTCTCATTTTTTAACCATGTATAATAATTTTCTCTCATTTAAAGTAAAAACAACTACTTCATTAGCCAATTTAAAAAATTTACCAAGGTTGGCCTCAAACTATAGTTGGATAAAAAAATACTGTTTAAAAAAACAGAGCTTCTACTCGAACATGTGTATCCATCAAAATAACGTTTAAACAAAATAAATTTAGGAATTTATGAAAATTTACTAACGGGAAATTCTGTAATTTTGACAAAGGTAAGAAAATTCGAAAACTATAAATAATAGTCGACTGAAAATTGATTTTAGGGCTTAGACAAATCGATTTTATTTGCTTGAAAACAATAGAGTATAGTAATTAAATAAATTCTTATTTAAAAAAATATTTATTTAAAAATATTGTCGGTGGGGTGAAGGTGAGGGATTAGCCCCCTAAACTCCCCACCCAGAATGCATGGTCCTGGTATTGTTGCAGTGTGGTTTTATCTGAACTGGAACCCAATATTTTTTTAGTTAATATTTATTTAAACGTATGGTGGTGGGGACAACACACCACCACCAGAAAGTACGGCCCTGGTATTGTTTTAGTGGGTTTTTTTAAATTTTTATCTAGACCCCCATAGTTAATAATATTTTTTTTTAAATATTGGGGAAAGAGGACTAGCCCCCACCCCTTTTGCAAGTACAACTCTGGTATTGTTTTAGTGGGGACAACAGCCTGGATCCCACGATTTTCAGTTATTTAAAAAATATATGGGAGGGGGGGGGGCTAAGTTCCCAAATCTCCACTCCAGAATGGCCCTAGAATCAATTTTCAATCGACTGATATTTTATTTCATAGTTACCTACATTGTCAAAATTACCGAATTTTGAACAATATCGGGGAAAAATGTATGATTAAGTGGAAAAGATTTTAATATGACGCGTTTCGTCCTTCAGGACTTCATCAGGACTAAATTTGTTATGTTGGTGCGACTACACTTGCGCACGAACTAGGAGTGCTGGGAATTTTATAAAACATGTAAAAAAAGTATAAGAACTACTACATCTAAAACAATAAAAGACTTAGTACTAAACAAAACTATAAGCCAAAACTTGAAGGAGGAATTTACTCGATTGCTTGTAATAATTATTACAAAAAATACATTGGAGACACCTCAAGGAATCTAAATAAAAGATTATATGAACATAAAAGGGACATTTTACAAAAAAATACGTCAAATGCGTTGTTTACTTACTGTAACGAGACTGACCAAAATTTTGACATAAAAATGTTAGAGAAAAATGGAAGAAAACAGTTCACTATGACGAGAATGTTCAGTGAGTGCCTTAATCATCTACAGTAAATTTGCGTATTGGCTCTTTTATGTTGGTGCGACTACACATGCGACGAGGGATGCTGTAAATTTGTAATTCATTTTTTTTATTTTACTATAATCTAGTTAATTTAATTTAGATTATTTTTCTTATTGTTTCCATAACTTTTATTATTAGATATCCCACACTGTGATAATAGAAGATCTTCCATCAATGATGAAATATTGTAAGAGTCTTACAATATTTCATCATTGCTGGAAGATCTGTCGGAGTTACCTCCTCCTTTATTCCCAAATTGTCGCTAGGGGTCACTCTCCCTATACTATAAATACTGGGCGACTTCTTCCCTCGTTTTTTTCCGCTTCAGGCCTTGTGCCGCATCCCACCGCGCGTGGAGGTGAGGTAAATCCTCTTTTTCATTTCTTCATTTCAGCGACTACAATGTAAGCTCTCTTAGAAGATCCGCGTCTTCCCATTTGTGGGAGACGCCATGAACATTATACACACATACACGTATGTGCGAACATTCACCAAAGAACAAACACAAATGTTTACACACACACAAATATTATTGTCTATGTCCATTGTAAAATTGTTTTGTTTAATACATATATTTGTTTATATATATATATATATATATATATATATATATATATATATATATATATATATATATAGAGAGAGAGAGAGAGAGAGAGAGAGAGAGAGGTTTTGTTTGTCTTCTTTATCTTCAGTTGGACTTAATTCAAGTCCGGCCATTTTTTTTTGTAGTTGGACCTTTTAATATTCTACCAGGAGTTAAACACGTGTTTCTAATGCAACAACACGCAAACACACACGGTCCTCTCCATATCTATTATCTAATAATAAAAGTGATGGAAACAATAAGAAAAAAATCTAAATTAAATTAACTAGATTATATATATATATATAAAAAAAAAAAATTAAAAATTCACAGCATCCCTCGTCCATGCGCATGTGTAGTCGCGTCAACATAACAAATTTTTTTTTAGTCTTTAGTGCGATGAAGTCCTGAAGGAAGAAACGCGTCACACGAAAACTTTTTCCAATTTGTCATACATTTCCCCCCATAAAACAAAAATAGCAGCACATTTAAAACAATGTATTGCTTAAAATAGACTTGACTTTCTTTACTTACTCATACCCCTGATGATGACTGATGTGAGTTGAAAGGTTGGATAAAATACAAATTTTGACAGTTTTAGCCACATATGTGAAATATTCTCATTCGAGGAGAATAAAAGAACAAATTTAATAGAAATATAAAATGTTTATTCTTTTTAATAAGACATGTTTATGAGAACAATTTCTGCCAAATTGTTTGTACACAATGGATGTATTGAAAAGTTCTTAGCCTAATTCTGAAGGTGTAAAAAAATGTTCTGATGTTTAGTCATGTAGTCATATTTTGTGAAGTTTTCTTTACATATATATATAGGTGATGCAATTAGTTAAGCTGTAGTAAGGTACTTGAGTATAAATTCTAGTTCACTCCACCTTTCATTTATTCTGGTCGCCTGAATATTGCAAAGAAGAGTGTGAGACTTGAGTAACGATTTGAGCTGTTTCTCTGTGAGGGTTGATGTCAAGTTTTTTTTTGCTCTGTCCGGATTGCCTAGGCATTGAGCACTGTTATTTACTGCTTAGGGAGGTGTTTGTCTTTCAGTCTTTTCTTCTTTCTTAGATTGAATTTTTGTAAGTTTTAGTCGTTTTTTGTTTTTTTTGTTGTTAATATCCCCTATGTTTAAAAAGAAAATTAGGTCTTTTGGCAGTTCGTCTGTTGATCATATCAACATTTTCGATTTTCGTATATATAATAAAAAGAGACAAGAGAGGAAAAACTATTCTTAGACGATGCGTTTCGTCAACTGAAGAACTTTATCAAGACATTGCATTTGTCGGAGTTAGCTCCTCCTCAGTTCCTCAATCCTTCAACAGGGGTCTCTCTCCCCTGACTATAAATACTGGCTATTCCTTCGCCTCTCCCTCTTTTTCGACTCAGGATATTTACCCCCCCCCACACACGGGTCGAATTCTGGGAACGCGCTAAGAACAATACACGTACGTACGAACACTTACAACACACACACACACACACACACACACACACACACACACACACACACACACAATTTCTCCATACAAACTCTATGTAACAGTCCAAGTCTTTGTTTAACTTGTTTTGTTATTAATATATATTTGTTTACCCATGTATATCGGTCTTGTTTGTTTTCTTTGTCTTCTTTGGACTTAATTAAAGTCCGACATTCTCATGTAGCTGGACCGGCCAGCAGGAAATTTTGACCTTTTCTGTTATCTCTTCACATCTCCCCCCCCCCCCCCACGGGCCGCTACACCTTGATAGAGGACGAAACCCGTCGGCTAAGAATAGTTTTTCCTCTTGTTTCTTTTTATTTATTTTGTCTCCTCTACAGATACACTCTGTCTGAGAATATTTACACACACACACACACACACACACACACACACACACACACATATATATAGGTGAGTACCACCCTCGAATACCCAACCGCGGGAGGGGGGGCAAGCCAGATTAGGGGCCAAGGGCAGTGCTTTGTGACCCTCGCTATCCAATCAAAGTTTGTTTTTTCTTCTTACATATACTACAAATTAAACCAAGTACAACTATCAACATTAATAAAGGATGAGAACTTTTCGCAGATTTTGACGTCATTCCGAGGTTGATTTTTTTTGTCCAAACCGTGAATTTTATTTATTTATTTTTTGTTACAGCGGGTTAACTACGACATTAGTCTTCTGTTCCCCACCAGCCGTCTGCCTCGCTCTTTGATCTGTAACTTTGTCTCAAAAAGATACAACTAGGAACCTTGACAAGACAAGCTCCAACTACCCATTCGATGAAAATAGAACTTGCAATATTTATGGCAGAATTTTGGAATAGAAGCTGCATTACTTTTTTTTTCTTTTTTTCTTAATATTTTTGGGTTTGGACCTTACAAAAACAGTTGCTATCGAAAGGTGAAAAATGAACAAAAGTCCACCACAAGTAAATAAAGAAATAAAAAAGAATTAAATTATATTTTTATATATAAATTTTCTATAATTATTAATACTTTTTTATGACAATTTTAATAATTATTATTAATAATATTTTTTCGTGGATAAATTCATTTATTAATAGGTTACCTCGTAAGTACAGTACTTTTTTTTACTCATTTTTAATTTTGTTTGAGTTAGGATTTAATTCATTTTTGAATTAGTATTCATTAAAGATACGTTTTGGAATGCTAAATACAAAAAATAATACAAATGATATTTTCTTTTTATTACAACTTTTTACTTTCAAGAAACGTTCGTTAATCCTACATAAATAAAAAAGATAATAGCATAACTTAGGTACCTCCACACCACAGAAATGTGATACCTAAGGTTTAAAATGAATTTTTAAAAATGAAAAATATTTCCTGAAACTATTATTTTAGTTTTCAAGATATTTCCAATAAGCAAAATATTCCTTTGAAACACTTAATAAAAAAAATAATTTTAACAGAAATTTCATCCTATATTTTTTCTTTTGCAAATGTTGTATCAAAGTTAAGAAAAAATTCTAATAAAAATATTTTGCAAAAAAAAAAAAAAAAGAATTAAAACTAAAAAATAAAATACAATAGAAAATAACTAAAAAAGAAATAAAACTGGTTGAGACAGAACTGGTAAACAAATTCTCTTTGAATTACACTGTTGCCCCTTTATCTTTTTAGAGCAATAAAACTCAATTTCTGTCTATATTTCTGAGATGAGGTATTATGTACACTATTTACATTACTCGGACTATAGTCCTCATCTTTGTTGCCATATTTATCACAACGTTTCGGCCTTTCAGTATCTGTCTGTATATCTGAGATGAGGTATTATGTACACTATTTACATTATTCGGACTATTGTCCTCATCTTTGTCGCCATATTTATTACAACGTTTCGGCCTTTCAGTATCTGTCTATATTTCTGAGATGAGGTATTATGTACACTATTTACATTATTCGGACTATTGTCCTCATCTTTGTTGCCATATTTATTACAATGTTTCGGCCTTTCAGTATCTGTCTATATATCTGAGATGAGGTATTATGTACACTATTTACATTATTCGGACTATTGTCCTCATCTTTGTCGCCATATCTATTACAACGTTTCGGCCCTTTAGTATCTGTCTATATTTCTGAGATGAGGTATTATGTACACTATTTACATTATTCGGACTATTGTCTTATCTTTGTCGCCATATTTATTACAACGTTTCGGCCATTGTACCCTCCGGCCTTCTTCAGGTGGTTGGAATGTCTTTCAAGGACACATGGCACAGGGGATAAAGGCGTTAGTTAGATCCAGTGAGAGGACCCAAAGAGTGTGAGTTCAATACCTGGTTAAGGCGGTGAAGAACTTGAAGAGGGGACAACAGTTTAATTCAAAGAGAATTTATTTACCAGTTCTGTTGTTAACTAGTTTTTTGTTTTTTGTTTTGCCATATGTCCTTAAGGACATCTGTGTATAAAATTCTGGGACAGAACCCAAGGAGCTGTGAGTTCAATACCTAGTTAAGGCGGTGGAGAACTTGGAGAGGGGAATTTACAGGATATAACTGATAACTGACCTCCATTAGATATGGTACGTGGAACTAGAAAAGTATACTCCAGTCAGCGAAGTAAATCGACTGGGATAGATAAATAGATAGATAGATATGAATAGAGACAGACATATATAGATATGAATAGAGATAGGTAAATGGATAGATAGTTATGAATAGAGACAGATAGATAGATATGAATAGACAGACACAGATAGATAGATACGAATAGACAGACATAGATAGATAGATAGATAGATACGAATAGACAGACACAGATAGATAGATAGATAGATACGAATAGACAGACACAGATAGATAGATAGATAGATACGAATAGACAGACACAGATAGATAGATAGATACGAATAGACAGACACAGATAGATAGATAGATACGAATAGACAGACACAGATAGATAGATAGATAGATAGATATGAATAGATAGATAGATAGATAGATATGAATAGATAGATAGATAGATAGATATGAATAGATAGATAGATAGATATGAATAGACAGACACAGATCGATATGAATAGAGACAGACAGACAAATAGATAGATATGAATAGAAAGAGATAAAAGATTGAAGAAAAAAAAAGAAGGGTGTTAACACTGTGAAAATTCCTTCCCAAGAACTGATACTTTGTGAAACGGACTCCCGCGCGGATGCTCTCTCGAACACTACAATCTTAACTTCTTCGTCTCAGATCAGTCGTTACCTATTCTATATCCTCATAATGTTAACCTTCTACTTCCTTCCTTCCTCTTATACCCGATTCTGTAAAACTCTACTTTGAGTGGCTCTTGGACCTTCTATTTGGTTGGTTATTTTTTTTGTTGTTGTTTAGCGGCATATCAAAGGTTATTTAATGCCGAAAAATGTAAATATTTTGTACGCAATTTTATTTTCATGGTTTAGTGACACAAGTCTTACTAATTAAGCCATAGGTGGGAGGAGAAGAGGAGGTAGATTCATACCTTTCCTAAGTGACTATAACGAACCCAACTGGAATTGGAACTCAACTTTCAGAGTAACAATCCTGAGCCATTTAGACATTTACACCACCCGCACATCCAATCTTACAGCACCTGATATTCCCAAGCGGTGAACGAACCAGAGGTACTGACCAGGCTCGACGTTGCTTAACTTCTGTGGGTACGGGAACCGGTGTTTCAACGTGATGTGGCCGTAAGGTCCTTGTATTTGGGTGAAAACATTCAGTAAGTGAAGAAGAAGAAAAGAAAAAAAAAATCCTGTTATATTTTTCCCTGTCTGTTCAATTTTTTAGCCGCATGTTTTTCCCTTTCATTTTTATTTGTTTTTTATCACTCACCCGTTTTTTTTTTCTTATTTAATTTTTCTTTGCTTGTCATATTAAACACCAATATTAAATGAAATCATTTTTAAAATGCAATTCATTCTAAAAAGAAATGAAACTGAAGCTTATTATCTTCTAAAACTGAAGTTTTTATTTTTATTTATTACTTTTTCATATATTTATCAATGGTGTATGTAAAAAAGTGTTACAACACAGTCATTGTGGCCGGTGGGGAAGCCGCAGTCTGTGTCAAAAAAAGGAAGAAAAGCCAACAGTATTTTATAAGATTCTTCTTCCACTGGTGAAATGCGCTTTACACATCGACTTGATGCTGTAAACTAAACATAGCACTGAAAGTTGCCTTTTTTTCCCTCCTCTCTCTTGGTGAATGGACTTCTTTTTATTCATAACATCTTATTTCTTCTTCCATCCAGGTTGTTGTTTGGCTGGAAAGGAAGTGGGTCACCAAAACCTGGTCATGAGGGACACTTACCTTGAGTTTTCTCGCTTTCTTTCATAAAAAAAAAACAACATCGACAACAACAAAAAAAAAAAGTGGTGGAGTCAAAAAGGAAAGAAAAGAAAAAGAGAAAGGCCCCGGTCTTCCTTGGACAGTAACTGATTTCGACTAAGCCTTTTTCACTTTCGTCTCATGTTTTTTTGTCCCTCCCCCACGGCTACACGTTTCTTCTGCTACTTCTACGATTAACGACCGGGTTTCTTTTACACTATGGGAAATCGACTAAAATCATAACATGGCCTTATTGTTACCATTCAATTTTCGTTTCTTGATTTTTACTCTTGATATCTGGTAAGTCCTTTTTCTCTTATTTTTTCTAACAAGAAAAACGATAAAATCTACGACTTTTTTAAAAGTATATTTGTACTAATAATAATGTAAAAAAGAAAATTTCTCTCCTTTGCCTGGGGTTTGTACTTTGTTTGGTTTCGTAAAATAAAAAAAAAGAAATGATTTTTACGATTATATTAATCTACGCATTTTAAAGTATGTTTAGTGAACTTTCTTGTTGCTGACAAAACTTTTTCTCAGTTACGGCGGACGGTCTCTTTTGCATTTATTGACAATTTTAACCTCTTTATGTTTCAAGTTGAACACATTTACAACTAAAAGCATTAAAAAAGTCTGGATTTAATTTTGATTACAGCTGGAAAGTTTTGCGAAAAACATTGTCGTTGTGTGTTAAGAAAAACTGCTGAAGAAAAGTTAAATTTTAATTTGTAGCGTGGGAAAAACTGAATTAGTAATTCAATTACCTACACAAAGCTTCTATATAGAACAACTTCTGCTAAAACTTTCATTGAACGCTATTTGTCAAAAAGCTTAAAAGTGGAGATTAAATATTTATTCAGATCTTATTAAAAAAATCTTTTTAAAATTTCTCAAGTGAACTACAAACTATCGCTTAATGCTGATAATCACTTAAAGAAGAATGAGATAAATAAATAAAAAAATAAAGCCTAGTTCCAACTTTTGTTCATGTGCGTGTAGTTAGAGAAAGCACTTGTGTCTGAAAAAAAGTTTTATAAAAATCACAAACTATTCACATTTCGTGCGAGTTAATTAGTATTTTTTCTATGAAAAGCAGGGAAAATATTAATTTGCTGAATTAAATTGGAATCCATCTGAATATTATAACTTGTTTAATTATGGAATTGGCAATTGCGGACTGTTACTTTTTTGAAAATTATGCTTATTTCAAAGTTATTTTTCTTCCAGTATTAGGTTAAAAAAAATCAAAAACTTATGTTTGAATATAATAGTTTTTTTTTTTTTATTTAAATTTGTATCAGTTTCTTCTCTTTGGGAGGAGGTGTTATTTCGTTTTTTGTTTGTAGTCATTACATTAATAAAAAACAACCATACTTTTTTAGGTTTTTTTTTTTGTCTTTTTTGTTTAATTTATTTTCTTTGAGCTTTCAATTTTAATATCGTTTGCCGGCGTGTTTGTTCACAGGAAAAGTCGCTATGAATCCTTTTAAACGTAAAACTTTTATAACGATCTACAAATATTTTTTTATTTTATTTTACTATAAAATAAAATAAAAAAAAAATTATATTTGATTCCAGTGTTTAGTGGGTAACGTAAACAAAATAACATATTTCACTTTTTTTTTCTTGTAATGTAAGGGTCCGTGCTTTTTTACAACTTTTAAAAGACTTTAAAGTTTTTTGTTTTGAAACCGGTTTTCTCAACATTTCAGATAAATGTATGGATGCTAACTAGCCTCACAAACCCGGTATGTTTCTATGTTGATAGTTTTAGTTTGAAGTCATTAACCAACTTAGTTTTTTTTTTTTTTTTTTTTTTAGTTTCTCTAAAGTGAAGGAATTTTTAACCAATATTATTACTATTTCGCTTTTTATTTTCCTTTCCAAATTAATGTCTTGAAAAAAAAATGAATCGGTCTCTAAATACTGGCGCAGTCATATCTCATTGTAGTGAACATAGGTAACAAAAGATATCTTAAGATCAATTAATAATACTAATAGGTAATAAAGTTTAGTAAACACTACACTAGTCACATACTAATAATGTTGTTTACTTTGTCAACATTCTTGGCTTGTGTTATTTTTTTTCCGACTTAGTCTACCGAAAAGTTTGAAATGACATTTTGATTGAGCGTCTTTGCTGTCAATGAATGTTTTAAATTTAATTAAAGAATATGTTTTTTTAACTTTTCTTGCAAGTGGTTTTAATGGTTAAAATTAGATTAATGAAATTTTTTAAAAAAAGTCTGTTTTATTCAAAATGTCACATTGACATGAAAATAAATGATCTGATTTATTTTCATGAGAAACTGATTTTGACAAAAAGGGTCGCGATATAGAATTTGGTACCCACTCTTTCGATCGAAAAGAAAAAAATACAAACAAGTCATTAATTTTTCATAGTTGGAGAAAATGTTATATCACCTAAAGAAAAAATATTTATTTCATTTATTTTTGTTTAATTTTATATTTCCTTTGTTGTGTACTACTACATCTTACTTTCACTTCGAGAGGAAAAAATCATCTGATCCATTGGATGAATAAGAAGTTGATAACCCATTTTTATACAACTTAGTAATTTCTTATTCACAATGAGTCATTGCTAGAAGTCCGACTATTTATAATTTTAAGAATACTCTGTCTAAAAACAATGCAAATTTGAAATCGTAACTAGTGGGATCTCTTTAACTTTTTTCAATGGAAATATTTATGGGAGAGGGGAGAATGTTGTCTCTCACAACTTTTAAATTAAAACTTTAAATCCCATTTTTTTAGCCGATATTTATTTGCTGACCAAGAAAATTGCTTTTGGCGAGAAAAATTTAATGATTAATTTTTCCGTATTAAAATTTAAAGTGCACCCTAGAGTTTTACTGTTTTACTTATTTCTCAAGTGCGCTCTGAAATAAAAAAAGCTCGAGAAACACTTGTCTAAATTAGAGACAAAAATAAATACCTTTTTATCATGAAGAAAAGATAAGCAAAGCGATTAGTGATCAAAATTAAAGACTCCATATAACCATCTTCTCAAACAAAAAGTAAATAAAATACACTTGTACTTAATTTTTCATTGTATTATTTACCCGATTTACTTTTGACAAATTACTAAATGTCTCTAAATTTATTTACATAGGAAATATAACCTCCATTAATTAAAGACTTAAGAGTTATTAATGCCACACAAAAAGTTATTTTCTTCAAATATTTTCAATTTAATTTTCTCCTGATTGGAAGATATAATTAATTGTAAAAAAAAAAAAAAGGAACAAACGAAAAAAGTCAGTAAAATATTACTTATACTAAGGTGGTACTGACAAGATGCCCAACCCAAAGGAATTTTTAAGAAATATTCTTTTTTTTAATTTACTTAGTTCACTCGATACAAGGTCCAAGTGCCACTCGGGGTAGAGGGTTACTGAGAGACCAAGATTGTAATTGTCAGGGAAGCATCTTCTGGCGTCTGTTTCCTTATCAACGGAACATGTATGGAATGGGAACAGTTTTTGCCACTCGTGAACATAGCGTCTCTGAGCTGGTGAAACTAAGGAATTTTTTTGAACTCATTCTGCTAGTGAAAAAAAAAGCTGGCAACGTTTCATCTGTGGGATAAGGATTGCAAAATGGAGAATAATCCATCACTCACAAGGCCGAACACTGCTAAGGCTCGAGAGACAGTGATGATTAAGCTAAGCAGCACCAGGCCAGATAATGACAACAATCCTCCATTCTTGGTCGGATCTAACTTTTCTAAAGGATAGATCATGGCAGCAGGAGTCTGGTATATAGGTTTGGCTGGAGTGATACAAGGAACCGACAGTTCTTCTTCTTATCGTTTTTTTTTTTTTGCAATGAGCACTATTTTATTAACATCATTCTATGGGCGATATATAACAGCAAAAAGTCAAAAATTACCTTATGTGGGTATATAGCCTATTTCAACTAACTGGCAAACTTGCACCAGTCTTCTTCAACCCTAGACGGAATTTGTGTGTGTGTGTGCATATATATATATATATATATATATATATATATATATATATATTATATATATATATAGATAGATATATTTTATTATTATCACTACTACATGCCATTACATAATTGTTAAATGGTAACTCACGAGAATTTCTTAATATTTATTTGACCTGTAATAAATTTTCAAATCAAAAGAGTAAAACTTTTTGCATATTTATTCTTTCCTCTTGTGAAAGATTTTTGAAAAATTTGTCCTCATTTGATCTTTGCTGCTTACAACAATTTCACTGATTCCACATGACACTCCAGGATTGAAAGAAAGAAAGAATCTATGGAACCTTTACAAAAAGAAGGTAAAATGCATTATTTACCTATGGTTGTCGTTAAAAATATTTTTGTATTCAGTACAGTTTTTAACATCAAGTAAAATGTATATTTTTACTTCTAGGGTCTTAATAGGAAAAAAAATGATTTGTAAAGATTTTTTTCTCATTTAGGGCGTACCCACTTTTTTCAGATTGGCAAAACTAAAGATTCCTTTCTTCAATCTCCACATTCCAAAGATAAGAATTTTGCAAAGCTTTACTTTATTTAGATAATTTTTTTACATTAAAAGAAATCCAAGCAAATATTCAAGGAGTAATTTTCTAACTTTGTCATCTCATGACTTGAAGGTGTCTGCATAATTGCTGTATTTGCACATTTTGCATTAATCAGAAATATTATCTAAAGAAGGAAAAAAACTTATAATAAATTTAGAAAATAATTAATTTTACCAAAAAATTGAAGTTGTTACAATTATAGTGTAATATGACTGTAATATCACTGTGGTAATAATTAAACAGGTTCACCTCAGGTTACATTTTTTTGAATTAAGTTATTCTCGATTATGTCATTTGTCAAAAAATATATGGAAAAATACAAAATCAAGTTTAAGTCATTTTATTCAACTTTGTCTGTCTGTCATAAATATTGAAGTCGTAATCTCACTAGAAAAGTGTTAAAAGCACATGATATCATGTTACTGTAGAATAAATAAGAATAAAAGGATATAAAATCATATTAAAATATGTACATTTACAGTAAATGTTAATATAATCATCATAAATCCTAGAGTATGAAATATGAAAACATCTGTGACTCTGTGTTGTCTTATTTAGTGGTCTTTAAGAGCTCAATATTGGCATTTTGCACGGTAGTTCCAATATTTACCGTTTGGCGTCATTTTCAGTGCCACTCGTGATTCCCGCAAAGTTGAAATCCAGTTTAGTTTAGGCATACGCACAGTATACATCTGCTTATTGCCTGCTCTCTTATTCTCATTCATTTGTGACTTTATATTTTGCCCCAATGTCTCCTAAGAAAATTCCTAGTGCAAGTGCTAAACGTCATGCTATAATGTTGGACGATAGACGTACTATGAAAAGGCCATGAAAAAGGTGAAAAGGTTATATCGATTGCTCGATCTTTTGGAATGAGTTAAACAAGTGTATCAACGATTGTTCACAATAAGGATAAGATTTTGGCACATATCAAATCTGATGCCCCTGGGATGAAGAATACTGTTATCAATAAACAAGAGAGGAAAAATCTTTGAAAAGATGGAACAGCTTCTTTCTCTTTGGATTGATAGGTTGAATCATCAGCGTGCTGCTTTTATTATAAGAAATCATTCAAGCGAAAAGTGTTGTCTTTGTTTGAGGACCTGAACAAAAAATATTCAGATGAGAAAGATGTAGAGTTTAAAACGAGTCAAGGCTGGTTTATGAGATTTAAAGAACAAAGAAGTTATCACTCTATTAAGAAGCAAGGTGAAAGTGCATCAGCTGACAAACAAGCAGCAGCCAATTTTCCTTAAGCATCAGCAAAGAAAATGGGTTTCTTCCTGAACAGATTTTTAATGTTGAGGAAACTGGATTATATTTGAAAAAGTTTCCAGACCATTGCTAATGCTAAGCGTAAGGCTATGTCGCTGAGAAAGTATTTTATTCAGAATACTGTACATACATACATGCAATTTATGTTGTTTATAGTGTGGTTATTTTGACTTAAGTAGTTTTTCGACCTAAGTTGTGACCTCTAGAACCAATTAACAATGTACAGTGAGGTATGCCTGTATCTGTAACATCACTGTAGTAATAATAATAATAATAATATATGTAACATTTCTGTAGTAGTAATAATATCGCTAACATTACTGTAATAGTAATAATAGCTGTAACATTACTGTAGTAGTAATAATAGCTGTAACATTACTGTAGTATTAATAATATCTGTAATATACTATAATGTATGCAGCAGGAGATTTACAAACCTTCCACTGGGATAAAATTCATAATTAGCTTTATTTTCAGTTAAAAAAAATGCTTTTTTCTTTTCTTGTAAATTAAATGAATCTCCTATAAATAAAAATTAACATTTTCAGGTTAAAGCAGAAATACCATATTGTGTAATGTTGCTACTTGGAGTCACAACTTTTGAAAAGTTTTTTTTTTCTTTTTTCTCTTGTACTGAAAAAAAAAATCACCCCTTTTTACTTGTATCATTAAAAAGATACAATATAAATATTAAAACCTGAATAAGTTTTGTTTTTAAAAAATTCAATGAAGTTTGAAAATTTATTTAAAGAAATTTTTGTTATTAAATTTTCTCAAGTTAATAACAAAAATATTAATCAATTATATATAATAGACATGCTTTTTGTCTTTGGCATTTCGTTTTCAAAACAGAAAAAAATGTAGATAATGATTTTAATCTTTATTGAAGAAAGTTAATCTGATATTACGGGGAAAATCTCAAATTAATTAGGAAAATGAAAAGTATGAAATCAAAGGAAAGTCTGGATTTTAATTAATCAAAAGATATTTATTTGAATATTGAATAACAAGCACTTTAATTTAAACAAAAAAAACCCCTCAAAAGTAAAAGCAAATAGTCAATTAGTATCAAGACTAAATAACAAAATTAAAATTTCCCTAATAATCAATATTTATTGGAATATCGAGAGTTTAAAAATTTAATCCTGATCAATGGAATCGGCTTTTAATTAGAAAATCACTAATTAGATAAAACTATTTACATTTTTTTATTTATTTTATTCACATAAAAACAAAAAAAATGGTTGATTTTTGCTTATTATTCATTTTTGAATTATTCTGCACTATCTTAAAAGCTGGGCACAAAATTCATTTCTGTGTCGTCTTTTTCTTCTCTTTGCACATTTAAAATAAACTTTCCTGTTTCCATTACACAGAGAAATGGAACATTCGTCTGTAAAAAGGAAACAAAAATCCAAAAACAAACCATCTTCATTCTCAGGTTGGAAAATTTTCACAAAAAAGTTTTACAGGCAGCTTCCCATACAAATGACTGAGTGATTACTCCAGGATTCAATCCCAAATCAGCCTTCAGTTTTTTTTTTCTCCTCGTACATGAGATGAATTTTCTAGGACACCATAATGCTACTGAATCCATATAATACTCTTCTAGTGTTACTACTGCATAATGCACACAAGATTGCAAACCAAAAACACATCAAGCAAAATTAACATATTCACTTTTCACATAATTATATTTTTCTTTCTCTTGAAATTCTTCTGCCTTCTGAATGTTCTTTTTATGTTTACACCGGAACACTATCTTCTTAGCTATGTCGTTCTTCACACAATTAAGATTTCCCATGACCTATTAGTAGTGTCATTGGAGCACCAGAGATACTGCAACCATAGCAGAATTGGTGTGTCTCGTGCAAGATAAGAGCCTGTCCGTCTTCAGGTGGTTTTGAATTTAGAGTTGTCTTTGGAACTACTTAAATAAATACACTGGTCACTCATAAAAAATAGAAAAACCTTTTCCAGGAATAATTTTTGTAAATTCTTTTGATTATCCTTAGGCCATGGCATTTGTCAGAATCAAAAAATGGATTGATTTATTTTATATATTTTTATTTTTTAGAAAAGCATCCACTTTTAAATGTGATATTTGTAAACAATCTGATCAGTTCCAATGGCTCTTTAAAACTATGGATCTTTTTCTGTTAATTCACCCCAAATAATGTAAAGTTAATTATCGCAAATATTAATTCACTCTAAGAAATTATAAATTTTAAATCGAAGTTCAAAGTTTGCTTTTTTTCTTTCTTTCTTTTTTTTTTTTTTTTAATTGAATTTTTTTTTTCTATTAAATTTTTGGCACTCTTTTGAAATTGTAAAATCAAAATTTGTCTAGCTTGCCTTGCAACAACGCCAACCCTCAGAATGCAAAATGGCCAACAATCAGGAAGTCATTCACATTTCATAAGTGTGGATGATATTGGAGATACTTATAAGGAATTTTTTACAATTAAAACAAAAAAAGGGAAAAATTCTCTTGATGAGTGTGAATGGTGACCCTACACTTAGAAACGGCACACCTGAGTAGCCCACATTTGTGATCACAAAGGTCAACCCAACTGGAATGTGATGGAAGGGCCTCGCTCTGAAAGAATTTGGTATGAATTTCAATAAATATAATTTTTTAAAATTTTATTTTGGGGTCAATTAACAGAAAAGATCCCTATTGACATTGTTCAGACTGTTATCCTCATCTTTATTCTCATATTCACAATGTTTTGACCGTTGTATACTCTAATCTTTTTCAGGTGATATACGTTGGAATTTCAAACTGAAGCCTTTATTTAGCCTACGGGGTTAGTTTGTTCTAGTTCTATGTGCCATACCTTTTCTGGATAACTGGGATAAAAGTGTATAAAAGCATTAGTTGACATAATCCAAAAGTAACTTGACCCAAAGAGTTGTGAGTTCAATACCTGACCACAGCAGAAGTGAACAAAAACTTGCAGAGGTGAACAAAAACTTGCAGAGTTGAGTAGATAAAAGGGAATTAGCTGAAAACTGGGATATCCAGAAGAGGCATGACACGTGGAACGAGAACAATCTACCCAGGTGGACGAAATAAACAGTTTGATTTGAAATTTCAATGTATATCACTTGAAAGAAGGCCAGAGAGTACAATGGTCAATATGTTGTGAATATGACAATAAAGATGAGGACAACAATATAAATTGTTACAATACCTCATCTCAGAAATATAGAGAGAAGCCCTGTAAAAGTTAGGGATTGATTTAACACTATGAACGATCAATAGAAAAAAAAATCATTTTTTTTTCATTCTGACAAATGTTGCAGCTCGAGGAAGCTCTAAAAAAAAAATGCTAGTCTCCAAAACTTATTTCCATGAGTGAACCATTTCATTTTTTAGGCTTAATACTCATGGCAAGAGAGACCACTTTTGTCCTGTCTATTTTATAGACTGAAACTCAACAAATGGTTTCATTGTGCCTTTTTAATACAAACTGAACAATCCAGACTCCATCAGAATTAGATCTTTGAATGCCAATTCCACAGTTATAAGCATTAGTCGACTTACACAAATTTCATTCAGCAGATTTTAAAAAATCAGCCATTGTGGCAGGGGAGGGGAATAGTTAATGATGATATTCTAGTCTAGTTAAGCTAACGTTTACTGTTGTGCCATGAGATTGATCCACACTGGGTAGTTCTAGCCGTGTTTGTAAATAACTAGAACATTTAATCAAATATGAAAGCAAATTCAGTAAATTTAATAAAACTTAATGAAAATACGATTTAAGGATTTCGTTGTCTACAGAAGAAAAGAAATTGTATTAGATTTTTTGGAAATGTAATTAAAATAGAATTTGCCATCTTTTGGTTTACTTTTGAGAAAAGCAGTTTTTTTAAAAGTTCTAATTTCAAACAAAAAGTATTTTTGTTGGTTCGTAATTCTCGGCAATTTCCCGAATGTACTTTGTCGGCAAAAAAGGGCGTGCCGCAATTAGGAGTCAGGACTTATAAGACCCTAAGGAACAAAAAAGAAAACATTTCTGAAACATGTCTACTACATTTTTTTTATTATTTATTTTTTCTTTTTAGTACATTTCTATGAAAATCTTTTTTTAGTCGTTCTTTTATAGCACCAAAAATACGAATATGTTGAGTGACTAGTCTTAGACGTTTTGGTCATCAGCAGAAATAAATTAAATCTGGAAGGGGTCAGAGACGAGGTTGTTGAGGAGGGGAACGAAATTTTGTCCTGAGAATTTAAAAATGATGTACACTTCATTTGTACTTTCGTTGACTCACCCAATTCTTTTCCCATTGTCTATTTTTTTATAATTTCCCAGGCCGTTTATACTTGATCTGAAAAAAAATCTGCGCAAAAAGTCCATGTTTATTCACGTTGCAAATATAACCGAATTCAAGTTATTGAATTCAATAATTTGATACGTACACAATCGGCAAGATATTTTTAAGCATTTAAAACGATTAAAAAAACAACAACCCTAAAACAATGACAAATTCATGGCTGGTGATGTACATAGATTTTTTTTTTTTAATTAAGCTTTTTAACAAAATTAATTTAATTTTTTTATTTTAATTAAGCTTTTTTAACGAAAATGACCGTGTAGGTGTAAAAAGTGTATTTAAAAAGGAGTTTTCAATAAATTTTAATTTTTCTTTGGAAACTGACTTAAACATTGAAAACGAATTAAAAAATTACCACGCCTGTGTGTAGTGTAAGTAGATATTAATAATTCGGTCACTTGATTTTTGTTTGATGTTTTTTTTATTTTCATTGTCAATGTCAAGTGACAACAAATTTCTGTCGAACTTTAAAAATGTGATATACTTTGTGAGATTTTTTTTTTAATATTGTCCTAATCATTCTATAATCTTCTTTTCGTGCGCGCACACATGGACCTTAGAGTTTGTCACGTTTAGGGAAATTTATTTATTTATTTTGCCGGTTAAAAAATAATTTATAAACACTGTAAAAAAAAAAAAAACTACCTTTTTTGTTTCTTACAGTATAGAAATAAATAATTTACCAGTTTTCGTGCTGCACACTTCAAATAATTGGAATTCGACTTTTCATTCAGTTTTCAGATTTTTTATTAATTTTTTTAGTAATTAATAATAATTATAAAAAAAATGTAGAAAGTTACAAAAAAAAAAAAAATAATCTACCCGCTGGTTTTTATTTTTTTAAAAGTTTTACTTTTACAAATAAATTGGCCATATTCATTTCACTAAAGAAAATTTAAGCTTGTAGAGAGAGATGCACAATTAAAAAAAAAAACGTTAAAAAATATATCAATAAATAAATAAATTTATCAATTTAAAATTTGTTGAAACTTGTTTTATGAGATATTTAATCTTGGATTGAAATTTCTTGGCCAAGTGTTGGATTCTAAAACAACTTATGAATTATTTGCACAGTTCTTAGAGTATTTTTGTTCCTGACTAATAAGGATGTCATTTAAATTGTGACATATGCCACTCTAACAATAAGGATCAGTTCAGCATATGCTTGAAAGACAAAACATGTCACTTTTTTTAATCATTTCACCCCAAGCAAGGCAATAAAGCCACTAAGACGCGAGAAGTATCAATGTGTGAAACAATATAAGACCAAAAACAAAAACTTACTAAGGAGAGAGAACGGAATTAAGATACAAGAACGATTAATATTCTTTTCTTCATGTATGGAAGCAAAATGGACACTTATTTTTTATTTTATGTTAACAAACACCCGAAAGAGCTGACATTTCTAGGATACACAATGACGAAAAAGGACTTGGAAAATTTGACACGCACAGGACATATTGAAAGCAAGAGGAACAGAGGAAAACAACTCCTATTCAACGGGATTGTATAATCGATGACGGAACAAGATTTTAGGAGAGATAGCAAAAAGCAAGACCTACAAAGGATAGGAAATTGTGGAGAGCTATGACCGCTAACGTCCTGAAGGTGTACGCTACATAGAAGAGAAAGTTGTAAAGAAAGAACCATTACAATACTACATTATTAATTACAAGTTAAAGCAAAAACAATTTCTTATTGTCAAGGTTCATATGCGGTTTCTTCATCCATGTTCCGTTCTCTAATAAGATCAACAACTTTTTTTTTTTTTACTGGCTTTGATATTTTTTTTATTTCCTGTTCACAAATAGAAATGAAATCAACGAAAGCCTTTTTACATATGAGATGCTCTTCTTACTGAGAAAGTGGGTCATTTTGATAGACATCAATTTCCAACCAACTTTATTTGTGTCTCTTTTAATATCACCCCTTTTCTTTCTTTCTTTCTTTCCCTTTCCCCGGAAGTATAGGCTTCTTAGCGCAACGCAACATTACCCTCATTTTTCTCTCTAAATTATGCTTTTCAATTTCTTGCTGACATCAGATACCCACATTTTTTTTTTTTTTTTTTTTTTTTTTTTTTACCAGGGCTGATTAATTTTTTCTCTATTGATGTAGTTTTCATTCTGAATAACGACTACTATACTATTGGAATACACCCATTCCTATTTTCGTTTTTAATTTTCTGTATAATTTGTTTGAAACAAAGAAAGATTACTGAACTGTTATGTAATATCAGTAAATGCTGGACCATTTCCTCACAGATAAAGAGACTTGAAGCAACAGGACTGTGGTTCTACAGGAGGATACTGAGAATACCATGGACCGAACATGTGAGCGATGACAAGGTTTTAGAGAAAATGGAAACATTTGAAATTTGTAGTGCATATAAATGAGGAAAGAGGGCTTGGAAAATTTGTTGCTCACAGGACAGATTGAAGGACAAAGGAAAACAAGAATAATCAACCTAGCACACTTGTGTAAATGGATGATGGAACAAGATTTAGGAAAGATAACAAAACGACAATAACTTAAGAGCTACAAAGGACAGGAAATCGTGGAGAGCCATGATCGTCAATGCACATAAGGGACACTACATAGAAGAAGATCTCATTGTTATGCAAGTTATACTTTTCAGCTTCTTGCTGAGATTATTCTTTTCTAATTTTTTTCATTGTTGTTGTATCATAGTCTGTTTCAAATAACAGCTATTATTGAAATATATTTTGTGATCACAGTGTAGCCATTTTTATTTCAAAATGTTCTGTTATTGAAGATGTAACTTTGCTGATGAATTTATCCTCCAAAAAAATGTTCAATGGTGGAATGCCTTCCAAGAGTTCAGTCTGTATCTGCCTTATAAAGTTTGACTCAAACTGTAAATTCTTGTACATTATTCGAACTATTGACCTCATCTTTGTCGCCATATTTATTACGACGTTTGGCCGTTGTATGCTTCAGCTTTCTTCACGTGGTTGGAATGTCGAACTGAACCCTTTATTTTGCTCACTGGGGTAGACTGTTCTAGTTCCACGTGCCATATTTAATGGATGTCAGTTATCAGTTATCTCCTGTTAATTTCCCTCTCCAAGTTTTTCCACTGCCTTAACCGGGTATTGAACTCAGACTCTTTGGGTCCTGTCACTGGATCTAACTAACGCCTTTATCCTCTGTGACATGTGTCCTCAAGGACATCCATTAAGCATAGCATATGGAACTAGAACAGTCTACCCCAGTGAGCGAAATAAAGGGTTCATTTCAAAATTCCAACCACCTGAAGAAGTTCGGAGTGTACAACATCTGAAACGTTGTAATAAAGATGTGGCAACAAAGATGAGGACTAGTCTGAATAATATAAATAATGTACATAATACCTCATCTCAGAAATATAGACAAATACTGTAAATTCTTGTATGCGTTGTATCCCTTCAGAACATGCACAATTATGGCTCTCCACAACTTCCTATCCTTTGCAACTCTTAGGCAAGTTTCTCCCTGTTTTCCTCTGTCCTTCTTGCTGAAAGGCTAAATTTGATTTGTAAGGCGGTTGAGTCCTTAAAGCTCACACAATTAAAAATAGCTGAGTGTTTAGTAGATTTCTCTGTGGCAAAAAGAGTCATGAGTTTGAATCTCGGCAAGAGCTTAATCTTAATTTCTGTTCCACTCTCTTCATTCACTGCTTAGATTAACAGCCTGAATAAAAGTTAAAAAAGGCAAAATTTGACATGTCAGTAAAAACTAATCAAAATAATAATGGCTGACAGCAAAACTGAAGTTAGTGGTGTTACTAAAGGAAATAAAATTCTACTAATTTACAATTTGACAACCGACAATGTTAGAGTAAATTAGTTGAACTATTTATTGTTGTCAACCATTATTATTGAATAATAGTATTTACTTCTTTTAGTACTTTTTCGTTTTCTTTTTTTTTTCTCTTTAACTTTTACTCAGACCGTCAATTTATGGTATTGAGTGGACAATGTGGAGCAGAAATAAAAGATGAGCTCTTGTTGAGATTCGAAGCTGTGTCTCTTTTTGCCCCAGGGAAGTCTACTAAACACGCCTTTGTTTCAACTGCCTGAGCTTTGAAAACTCAACAGCCTGGCAGACATATCAAATCTAGCATTTTAACCCCCTCTTCATTCTCAGCTCCATATTTTTTGTGCTTAGTAGCAATTGTAACAAGTTATCTTAAAAAGTAACTTAAAAAAAAGAAAAATTTTGAAAGTCAATAGTAGTCCAAATGAATTTATTTCCTGCTGGCATGTTATGCCTGCCCCAAATAGTACATCTGTTTTTATAAAGAACTTTTTAATTACAAATTAATTTTGATTTGACTTTTTTTTATTTTTATTTTTATTTTTTTTTTTTTATAGCTTATTACATTTAACGGATATTTGATTGTTTTCTTACACAAGGTTACATTAAAAAAATATATATGGATCAATATTTAGCTTATGGCAGATTTGTTGTGCATGGTATACGGCCCACAAGCAGATAGTGAATGATGGAAGAAGACAACAAAAAAACGAAACTTGAGCAAAAAAATATATTGCCAAGTTTATTTTCATTAAAGAAAATACATCGACAAAAATATCTGCATGTTCATGTTGTGGGTGAGAAGATTGTTGAAGAGGGTTGTCCTGAGAAGGACAGTTTATCACATATTGTTTCTACTGGAGATAGCTGTTTGGCTGGAGTGGCGGGTTGATGGTGAGCTGATGATGATGGCTGGCTGGAACTGTTGCTAGCTGGAGCTGTAGGCCGGCTGTCTGTTGCTGGAACAGATACTGCAACACTTTGATCCTAGGCTTTGTTTAACATGCTTGTGGGGAAAGGCTGGTCGTCATGGACTGTCCTAAACTTAGCTTAACAGCCCATTCATTCTTACAATTGACTCGTTCACCATAAGAACTCATCCTTCTTCACCCAAAGTATCATTTACCAAAATACCGCATATCTGCAGGGAATCTACTTAGAAAAACCCCATGATATAAAAAGTTTGTATGTACAATTGTGATTTTTTTTTCATTTTTTTAACATGAATTTTCTTATATATATCATAAAATGAAGGAGGCAGGGTGAACCTCAAAATGAAATAAAAATAACAAATATTCAAACTAAAATAAAATTGTTAGTCAGACCTGTCTACCCTACAGAAGAGTGAGAGCAGCCGCTGTATTCTGCAGATAAGTAGAATCAAGATTACTCATTAAAGGTGAGGGAGGGACAAAATAAATTTTAGGGTAGGTCAATATGAATGGCTGATGCAGTCAAGATAAAAAGGGGATAAAAACAAACTGGTGAGATTGGGAATCTTGACAAGGACCATATCAAGAGAACACCGGGAGCAGTCTGGGAACGACAATCCCTCATGTTAACTAGGTGAACAAAAGGAGGGTTCCATCCGGAATCCCTCCCCCCCATTGTGTCTATAAGGGACTAAAAAGGAAACCATTCATGCGAACAAAGCTTCATGACTTTTACCTTTTGTTGAAATCTTCTAGAGCAAATGCTTTCTGTTAGTTCTGATCTTCATCTAGAGCTGATGTCCAAAGAATCCAATCAGATCCCGGTAAGAATAACGTTCATATTGTAAAACTCCTTCCATCTGCATCACTTACACCCCCATTCTTGCCATGATTACCAGTGTAAGAAACAACATTCGTTTCACCCCCAGACCAAGGGAGCGTCATATTATTGCACATGTATATGCGATCGATGAACACAAGATGTTCAGGATCAATACGAACTGTTAACTCCCTGACATGATACGAGAATGTCATTGAGAAATAGTGCGTTTTGGATCAAGTGAAAACTTCGGGTTGCTAAGGTAATCTGCTGTTGGTGTCCAGGACCAGAAAAACCGCAACTCTGTTCTTGACATGCCAAGCCACTCACAGAGTGGGTCCAATACAACCCCCCTTCATTAGCTCCCAATACGATGTCCCCTGCAAACTGTAAAAGATCACTGAATCTAGAAGTAACTATCAAGACCTTTGGACATGCGGTGGAAATATTCAGAATTTTTCCAATGTTTACAACGGGTGTTTGATCCCAAAACAGGAAGTAGTGATAAGGCTAGGGAGGGTATCCCAAACACTCCATGCCCACAGCAAATCTCAAGGTGTATCAGTGACTTGGCAAGTGTGGCATTCCTAGCATGACAAAAACTCTGTCCACAGATTGCTCTGTGAACCTTAGGCTTGCCTCTCACCCATAAGAAGAAGTACAAATGCTTGATTGGCTTCTGATGGTCCTTGCAAAGAGGAAGTACCGACATTTGGTAAAGGATGATGGGGAGAGGATGTACGTGCACTAAACCTCAGTCCTACCGTTTAAAGAAAACTGCACCTACCTTTGCCAGTACCTCTGACCAATTCTTCTCTACCTGAAGATATGGCTTGAACTACACTTTAAGAATGTTAATGAGACTGTCAGTCCAACTGAAGGGCCCTGGAAGTGAACGACTTTCTAAGCACCTAACTGCAAGCTGGAAAACTTGTTACATTTAATTTTGGCCTCTGTTACCTTCTTGTACTGTGCAAGTGCCTTCTGCATCACCTCAATGTTGACATGAAAATGGATATATCATTGGTGTACGCAGAAACCCTGACTTGAGCTTCACCAGGGACACCAATTCCACACAGGGCCGCACTGCATGCCCCTTTCCTCAGTTGGTGCAGGAGAGGCTCCAACGCCAAAGCATAAAGTAAAGGTGATGACAGACAACCCTGATCAACCAACTGTCTGTGCAAAAGCACTCGACTGCTTTCCGTTCACCTGTACCATAGTACTGGGGGAGTGATACAGCAGAGGCTGATCCACTTGGCAGAAGTCTGCCGAGAATACCATGAATAGAACATCAACCAATGGTGGAATTTTAGAGAAAATGGGCAAAAAAAGGACACTTAAAAACACCTGAAATTTCTAATGCATATATTGAGGAAATAGCTTTTATAAAATTTGAATTTCACAGGATATATTTGAAGGCAATAGGGCCAGAGGAAAACAATGCATCACCTATCTTATCGCGCAGTTGAACTTTGTGTAATGGTTAGCAAGCTTGTTTTGCTAGATCAGTTACAACTAAATAGTCAGTTTGATACTCACCGGGTGCCCCATACTTTCAGCCTTGTGCCCCACATCTAAACTATGCATAGAAAACCACTATAACCTACCTTCTGCAAATGGTTGATAGAACAGGGTTTAGGTAAGATAGTAAAAAGATAATTTACAAAGGACAGGAAATGGTGGAGAGCCATTATCATCAGCATCCTAAAGGGGACACAGCACATAGAAGTATAAGTCTTGGAATAATAATTGCTCATTTAAAAATGCCAAGAGTTACAATCAGTGTTTCCCTTTGTTTTTTATTTTTAACTCTTTTACTTGCATTATTCGAAAGGAAAGTACTTTGTTCTAATTTACAATGTCAAAATTACTAAGACTGGCTGTTAGTAGGAGAAATATACTCTTTTCATTCTGTAAGGAATTGGAATTTTTCTTTTACTTGTCAACACAAGCCACAGAGCATATCTATAATAATTTTGGATCAGAACATACTGGTTTTTAAGTTAACATTATTCTCAGACAGATGCATTGTTCTCTTTTTCATAAATGCCATTGATTGGGTGATGAAGCATACAGATGTTGTTATTTCAACTTTGCTGACAACGTAACTGCTATGGTAAGGAATGCTCAAGAACTTTAGTTGCTGGTAGGTGACAGAAAAGAAATGTTGGCTTTATCATTAGTGTCAAAATCCAAGAACATGAGTCAAGAAAAATCTTCATTCATTGACTAGAATTTTAATGAATTAAGAACTTCACATACCAGGTAATTTTATGAGCAAAACTAATAACCTTTGGCCAGAAACTGAAGTGTTGTATTGGAAAGACGACAGCAATATTTAATATTCTAATTTTGAGATTATCTCTTGTTTTGGTTTGTGAATTTGGGGACAAAGTGATTGTTAGTTCAATTTTGACTCAATGGAAACATTGATTTATATTTTACAGGTTATCAATCTTTTGCAGGTTATTTAAAGTTAAAAAATATTTTTAGATTGTAAGAATTTTTTGGAGATAATAATGTTTTACTGATGCAAGTTTTATTTAATCCATAGCTGAGGGAAGAAGAGGTAGATTCATACCTTTGCCAAGGGTATTTGTGCGTAAATGAATATAACAAACCTGACTGGAATTGGAACACTGTTCTCTGATTTCCAATTCTAAGTCATTATCTATTGCACCACCCACACATCCAAGCTTACAGCATCTGGCATTCTCAAATGGTCACCTGTCTTGTTTACCTTTGGAGATTGTACAAGAACCTGTATTTCAACATATGGGTGGAAGCAATAACGTACACACACATACACAGTTAAGCAATGTAAAACCTGCTCAATACCTAGATGGGTGACTGCTTAGGAAGTTCAGGTGCTGTAAGCTTGGATGTGTAGTGCAATGGATAATGGCTCCAAATTAGAAATTGGAGAGCCATGTTCAAATTCTGTTTCATTGCATTCACTTACACTTAAATATCCTTGGGAAAGGTATGACTCCACCTCTCCCCATCAGCTATGGGTTAAATAATGGCACATGTATCTGAAAATTATCTTCCAAAAATTGTTAATGCAATATTCACTTGCAAACCAAAAATTATTCTTTCAATCCCAGAATGTTTCAGCTTTAAATAACTGACAAAAAGGCTGATAAACTGTAAGAAACTAATCGATCACCCCTCCCACTCCACACACACACACACACACACACACACACACACACACACACACGTGTCAGGGCTTTCCCATTGGTTATAGCCTGATAATTCTGTTCTGGGAACTGAACTACCAGACTACCAACATATGATTTGATTCTAGTGGTGAAGGCTTCACAACTTTCACAGAACTGATAACAGGGAACTAGTGAATAGTGTCCAACAAAGTCTCTAAACAGTTGAACTCAGGTTGAAATTAAGAGAACAACTTTCCTGGACAGTTTGCTAACCACGGATAGAGAGCGAGGTCAACCCTGCTATTTAACTCATAGCTGGGAGAAGAGGAGATGGATTCATGTCTTTACCGAGATTATTTGTGCCAAAGTAAATGTAATCATATATCTCTCTCTCTCTCTCTCTCTCTCTCTCTCTCTCTCTCTCTCTCTATATATATATATATATATATATATATATATATATATATATATATATATATAATCTTGAGCTAGCTCTCTATCTATGTCACTTACTCACTATCTATATAATTGCTGATATCCTCTGAGTGGATGGAGTGATTGTTGGAGGGTCCATCTAGGAAACTCTAGAGTCAGGATGCTGAAGGTAACGCCAACCAACTAATTGACAAATTTTATATTTGTATTAATTATGTGTGTGTTTTTGCTTTCTCTTTAAAACAAAAGGACATTAACTACTGGCTGACCTGTACCATATAACCTAGACTTTTACAGCTTATTGGCAATCCTTCTCTCTTTGAGTGTCTAATTTTCCAATAAAAGATTTGAGTTTTTAGCTGTGAAACTTGTCTGTAGTCTTAAGTAGCTACTCCCTCATTTGAACTCTAGCCAAACACTCTTCCCTAGCAAGAAAGAGGCTTAATTTCTTAAACACTAATAGCCACAAGCAGTCTTTTCAGTTGCCAACGGATAACAACCATCTTAATCAGCTGTTTGACTTTGGAGAGGAGTGTTAAAATTTCTTGAAGCTGGCATGTTCACCTCTGGCTTCATGACACTCAAGACAGTGGTTAACTTTCATTTTCATCTGGAAGCAGATTGAACTGAAGTCACTTTGTTAGGATGTTGATTTATTTAATCGAACTAAAAATAAAACCTTAAGTAAATCTTAGTTGTTGGTTGACTTAATATAATTTAATCTATTTTGACTCCCCCACATTTTGTCTTCGTCTTTGGACTCCAATTGTGACTGTGAGAAGAAGCCATATCATTTAAACGGTTCTGAAACAAGTAAAACTGATTTTGTACTATGCAAATTTATTGCTATTTAAAGTTGTTGAATTCCTCTTTTACCTGAAACATAACAAATATATCTTTGTGTCACAATTAGGTGGCCATTTGCAATGTAAAAGAGTCTGTTTAAGCTTAGTTCTTCTAAAATCTGAGTCTGATGAATATACACGAGTTCAGCAGATATTTGGTTTGGTTTGTTTTATGGCATATCAACACCTCAATAGGTTATTTAATGCCGACAAGATTTTTATTGCTGCTAATATTTTTGGTTTGGTTTGGTTTGTTTTGTTTTACGGCATATCAACCTCAATGGGTTATTTAATGCCGACAAGATTTTTATTGCTGGCAATATTTTTTTTTACAAAAAACATGTTGCTGATATTGAAACCTATTTTTACACTTTCATAGTGTTTTGACCCAAGTTTGCGGGTTAACTATTTGCCCATAGCTGGGACCCTAACAGGTGATACCACCTCGGGTAAAGGTAGATCTGGGAACAACAGCAACTAAGAGGCGGTTCCATGCTCCTCAAAGCTTCCTGATTAGAGGCCTTGCTGTTGGATGTAGCTTGTCATTTTACCTAGGACGTGGTATTTTGTTTGTAGCTGTTAAAAAAAAAAAACACTGATTATGTTTGTCATTGGTTGCAATCATTAGTGGAATGAAGGAGTTCTTTGAAGAAATTCACAAAAACAATTTAGCTTACTTCTATTCAGTTCATAGTTTGAATGAAAGAAATGGAGAAGTAAGATTGTGTTGCATCATACTCTCAACTAGGGAGTGCGTTCAAACTCTGCATTTGATATTTTCCTTTGTTTTTACTTAGACTTACTTTAAGGTAATAACTGTTATTACCTCAAAGTATCAATTCAACTTTGAGGGTCGGAGGTGCCGGCAGTTTACTCCTCCCTAATTTGTTCCATGTAAGTCTATCTATACCTACCATTATAACAATGGTCACTTCCTCACATGGTAGTTAGCGCATTCATCTAGCTGATTATTAATATTTAGTGAGTTTTATCCTCACTGAGTGCTCTTTATTGGTGACCTTGTGCCAAACTGGACTAATAAATACCTATATTAACAGTAGACCTATGAAGATGTAAACTTTCTGCACAACCATAAACAAAACATTTAAGTATTTTTTAAATTTCAACCAACAGCAAAACTGGTCAAATGAATATTAAATGTTTTCTTATAAGGAAACTGTTAAGTTCACTATTATCAGTGTCATGCATGGCATCAAACCTGTTCAGAAATATCTAAACTGTCAGATATATGCAACCAGTTTCTCGGATTGGTGGTTAAAAATGGCTTTGAGCGATTGAAGTGTGTGTGTCTTTTCGAAGTACATACTTCTTTGTACCTTGTGAACTGCTGCTACAGAATAACAAAGAATTATACGAAATAAAAGAAACCACATCATTTGTTTTAAGAGAGAGATTTTATACATTTCATCTGACAGTGGCACTGACTGCTTGGTCAATGAATGTTTCCTTATAAGGAAACTGCTAATATTACCATTATGAATTTCAAATCCACATCTGACCATCTGCCAAATGACTTGGCCATTTATGAAGTTAATTTTGTCTCCAGAAATGTTAACGATTGAGTTTCTGTCTGTAAATTCACTTAACCTTGATGGATACTTCCCTCCTCTTTTCTTTATAGTTTTAACTAGATATACAAAAATTTAGCCCTTGTCTCTGTAATGAAATCTTGTAAAAGTGATTATAATAATAGAATTTACAAGCATTTAATAATGGGAGTGTCTGACTCCCCACACCCTCCAAAAATATATCCTTAGCTCCAACAAATTTTAGCTATGTCTCTGATTCTCTTTATAAGACCAGAAAGTGTAGTCTTTTGCCAGCTTGTGAAATCAAGTAATAATAATAATAATGAAAAAAAGATTTTATTTATTTATTTTTTAATCATTTCACCCCAAGCAAGGTGGGAATGCCACTAATACGCAGGTGGTTACAGAGAATGAAAGTGCGAGTAAAGATTGAGTATAGGGGGACTGAAGAAAGGACAAAAGCTGAACAGGATTCAAGAAGACAGAAGATGGCAGTTATTTAATTTTTTTTTCTTCTTAGTTATGTCTGCTTTTCAGTATGTGCTCAACAGATATACCCTTGTGTCAGACATTAAATAAAAGTATATAACACTAGAGAATTGAGATAAGAGAAATCTGGTTCTACAGAAGGATGCTGAGAATACCATAGACTGAACATTTGAGTAATGGAAACAAAATGTACACTTATACTTAAAATCAGAAAGGGGACACATAATGAGGAAAGAGGGAATGGAGAAGTTGATACTTACAGGGCATATTGAAGGCTAGAGGGGTCGCAGGAAGCATTGAGTAACCCATCTAATGAGCTTTTGTAAATCAGATGGCAGAACAGAGAGTGAGAATGATAGTAAAGAAGTAAACATTGCCAAAAATTACAAAGTATAGGAAGTTGTGGAGACCCATGATCATCCATATCCTTAAGGAATCTGGCATATAGGAGGAGGCTATTGCAATTTTAATTATAGGATTTTTTTTAATCTAATTGCAGTAAGAAGAGAAAATATGAAACCTTTTTTTAATTAAATTTGTTAAGTGATTTTTATTTATTTAATATAAATCTTGTTCACCTGAAAGAGTTTTTTCAGACTGAGAAACAAAAAAAGAGGCTCTGACTAACTGAGTAAACCTGGCTTTTAGATTAATCCCAAATCAACCTTTTGATTAGTCAAGGAATTACTATGCTCTGATTCACAGGGTCAAGGAGTGTCACCTGGGATTTACAATTCTTGGCTGGGAAATGAATTTCATATGTAAATTTATACATCATCATCTTCAGATTGATATTTACTGAGCATAACACCAAAACCAAAATGATGCTGGGCACTTTGTGATATTCTCACATTTCAAGCAGGAATCAGTCTGCTTTAAAAAAAAATCAATTTTTGAAATATTGGCCTTTACATAGGATTGAACATTGACTTCTGGCACTATTAACGATCTTACCATTTCAATTATAATCTGTTGTTTTGCCAAAAGGGTTTAATTATTCCATACAAAAATATATTGCACATTCCACTGAAAATTAATTATTGCAGCAAATTTCCCTCTTCCTCTCCCCCCCCTCTCTCTCTCTCTCTCTCTCTCTCTCTATATATATATATATATATATATATATATATATATATGACAATAGAAAAACTGTAATATTAGCCAAGACATTTCATCCAATGTTTCATCAGCTAATATTACATTTTTCCTATTGTCTTTTTCTACAAGTTAACTCTGAGAAATTTTTCATATATATATATATATATATATATATATATATATATATATATATATATAATGCCCAAAACACATGGAAAAAAAATTAATTTCAAATTCCCAGTGTCTTTTGTTTGTGTCACATCAGTGTGAGCAAACCTTGTTAGTTGCATCAGTGTGAGCAAACTTAGTCTGATGAAGTCCTAAAGGACAAAATATGTCATGAAAACTTTTTATACTCAGCCATAGATCTTTCTCTTCTAATTGTTCTTGATATATAAAAAAATTGATATATTGTTATCCCATAATAGTTTTAAGGTATGCTATTTATATGGGTGAATGTGCTCAATATCAGAGTGTGTGTAAAGAGAAAAAAGTGGTCATGAGGATAGTGTTCAAACAAGAAGCAGACTTTCACCACTCTGTTAACCTCAGTGTCTACATATTTTACATAGTTTGAATATTTGATGTTGCTTAGAATTGCACTTTTCACTACTTGTAGGATACAATGGGTCTATTTTTTTTTCTTTTTCCCTAAAAAGTAACCATTTTATCTTCCTCTGTGTTAACTGCTTTTTAAAAGTTCTATAAACAACTTTTAATGATTTGTTATCATATGTTTAGAAAAGACAAGATTCAATCTGTGAGAGGTTAATTGTAGCAAGATTTTTCTAAAAGTAATCAAGCAAGTTAATGACATGAATTTGCAATGAAATTAAAAAGATAAAATGTTCAATTAGGTATTTTAACAGAGCACCATTGTCTACAATTAAACAAACCAAGAAATTCATGGCTTGCTTTGGTCATTTACATCAGAAAGCAAATTTATTTTTTCTGCTAAAACCTATGCTTAAATTCTGTCAGGGTCTTGAGCAAGTTTCTCTGATTGATTCCCCTAAATTGTTTTTTTTTCTGATGATGTCCTTCCAACCAAAAATAGTGATGAACAAAGCAATTAACAGAAAATAATTGTGATTGTGCCAAGAAGAGAGTTAAAAATAAGAGAATCTTTATAAACTGAAGGTTAAAAAAGTAGAAAAATTGAAATTTGTTTTTTGCTATCTTTTAATCAATAGGAAGTTTGGTTATTGATTGAAAAGCAGTTTTTGAATTGGGAACTGATCTTGGTTTGTTTAAATTGGTGACTTATTCTTTTGCCCTGATAACTTCTGCCATATTTCAAATTCATTTTGTTATTCTTTCTCTGCTCACTCTGAATCCTCTTTGTTTCTGCTTCTCTGCTTGCTATCCCCCCCCCCGTTTCTGTTTCTCTACTCACTCTGCCCCCCCCCGTTTCTGTTTTTCTGGTCACTCTGACCCCCCCTTTTGTTTTTCTGCTAACTTGAGCCCCCCCCCTTTGTTTTTCTGCTCACTCTGAGACCCCCCCCCGTTTCTGTCTCTCTGCTCGTTTTGGCCCTCCCCCAGTTTCTGTTTCTCTACTTGCTTTGACCCCTCCCCCACCATTTCTTTTTTCTCTGCTCACTTTGACCACCCGCGTTTTTTTCTCTATGGTCGCTCTGACCCCCCCCCCCCCGCGTTTTTGTTTCTCTGGTCGCCCTGGAACCCCCCCCGCGTTTTTGTTTCTCTGGTCGCCCTGGAAACCCCCCCCCCCGCGTTTTTGTTTCTCTGGTCGCTCTGAACCCCCCCCGTTTTTGTTTCTCTCTGCTCGCTCTGACCCCCCGCATTTTTGTTTCTCTGTTCACTCTGACCCGACCCCCCTTGCTTTGTCCCATTCCATTTGTTTGCTTGATTTATTACCCCACGTTTCTGCTTCTCTACTCGCTCTGTACCCCCCCTCCCCGCCAATACTGTTTCTCCGCTATAACTGTCTAACCCCCTCCCCCATTTCTGTTTCTCTACCCACTTCTTCCCTATGTGTCCCCCACTGTTTCTGTTTTTTTTTCCTGTTCCCACCATCTTCACTATATATATATATATATATATATATATATATACACACACCTTTAGGGAGGAGGAAACCAACCCTTCCCAGTACTTTTGTTTATTTATATTCATGAACTTTTTATTATTTTAAATATATTCTTCTATTTATTCCTAGAATTCCAATTATTTATTTATTTATTTAATTATATATTTTCTCTGTTTATAAACTTTAATATTTTAAGTAAGGTTTATTAGATTTTGGTTATTGGATGTTATTTACTTGTTTCAGTCAAGATGTGTAGAACAGATCAAATTCTACTTGAGGAATTTAATCTTGGCAAAGTAATTTCACTGTTTCCTCATAAAATAGACAAACTTGCCTAATTTGCTTGCCTCTTATTTTTCTTAAGGTTTTGTTAACCCAACAAGAAATGTGATATGAGCTTTTGGTATACAAGACACTCACTTGAATGTAGAAGCTGGATTAAGAACTGCCATTGTTTTGGACCGGGAACAAGTGTCTAAAAGCAAGTGGCTAACATTTTTTCATAGGCATAAAACTATCGCCTCCCCCCCAGGCTTTTTCATGTGTGTTATCCCCATATAGCTTTATCAGTTTTGTCAATATGTTGTATTATCAAGTACTTATAAAGATGGGACACTTCCTTTTATTGTTCTTTCTCTGTCTTCCTTCCAGTATGCTTTAGGAACACCACCACCTGGGACCTTGTTCCCAGGTATGGAGATATCTATCTTCCTAGTAACTGAACTGTTTCTCGCACGGATATGCACACGCACATGTATCACCCACACAATTCGTAACTTGTAATGTCTTTCTTTTGCATGCATGCTAATGTATTTTTTCCGTCTTTTTACTCGGTTATATAAAAACAAAATTATAAACTATCACCTTGTTGAAATTTGTTTCTTTCTTTACACTCAACATTTACTTGTACAAAATATTATTGCCATTGCATTTAGTCTAACTAGGAACTAGAATTAGTACCTGCAACAATATTCTAAGACAATAAGGACAGGTGTGTGTGTGTGTATTAAATCAAAATCTATTCTATAAGAAATCATTTAAATTGCTAATTTCAATGCAAACAGATCTTCCTGCTTGAAAAATTGGCACATGGTCTTCTTGCTCAAATTTATACTATTTGACCTTTTGTCATACTTGAGCAAATATAGGCTTGTGCTTTTTTTCCCCTTACTTAAGTACTTGATTTCATTTCAGACTCGGCTGTATAAATTTCTTGAATTAAGAATTTTGTAACGAAAAGAAATCGTACAGTTCTACAGATTAAAATCTTTGACTATTGGAAAAGGTTGTACCATAAAGATTTAAATTTACAAAAAAGAAAAATCGAAAATGTGGGCCTGTAAGTTTTGTATGCTAAATCCACTGAGACAAATCTTGACTAGATTAAAAATGAGTTTTTATTACGTCAAACAAATTCAATATTTTCTTGATAGCTTAGTTTTCATGACTGTTGAAATCTTCTTCAACCATGTTCCGTCAATAAAATCATAAATGATGCTAAGTAATAGCCACAGCATTGGTATAAAATACACAAAATTACCTAAGGTGAAGAGGTTTAAGTGTATAAAGATTGTCTTGTACCGATAATAATTTTTTTTTTTTTTTTTTTCAGCAATGGTGAACTTGAAAATCTGTATTTGAAATCGGATCAAGCTGTTTTTTTTTGTTTTTGTTTTTTATGTACTCTGTTTAATGATGACAGATTATTCAAAATGAGGGTCTAGATTGTGTTGTTCTAATATTGAAAAAGAGATCTTGATTGTTTAGAAAATCTGTATTTGAAATTTTAGCATTTGGCTTTGGTTTGAAGACTGACCACTAGTGCCAATAGGAAATCCGCAACTATCTCGGTCACAAGTCAGACCGATTTTCTCTTATTAGATGTAAACAAAGAACAATGACTTGCAGAAATACTTCTGTCGAATTGTTAAAGGTTGTCGGAATTTTCACAAATTGATAAATAGCATTATTTCTGATTGATTCTATTGATTACCAAATGTTTGAGTAACATTTTTCTTTGTTTTCCATATTGAATATGTATTGTAGTCTTTTCATGTGCATGTAATTACAAATGACTTTATATCTGTAGTGCATCGATATAGAATTTAAAAAATTGAATCATAGAGTATACAATGAAATCAGGACTTCAGACTAAGTTATTTTTCTCCATCGTCCTGGAACCATACCAAAAATATTATAAGTCATCTTTAGTTGAAGTTTTTAACATTTTTGTCATATTTTTAAATTATCAATTATAGTAATTATTAGCAAAATAAATTAATAATGTTTAAGAAATAAATATTTATTTTGATCCATTTAATCATCAGAGAGTTATTATGGTAGGTGCATATAGAAATGATGTAGTGAACGTCAAACTGTTATGGCACTACTAATTTGATTAATTAGACTAAACGCAGTGGCAACAATATTTTGCACATGTAAATGATGGGCATAAAAAAAAATAGAAGACAATTTCAACAAAGTGATATTTTGGTTTTAATATAACTGAGTAAAAAAAAAAAAGCAAAAAAAAAGTTGGGTGGGGGATACACATGTAGAAAAAGAAAGAAGACAGTCAGGAACAAAGGTGGGTGAATACCCACCCCCCCACCTTCCTGGGGATCTTCCAGTTGGAATTATTACTTCTACTGCATGCTTGAAGGCAAAGAGATAAGAGGACAGAAACAGGAAGTGTCCCATTTTTATAGGCACTTAACGACACCTTCTAATGACTTCTTGTTGGAATTGGTATTCACTATGTAGAGATGACCCACACAGTCACCATATGCTGGAATTATTACTGTCACTTCGTCAATACTTTCCCTGGATCATATTGCTGAACGGAATGGCCAAGAATGGAGATGATGCAGTCGTCAGTTGAGCATTTCAGTTTAGAATAGAAGCAGAAAACAGAACACGAAAGTTTTTTTGTTAACCAAACATTGAGAGAGATAATTTTCTTAGTTTTGTTCATTGAAACAAAATTAGTTCTTACAATTCGATCCCAATGTTTTTCATATTTGCAGATACATAACAGACACATATTTACAGATACATAACACACTTAAACTTAAGTCTTTCAGTCCTTATTATTTGAGTTTCATTCACCACTTTAAGTTTATGTACCTTTTTAGTTTTTTTTTAGGTTGTTTCTTTTTTTGTGTGTGTTTCATTTATTAAAAGCCTACTGCTACTAGTGAGTGTGAGTGATATAATTGATTTTAGCTTGGGCTGAGAAATCTGACAGTTAAGTTTGGATTCCTGTGGGCTTCATTACATTCACTTACACACAAATATCCTTGGGAAAGGTATGAATCTATTTCTTCTCCCCTCTAGTTATGGGTTAAATAGTAGGACTTTTACTTGGGAAAATCATTGTTATTCTAAAAAATACTGTTGAGGAAATATTCACTTACAAAAAAAAAAGAATTATTTTTAAAATCCATAATATATACTTTGGCTTTAAATAATCCACAAAGGATTGATAATCTGTAAAAAACAAATCAATGAATCAACCACTACTTTTGAGAGGTAATTTTTTTTTTTTTTTTTAATATTTTAAATTTTGCTTTTAAAATAAATATAATAGGACATTAATTTAAAGTTCTCTATGGTCCCCAAAAAACCTTAAGCAGGGATTGTTCTATTATCCTTGGACAACATTAATCTTGAGCATTGTTTGTAATAGGTCAAGTTTTCAAAAGAGTTCTTAATTTTTTTTAGTTTTGGGATCTACTGTACACAAGACACAGATACAAATAGAAAAAGTATAGTTTGTCTGCCTCTTTTTGTTACCTCTTCCACACAGTGAAAGAAATTTAATTTTTTATTTTGACCTCTTAACCATCTATTCTTGGCTAAAAGGTAAGTGGGTGGGGGAATGTTTTATCTATTGTACCACTCTTCCAAGTGGAAGAATCTTTTTTAAACTTACAAATCAACATATATATTTTTATCTGGATTTGATCAGTAGTCACTGACAGCAGCAGGAAATTGAAAATAAGAAGAAAGGGATTGTCCGTGGTCAGGAATTCTTATAAGTGTTACTGAGAAAAGGGTTACTATATGTATAATTCCAGTTAAATCATGCTGAAAACACAGTTCCCATTCAATCACCAAAGTTGAGCAGTGTTGAACCTGATCAGTATTTAGATGGGGGAACACATGGAACATTGGGTACTTTGCTTAAAGTGTTCCATGTGGTCCCCCTACAATCCAAAATGTGTTTTGACTTTAAATAATCCTCAAGGGGTTAATAAGCCATAAAAAAACAAATCCATTGCTAATTATTTTCTTATAGGAATACAATTGAAAATCCAGAAGAAAGGGATTGTCAGTGGTCAGGGTAAATGTAAGCATTACTGATAGAATACGGCTATTATATGTATAATGTAAATGCATTGAAAATTAGGAAGAAAAGGCTTGTCAGTTGTCATGAATGATATTTGAATAATGCCAAACCTCCGTGAACTTGAATGTAATATATGGTTTGAGGTTCTAAATTTCTAATTAAATAATTGAAGTATTTGCAAAGAGAAATTTAAATCTCAAATTTAATGTAGACAAAAAAAAAAAAATGTTCCCAAAATAAATTGAATCCGAAATAGGATCCTGTGTTCTATGCTGAGATGTTTTAATTCATTTAGGCAAATTTTGATTGGCAGTTTCCATTTCAGCTTTTTCTTCCTGACGATCTTACCATTTCTATTAAAATCTGTTTTGCCAAGGGCTTAATTATCCCAGACAAAAAAAATATATTGCACATTCCACTGAAGATTAATTATTGTAGCAAAATTCCCTCTTCCTTTCCCTCTCTCTGTTTCGCTATCGATCGTAATATATATATATATATGTGTGTGTGTGTGTATATATATATATATATAGTGGCTGGCCACTTGTATCCGAGGATGCCAGTCTACTGGGTTGGCTAGCTAATCCCTGTTGCAGATGCCTGCTCAAGCAAATTTGTGTTTGTTCAACAGCCACAGAGCCCACCTGTGGTTTATTCTGCCACTATTCTGATTGGACCTTACAGTTTCTGGGAGAGAGTGCTTAACTAGCATGATCTACAACGCCAGCGCATTCATACCCTCAGTCACAGTGAATTGTGATTGTGCTAGCGCAACCACTGAAGGATTCTGTCTACCCAATTTTACTCACAAGGCTTGAGTCAATCAAGGTGCTGCACGCTGAGATCACCTCCTCTAGACCAATAACATCAAGGTTACCTTCCTGATAAATCAACCCTGGTGAGATTCGAACCCTGGCCTCATGGTCAGTAAGCACTTTGTCACATGCCTATATTATATATATATAAAAACACACACACACACACAACTGACAAGGTGTGGTGGTTGAGTTTCTTATATAATTTCTCATGTGTTTGCATAATTTTTTTTTTTTTTTTTTTTTTTTCAGGGCATAGAAAAAATTGTTTTGAATATTTTTTTTAAGTACTTTCAGCTATACTTTTAGGCATTATCAAGGATGAATTTTATTTTACCTTTAACTGAAGATATAGATTGTTTTATGTAAGTATCTAGAGTTATAGGCATATTTTATTTTCCGAAGATGGTCAGCACATTGTGGCTGTGTTCATAGTTGATATTATTGATTATTGGCCTTTTCTTTTTTATTAATATTGATTCTATTATTTTTACCCTTTTTGTACATGTGGATGATTCTATTTCTATTATCAATGAGTATGTTATGGATAGAGTTTGGTCGGCCTCCATGTGTATTTAAATGAGATCTAATCAAGCTATAGTTAGAGAGCTGTAACGTGAGTCTTCTTGTTAAACATGTTGTCGTATAGCCAATATAATTATTTACAGATTCACTTAAAATTAGAACGAATTATATCACTTCTGCACTACCGTCCAATAAATTTCCGTACCGTAAGTTGTGAATATATTGACGTACATCAATCAACGCCTGTCAAAATAGACCACTCTGGTTGGAAATATCTCTCTTAAAAAATCTTCTGCTAAAAATGTAAGTAATGTTTCTTTCAAATTACATTAAGTATACTTTAATCATTCTAAATTTCCTAAGATAACAAAAGAAAAAGGTGTAATTGATTTTTCATGATTTTTTAACTAACAAACTATGATCTTTCTGACAGAAATGTTGAAGTTTGATTTTACGAAATTTTTTGACTCGAAAAAAAAACAAGATTTTTTAATAAAATTTTTAACATTTATAGGAAGGATTAAAAAATCTGAAAAAATATTCAGAAAATACTTTGGTCTTTCCTCTTTAATAACAACATAAATATTTAAACCTTAAAAATTGTTTTATCAATTTGGGGACCTTTTGTCGTCAAGGTATACCACTTTTTAGCGAAATATTGGACATACCTAATTTATATGCTCTGTTATAATAAATACATTGAGATATTTTTGTGGATCAGTTTTAATATTTTACATTACTAGGATCCACTTGGATTATATGCCAATGGATTTATTACCTTTACTAATAAATATATTATATAGATTTTTTTCTATTTATTAATATTTATAAGGCAGTTATTTTAATATGATTTTTATTTTATTTATTAATAAAATTAACATGCTATGTTGGTTTTGTTTTGACTCAACAAGTATTTTTTAGTTTGAGTAGTAGCGAGCTAACTCCAGAAAATTTAAACTCCAAAAATCGTTTTAATTGATAATTTGTCGTGTGGATAATAAATCCAAAGTAATGTACAATGAATTTATGCATTCGATTTCAAACTTGAAAATTTGGGTGGACTTCCAAGGGCGTTTTTTTTTTTTTTTTTTGTAATTGTAAATAGTCAATATTTTCTTTTATCCCACTATTCGATTATATTTGAATAGAAAAAGAAAAAAATTGAAAATAATACGACGATATTCAGAAAACTTGACAAGCGTTGTTTTGTTGGTACTGAACGAATCAAAGCCATTTCTGAAGTAAAAAAAAAAAACTTGCTTCTATCAAAGGAAACTACTCATGTGACATTATTTCAACAATGTGCATCCGTACTTTCGTTGTAGACGATTTTAAATACAATTTTGGAATATTAAAAATTATTTTAAAAATAATTATGGTTGTCAGATTTTAATAAGCTTTCAAATTTATGATCTTTATAAAGTAGAGAACATAATATATCATTTCCATAAGGTTGCAGAAAGAACTTAATGTATAAATATATAACAACCTTTTGTCATGTTGTGTATTTAAAATTGAAAAAAAAAAGAAAATTAATGTAAAAATTCATTGTTCATCAAAAAAATTTTTTTCTTTCAGATAATAATTACCTTCGTATATATTATTCAGAAAAGCCATTAAAAACTTTCTTAATTAAATATTGTCTTAGTTTTATTGGGTTTTGTATTTTTACAACTGAGGTAAAAGTTTGGACAATTTCGGACATTTTTTTAACAAAAAAATCGATGATTTAGATTTTTCAGAGTTTTGTGCATTTAATTAAAAAAAAAATTCAGGTTGCAAATAAATTTTTTTTTGTGTTTTCATAAAATTAAGTTCGAGGGGGGTAACAGATATAAAAAAAAAAATATTTATACCATGACTTTCAAAGAGACAAACATTTCTAAAATAAGTTCATTCATTTCTGAATAAGTTCTGAAGTTTTCATTAAAATCCAACAAGTAGTTAATTTTTACAAGAATTCCGAAATTAATGTGTCTTTCAACTGACAAAAAAACAACTAAAAAAAACGCTAAAATGGTCAAAATTGGACATACCTAATATAAATAGTATGTCACAGCAAAATCCAAAATAAACTTATATAGGGTCAGGTGGATTAGATCTATTTCAACCGACGAAAACTACATCAGTCTTATTCAACCCCTGTGTATAGACTGAGTTTGTGTTGGAATTAGCAATTTAACTCTAATAGCAGTCAAAAAGTTGATACAGAATTTATCTATTTCGATGTTTCAGTCAGACGAAATGCCCGAGACATTGATCGTGAGGGTGGAAGGTGTTAGCCTTTAAACCTGGATATTAACCTTATGGCATTAAAATGGGGTTAGATGAAGAATGAAGTGTTAATTTGATAATTTGGAGTTTTTATAAAAAAAAAATAATCATATATATATATATATATATATATATATATATATATATATATATATATATATATATATATATATATACACACACATACACAAGTTTCGGTTCTTATTTAAAAAATAATCTTCCAAAGACTGAAATGGATAAATTCTTTATCAATTTTTCGAAGGCTGTCACAAATTTATAATTGTGACACAAACTCAGTCTATACACCGGGGTCGAATAAGACTGACAAAGTTTTTGCCGGTTGAAATAGGTCCATCCCACCCGTATATGTTAATTTTTGATTTTGTTGTGGAACATTTTCAAAAAAGAATTTCAAACATTACACCTTTATTAGCTTAGAATATGTTGTGAAAAGAACCAAATTGCTGTATTATTACTGTCTAAAGATATAAAACTTTTTCAGCATAAAATCAAAAGAAACTCTTGAAAAAAAAAAAAAATGACCAAATGTCAAACAAAAAACGATCCTTTACTTTCTGACGTGAATATTAATTAGTAATTTCTTATAGATAAAAATATTTTCATGACTAATTTTGGTGCCTTGTATTCTGAAGAATTTCCTCTATTTAGACAATTTGTCGGAATCAAAAAACATTAATTTTCTATTTTAGATGGCAGAGGCCTGTTTACAATATAATTACAACATCAAACTGATCCCTGACTTTTTGGCACACGTAGTTTTCTTTCCTTTTTGAAGGGGCCAGTTTTTTTTCAGTATTGGTGTTTTAAAATGAAATTGTGTGTGTGTGTGTACATATGATGTTCATTTCACTTCCGGTAGACATAAATGTTGCAAGATTGAAATAAACTTGTAAACATTTGTTGAAATTCCTTTCATCTAAATCTTTTCTTTGAAAACTTTACTCAAATTTTTTTATTAGAAAATCACCACGACCCCCCCCCCCCGCGGTCTAAACTCATCCATATATATATATATATATATATATATACAGTGTAACCCGGATATAAGAGAGTTGTCGGGACCGGAGAAGAAGTCTCTTATATCCGAGTTTGGTCTATTTTGTTTAGGTAAGTATGGCTCTAATTTGGGACCAGAGAAAATCTCTCTTATATCCGGGTTACACTGTATACACACACACACACACACACACAGATCAATAATACAAACCTTATGAGCACTTGCCTAATAAGGTATTTGTTCTTTGTACATAAAATGGCCTGTTATCTCATCTGACATAGACTCTGTGTCCCCCCCACCTCTCTATCTAAAGATTACCTTCGGAATTTAGTGCTAAGATATTTACAAGTCTTAACTACTGCACGCTATGAGGTGGGTCTTCGACTGAGTGAGCTTGGTCAACATATCACCAAAGTGCTCAGTGGGATGCAGATCTGGAGAGTTTGTTGGCCAGGACAACACAGTGCAGTTTTCATGTTCCTTGAGAAACATTGTAACTGGTCTTCAATGGTATTTTTTCAGACAAATATTACCCAAACCATTATGCTACCTTCACTGGCTTGTTGAGTGTATCTTGGTATCATCGCTACTCCAGGATAACCAAGCACCATTTACCCTGCCATCTATTTTACTTAGGATAATATAAGACTCATCAGATCGACCAGGTGATTTTCCAGTTTAGGTACTTGCATGCTGTATACTGTTGCTTCTAATCCACTTGGGAGGAAGGTTTATTGCCTATAGTTGCACAATTTTGGCACAAGGCTGAAGGGGAAGTGGGGAAAGGTTAGTCAACAGTAACTATCTTAGACGTAGTTAATCAGATTCACGACCCATTCATTCATTGGAATTTACTCATTCACCACAAAAACTTGTCCATCACCATTCAATCCTACATATATCACAATACCACATATTCACAGGGAACCTACAAAACCACATGATGTTAAAATCTCTCAAAGTTCAAATGTCTCTTTTTTTTTTCTTTTCTTTCTTTTCTTATTGTTTATTGAGAACTTTGTCAATTCTGTTTGTTGATCATTTTGCCAGTTACTTAACTATGGCCAATTACTCCAACATATGCAAAATAGTTTCAGTAATAGATATTGGCGAACATGGGGTACTCTGACTAGCCAGAGGCTGCACAACCTTCTGCACAACAGGATTAATGTACTGTGTGTTGTGACACATTTCTTCCTTTACTTTGATTGAAGCTGTCTGCAATATATGTCACATGGTGCTTGTGTTCACTTGAACTTTGTAGGAAAGCTTTTATTCATTTCTTGCACAGATAAGTCTTTCTTGCCACCGTTTTCCTTCTTTTCACTGCTGCTGCTGTGATAGGCTTTCATTACAAATGAACATGAGAACCCACAAATCACACTATTCTTGAAATGCTCGAATTTTGTCCTTTTGCTCTACCAATTTGCCCTTCATCAAAATCATTTTATATATAACTGTATTATTCAACAATCCAAAATAAAATATTTGGAACCATCTCATTTACTCGTATACCATTTACCCTAACATATACAGTTATGAGACTGTAGCTTTCCTTCTTGCCACATGCCCCACTGGTATTAATGTAAAACTATTGTTTATAATTCTAAAGTGTGTTTTTGTTTTTAGGTTTTGTCTACCTTTTGTTGAATGACCCCCTTTCTTTTTCAATCTCTGCCATCTGGTATTAATAATCTTTTAAGCCTAATAAAATCGCTGGCTTAACAGACAGGCAAAACAAACCCTCTTTCCCCACAATAACCTACATTTAATTGCATAATATTATCAAGAGTCATCAACTTATAAGGCTTTTTCCTTTCTTTTTTTTTTCTCACCCCCCCCCTTTAATTTGTCACGAATGTTTGAAATAAACATGGCTGGGGTTGAAACATCAACAACCCCGAGGACATAACATAAGGATTTCAAATCTAGCTCTCTGCATTTGGAATATTTTGTGCAACACTATCTTCCTACTGCAATTCACCGATATTTGGTCTCATGCTATACTAAAGTAAGTTTCATAAATAGCTGTACTTTTTTTTTTTCCCAGAAGAGTTAATGGATTTTATTTCCTTATTACAAACTAGGGTGGAAAGAAACTTCCTATTTAAAATTATTGGTTGATTTTCATAAAACATGTTTTATTCTGAACAGTATAATGGTAGAAGTGCAGTACAGTGTTAAAATTCTACCTAAACACCAGTGTTGTCTACTACTCTTTGTAATTGTCCTTGAATTTTTCTGTGCCTTTTTAACATTTTCTTCAAATTTGGATATTGAAGGACAAATGCTTCTGTGGAATGGCAATTTCTGATGGCTTTAACATCTACTGAAGTATAAGGTCAATGAACACTATGCTACCATCTCCGGGATGCTAGCTGAGAGCGCTCATGCAGTGTCAGGCATTGTGTCATTCTTGATGACACTTGTCACTCTGAAATAAAAACATTTTAGGTATCACAATATATTTTGTTTCATGCAAATATGCCATTAACTTTGACATGAACAAAAGTTATATGTAATTTACAATTTCTACTGGCCCTGTACATAGGTTACGTTTAGTGGATACATGTATGTCTACTTATATATATATATATATATATATATATATATGATAGTTGTATATTTAGGCAGCAATCCTTCATTTATGTATGTTTCATTAAAAACAACAGACAAGGTACAATGACTGAGCTTTTTATTTAATTTTTCCTGTGATCGAACAAGAGCTTTCTTTACAGGACAAAGGGTGTGTAAGAACTGTCCGAATGTTTTATGTTTCCGAGCGCTTTCGGCTATACCTTTAACCATTATCAAAGAAGATTCGATTTTTCAGCTTAATTGAGTGTGTTAAAATGTAAAGATAAAAGGATGTGGGGATTAAAGGAAAGATAATTGGGGCGATCTTAGAGTAAAGGAAAGTTTATAGATTATAATTAATATAGTATAAAGATGTTTTTCCTAAAGAAAATATGACAAATTATGTTTACATTGGAATTTCCACAGGGGAATGGAAACAGAATTTTTATACCCATAGGCACTCATTTTCTAACTCTAAACTAAAACACCAGACAGCTCTTTCAAGAAAATTTTGGGAATTGAAGGTGAAAGGTTTGATAGATTGGAAGATTTTAGGTTCTGCACATACTTTTAGAGATAGATGTGATTTATGTTTAGAAGAAAAAATTAGAATAATAAAATACAACAATCAAAGCCAACTATTGAATCAGAGGAATGAATTTGTGTTAAAATGCCGGCATAAAAACCAAATTTCCATAATATAGGTTTAACTTAATTAGCTACTTCACTTCCTTCTAACGCTTCAAATGTCAAAAGTATAACTAATTCTAATTTGTATATTTTTTATTACGCACTCTATAACCTCTTTACCTATATTAATTATGATTTATAACCCTCCCCTCTGCTAAGATCTCCCCCCCCAACTCACTTTCCATTAGTCCCTTACATCCTTTTATCTATAGATTTTAAATTTACTTTTAAACCCCTTTTTATTCCTCTTTTAATTTTAAATTGATATTTCATTCTTCATATAAACCCCAATTAATGTCGTATGGTTAATATTCGGGTTTAATTTTATAAAACTTCTTTTTAAGACAAATATCTTTCACCTTTCCCTGACCCCTGTCTCATGCCTTTCGTCTGAATGAAACTTTTAGCTTTCACAGTTAAATTCTATGTAATGCCTGCCCCCACCTCAACTGTATTGGCACTAACTCAGACCACAGCAGTGTTAAGACAGATGACCAATATCTTCATCTGCTGAAATAGGCTGCTCCCCGTATGAAGTAATTTTGAATTATACACACACACACACACACACACACACACACACATTTCACTCAGTTTGAAATAAGGCATTGGAATAATGCATTTCTATTCTATCAGTCTGGACAACTTCTACCTTTGGCTGAGCAATAAAATCATGACGTTGAGAGAGCTTAATTTTTTTAAACCCTTCAAAAGAGAAACAGATAATTATAGGATTTTATTGCACTTTTCAGAAATTATTTGGTAATAAACTTACTTTTTAAAGTTATTTTTTTTATTTTCATTTTTGTAAAATTTGTAAAAATATTTTTAGGTCCATCATTGTATTCAAATGTACATATATGCATAATTTGAATGAAATTGCAATTGACATCTGTGTCATGTGGGCCAATTGTCTTGTCTGGCAACAACCCCTGGGTAACAGGAAAAGAACATAAGCTGTAAATTGGCAGCCATTTGAAATCATTTTTATGACCCCCTCTGATATTCAATCTGAATATATCTTCTGGTAAATGTAGTATTTTAAATGACAAACAGTTTAGATTTGATATTTGATCATCTTATCGTCAGTGGAGCAACAGTAATAATAATTATCAATATTATGACCTTTTATATGAATATTCAATGCACACCACACCTTAAATTGCACTTAGTTAAAGTACTTTTGGCACCAGTCAGTGCTTATAGACATTTACTGTTGTCTTTAATAAGGCTTCTGAATCTCTCTCTAGGTATTTTCAACCATTTCTCTTGGGCAGAATTCTTCCAAATCATTCAGATTTGATGGCTTCAATTTATGATGAGGAATTTTCAATTTCTGCTACAAATGTTTGATTGGATTTTAGGCCAGATGATAAAGAAAGCCATTCAATTACCATCATTTTTATTCTTCTTAAATTATTCTCAGATGATTTTCAAAGTACATTTCAGGAAGCTATCTTGGGGGATCAATCTCCTACCAATTCTAAGCTTCATTCCCTGATTCTTTCATTTCATATATTATCAAAGTTAGAATAATTTAAATTGTTTTGAAAATGGAAAAATTTGTAAGATGGTAAATATATTTTACACATTTTCCTCCTTCCAGGGAATTAAGAAGAAAATTCAACAAATATTGTAAAGTCTGGAAGCATGTTATTGAAGAGAAAGAGATAATAAAACTTCTATATTGTCTGCTTGTGGACTTTTTTCCAAATAAACAGGTATTGTTTTTTTTTTTTTTTTATCATGTTTTGTCCAAAATGGAAGGTTTTTTTTTTTATCCAACAACTCATAACCTCCAACCAACTTTTCAAGCATTTAAAAAGCTCACAACCATATCATGTTGAAACACTAGTTCTTGTATGATCATCAAAGTTGTCATCTAATGATAAAATTCTAGTAGTTGTCTGTAAATACCATACTTATAAAAGTATGGGGCAAGTTTTTATCAGTAAAAAAATAGGAGGTTGCACTTTTTTTCTTTTTTTTTTTTTGAACAGGTAAAAAAATCATACATTCTTGGTGAACAGTAAAGCACTATGCTTCAAAAAAGTTTCTTATAATCTAAAAATATTTTCTGGCTTTAAATAACCTACAAAAGGTTGATAAGCTGTAAAATACAAATCAATTAATCTGAGGCGATGTGGCATAGTTCATGGCAGCAGAAGTATTGCACTTCTGGGTGCAACTGTCATGCATGATGATTGCACAATCATTCACGTTCATGTAAACAATCTGTCTATATTTCTGAGATTATGTACACCATTTACATTATTTGGACTATTGTCCGAATCTTTGTTGCCAAACTTATCACAATGTTTTGGCTGTTGTATGCTTCGGCCTTCTTCAGGTGGTTGGAATGTCGAATTGAACCCTTTATTTCGCTCACTGGGGTAGACTGTTCTAGTTCCACATGCCATGTCTAATGGATGTCAGTTATCAGTTATCTCCTGTTAATTCCCTTCTTCAAGTTCTTCACCGCCTTAACCAGGTATTGAACTCACACTCTTTTGGGTCCTGTCACTGGATCTAACTAACACCTTTATCCACTGTGCCATGTGTCCCCTTTATATTTCTTTCAGCTGCAGAAAGAAATATAAAGGGGAGACAGGCTGCCTCCTTAAGGTAAGGCTTCAAGAACATCAGAATGCTGTAACACGTGGGGAAGTGGAAAAATCAGGCATGGCTGACCACATATGGTGAGAAAAGGGAGATCACCGCCCTCTGTGGGAGCAGATTGAAATCATAGACAAAGAACATAATTGGAAAATTTGTAAACTTAAGGAATCAGCACATATGCTAGGCCACAAAAATCTCCTGAGCTGACCAAGCATACAAATGAATACAATATGGGAACCAGTAATAAGGAGTGCCAGAGAAAAGCGATAATAACAAAAATTGCAATATGAGCTCTGGTAAAAAAAAAAATGCAATGATAACAGCAAAAATTGCAGTATGAGCCCTGGTAAAAAAAAAAATGGTTGCTGAAGACATTAGGTTTATAATACCCAGAAATTCATACACAGATGTCCTCAAGCACAGTGGATAAAGGCATTGGTTAGATCCTGTGACAGGACCCAAAGAGTGTGAGTTCAATACCTGGTTAAGGCAGTGGAGAACTTGGAGAGTGGAATGAACAGGAGATATCTGATAACTGACATCCATTAGACATGGCGTGTGGAAGTAGAACAGTCTATCCCAATGAGCGAAATAAAGGGTTCAGTTTGACATTCCAACCACCTGAAACGTTGTGATAAATATGGCCCTTTAGTAAAGGGATTAAGCCCAGAGCTTTTGTAACGACTAATGCTAGTAGTAATGCATTACTAATGGAGGACCTGTTGATGTTAGTTTTAACCAATCAATGACTGGTTCCTGAGACACCATATTGTCCATCATTAGGACTCTCACTCTAGTTAGTAGTTGACTTATGGTCATTTTGTCCATCCATACAGCTTACAACAATTTCATGTATAGTCAAATTGCTTGGTCATGAACTCATGGCATATCTTTGTCAGATATAAATAAATGCAAGCTTAAGTTTTGCAAGGAAGACATTGTCTGGGTGTAAGTGTCATATTATGAACTGTTTGTAGGCCATGGAAAAGTCCATTGTGAAAGCAATCTGCAAAGCATGCATGCTTTGTTAGATGCCACACTTTTGTTCCTCCCTCAGCAAAGTCCCTGCCAGTTAAGCACAGTGGGAGGAATCATGTGACCGTCTTTATTCTGCACAAGTCACAGAGAAACTCCACTTTCTCAATCCATTCAATCATGAATTGACCAATTGCTGCATCATCAAACTTGGGGATCAACTGGTTTATCTGCTATTTCTTTAGAAACTGAATTTCTTATAGCAGGAAAATATTTGCAGGTTCAAAAATAATCAATTACAATGTTGTGCAAGAAACAAAATGCACTTTTTACCTCTCAAAAGCAAGACACACAAACATACATACATACATATATATATATATATATATATATATATATATATATATATATATATATATATATATATATAGCATAATGAGAAGCCACGTATACTTCCTTGATATGTATATAATATGGATAAAACAACTGAAAAGTTGCAAATTAAAAGAAAAAAATTGGGTGTTTTTTTTTTTTTTGTGAAAGCATTTATTTATATTTGATATTTCAGATCATCTCGATCCTTCCTCAGAAATTGATTAAAAAAAACACCCAATTTTTTTTCTTTTAATTTGCAACTTCTCAGTTGTTTTATCCATATTATATATATATATATATATATATATATATATATATATATATACACATACAAACTTCAAATGTTATTCTATTGTATACTCATATTTAAAATAGATACCCCATTTTTATTTTGTTTTAAAAAATAAAAATGGGATATTTATTTCATTATGAATATCCACTAGAATAAGATTAAAGGTCTGATTAAAAATAAATCCATTAATTCCTTAGAAATTGCGTTTGTTTTGGATATAAACCCCAGCAGATATAAGCTTTTGATAAAAATAATCGGAATGAGGAATGCTCTCTATGGCTGAATGACGTCCTGGGTACAACGTTAAACTGCATCCAACAGCAAGGCCTCTGATCTGGAGGTTTTGAGGAAGCGTGGAACCACCTCTTAATTGCTGGTGTTCCCAGGTCCACCCTGACCCTGACCCGGGGTGGTAGCACCTGTTGGGGGTCCCAGCTATGGGAAAATAGTGAACTTCCAGGTCTTTTCCAGCACATTGAAACAATGATGTTGCTAACTACACTTTTTTGAAACAATGATGTTGCCAGCTATACGTTTTTGAAACAATGATGTTGCCAGCTATATGTTTTTGATATATTTAGTAAATACTGGATCTGGCATTAAATAACCCATAGTGGTTGATATGCCATAAAACCCCAAACAACCAACCATGGCTGAATGATAAAGCATATCAAATCAGACAGTTGGTTTCTCCCTACAACAGTGGATGCAGGTTCGATCCCTGCTAGAGAACACATTTTCTTTTAAATTTCTGGAATGCATAGGTGTAATAAAAAAATAATAATAAAATGGGGCATCTATTTCAAACACGAATACCCACTGTAATAAAGTTTGAAGTAATGAAAGTATTGGGTTAAATATAAGACTATTAATTCTTCACACACACACACACACACACACGTACATTTACTTTCTGCTTTTTCTAGCTCTATGGATTTGAATTCCGTTTCATAGCCTATTCCCCACATGAGGTAAAAAGAAATTTTCTTTGATTATGCATCATATTGTTGAGTACAAATAAAATATATAGAGTTCTCTTTTTGTGGTTCAATTTTAATATTTTTATATTACTAGACCCACTTGGATTATATAGCAATGGATTTGTTATTTGTTACTTTATTGGGACCGATCTGAAATATCATATATATATATATATATATATATATATATATATATAAATACTTTCACAAAAAAACATACAATTTTTTTAATTTGCAACTTTTCAGTTGTTGTATATATATATATATATATATATATATATATATATATATATATAATTCGTGTGTGCATGCTTTCCTCAATATTAAACAAAACTTTGCATAAACTGCCAAGCTGTCTGTACAAGAGAGCTACAAACAAGTTATAGATTTTTTTTTTTTGTTTAGTTTTCATCACAGATAATATGTGCAGCACTGATGCAGTTTATTTGGTGCAGTAAGTTACTATTTTCCCCTTTACTGCATTCACTCAATCCCAATCCAAATGAAAAACAAAAGTAATTTTCTCAATATCATTTTCATGTCATCCATAATGATTTTAGCCTTGGAAAAATGCCCCATTTTTTATCTGAATAGACTTTATTGTTTCTATAATTCTAAAATCCATTTTTTTAGTTGTAATTATCATTACAAAATAAAAGCAAAATATACTTTAACTATAAAATTGTTTAAGCAAATTATTTCATAAAGTATAAAATAAAATGTTTTCTTTAATTTATGAATTCTCAAGTATTGAAAATATCTTTGTGTGTGTGTGATAGAGATACATATATATATATATATATATATATATATATATATATATATATATATATATGTGTATCTCTGTTATTTAACATTGAGCACTGCACTATAGAGTATTTATATGTATTTGTATATGACTGTGTGCTCGTACATCTAACTATATTTACCAATGTTTATATATATATATATATATATATATATATATATAGTTAGGTAATGAAATGTTTGGTAATCTGTATGGATAATCCTGAGGAGGATGTAATCCAGAGAGCTCAATGTAAAAACAGAGCAAATGTTAGTTTAATTAAAACAACAGACAACCTTAAGGGTCCATTGATTATATTTTATTTCCCCATGAAAGGGATTTTTTTTTCTGGTTCCTCAGATCAGATTTCCAAGCATAAAAGAAAATGGTTTAATAAATTTACATGTTATTTTTTTATATATATATTTATTTATTATAATTTTATCATATAGACAAAACCATTTTACTCACTACAAAGATGCAACTTGGTTTCAGTGCATTTCAACTGCACATCGACGGGTGAGGGTCGAAAATGGTTATGAACAATCCTGCTTGTAGGTAAGCCCGGATGTGAAACGTCACTTCCTTTTTTCCATTTGTTTGAGAAGAAAAATATACATACAAAAAATATATATATAAGTATCTGAGTGAAACAATAGTGGTTGTTGATAGCAGTTTGGTGATGGATGGACCGGGTGTTTAATGTTGACTGGTCTGTGGACATTTTTTCACTGATAAACATCGGTCAAGAGTTTAGGCACATCATCTCACAAGCTTGAGAGGTAGGAGAGGGAAGATAGAGATAGGGGATAATATTACATTTCAGTAGGTAAAAATTGTAGAGTTAGTTCTAGTAGTAATTCGGAATGTTATTTTTTGTTTTTTTATAAGATTTCTAAAGTTGAATTGCATTTATTTATGTTGAGGTTATCACTATTTATGTTGTAATCAAAGAATGTGTTTTGTGGATTAAAATTTAGGAGTGGTGATCTCCTCTAAGAAAGATAAGGGATGCTAATATAACCTTTTATAATCAACTTTTTGGAATATTCCTGGATCGTAGAGTGTGTAGAATAAATATGGATGTAAAACGATTTAAATGAAATTATTACCTGTAATATATATGGAAACAAAAATTAAGGATCATAAATATATTAGTGGAGAGGTACATAAGAGGATAGGGATTACATCGAAGGAGGTGATATATAATTATAAAAGGTTATGGAATTGAGAATTTAGCAAGATTAAGAACTTTACCTTGATGAAGTTCTTTTAGCAGAAAGAATGCGTTACATAAAAAAAATGATGTGCCTAAACTCTTGACCGATGTTTATCAGCGAAAAAATTTCCACGGACCAATCAACATTAAACACCCGGTCCATCTATCACCAAACTGCTATCAACAACCACTATTGTTTCACTCAGATACTTATATATATTTTTGTATGTATATTTTTCTTCTCAAACAAATGGAAAAAAGGAAGTGACGTTTCACATCCGGCTTGCCTACAAGCAGGATTGTTCATAACCATTTTCGACCCTCACCCGTCGATGTGCAGTTGAAATGCACTGAAACCAAGTTGCACCTTTGTAGTGAGTAAAATGGTTTTGTCTATATGATAAAATTATAATAAATAAATAATTATCGCTCTACTATCGGTATCGAGCTCTTTTTTTAATTAACGCTGCGAACGTTGGAATTTATATATTACTTTCGTTCTCATCGCATCAGTGATATATATATATATATATATATATATATATATATATATATAAACTGAAAGAAAAAACTTTTCTTTACTGGTGCATTTCACCCTCAGATATCCTTGATGACCAATTCCATTCCACTGCCCATGGATATCTTGTCTAGTTCATATTTTTAGTACTCCTCAGTTATTGCTGACCCTGTTTCTACTGTGTGACCAAATATACACTGCCCAACCCAGGGATTGAACTCACAATTACTATGTCCCAAATACATGAACCAGTGCTTAAATCCACAAATTTCTGGCATCCAATCAGCCAAGTTGTTCACCATCCTGGGTAAGACGATAAACTACATATGTGTCCTGGGTAAGATGACAAATTAAAGTCCAACAGCAAAGCCTCTTCTGATCATGAGGTTCTGAGGTGTGTGAAACCACCTCTTAATTGCTGGTGTTACCAGGAGCCCCTACCGCCACCTGGACCCAGGGTAGTAGCACCTGTTAGGGTCCTAACTATGGGCAAATAGTTAACCCCCAAACTGGGGTCAAAATATTATGAAAGTGTAAAAATAGGTTTTAATACCAGCAATACATTTTTGTAAAAAATTATTACCAGCACTGAATTTTTGAAGAAAAAAAAAATTATTACCAGCAATCCATTTTTGGAAAAAAAAAAAAAAAAAATATTAGCAGCAATAAATTTAAAAAAAAAATTATTCCCAGCAATAAAAATTTTGTCGGCATTAAATAACCCATTGAGGTGTTGATATGCCATAAAATAAAACAAAACAAAACAAACCAAACCAAGTTGTACATCTAGACATGTCAGATGACAGAAATTTCAAAAATTTAACGTTTAGTTTTTCTATATTTTTATCATTACCCCTCAATGAATTTATAAACAATATTTATGTTTGTATACCCCCCCCCCATATATTGGGTCGGTGCATAATTATCAGGCGTTTTTGCAGGCGTGTTATTTGTTAATAAAAATTGCTGTTTTGTTTACTTTATTTAATAAAATATTATTTTATTTTCAGGATAAAAAATGCGTATCGTTAATCATGCACTCTGGAATAATCATTTAAAAATGTTATTACTGAATCGTTTCTTTTTTCATGATATTGTTTAAAAACGCCTAATAATTATGCACCCAATATAATTCCTTTTAAGAAGAACTTTACCGTGATGAAGTTCTTTTAGCAGAAAGAATGCGTTACATAAAATTTTTTTTCACTTTGTTATTCAGTTACCTAACCAACAATTTTACATAAACATATACCTTTTTACGATCATTACGGTAACAAAGTAAGAGTGTGACTGTTGGGTAACCTCGTTAACCTATTTCCCTGCCCTAATTTCTATATAGTTCACTTAGAAAACAAAATCTTTGATAAATTTTGTCAAACGTAGGCTATTTTTTATGTATTGATGACACATTCACATGAATGAAAAGCCAGATGAAACACCTTAAAGAAACTTGAGGAAAACTATACTTTATATATATAAATTAACATAATAATAGAATACACCTTGATGTTTTCATAGGCTCTAATAGTCACAAATTAAGAACTTTATTAACTTCCAGGAGAGTGACTCATTGCACCTTCTCGGACTAACATTTTTCTGCTGACATGAAGCAGAAAGAGTATATTGAATCATCTGCTAAATCTGCAGCTAAGAAAGCTGGTTCACAATGTCGTACTATACTGTTTTTCTTGTCAGAATCTATCTTACATATTTATAAGTCTACAATTCGTCCATGCTTTGAATATTGCTGCTGCATATGGTTTGGTTCTCCTGCTATATATTTAGAGATTCTTGATAAAATCCAATGAAGAATTTGCAATGTTATTGGTCCTGACCTGGCATCTCACCTTCAGTCCCTTTCTGACCACCATAACATAGCTTCCCTGTACCTTTTCTATAAATACTTTAATGGTAATTGTTCAGATGAACTTTCCACAGACACTGAATTGTAAATATGGGGACTATTTAGTATTTACATAGAGACAGTGAGGTATTATGGTGGTTGTAGTAAGAAAGGTACGTATGAATGTGGTGTTTTGGTGTAAGGAATATTGTTCGTACGATTGGGTCAGTGTTTGCGGCTAGCTAAGTTATAGTTAAGACAGAAGAAGACCATCCTTTCCCCACATTTCTGTAATTTATACAGATTAAAATATAAATATCACTTTCCACTATGGTACCTAGACTGTATGAATTTAAGCAAAGTACTAGATTGGTGGCAAGGTTTCATCATTTTACACTTGGAATGGCTAGATATAACTGTAAGCACTTTGTCTACAGTTTGTTCTCTCGCACTTCTTGCTTGTGGAAATCTCTTCCAGTTTCTTGCTTTCCAGTCAACTTTGATCTTCAAAAATTTAAATGTAATGTCAATCGTTATCTTCTGCCCTATTAATTCTTGTTCTTTTATTGTCCTCTCTACTTAATAATTTTTCTCATATTCTCTAACCCTTTGTGTCCTAGTGGCTTTATTGCCTTTGATCTTTAAAAATGTAAATGTCAATCGTTATCATCTTAATTCTTATTCTTTTACTGTCCTCTTTCCTTAATAGTAGTTTTTCTCATTCTCTAACACTCAACCTTTTGTGTCCTAGTGGCTTTACTACCTTGCTTGGGGTGAAATGACTAGAAAAAAATGTTTTTGTCTACTCAATTTTCAAAGTAAATATCCTCGCAGATATAAAATAAGTCTTACAAAAATGAAATCCATGAAAGTCATTTCAATTTCACACACACTTTATAAAGAACTGAGCAGGAGAAAATGTTTAAGTTTCATCCACTGTTGTCAACGAGCAAGTAAAATTAGTTTTATAATATTTAAAAATACAAAAATAATGCAAGCAGCCATCCTTTGTAGAAAGAGAAATAAAAGCCTTTTTAATTTATTACTGTAACGAAATGCATCTTAAAAATAGAAGTGATGAAAAGTCACTTAAAATATAATTTGCTGCTATGTATCACTTAATGTCTGCAGTAAATATCTTGAATTTATTTCTTACAAGCTTAAAAGCCACCCTATCAGATGGCATTTAAGCTAACTTCTGTGGAGGGCTCTTGATTGGACCTTCATCACAATAGGTAGGGAGGAGTAGATCTGATAGGCAACAATAAAGTACAGGAGAACTCAAAATTAATCATTGCATTTAAGTATTGCATTAATATTTAAGCTTACCTTACAAAAGTTCAACAGTAATTCTTCTGCCGACATTTAATTTAAAAACAATTTGATGCACGTAGGTTCTTACTTTCTGTACAAACAACTATTTTTATTTCATGGGTGCCTTTCACTGGATTTCGTAATTTTGATTATTTCCAAGTTATAAAAATTATCGTACAAAAATATTTGTTTCAAAAAATTACGTAAAGATCATGAAAAACAGTAATGAAAACTTGGGACTCCCAAATTTCAGGATTGCAGGTCCGGATCCAGCCTGGAATGTTTTTAATTTGCTCACGGATTTGGCCCGATTCCAAAATGATATACGTTAGGCTACAGCCTCTAGCAGGAAAAGTTGAAAAAGTGTGACACACTGACATTCGCATTTATTAAATAGATTACATAAAGTTTAAAACATCTTTTTCTTTTTTTAATTATTTCACCCTCAACCACTAAGATGCAAGTGGTTACTGGGTTTGAAAGAATGAGGGAAAAAAAAAATCATTATTTAGGAGAGAGGACAATAAAAGAAACAAATTCCAGGAGACAGAAGATAATGTTTGACACTATATTTAAATTTTTAAAGTTGATTAGAAAGCAAGAAGCCAGAAAAGAGTTCCACAAGCAAGAAGTGCAAGAAAAACTCTTATGGTTACCTCTAACAATTTCAACTGTTAAATTATGAGACCTAGCTGCCAATCTAGTACTGTGCTTAAATTTGTAAAGTTGAGGTACTAAAGAAGAAAGTTCATCAGAACAATTACCATGAAAATGTTTATAGAAAAGTCATAACGAAGCTACATGCTATATCGTGGATTATACGATATAAACAACAAAGTAATCCTGAGTGGAAAGATTACAATAACACAAGAAATCAGGTAACAAATAACGATGGTTTATTGTACGTAAAGTACACATGAGCAAGAGTTCGTAATACTAAGGAAAACAGGAGATAAGTCACGGAGGTTCGTAAGGGTCGCCTTCGCTCTCTCTGTCTCACTTTCCTTTTCTTCAATAGCTCGTCAGTCTTTTATAGACTGACCAATCCATGTCGGGGTGTGCCAGGTTGTTCCACTATAACACTACATTATGGTGGTGGGAAAGTGAGTGAAACTGAGATGCCAAGTCAGAATCAATATCATTAGGACATAGCCCAATCAACAATGTGGGATATCAAAAATGTATGTAAAGGCAAGTAAAAAAGTTGATTTTTAAGGCATCTCCAATACTAATAATCTCAAAAGAACATCATTGGTTATACAACTACCACACTTTCTTGTAGGTAAACTTGCCACTTACCAAAACAGTGAGATTCATACATATATCAATCATCACAAGCAACCAAAATATGACTAGTGACATACCCCACCACCAATGTTAATAGATAACACTAAAAACAAAACCCAAATACTTATACAGGGTTTCGATTTTTATTATTGATATGTACTTTTACTATCACTATTCCACCACCAGTCTCTTTTAAAGTCATTTGCCAAACTAACTAAATATTTTTGGGGGTTAGTAGGTGTGAATTTAACAATTACTGAATGAAGTATAAACTTTGCAATTTTTGTTCTAAATATATTTCAGAAGTTTGGCCAGTCTGCATGTTGTGTATTGACAATCATGAGGGGATTGTCAATGGTCACGAATTAATGCAGTCAATACTGATAAAATAAGGCTGCTATAATAACTGTACCAAAAAGTTTGAGGAATTTCAAGAAAGCAACCTAATAAAAATTTCAGTAGGAAAAAAAAATATTAGGTATATTTCTTATATTCCTTTTTCAATTGGTATTACCCCCCCCCCCTGCAAAGCAGCAAAGCCACTAAGATCCAAGAGGTTACAGGGTGTGGAAGAATTCGGAACAGAAACACTAATAATGAACGAAAAGAGGCTATCAGTTGTACAGTAGATAGCAATTGACATTGTATTTAATTTTTTGCAGATCAAAGTTGGCTGGAAAGCATGGACCCAAAACTGAGTTCCACAGCCAAAAGTGCAAGAAATTGTTATAATTATACAACATTTTTTTAAAAGTTATAAGTGTGTTATTTTTAGTAATTCAAGTAAAACTAAAAAAAGAAATCTAATTCCCATTTATCATATAAAATTATAATTGCTATATAAATCATAATTTTTATTATTAAATCAGAAGTTACATATATAAATCATATAAAGCTTCATATAGTTGCAATTTAATATCTTCACCCCTTTTTTAAAAATCTTAAAAATATATGTAATAAAATATATAATTTATTTTTTGTAAAAAAAAATAAAAAAAAAATAAAATAAAAAATAATAATCATAATAAAAAAAAACGTCTGTGCATAAAAACTTGGAAATTATCTGTAAGATTTGAGGATGTGCTTATGAAAATGTATTTTAAAACCAATGTGTGATTCAGCTTATGAACAATATTAAATAAGAAAGATTTTTTTTTTGTGTGTGTGTGTATAGGAAAGAAATAAAAAATCATGGGGCTAGGGGATGTCGTGAAGAGAAGTGCCCTGTTCCCTTGTGTTAGAAGTGCATGTACAAAAAACAAAACAAAAAACGGTCTAATCTCTGTTGAAAGCTGGTTTCATGTTTCAGGCTTGTGGCAGGGGGGTTGCTTTCCTAATTGCTTCAGTGTCATTGCAACTTGAACCAGAGAGGCAAGATTAAGTTGATGCTTTTCCCTAATTAGTCTGCCTGATCAAATGCGTCATGCTAACGATGACCTTATTTTAGTGGGGATGAAAAGATGAGGTTATGAGACTCTTGTTTGAAACTGAACCATTTCCAGTTTTGAAAAGCTGATATCTTTTGCATTACATTTCTGCTGTCAGGTTGAAACTTCTGTGCCAGTCGCTGAGCTCTCTCTCTCTCTACACCCCATCTTCTGGTAAATCAGTCGCCTGGCAAAGTTAGACAATGTATTAGCTCACTTCCTAACATTCAAATTCAGAGATAAAAAAAATGTTTTCTTTTTGATTTAATAAAATTAGCAAAACAACAACAAAAAAAAAAAAAAAAAGCACCATCTCCTTGACAACATTGAATAAATCTCTATAGATCTATTGTTCACTTAATTCAGTGTAAGTTTACATAGGGCAGTGGATGGTACAGATTTCTTAGTTAACTGACCCCCTTTTTAATTATTTTGTTTCTATCACGTTTGAGTGACAAGATATATTACTCTACAGCAGTTTTATCTACTTGCTATTAGTGAAATATTTTTCAGAATAGGACAGTTTGTAAATAAATAGATTTCTCTTGAACAGATGTCTGTCTGTTCCTTTGTGACATTGAGAGATAAAAATGGCTGACTCTGTAGATACTGTTATGAGGAGGGGTACTGTTTCCGTGTGCCATATCCCTTCAGGATGGAGGTGATCATAGTTCTTCATAATTTCCTGTCCATTGTAGTTCTTGATAAACTTTGTCTTTTTGTTATCTTTCTTAAACTTTGTTCTGACATTCATTTACTCTTGCTAGATAGGTTATGTTTTGTTTTCCTCAGTCCCTCTAGCCTTCAATATGTCCTGTGAGTAGCAAATTTTCCAAGCCTTTCTTCATTACGTGTCCTACAAATTTCAACTTGTTCTTTCTGATTTTAATTATAAATGTTCTTTTTTGTTTCCATTTTCTCTAAAATGTCATGTTCAATCCATGATATTCTCAGCATCCTTCTGTAGAACCACATTTTTGTTGCTGCAAGTCTATTCATTTTTGAGGAGCTTGTCCAGCATTCACTGCCATATAGGTGAATTGATATTGCATAACAGTTCAGTACTATTTTTTTCTTTGTTTCTAATGAAATTTTCCTATTAATGAAATACTATAAAAAGCTGATTTCTAAATCTTACTCGTGGAATAAAATGTAATCCATTCGCCATGTGTATTTTCTTGTTGCAAGCCCAGCTAAAAATAAAAAAAAAATTATTAAAAAGAAATGATTTTAAATGCTGATTTTTTCAAATCGGTCCTCCATTTTTTAAAATTTTATTTTTATATATACTAAAGTTTATCCAATACAAGACTCAAGATGAGGTAGAGAGATAACAATTGGCCCTTTTGTTAGAAGAGGTTGAGCTCAGGGAAGCATCCATTGAGAATCTGTTCCACAAAGTAGCAGCTCTTGGAGAAAAAGCTACCTGAGAGGAACTTTCTCCTTGTATTTAGAATATGGAGGAAATGATTTTGTTCCATGGACATATCATGGTGTGTACTAGCTGCAAAGGCTTGAACTGATGGAACTAAGGAATGGCGCTCATCAGAACATTTGCTATAGAAATAGTGATAGACTTGCAATGTTGTGTCTATGGGAAAGACACTGTCAAGTGGAAAATAAGTCTTCCTCCACAATTCTGTGTAAACAATTTTGAATTCTGTTAAGTCTGAAAAGTGAGGGTTGTGTAGTTCTACTACAGGTATGACAGTAATACTCCATTTTTTTTTTTTTATCTAATCTTACTCTGAGGTATGGCTGGGGAGTCAGGTACTTTCCTTAACTATATTTTAATGTCTTTAATGGTGGATCCTGTATATATGAGTTTCGCTTGCGGTTTGGAATAAACTTTAGTTCCAATAAATGATCAAAGCATAGAACCCCATTGAGAATACAATCATTCGTAATGATTGGAGAAAATGATTGAGTTCTGCTATTCTCCCCAGCGCCTAATACAACTTAACTAAATATAGGAACTAAGTTATATTAAAAGACAAGCTTGCTTACCAAGGTGGTGCAGAAAAGTTTTCCGTTTGACTAAAAAGGGACTCCCTACCAAAATTTTGGAAAATAGGTGAGGCCAAGAAGTTTAAAGCTTGTATTAGAACTTTAAAAATCTCTGTTAGTATAGTAAGTGTGAGGTACAATCAGTATACAGTTTCAATTTAGCAGAAATGACAATGGGATAGGCATGAATCCATTTCTCCCTATCAAATTGCCAAATATCCAAAATAAAATTGTCATTTGCAATGTATGGCAATTGACAGAAAAGAATTGATTAGTTAGCCCTTTTTGTAAAACACTCTCCAATAATTGCAATATGAACCAGGTAGTGATAGCAGTAAAAAGCTGTTACACCTATTGTCAATCTTGCCAGTGGCTAATTACACACTAAAATCCACTGGAATTCATTGATTTTTGGATTAGTTTATCTCATAGTTGATTTATAAAAGAAGAATTTTATTTATATCGTCCCCCCCAGATGAAAATTTTGACCACATCTCTACAGCCATTTCTGTCGTCCATTACTCGACCTAGTTCATTCCAATTCCAGTGTTGTCTATGAGTTGATCGATGAAGATCCTTGCTGGTCTACTCCTGAATCTTTTTCTGTAACTTGAAAACCATCAGAATTTCTTGTTTACTTCTCCAGCAATGTCCACTAAAGTGCACATGCCTTTCAAAGGTTGTATTTGTACTCCTGGGTTGGTTCGCATATAGTTAACATTTGAAGTACATGTTGTATTTAGCACCGCTCTTGATATTTAATTCGTATAAGAGGACACTTTCTACAAATGGCTGAAAAAGCTGCACTTTCAGAATGTTTTGACTTCCACATGATATTCATTCTTGATAGTGTTGTCAATGTCACTGCAATTCTGATACCTTTGTCCCTTGTGAGGAGTCCAACCAGGATCCCAGAGACACATGCACATATACATTTACACACACACACATGCACATATACATTTACACACACACACACACACACACATACACATGCACATATACATTTACACACACACACACATATACATTTACACACACATGCACATATACACTTACACACACACTACAGTTCAAAAGTTTGAAGCCACCCCCAGAATTAGCATGGGATGAACTTAACAGAAGAGTGACAAAAAATGAAAAAGCTCTTGAGTCATTGAAAAAAAAGAATGGAATCAATTATCAAACTTATACTTTGAGAAAATTTTGCAACAAATGCCAAAAATTTGTGCTGCAATAATCAAGGCTAAAGGAGGATATTTTGATGAGAGCAAAATTTAATCATAAAATGCTTTTTCTCTTTTTGTCATCACAAAATTTCTAATAAAAAATATCATGTCTCACTTTTTTTTCAACCATGTATAATAATTTTCTCTTATTTAAAGTTCAAAACAACCACTTTTTGGGCCAATCTAAAAAATTACTACGGGTGGCATCAAACTTTTGATCTGTAGTATGTATGTATGTATGTATATATGTATGTATGTGTGTGTGTAATATATATATATATATATATATATATATATAATGAAGAAATATAGTCTTAAGATGTGCTATATTTATGGGATGAAGTGCTCAATATTAGAGATAGAGCGTGTGTAAATATAAAAGTGAACATAGAAGTCAACACTTAGAGGTGACAGTCTGTTCATATCGTCAGGTGGCCTGATGATTGCATCTAGCATGAAACAGACTGTTGCCTCTAAGTGTTGATCAAATGGGATTTCTATTCAAATACTGGTATCCACTAAAAATTTAAAGCAATAAAAATATGTACTAGAAAAAATAAAATCCATTCATTCTTTATATATATATATATATATATAAAGACATTTATATGTTTAACGTTCTTTTTATAGATACAAGTATTTAAGCAAATGCTCTGTTTTAATAATAAACAGTATTAAATGACATTTACCAGCCTGAATGTCCAAGAAATTTTCATAGAAAATTTTCGTTTTCCGACAGGAATTGAACCTGTATCCCATACAGAACCGTCATTTCGCGTGACGTGCCTTAACCGTTCGGCCACAGAGAAGCGTCTGGTTAGCAAGGTTGATTTTACTATCTTTTAAACTTAAATCTTCCATGAATCTCTTCTATTCATATCATATATTCCGTATAGGATACAGGTTCGATTCCTGTCGGAGAACGAAAATTTTCTATGAAAATTTCTTGGACATTCAGGCCGGTAAATGTTATTTAATACTGTTTATTATAAAAACAGAGCATTTGCTTAAATACTTGTATGTATAAAAAGAACGGTAAACATATCATAAATGTCTTTAAATAAATTGTCGGACTTTGTCCAATTCAAATATATATATATATGCCAAAACTTGTGTATATATTTATATGGTCAGATTTTATTCTACAAGTCAATGTAATAACAATAAGATTGGTATTAACCAAATGATACTAGTAGAATCCAGGATATAATTATATTTATGAGTAATATCACATGACTTTGAGTTTATAATATCTACTATTAAACTTGTTTTTTGTAGAGAGGGGTCTGGTTTTATTATCCAAGTAAAATGCAACAATAATATTTTATTTGCTTTTAAATAAATTTGTAAGATATAGAAGAAATAAATATTGGATTAGCACAATAAGCTTTAGAACTGAGTAAATTCTTTTTGTTAATATGTGCTGTTTGACATTGATTAGACTTGATCTTGGATTATAAGTTGTTTTACTGTTTCAACTTTACCACCTTAAAAAAAAAATCACCTTACAATATCTTAAAATAATTGTGTGTGTGTTTATATACACATGCACACACAGGTTAATGGTCAGAGCTGGATCAGACCAGGGGACAGTAGTATTAAATAGTGCTCAATACCCGTGAGAAAAAAAAAATCAGTAAAAATAAAAATAACATGTAGAGCTTTTAGCTTAAAAAATCAGGAGGTCAATTAAAATATGTGACCATGGTTTCAACCTGATGGTCTCTTCAGGCGATACTTTTAAAATGACCGCTTTAATGCTTTATTTAAAAAAAACATAAAGAACGCTAAATAATTATCTTTCAAAAAAAAAAATAACAGGCGTATAATGATTGAAAGACAGGACATTTGGGTGTAATGGGAAGGGAAGTGGAAAAGTCGGTGAAGAAATGAAAGGAAAGGAACAGGAATGTAAGTGTATTGTAAATGTATATAGTAAAAAGGGAAGTTAAATATGTAACTTTATTATTATGGAGGATTGTGGGGGGGGCACGTCTAATGAGTAACAGTGGGTTTTTTTATTTTAGATTTTTTTTTAACCAACTTCATATTCATTTAATAAAAATTGTTTTATAGGAGGCTTAAAATTTCTGATTTTTGGTCTAAAAGATTTTTTGGGTCTGGGAATGTCATCATTGCTAATTTCTCATATTGGCATAGTGTGCAAATGCAGGTATAATTGTTGTTTTTTCTTTCTTTTTTTTAAAAATTGTCCACCTTATGACTGGGTGCCTGTTATTTTTTTAAAATTTCACATGTGACTGGCAAGTTTGGAGTATCTAAGGTTTGGTAGCTTAAAACCCAGTGTAATTGTACCATCTGTGCTTGAAACGGCCTTTTGTGCAGCCTATATAAGTTTTAATTTGACCATTTAGATTTGTTACTTCTGCTTTATAAATAATAGATTCCATTTTGCAAGCTCCATTTAATGGGCATCTAATTTTATTTCTACAGTTGCATAAATTACTAGTATTTTGCGGCACGTTGGTTTTGAGGTTTTTGTTATTTTATCTTTTTACTATTGTATCTATTGCTTTAATTTGACTGTATTTTTATTAAATATCTTATGTAGTTCTGAATTTTTGAGGAAGTGTTTAGAAAGCAACTTGAAAAATAATTTACCTATATTACATTTCACTTTTAAACCAAATAATATTTTTTCTTTCTCTCAAAATGGTTTTCGTATGGTGTTTAATGTGTTGAGGTTTAAATTCTAGATTTGCTTTGTGGCCCTCTGCCTTTAGGTTTATCTCATATTCTTTTATTTTCCCTCAAAAATTGTCTTACAAGAAGAGTTTTTGGTTAGCCTAGATGCTATTCCATTGGAGATATGTTTAATTATATTTGGGGGGTGGTTGGATTTAATATTTATGTATCTTAACATTACGTTAGGTTTTATGTACAGGGAGACACTGCCAGTGAGAAGGTTTAATTCAATGTCCAGATAGTTAACAATTTTTTTTATATTTATGTCGACTTAACTTAAAAAGTGCTTTTCTAACAGTGTCATTGGTCCTTTTTTGTTTAGTGCTATCATTAGGCCATCATCTCTATATAGACTGATCTTGATTGTTAGTTTTTTGTTTATATAGACGATCTTGTTGATTTCATATAAAATATGCAGAACTATTAGTTCAGAAATTTCAGCACCATCAAGGGAACCTTGTGGTACATCAAATCTGTCTTTTTTTATTTTTATTTATTTATTTATTTTTTAATCCAGGTTGTTCCATTGTGGAATAAAATGGATTTGCGGCAATGTAAAATTATTTCTGTTTGATCTGGTGTTATTGCTGCAGAGTCTCCATTGGACATTTTTCTGATATAGATTGATAGAAGTTCTTAATGTCATATTTTATGAATACATGTTTATTTTTATTGTTGATTTTTATGGAACCAACAAATGCACTCACTTGCATCCTTCCATTGATTTGCTTGTGTTGCATATATTTTCAAAATTTTTTGATTTATTTTACCCAATTCAGTTTTGGTAGGATTTATGAGAAGAAAAGAAGGATTGTTAGGGAATTCTTCCTTGTAGTCCTTTATGATAAGAAAAGTTTGCTTACAGTCAATTACATGAACCTTGTTACTTATCCCTATTTTGCTAGTGATATTTTTTTCTTTCTCATTTAAATTTTTAATGTACAAGTCTAGTGTTTTTTGTAAATTTTGGTTACCTTTTCATTCATGTTTTTTCCTGTAAGATTCTGAGTTCATGGCATAAATATATATATATTTTTTTTTTTTTGTTTTTTGTTTTGTTTTTTTTTTGTTTTTTTGTATTTGGTTGTTTTTTGTTTTGTTTTTTTTTGTTTTTTGTATTTGGTTGTTTTTTGGTTGTTTTTTGGTTGCTTTTGTTATTTGGTTGTTTTTTGGTTGCTTTTGTTATTTGGTTGCTTTTGTTATTTGGTTGTTTTTTGGTTGCTTTTGTTATTTGGTTATTTTTTGGTTGCTTTTGTTATTTGGTTGTTTTTTGGTTGCTTTTGTTATTTGGTTGTTTTTTGGTTGCTTTTGTTTTTTGGTTGTTTTTTGGTTGCTTTTGTTTTTTGGTTGTTTTTTGGTTGCTTTTGTTTTTTTGTTGTTTTTTGGTTGCTTTTGTTTTTTGTATTGTTTGTTTTTGTTTTCTTTGTTTGTTTGTTTTTGTTTTCTTTGTTTGTTTTTGTTTTTGTTTTCTTTGTTTGTTTTTGTTTTCTTTGTTTTTGTTTTCTTTTTTTGTTTTTGTTTTCTTTTTTTTTTTTTTTTTTTTTTTTTTTTTCTTAACTTCCATAGTTGAGTTTTTGGAAATTGCTATTTTTAATGATGGTAAGCATATCTTTTTTTAAGTTAGTTAACCCTAACCCCTTCCTTGATAACAAGTGGGCATTTGTTGGTTTAAAATTTATAATTATTTGTGGCTTCTTTTTTCTTCAAATATTTATTTAAGGAGAACAATGCCTTCTATCTCTTTCTTCAATTTTTTTATAACGGTATTAACAAGTATTCCTTTTTGTTTGAAATGGGAATAATTTTTAGCCAGTATGGTATCTTGAATTCTTCCATTATGGTTAGATCTCCAGGTAAATGATGATTGTCCTGCGTTATGGACATAATTGTGCATTCAACAATATTAGTGTGGTAATAGATTAATACACACACGCACACACGTATTGCCTGTAAGGGGATGTATTTTGGAAGGTGGCGTATGAAAGCGAAGACAAATGCACTGTAAATGGAAATGCTCAACAATAAAGCAGCAAGAAGAGTTAATACATAAAGGTTAATGGTCAGAGTTGAATCGAACCAGGGTTAGGGTTAACTCGTATTAAAAATCACTCAATACATGTGAGAGAAAAAAAAAAAATGAGTAAAAATAAAAAAAACATCTAGAGCCTTTAAGTTTAAAAATCAGGAGATCAATTAAAATACGCAACCATGGTTTTGAGATATATATATATATATATATATATAATATATATATATATATATATAGCAGTATAACCATCTTCAACTGGGTCTTTCATTACTGGGAACTTTTGCTGTTCAATTGGAGCAGCTTAAGTTTAAAGTCAGCCCACCTGAAAATCAATATTAGTAAAAACAATTGGGTGCAACTGAGGCACATCACCAAATGGGGAGTGGGGGTGTGTGTAACAATTTGAGTTGGGGGTGACCCTGAAAAGGGCTGTTTTTGCGTTCTCAGTCTTGTTTCAGCCTCGTGCACAGAAGCGTTCAGGTATGTACTTCTCAAAAGCTGATGGTTACGTTGATCTTCACGCGGTGGCTCTGATTGAAGCATTCCAAGAGGCATTTTGAGACAGGCAAATTGAACTTTCTGAAACCAATTCATTATCTTTTAACTGCATGCTGGACCTGGCGGCAACCGTTTTGCGACCTAGGCAGGTTCTTTTCTTTAGTTTTAATTTAGTTTTCATATAATTCTTCACCTAACTAATGTTTTCATTTGTGAAGCTTACTTAAAAGCTGGTACTTTGGTGACTTTGATATGTTTTTCCTCTGTTTACCTTTGAAATGCATTTTTCAAATATTTTCTTGTTGGTTGCTCCACTTTTCTCGCTTGTTTAACTTTTCATTTCGCTCAAATCTCCCTTTCTGGCATTCTTAAAAGCAGTTTTTTTTTTTTGGTTCTCATGTCAATGTTTTTAATTTCATTTTGTCTTGTTCTTTGATTTCCATTCAACTTTTTTGAAATTTCTAATACTGTCTTTCTGTCACTTAATAATTTTACAATGTTTCTCTTTCAAGGTCATGTCATGGTAATTTTTACATATCTTAAAATAAAATTTTATATAAATGTACATTTGATGAAAAAAAACTAATGAAAGTTCCTTGTTGATTATATTTTTATTTACTACTCAATATTTCTAAATTTTTTTTATTTCTGGTTTAAAAAGAATTATTATTAGAAATATCAAAGTAAATAATAAAAAAAAAAATCAGCACAAAAAATTGGTTTTTAATTATTAATAAAATGTGAATAAATGAAAAATTGCTTCCCAAATACACTCAATTAAAAGATACATACATACATACATACATACATAGTACAGCTGGTCACTTGGATTCAAGGATACCTGTCTACTAGGGCAGCTAGCCAATCCCTATTGCATACATTTACTCAGGCACATTTGTGTTTATTCAACAGCCACAGAGCCCACCTGCACCTATGCTGATCAAACCTGAGTTAGTTTCTGGGAAAGAGCGTGTTATCTAGCATGATCAACCATTTGAACAAGGCCAGCACGCTCAAGCCATTGGCCATGGTGACTTGTGACTTTCTGCTAGTACTGCTATCGACTTCCCCCAAGGGTTCTATCTATCCATTTTCACTCACAAGGCTTGGTTCAACCTGTGGTATAGTTTTCAGGCACTTTTCAAAGGTGCCACACACTGGGATCAACCCCTCCAGTCCAATAACATTAGGAAGTCTCCTCGACAAATCAACCCTGGTGAAATTCAAACGCGGGTCTCATGGTCATAATGGAAACATTCTTATCATTTGGACACGTGCCCATAGATTCATTTCAGTTTGTCTGATGATTGCAAAAGCGTGAAACCCAGGGTCACAAACTTACAGCAATCCAACTAAATAATATATATATATATATATATATATATATATACATATATATATATATATATATGAAGAAATATAGTCTTAAGGTGTGCTATATTTATGGGATAAAGTGCTCAATATCAGAGATAGAGCATGTGTAAATATAAAAGTGAACATTGAAGTCAACACTTAGAGGCGACAGTCTGTTTTACCATGACGTCCAACAATTACAGCATAACATCAACAAACAAATTCCTCCATATCTTAAAAGCAGCACATCCCATGGATAGGACCCAAATTTCGCTCAAAGTTGAAAATATTTTTATCAATGTCTCAATTGTAAACACTCAACCTAATTATTGACTGGATCTACACAAAATTAGGCTTGCAACTCTTTGGAAACTACATCATGCTTGTACCTTGAAATCTTCATTCTACGAACATAATGGCAATACCTATGTCCAAACTAATGGCGTCAGTATGGGAAATCCATTAGGTCCTGTTTTCTCTAACCCTTGCATGTTACATATTGAAAACAATGTATGGGCGTGTGGCCGAGCGGTGAGAACGTTCGCATTCTGACCATGAGACCCAGGTTCAAATCTCACCAGGGTTGATTTGTCAGGAAGGAGACTTCCAGATGTTATCGGAATGGATCAAGGTCGATCCCAGCATGCAGCACCTAGATAACATGGTCTCTCCCAGAAAGATATAAATTAGCAGGGAGTTAAAAAAAAAAAAAAAAAAAAAAAAAAATTCATAAATAGACCACACTAAAATTTAACTTCCCAGAGACCTAGCAACTAAAACACACAAAGTAAATATTAGTCAACAACAATTTTCCCAAATACATCATCGATAAACAAATAAAATTATTCTTATAAAAAAAAATATGACACCAGTAATAAAACTACCACACAACAAAACATCAACATATTTTACTGCAACCAAATGCACAATAACTATATAAGCAGGACAAATTTGCTGTCTGAAGATTCCCGAAACACCATCCTTTTGCTGCAAATTCCAAAAAGCATACAAAGTTTTAATATATTAGAGAAAATGGAAAACTGCAAACCTTATTGTCACTAATCAAAATAACCCATCAAATCTAAACTAGTGATGACAGATATAGTGTATCAGTTTCACTGTCCATGACAAGACTGTGTTTCTTGTTATAAATCAATTATCTATATTGAAAATACTACCGCATCCTTGAGTAGATACCTCACATATCACTTACCAGATCAAAGTGCCATAAAAAAATAAAATCTAGTCACTGATGATTTACAAGATGCCTTAATAAAAATTCTGTTTGAAAACAAAAAGACTATATTCAAATTACTGGGGACATCTCGCTGTGAGAGAGGCCCTGTATATAAAACATCATGCTCCCACTATCAACCTCACCTTATGCAACAGGGGTTGAAAGATTTTTTTAATTTTTATAAAAATAATAGAAAAACACTCACTTGAATTTCAGCCGAGCCCAAATATGAAAAGATTTGAATAAATGCTCCTACTAGTAGTTAAAACAACACCAAAACATCTTTTACAGCCAAACATGAAGTGGAATTAACAACACCCAAAAACAAACCCCTTTGAAAATGACTAAAGAAGTGGCTAAAAGCATTTGGGACAATTGCTAATGCCAACAAATTTTGCAGTCCCTGACTTCCATGAAATGGAAAAATATAACAATACTGGAAAAACTAATTAAAAAAAAAATAATTAAATTTTCATTGTCCATTATATTCAACAAAACAGGCTGATGAATGGACATGTTTAAAAAAAAAAAAAAGTTGGTGCCCTATATATATATATATATATATATATATATATATATATATATATATATAGTGATGTCAGCAAACACTCATTGCCACTTTCGTAATGCTCGTTGTAGTAGAGACTTTGTAATCGCAGATACAACTATAGTAATGCCGTTGATCAATGCTGGTGTCAGACAACTTTGAATAACACTCACACTAATAGTACTTGCCCAATAATACTTGCTCAAAAAGTAACCACCGAAAATATCCTGCATAGTGTTTTATTGGATTTTATAAATTTTGAATTTAACTTTACTATAGTCATAACTCTTATTTTCTGATAATGTTGTTTATGGTCGACCCTACTTTCCAGAAAAGAGCACGTTTATACAGTAATAAAAAAATTAAAAATTATTTTTAAAATATTGGTGTTTAACAATTTGTATTAAGCTTTTCCATTTATGATTATTAAATATAGTTTTCACTTAATATCTTCAAAACTGCTGAAATTAATACAGAATTTGAAAAAATTTAAAACTTAAATTTTTCTCAGTAAAATTTAAAAAAAAATTAAAACAATTCTGGTAAAAATTCATTATTCATTGAAAATTTTTTTTTCCTTTAGATATTAGTGTCCTGATAATATCTAATTCATAAAAGGAATTAAAATCTTTTCTAATTAAATAATGTTATAGTTTTGTTGCATTTTTCATTTTATGATTCAGAGTAGATGAAATTGATGATTTACATTCTCCAAGGAGTCCTGATTTTAACTAATATAAATAAATATGAAAATCATGGAATTTAAATTTCTCAATTTTTTATAATTAAATGAAGGTTAACATAAAAGAAAAATTTACCAAAGCTGTCTTAAAAAAAAAAAAATAGTTTAAAAAATAATTTTATTCATTTGTGAATAAGTCCTGAAACCTTCATTGAAATCCAATGATTATTTGATTTTTGCAAGAATTTTCAAAACAATGTTTTTTACTGCAAAAAAAAAGTAAATTTCCAATACTAATGTTATCTAGATTAAAAGATTAAAAAAAATTGAATAGGATAATTACAAATAAATACTTTGTCTTTTTTCTTAATAAGAACATAAACATTTTGGCAAGAAAACTTTATCAAGTTTGGGGCCTTTTACATCAAGCTATGGTCTTTTTTAGAAAATGTTTGGAGGTACAGAAAGGCGTACACAGTGGCTTTATATATAATGTAAATTTTTTTTCTTTTTTTTATAAAACTCCTTTTCAGCCCTCTTTAAGTTTCAAATTAACACCTCATTCTACATATAACCTGAATTTTAATGTCATAAAGTTAATATTCATGTTTAATTTTATAAAACCTCTTCCTTTTAAGGCTAATACCTTCCATACCCCTCTGACCACTGTCTCGTGCTTTTTGTCTGAATGAAAAATTGAAATGGATAAATTCTGTATTAATTTTTCAATGGCTGTCAAAGTTAAATTTCTAATTCCGACACAAACTCAATCTATACACCAGGGTTGAATAAGACTGATGTAGTTTTCATCAGTTGAAATAGATCTATCCCCCCCCCCATATGAGGTAATTTGGGATTTTGTTGTGTAATATTATTTATATGCTTTGTTATAATAAATACATGAAGCTCTTTTTGTGGATCAGTTTTAATATTTTAGATTACTAGGAGCCACTTGGATTATATACCAATGGATTTATTACTTTACTATATATATATATATATATATATAAAAATATATATTAGTGCTTTATTTATATCCAGGGTGTGATGAATAAATTTTCATCTAAATTACACAAAGATGAAAACAACATTGACATTTCATTTTAATAGATATATTTACCAAAATTACACAGAAATATCTTGAAATACTAAAAAGTAAATTTGTTCAATAAAATTGTCATTGACATCAACCACACCCTCCAGACAACTTTAAGAATCTCCTGGATGGTCTCCTTGTTTCAGTTGGTGATTGCTGCCATAATCCTTGCATTCAGTTCATCTTAGGTGTTACAAGGAGTTTGTTGGTCTCTCCCTCAATGAAGTGGGTGCAGCCTGGGAATTAAGTGACCAGATATAAAGAGTGATGTGGTCACAGAAATTGCCTGACAACCAATGACTGGGTTCTCTTGCTTGTGTGGCATGGTGCAGTGTCCTGTTGCTAGGCACAGAGTCTTCCAGAAGCCACTATCTTAACCCAGGACAGAGCTATCTCTTTTAAAGCACTTGATGTAGGCTTCCGGGTTGAGTCTGAGGTCCTCACCAACAAATTTGGGAATTCTTTTCTTATTAGAATGAACAGATTGAATTTTTTGAGTTGCCGTACCTTCATAATCACCATTAGACTCATCCAGCTCTTTCCAAATCCTCTGCATTGTCCTCCGATTGACACCGAAACCCTCTCAAATGTTCGTATTGGAGGTTCCGGTGCAAATGCCAAGAAATACATTGTTGTTTCTGAATTTCTGGCGGAATGAATTGTCACAGTGCTCAACTCACCTTACTATACTGTGCAGTCGACAAAAACAAGCAACATGCATACACAAGACTAAAGATATAAAATAAATAATATACCCATCACACCCTCTATATATATATATATATATATATATATATATATATATATATATAAAACCACTTGAATGAAAGTGAACGTTCGAGTAGTTAGAATGTTCGCTTTCTGATCGCAAAACCCAGGTTTGAATCTCACCATGGTCAATTTGTCAGGGAGGAGACTTCCTGTTATTGGACTGGATTGAGGTCAATCCCAGTGTGCTGCACCTTTGGAAAATGCCCGAAAACCATACCACGGGTTGACCCAAGCCTTGTGAGTGAAACTGAGTAGACAGAGCCCTTGGGTGCCATCAATAGCTGTGCTAGCATGAAGCCACAAGTCATCGTGCCCGAGGGCTTGAGTTTGCTGGCCTCATTCAAATTGTTGATCACACTACATAACATGCTCTCTCCCAGAAACTGTAACTATGGCCTGCTCATCATAGTTGCAGTATAAATCACATGTTGGCTCTGAGGGTGTTGAACAAACACAAATGTGCCTGAGTGAGTGTCTGCAATAGGGATTGGCTAGCCACCCTAGTATACCTGTGTCCTTGAATACGAGTGGCCAGATATATATAAAGGCCTGACTTCATTTAGCATGAAAGTTTGTCGCCTCTAAGTGTTGACTTCAATGTTCACTTTTATATTTACATACACTCTATCTCTGATATTAAGCACTTTCTCCCATAAATATAGCACACCTTAAAACTATTTCTTCTTTTATTTATATATATATATATATATATATATGGAAAACTTATTTTAGTTGAATGTATTTTGTCCTCAGATGAACTTTATCAAGACAAATAAGGATTTTATTTTGCAGCAATATTTATACACAGAATTAAAGATATTAGTTTTTTTAAAATGAAAGAATGTTCATGAATAAATTTCTGGCTAACTGAAATACGAGTTAAATTATGGAAGATGCTAAGTGAGATAATTTAATGTCTCAAGCAAATGTGAGTAAATGTTGTTGGTAAAATTTAAAGTTTTGCAAAGCTCGTGTCATTTTTCCATTGGATGATAAATATTGCAAAATAAAATCTTTACATTGATAAAGTCGATAAAGTGAATGAAGAATGTTGCTAAGAAAAGTTTTCCTTTTGTCTTATATAGTTCTTTTACAAATATATTTTGAGTTATGCCTGAAATTTTTTTTGTGTGTGTATACATACATATATATATATATATATATATATATATATGGACTCTTCTGCTGAGCCCGACATATGAGGTTCCGATGACCACAAACTAATTATCTGCATGCCAATGATGAGTATGACTTTTGAGACTGGCTTGAGAATTGCACAAAAGACAGTACAGGAGAATGTATTGTATCCAAATTCAGCAGGAAAACTGTTACCTGTCTTATTTTACTTTCATGTTTCACACAGTCGAATGATGCTTACTTCTTAATGGTGCATTATTCCTAAAGGGCAGCTAGAATGATACTCTGATCTCTTCATAGCTACCTCTTCAAAGTTCTTGAATGGAATGTTGACACAAGAAAGGTTGCTTTTCAGTTTACCTTTGTACCTGAGCCAAGTTCTACCAACATTTCTATGACCACTATGGAGTTTCACTTACAGAAAAGATATATATCCATATAAGTGAATGGAATAAAATAGACTGGAATTCAAACTTGGCATTTTGTGTCCTCACTTTGACCCGCTATGCATTACCCAGCCAGCAACTGATTTGACGGATGGACCAATTGATTACAGAAAAGTATCGTCTACAAAACTCTGGAGTTGATGTGCTGAAGATAAACTCAATCAGTTAATTGCCAAATTTCCTCTTTGTATTCATCTTATTAATGCTCTCTCTCTCTGATATTGAGCACTTTATTCCAAACACTGTAGGCTTTAAATGCCATATATATATATATATATATAGTCTTAAAGTGTGCTATATTTATGGGATAAAGTGCTCAATATCAGAGATAGAGCGTGTGTAAATATAAAAGTGAACATAGAAGTCAACACTTAGAGGTGACAGTCTGTTTCATGCTAGTGCAATCGTCAGGCAACTAATGCTGTTATTTTTCTCGGCTATTTATATATAAGGGTCAGTGGTGCATTGTGGGTAATCTATTTTGGTGGTTACTTTTACCGGAAGTCACTTATTTGTTTGTTTATTTATGTCAAATTATTTTGCTTGTTTTTTTATTTTTTTATTTTTTATCTTATATATTTATTTATTTATTTTTTGTTTTGATCAGTGTTTTTTATTAACGTAGTAAAAATTTGTTTATATATATATATATATATATATATATATATGGACTGATGTGAGTTTGTTAACCCTGGGTTTCATGCTATTTTATTGTGCATATATAATATATATAAATCATATATATTGATGTTATTTTACTGTGCAAAAAACAATATATAAATAATATATAGAAAAAATTGCCCATTGATATTATATATGTGCAATTTTTTCTATATATTATTTATATATTGTTTTTTGCACAGTAAAATAACATCAATATATATGATTTATATATATTATATATGCACAATAAAATAGCATGAAACCCAGGGTTAACAAACTCACATCAATTGGTGTTAATGGCTGGCCGCTCATATTTGAGGATACCCGTCCACTACGGTGGCCAGCTAATCCCTATTGCAGATGTTTGCTCAGGTGCATTTTGTGTTTGCTCAACATCCACAGAAGCCACCTGTGGTTTATGCTGCAATTATGCTGAGCAGATGTTAGTTACAGTTTCTGGGAGAGAAGCGTGATCAACATTCTGTACAAGGCCAGCATGCTAAAACCTTTGATCATGATGAACAGTGACTTTGTGCTAGCACAGCAATCAACGGTTCGCATGGTTTCCGTTTACCCTATTTCACTCACAAGATTTGGGTCAACATGTGGTATTGTTTTCAGGCACACTTTCCAAAGGTGCTGCACACTAATAATAATGTTATATAAAAAACATAAAAATGTCTTTAAAATAATTGTCGGACTTTGTCCATTTCATAACATATATATATATATATAAAAGTGAACATTGAAGTCAACACTTAGAGGCAACAGTCCGTTTCAGGCCTGACGATTGTGTCTAGCATGAAACAGTCTGTCGCCTCTTAATGTTGACTTCAATGTTCACTTTTATATTTACATACGCTCTATCTCTGATATTGAGCACTTTATCCCATAAATATAGCACACCTTAAGACTATATTTCTTCATATATATATATATATATATATATATATATATATATATATATATATATATATATATAAAATCCTAATGATTTTCCTTTAAATTTTATTGTGAAAATATTGACTTTTATAACAACACCTGGCTGTGTGTGTGTACATCTTATGATGGGGTGCTGAAAATTTATCTTGACAAAAACATGTCCATTTTTGTGGGGATCCAATGTCCATGTAGTGGATTCTTCTGGTAACATAGAAACGGAACATGATTTTGTCAGTTTTGATGAAGGTCAGAAGATATCAAAGAATTGTCCCTCACAAAACATTAAAACACTGAAAAGCAATTTTCTCATTTTTCATTGCATGAAAGTATTAGAATTTCCTGTTATAAAGTTGACATATGAATAAATTTTCTGTCCGTTTATTTTTACCTTGCATAAAAACGGATAGTAAATTTCATAATTGCATTTAACTTATACGATATCAAAAAGTTAAATATTTTTGCTGGCACAGGTGAACTTGTATAAGACCGTTCTCTGCTACGTGATAGAGATAGTTGTGTATAATCTGTTGGTTGGAATTGGTGCTACAGTGTTTAAAAAAAAAAAAAAATGCTTTCCTTTATATTTAAGAAATACAGTCCCTCTCCACTTGGAAGATTTTAGGAGTACAATCTCCCCACTCCCTTCACCTGCAATTGACATTATGCTAATTTCAGTTTAGTTAACTTCCATCTATGGAACTGTTGTTCTCAAGTGGCCGATTGCTTTTCCTTTTTTTGGTAGGCGTTTTATCATGAATACACCCTTGTTTAGTTGTAACTTCAGATGAGAAAGAAAAACAAAGTGAGTGTCTTCAATTTTCAAAACTATATATTCAGTTTTTAAAAAGTTTTTTTCTTTCTCATATTCAACAGTGTACGTAGTGTCTTCTACCAGACTATGATGTAGGAATATTTGGAGGAAATTTAGGGGAACAATTGTAAATGGTTAAATTCTTTCTGTGGAATTTCCTGTGTGTGGCTATAAACTACATTTGGCAGCAAGGCCACCGAGTGGAAGGTTTTGAGGTGCAAGGAATCGCCTCTTAATTGCTGTTGTTTCCAGGTCTATCTTGACCCTGGGTGGTAGCACCTGTTAGGGTCTCAGCTATGGGCAAAAAGTTAAAACACTATAAAAGTATACAATATTTTTTATAGTAAAAATATCATTTACATAATTAAAAAAATTTACCAGCAGTACATGTTTTGAAAAGAAATTACTGATCCTCATAAGAAAGTTAAATTTTGTCATTAAGTGACCCATGAGGAGTTGATATGCCATTAAACAAACCTCTCTCTGGTGAAAAAAAAGAAAACCAAAAAAAAAACACCTCCAATTTTGTCAGAATTCTTCTGTATACTCTTGCACATGATTCTGCTGTTAAATGAATTTTTGGGATGTGGAGTTATCATTATTTATGTTATTTCCATGTGGACTATTGTCCTCATCCTTGTTGTTAGCATTTTTCAACCGTTGTGCCCTCCAAACATTATCAGGTGTTTGTTGATCTGGGTAACCTTCAAGAAATTTAGAACTGAACCTTTTATTTATTCGATGGCAATAGATTGTTCTCATTCAGCTAACCATGTCTATTTACTGGTCACCCTGTTTCTACCAAGTTCATGTCTACACTGCCTTACACAGAGATTGAACTCACAATTATTATGACACAGGATTCACAAAACAGCATTTTAATCAACTTGGCTATTGTCTCAATAGTAAATCCTAATCTAGTAAACAAAAGCACTGGTTATCTCTCTCTCTTCATATATATATATATATATATATATATATATATATATATATATATATATATATATATATATATATATATATATACACACACACACACACACACACACTTCATTAAAGATGACAGTCAAGGTACTGCTTTTTATTTAATTTTTCTTGTGTTCGAACAAGTGTTTCCTTGTCTAGACACAGTGTGAAAATCACAATATATATATATATATAAAATAAAAAGAAAGAACAGTAAGATATAAAATCCGGTGTTCTTATAGATATTTTTATTTTTACACAATAGTGCTCAATGTAAATTTACAGAGCATTAATATTATAAATTAATTGATTTAAAATATGGGTTTTTCGCTACACAGTGATAACCATGTTTCAGAAATGGAAGCTAAAGCTTTCGAATTTAATTTTGTTATTAAACCTAAGACATTAGTTCCATTACCTCGTCAAAATTAAATTCGAAAGCTTTAGCTTCCATTTCTGAAACATGGTTATCACTGTGTAGCAAAAAACCCATATTTTAAATCAATTAATTTATAATATATATATATATATATATATATATATATATATATATATATATATATATATATATAATATAGGCAGTAATCTTTCATTTAGACATGTTTCATTAAAGACAACAGTAATCATCTTTGATAATGGCTAAAAGTGTATCCGAAAGTCTTGGAATTACAGAACATTTGGACTTTCTACACGCTCTGTGTCTAGAAAAGAAAACACTTGTTCAAACAGAAGAAAAATTAAATAAAAAGCTTAATCACAGTACCTTGATTGTTGTTTTTAATGAAACTGGTAATATATATATATATGACTTAACAGTAACTGGGATCACTGCGAATGATCTTTTCATTAGATGCATAGTATGTGCTTCACTATGGCTAAATATAGTTTTGAATTCAGAGTTTTCCTTTTCTTAGATTGGTTGCCACCCAAGGCTATAGAACTGTGTCTATTCTATTATTTACCCATAGCTGAGAGGAAGGAAGAGATGGATTCATACTTTTCCCAAGGGTGTTAGCACGGAAGTCAACTTGACTGGAATTCGAACTCAGCTCTCTGATTTTTCAGTCTGAAACACAATCCATTTATATATATATACATATATATATATATATATATAAATAAAAGAGAGGATGAATACAAATAAAATTTGTCACTTAGCTGATTGATTCAGCATTTTGACTGGAGTTTCACTGAAACCATTTTTTAAACTTTTTGTAATCGTTTTAATTTTATTGCTTAAATGTTACTTTTAGTAGATACCTGTATTTGCATAGACACTCTTTTTATTTATTAAACAGTATATTTATTTATTTTCCTCTTCTGGCCTGAATATTTGAGAAATCTTATTAAAAAAAAAAAAAAAAATAATATGTGCACTCTAGTAGGATTTGAACCTTGGCAGGAGAAATTGTTCTTGGATTTGATCTGCTTATAACCGATTTAGCCACACAATGTGTTGTCGATTAAGTAAAATTGAATTGTGCCTTAATGTTTAAGTTATAAAATATGTCAGTTTAATAAATTAAAAAAAAATTCATCACTTTTTTAGAAATTGCTTTGTTTATATTAGTATATGAAATAGAGTGGATATGAATGTTTTGAGAGTTTGAGAAAGACTTGTATTTATAAGGCATTTGATTGGTGACACACTCTATGGGTGACATGGTATTAGCATGTCAGATCTAATGATGGTTTGAATCCTTCCAGAGAGCCCATACTTTTCTTTAATAAGATTTTTTGATTATTCAGGCAATAGATGAAAATAATTATACCATTTAATAAATAAACGGATCTTCTACTCGGATAAGAGTATCCACTAAAAATAACATTTAAGTAATAACCCTTGTATAAACGGGCCATACAGATTGTGGGATTCATTTTATGAGTAATAATGACAACATATAAAAAGGCTGTATAAAGTGCTACCCAAAAGTTCTGAGAATCTGAACAATGCCGCAGTTCATGCAAACCAAATGTAGTACAGACTTTTGCCTCTGCCCTTCATAAGCAGTACCTTTTGTGAGTTAGTATGAAAATAGCAGGCAGTGGATCTACATTGAAAGAGTCAGCAGAAACTAGTTAGAGTAAATATTTTTTTTTCTTTTAATGGTCAAATTCCTGGGAATTTTGGGGAGTCAATAATTCCTGGAAAATTTTAGAGAGTCAATAATAATAATAATAATAATTTCTCATGAGGATGAAATTTTATTTAAATTCTTTTAAAATAAAATTTTGACTTGGAAACTTTTTTTTTTTTTTTTTTTTTAAAGAAAAAAATGAAATTTTTTTATTATTTAAAAAAAATAAAAAAAATAAAAGTAGCTTTAAAACATGTGAATTTTGGATAAGTGTTTAGATAAATTTATAATAAAGTAAATAATAAATTTATTTTGAGTAATTCCCTTGAATATTGATGTAAATATTAAGTCTGGCCCAGTATCAAGATATATTTTTTTTATCTCTAAAACAAAGAAATGGACCCAAATTTGTGTCACCTGAATGAAGTTTCATCCAAGCCCTTTCATTCCCGCCTTCCTAGATTTGAGTCAGTCTTTTGTGTCATTGAAGCTAAAAACCTTTGAAATCTTTTCTTTTGTTGTTGTCTTGTGTGGGATAATCCTTTAATGAAGTTTAATTTGTTCAGCAGTTTTAAAAAATTGCATTAAGCCTCGTATTATATTCATGCAAGATTAACTTTAATAAGTTTCAGGCTTTATAAATCAACTTCAGCTGTTTTTATTTGAAATCTCTCTCTCTCTCTCTCTCTCTCTCTCTCTCTATATATATATATATATATATATATATATATATATATAATGCTAGTGTAAAAGAAAGAAATTCTTATTTTAAAATTCAACATAATTATTTAAAATCTGTTAATCTCTTTATCCAAATTAAATTTTTTTTTTTTCTCCATGAACTGTTATAAATTTAAATTATTGAGGAATTAAATTTTAAGCTGTTATATATATATATATATATATATAATATATATATATTTAATTTTTTTATTTATTTATTTTTTTTTCAAGTATTAATTATTGACTTCAATGAAACTAAAACTGTCTATCTAAGGAAAATAAAATGGTTGTTGGTTAAAAAAAAGGAATAAAAATGATTGGCATCGGGTGGGGGTTAGTCTGTTGAAAAGTCGGTAAAGTAATATTTTGAAATGGCAGAATGCGAGCTCTGGCAGCAGGCAGAGGTTTTCTATATCCTCATCAGCATCATCGTCTTCACTAAGCAGGGAAGGAAGGAAGAGTGAAAATAAAGAGGATGAGCAGGCAGCGAACATACTGGGGCAGCACTCTGCCTCTCCTGCCACCACCGCCATCACTACCAACAGTGATGATGATGATAAAAGATGAAGATAAGGTTTGGAGTTAGTCGTGTGTGCAGTTGTTATTGAAAGGGTATGCACGTCTCTGTTGGCTCATCACTAGTGCTTTTTAGTAGTATATCTACCGAAAAATGTGGTAAGTCCTCTCTCAATAAATGATGCACACAGACGTACAGCCACGTGCTGGTTCTCTTACAGGAGGCTGAAGAAGATAATCTTTCAAAAACTGAATACTTGTTTGCATCTCTGTCGAAAAGGTACATACAGGAATATTACTATTGTCACAAGAATAGGCAAATATTCATTTCTAATTATAAATATAAGTATTTCTGAAAACAATTCTTCATGGATTTGTACGGTGATATGCCTTATTACCTTCTTCTGACATGTTACCTTTTTTTATGATCGGTGAATTTTCGGATTTAGAAGGTAAGAATTTTTATTTTTTTATTTATTTATTTTTTTATTCTTTTCATGTTAACTAAAGTTAAAACGGATAAAGACATGAAGTTCTTTGTGCCTGCTGTTTGTTTTAGGGCTTGAGTTGGCTGCATGTGCTCGACTCGGAGTAAGTGTACATTTTCAAGCAGACACCAGGAGCAGCACTAGGCTTGCTCGAAAAGATGATGATATTTATGAAGTTGGTTTTGTTTTTAGAGCCAACCCATTCTGTTATTTACTTCTTGCTTGAATATTTACCATTTGCGACAAGTTTTCTCTTGGCGCTTGTTTATCTTATTTCACATGTTGTTATATCGAAAGACTTTGCAGCAAATTTAGTAATAGAGAAAGTTGCTTTATAATCAGCATATTCTGTAATTCTTCCAAACAGTTATCTTCATCTTTGTTGTTTTTAATACATTTAAGTCGATACAATCGTTGTATTTTTGTATCTCATTTTCAGAATTTAGTTAGTAATTGTTTTTAAAAACTTAATTGCATCAAGTAGAAAATCAAATTAGTGTTGTTTTTTTTTGGGTTTATTTTGTTTGATTTTTTTTTGTTTTTTTTTTTTTGTTTTAAGAGAAAAAAATTTTTTTCTAAACTTCTGGGATTAAATATCTTCCTTATTCTAATTATCTTCATCTTTATTGTTTTTAACACATTTCAGTCAATGCCTTTGTCTTTAGCTCTTAGATGAAGTATTCCATATTTTTAAAAGAATAGACGATCTTTATTGTTTTTCATAAATTTCAGCCTATACTTTTGGCCTTTCTCTACTTTGTGCTGCATTTGGCATTTAGAATTCACTTTATACTGTGAGACCTGTCTTTCCTTACATTAGACCTTAACATCCAGTCCTGTGATTCATTTGAACAGTTATCTTTTAGTTGTAGCAGATTAAAATAAAAAAAATGACGAAGAAAAGTACTTAGTAAATTATAGAAATTGATTGTAACAAAAATTTTAGAACAGTTGAAGAATATGAATCAAAATTGTTTTAAAAGCAACAAAAGATGATAAACCTGAAAAACATTGAATAATAAAAATATTTAATCTCAAAATTCTCAAAATGTCAAATGACACAGAAAGATGGGACTGAAACGTTTTAAAAATGGATAAAGTCTGAAAAATATGGATTAATGAAAATAATTTGAGAAAACAGTCATTGTTTTCTTTCTTTTCATTTAATCCAATGTCTAAGATCCCAACCCTTTGTTTAGTTTGATTGCAAAACATCCGTAACTTTCATGCTTTTTTTTTTGTTGTTGTTTATGAAAGATTTCTCTCATTGGCGTTGGAAATTAAAAAAAAAAATTTTGTTTCAAAATGCAATTCTTGCTAATTCTCTTTGTTTTTCTCCACAAAATTTGAATTGCTTGAATCAATTTATTTGTAATGTCTGTTGAACTTTGACTTTGTTTTAGACATCAAATATATTATGAAAATAATTTTAACATTTGGTTCCATTGAAAGTTTCCATTTTTCTTTTCACAAGAAAAGTTTTATTTTACAGTTTTAAGTTAAAAAAAACAAAACAACTTTTACAATTTATAAAATCTCTCTCTCTCTCATATATATATAATATATATATATATATATATATATATATATACCAACGTGTGTATATGTGAATATATAAATGTATATATGTATATATAATGAATATACCAATATATATATATATATATATATATATATATATAAGTTAATATACCAACGTGTGTATTTTTTTTATATATATATATAAGTTAATATACCAATGTGGGTATTTTTTTTATATATATATATAAGTTAATATACCAACGTGTGTATTTTTATATATATATATATATATATATATATATATATATATATATATATATAAAAGTTAATATACCAACGTGTGTATTTTTTTTTTATATATATATATATATATATATATATATATATATTAGTTAATATACTAACGTGTGTATTTTACATATATATAATAGTGAATATATCATTATCTGTGTCGGTAATAGGAGGACAGAAGATTGCAAGACTCCATGAAACTCCAAGTCGTGCTACCAACGTTGGATATTATGTACATTCATTAATATATACTTATAGCTCTGTTACATAACATTGAGCACTTCTTTTATAACACCTGAAGAATAAATATATTTATATGCACATTCAATTATATGTGCGTATATGTATATTTTTATATCATACCTATATATATATATATATATAGTGTGTAATTTTTAAATAAACTCCACTTTCAAAACTGTCGCATGTGTGAATGTTTATTAAACATAGCTTAATATAGCACAAGATAAAATGGAAGATTGTATAACAGCAATCCTTACAATACAATGGCTTCCTTGCTATGAAAATCAGCATCTCAAATCATGAATTTTCAACTGGGTTCGAACCCTTGATGTGAAATATGCAACTGCTCCAACCATAAAACCAGTTACTGAATATTCACTTTGCCTGTATATTCAGTTATTGGATATAACTTTATTTTTCCTGTAACTTTTGATAACATTCGAAAAATTTTATCTGTTTCTGTTTGAAAGCAGTCTGCAGCAGAATAAAGGTTTCAATTTGATAAAACGATAAATCTACCATCACGTTTTTTATTTATTTTTTTTATTTGACATGTAGATTTAAAGACAAAGCATCTAATCTCTTTTGGTTTTTACCGTCTTTTTTCTAAAGTTATTATTTTCCTTTCTCTGAAAGAAATCACTATGATGACCTTTGCACCAACAATTTCTGTTCAGTTTGGTCTTCATCTCTTTCTCCTCCCCTCCTTCCTCATTATTTATTTTTAAGTTGTTTTTTTTATGGATTTTTTGTTTTAAAATGTTAATATATGCAATTATAGTTTTTTGAATACTTAAGTTTAACTTTCTATCATAAAATTTTAACTTGTTATAAACTTGACTAAAGTTAAATTTCTAATATTTTTAAAATAATCATTTCTGCAAAATTTTCAAAGCTTTCATTCTGTTGTTGCATAATCTTCAATTATTTCACTATAAAAAAAAAAATCATTCAAAATGAAAACTTTTGGAGGTTTGTATTTTTAGATTTCTGGATTCTGTTTTAATAAATAAATGCACTTTTTTGAAAAATGAAAAACCCAGCAATTTTGAAATTGTAAAGATTATTTAAGATCTTTTAAACATTTTTGAATTTCTTCAAATAATATTCAACAAAAAAAATGTTTTTAAAAATAAAAATAACAAGTAATAAATAGGTTGAATGAAAAACTAGTCAAAAATTAAAAAAAATATATTTTTATTCAATATTTCAGTTAACCTTTTTATTTTAATTAAACTATATTTCCTAAAAGTCGAAATTAATTTCTGAATCTGAAAGTTTTTGTAACACTTAGAAATTTTTAGAACATTTAAATAAAAAAACAAAACAAACTTTCTACAACAATCCTGAAAACTTAGAAAGTTTTTGCTTAAATTTTAATGTTACTGCTTTTACTTTTAATTCTTGTTCAGAATTTTATAAGATTAGTTATATACTGGGAAAAGTACCCCCCCCCCAAAAAACGTTTTTACCAAATTAAGCTTTCAAATGACCATATCTTTACTTTTGCATTGCTTTTTGTATGTGTTTAAAATAAGCTGACGTTTTCTTTATCACAATCTTTGTATGTTTCACCTTAAAAAGAAAAAGTTTGTAAACATTATTTTCTGTTTGCTTTAGGCTAGAATTTATTAAATTGACATTTGACCAAACTGTACCTTAACTTACCTTCTTTTTGTGGCAGTGAAAACCTTTTTCTTTAATCTCTTACATATTGATTATCAGAGTGCATTGAATACAGAAGCCGTGCCTGTCTCTAATAAGTAACCACTATAGCTCCTTATTTCATTCTCTATAGTAAATACATTAATAATCTCATCCACAGATAGGCGATATTAAAGCATGCTTGGCTCTGCTCATATTGCAATGACTACTTTCTAATTATAGCTATAATCATAATCCCTTAACTGTGAACACTCATTGGATGATGAAAGCAGTCAGTGTCAACCTCTACTTAAAGAGGGAACCACTATAACCCCTTGTTTCATTTTCTGCAGTATTTTAATTCTGAAAAGAAACAGCAGCATTATTGGATGTGAAGTGAGATTTAGACTGAGCTTGTCATGTGACTAGTATTGAGCTTTTTTTTTTCTTTCTTTTTTCTTTTTTCTTTTTTTTCTTTCTTTTTTCTTTCTATTCTTTTCTCTTTCCTATGACAGTCATTTAAGCTGTGGTATTCGTAATGTAAATATTGTTTGACAAATGTTTGGTGATTCACTAAACTCTTGCATATATAAATAAATTAACCTCCTAGACATGGAAACAGCATAATCTTTGATTCATAAATGGAACCACCATAGCCTCTTATTTCATTTACTACAGTTTGTGGCTATAAAACAAGTATGACAACTATTCTAAAACATTTTGATGAACATTTTTACACTTTAACTGGAAATTATTTTTAATGGAACTAATTGGAGGGAATTGTTAAAATTAAGTCCATCAAAAAAATGTTGAAGTGATTCTGTTAAAATTTGATTTTCATTACTTGCAGGAGTGAAAGCTTTCGTTGGCTTAGTGATCTTTTAATCTTTCATGTCCTTTCAGGATGTGAGCAATCATGGCTCTCCACAACTTTCTGTCTTTTGCTGTTCTGTGATACTTTTGACCCCTTACCATCTTTCTTTGTCAATTTGTCATTCTTTCAATGTTAGTCTGGGGATAACAAAATTGTCAAAAGGATTTTATTTTTTTTTTTATTTGGGAATGGTTTCTGAAAATGCTTTCAGAAAAATGTAGAATCTATTGGAATTGTGGCTACCAATTCTGAGCATATTATTATTTTTATTATTTTACTTTTTTATTTATTTTTAGAAACAAAATGTAAAATTGTGTCTTGATAAATTCAGTGTCTCTGATATTTATAGGTTAAACGTAACTTACAGGTGTACTTAGAACTTGCATAGCAGAATTCTCCAATGAATTAAATGCTGTTTACTTAGTCATTAATGAATTATAACACACACACACATGCATGCACACACACACACACAGAGAAAAGTTATTGGTTCAACCTACATTCCAAAATCTGAACAAAAATAAATTCTATTTATTTATTTTTGGTTAGGCTAAGAACTTTTCAACATCCCTTCATTAGAAGTTGCCAACAATATGTTGCAGTTTTGTTGTATCTATGAAAGACTATAATTGAAAACATTTAGATGTTGACTGTTAAGCAGTTGATTTGAATTGCCTTTCAAATTATGTAAAATATCTAATGGGTTCATTGAAGCACCATTTTTTTTCTTTCTTTTTTTCCTTTCTTTCTTTTTTCTTTCTTTTTTCTTTCTTTTTTTTTTTTTTTTTTTTTTTACTTTCTCTATAAATAATGCAAAATGAGTCCATCAAATAATATCAAATTTCTCTTTTTAAATTATTAAAATGCTTTCTAAAAATATTTGTAGATACTCTGTGTATGGTTTTGTGGATAATTTTCTGATATCGAAATCTGTAAAGAACTATTAATAGGACTTGAATTCTAAAACTGGTCCATAACATTTGAATTTGATTTTTTTTGGATTCTGATAAATTGATAGACATTTATCAATTTAACCAGGAAAAAAAGCTTCGTCCACAAGTGAGTTTGTGATATTTTGGGTCATTATAATGTTTATTATAACCAAGTATAGTGACAACTGTCATGATAAAAAAAAAGTCTTTTGTATGTCATGACCCTTCAAGATGTGAGCAATCATTGTCAAATTCTCCAAGCCTTCTTTCCACATTCTGTGTCTCAGAAATTTCAGCTCTTTCTTTCTGAAATGAACTATTAGTCCACTATTTACATTATTTGGACTATTGTCCTCACCTTTGTCACCATATTTATTACAACGTTTCGGCTGTTGTATGCTCCGACCTTCTTCAGGTGGTTCGAATGTCGAACTGAACCCTTTATTTCGCTCACCGGATGTCAGTTATCAGTTATCTCCTGTTAATTCCCCTCTCCAAGTTCTCCGCGAGGACACATGGCACAATGGATAAAGGCGTTAGTTAGATCCAGTGACAAGACTCAGTGTGAGTTCAATACCTAGTTAAGGCGGCAGAGAACTTGGAGAGGGGAATTAACAGGAGATAACTGATAACTGACATCCATTAAACATGGCACATGGAACTAGAACAGTCTACCCCAGTGAGCGAAATAAAGTGTTCAGTTCAACATTCCAACCACCTGAAGAAGGCCAGAGCGCACAACAGCCGAAACGTTGTGATAAATATGGCGACAAAGATGAGGACAATAGTCCGAATATTGTAAATAATGTACATAATACCTCATCTCAGAAATATAGACAAATACTGAACTATTAGTGTTGTTTTGTTTCCATATTCCTTAAAATGTTCTCCTTGCTCACATATTCTCAGTATCCTTCAGTAGAACCACCATTTTGTTGCCTCAGATCTCTTCACGTGTGAGGAAATTGTTCATCATTCATTGTCATATAGGAGGATTGATATTACATAGCAGTTCAGTATTCTTTTCTTTTGTTGCTAATGAAATTTTCCTATTTCTTAATACTCGGTTTAGCTTTTGAAAGGCACTTTTGTTATCCCAATGCCTCTTCAGATATTGGAGTCAGATTCATCATAGGGAACTATCTTGGTCTTCCATCAGCATGGCTTTTGCTAATCTCCAGTAGAGTGACTCTTTGCGCCTTCTTGGTTTCACGTTTTCCACAGGCAAGAAGTGGAGTGCTTTTATTGAATCTATTGCTATGTCTAGGAAAGTTGGTTCACCCTGTCATGCCAGACAATTTTTTCCACCAGAATCTACCATTCTCCACGCATTGAATATTACTGCCATATTTTGTTTTGGTGCCACTGCTGTATATGTTGAGATCCTCAACAAAATCCAAAGAAGGGTCAGTAATTTTATCAATCCTGACATCTTCAGTCATTTTTCCACTGCCAGGACATGGCTTCTCTCTGCCTTTTCTATAAATATTTTCATGACGATTTTTCTAAAGTTCATTCATCCCTGGTACATTGACCACATGAATTTAAGCATGTTAGTAGATTAGCAAGTAGGTTTCACCATTTTACTGTTGAAATAGCTAGATGGAACCAAAAGTTCTATTGTAATAGTTTCTTTTCTTTCCCTTCTCACCTGTGGAAGTCTTTTCTGGTTTCTTGCTTCCTTGACACCTATGATCTTCAAAAATTTAAATATAATGTCAACTGTCAGCTTCTGTCTTCTAGATACCTGTTCTTTTATTGTCTTTTCTCCTCATTTACGTCTTCTCATTTTCTTTCACTCCCAGTAACCCCTTGCATCTTAGTGGCATTATCACCTTACTTGGGATGAAGAGAGGAAAGGTGTTTGTGCATATTGTATATAAAGATGTGTTATATAAGTATTCTCTCTCATCTGTATCTTTCTGCCTCTCTGATAAATATTTATTTTATTTCTGTCAGCCATTTATGTAGACTCAGGCCTTCCATATTTCTGTTCAAGAGAGTAATGGGCTTTAAACCTGCCACACTGGCCTGTGATGTGGGTTTCAATTCAGTGTTTGCCTTCTAGATTGGATGCCCCCATCAAGACTCAACAGCGCAGTACACCCTATGATTTTACCGTTAGCTGGGATTGTAATTGTTCTAATGAAATCTCCTCTTTGGTACCTCAACTGCATGAATTTAAGCATAGTAATAGATTGGTAAAGAGATCTCATCATTTTACTGTTGAAATAGCTAGATGGAACCGCAAGTTCTATTCTAAGAATTTCTATTCTCGCCTGTGGAAATCTCTTTTGGTTCCTTGCTTCCCTGCCATCTATGTTCTTTAAAACATGTAAATGCAACATCTATCACCATCTTCTGTCTTCTTGAACCCTGTTCTTTTATTGTCTTTTCTCCTCACTAAAGTTTTCTCAGTCTCTTTCACTCCCAGTTACCCTTTCAGTCATCGTGGCATTATCATCTTGCTCGGGAAGAAATGATTAAACACATTTCTCAATGTCTGTTATCACAGTCTTCCCAATAATTAAATTTCTATCCTTGTTTCCTTCTCCAGTTTGTACGATGCAACTCTTGGCTTGTGTTCCTTTTCTGAGCAGCCATAATTTTACATAAGTACTAATATCATTTGCTTATCTGCTCAGACTAATGGCTTCACCTTGGTTTATTGTCAAAACATTTCAGCCATTTTGTCATAATTCAAGTGTCTGTCTGTCATATTCAAAAAATTTTTCTGTGAGTTTTGAACCTTTTTATTTGCTCCACAGAATTGGAGCATTCACATTATGCTATACATACATACATATATATATATATATACATACATATATATAATATATATATATATATATATATATATATATATATATATATATATATATATCCCTCCATAACCCTAACTCTGGCAAACTACTAGGCCAAATCTATCAAATTTCTTACAGTAATACAATACATAGGTGGGGCGGGGGACAACAAAATTCCCTAGAAGAGCAAGTCCCACATCATTGTTTATTTCTTGTCTCATTGACAAAGAACACAGGTGTGTCCGAAAATTCCGACTTTAAAATCTTTCTCTTTGTGCTTTGGTTTAGTCAAAAGGCTTACTAATATATAATAAATATCATCAGTCTGATTTTCAGTATTTTTTCATTTTATTGTCTTTTTATTCCTAGAATTTCATTAACTGGCCCTATCAAATCCATAAATCCAGCCTATTAAAGCCACTTATTTTAGGAAACATAGGAGGATCATCTTTCATTATTATCATACGTATGTGTGTGTGTTTGTGTGTGTTGGATGCATAATACTATCTGAAACAAAAGATGTGACAAAGTGGAAAATTTTCTTATTGACACATTTTGCCGGAGAGTGTCTGTGTCTGCTTTGTTTGGCTTCCTTAGGTTAAAATGTACCAAAGACGAAATTCTGTGAGGAAAATGCTTTAGGATCTCTGGGGATAAGTGAGAATCAGAAATGAAATGAATTACTTTTGCTTGTCAACTCCCAATGTCCAGAGAGTGTCTATCCACCTGTATACCTATTTGTTTTATCTATATCTGTATTAGAGCCATTCGGTATTGTAGGATTTTAAACTGGGGAGTTAAAATTCTAGTTGGGTTAATTGCATTCACATTTGCACAAATGCCCTTGATAAAGTTATAAATCCATATCTTCTCTTTCAGTTATAGGTTAAATAGCAAGGCAGACTGGCCTCTCTAGCATTCATTGGCAACCAGTTTAAGTGAAGATAAACTGAATTTGAAATCAGTTTGGCATAAGGTTGGTATCACCACCGCATTGCTGCAAAAATCACAACAGTAACACCTAGTTTATGATTGAATCATTTTCTACAGCTTATCAACTCTTTGCAGGTTATTTAAAGCCAGAAAATATTTTCATATTGTAAGAATTTTTTTTGGAGATAAGAATGATTTAGTGATACAAGTCTTACTAATTAACCCATAGCTGGGGGAAGGGGTGTATTCATCCTTTCCTAAGTGTATTTGCACGTAAGTGAATATAATGAACCCAACTGGAATTGAAACTCAGCACTCCAATTAACAATTCCAAGCCATTATCCATTATTTCACCCACACATCCAAACTTATAGCACCTGGTATTCCCAAGTGGTCACCTATCTAAGTACTGACCAGGATCGATGTTGGTTAGCATCTGTGATCACATGGAAACCAGTGTTTCCATGTGATGTGGCCATAAACTGCAAAACCTAGAGTGGTGAAGCTGTGCTCCTATACTGTAAAGGAACAAAGGACGAAAGAGGTGGTGGTGGTGGTAGTAGTAGTATTATTATTGTTATTATTATTATTGGTAATATTATTATTATTATTAATAATATTATTATTATTATTATTATTAATAATATTATTATTAAAAGTATTATTATTATTATTAGTCAAATATCTTAGATATTTTTTGACAAGTAGTTCTTTAATTTTAATTTCACTTACTTTTTATTGCAACATTAATATTATCATTGCACAGTCATTAAAAAAAACAATGTGGATGGCAAAAACAGAAGAGCTGCCCCTTGCAAAATCTTGTCATTATTTTGTTTAGCTATGCTCTATGTACATTGTTTCTTTCTTTTTGTCCCCATCATCACAACTACCACCAGAAGTTTGGTGAGAGATTTTTCTTTTCTCTCCCAGTTCAAAAAGAAAAAAAAAAGTCTGTTGTCCTTGGTTACAAATTTATTTTGAAGGGTCTTTTGCTTCCAACATGAAAGATAAAGCTTAAAACTTTTGGAACAAAAATATTTTTTAAATCTTTTTTTTTTTTTTTTTTTTTTTCAAGTATATGAAGAGGAGTACAAAATATATATATATATATATATATATATATATATATATATATATATATATAAACCTAGTTTGTAATGTAAATTTGGGTCATTTGTTTTAATTTCCTTTTTAGAGATAGTTTCCAAAGTGCATGTTTCAGCATAATTAAGCTATTTTTTAATTTTGTATATGAAGTTTTGTCATTTTTAATAATGCTTATTCTTTATTTCTGAGTCATGTTGGTTTAACGTTGTAGAATGTGAAAACATCTACTATTGCAATAAAAATGCAGTAAGAAAGGTTTTTATTTTCTGAGGATCACATTTTGTTCCTGAAGGGATTTTTTTTTGTTTGTTTTTCTTTTCCCTCTACAGAAATAAGAAAACTTGAGTGAAAATTATACCTGCTATTTTTTTTTCTTGTTTGTTTTTTAAGCATTCTGTTTATAAACAAAATTACTTAAATATTTCCTCTAAGACTTGGCCACATCATTGATTGCTGTCTACTTAGCAAAATATTACTTTCTATTATTCTCAGATATTTTGACTGGAAGATCCGAGATTAAAATCCAATAATGCATAAGTTTTAATGCATCTGAAAGTCTTAGTTGTCTATTACGTTTTCTTTTCTTTTGTTTCCATATTTCTGTCAGTCATTGAAATAAGGTAAATTCTAATACATCGGAAAAATAAAATATAAAACTTTTCAATGCCTTTTTTTTTTTTTTTTTTCTTTCTTAAAGAAAAAATTAATTACATATTTTAGTTTCCATAATGCAGTTTTTGGATGCAGAATCTCTGAAATGAAATTTACAAATGCTACTCACATTTGAAAACTACCCCTTTGTTTTTCTCAATGGACTGAAAAACTCCAAAAATTGACTGCATTACTCTGGATCAAGACCTCCCAGAGTATATCCCACTGCCATTGCACTTAGACATCCTCTGATGTCTGCAGCAAATGTAAGAGGGAGAATATGGTAAATTTCAAGTTCAGTCACTATAAACTCTGTGGGGGTATCGGGTAAATAGTTTCTCCAAGAAAAAGAAACAAAAGAAATGACACTTTGTAATATTGTGTCCTTAGGCAGTTATGTAAGCAGCCAGTATTGTGATGATACGTTATTGCTCAGCAGAGGGCTTTCTAGAATAAGCTCACCGACCAATTTGGAGGGATCCTCTGATGCAATTAAAGGCCATGTATCTGTGACAAAGGTGAATTTTCAAGTTGGAGGCCATTATTTGTTGTTTGTTCTGGAGAGGGATGGGTTCTGCCAGGTCTTCTTGCCAGAGACAAGCTCCCCATTCAACCTAGCTATATGAAAGTAACCGGTCAGATGCTCAGTAGATATGAGTTGGTTAAACCTGTTACGCTAATTTAGTGGTCTTGAGTTCAATCCCTGCATCAGGTTGTGAAATATTGGTACAGCATCACAGTTACTAGATATTTCAGGGGTGGCCAAACTTACTTAATGCAAGAGACACACACGATAAAGTTCAGCTGTTTGAGAGCCACAAGAGGGGAACAAAATTTACACCTGTTTTTGTTACATCCACATTAACATTATATTTATATTTTAATCCAATGGGGTCACAATTAATACCCAGTAAATAATTCTAAAGCTTGATTTTTTCTTATTTACCTTTTTATATTAACTGTGATGAAAAAAGGAGGTCAACCAACATATTTCCACAAGCCATAAATTAAAGGTCAAATCAAAAATGATTCGAATTTGGTTTAAAATCTATTTACTTCTTTTTAAGTCAATTCTGTTGCAATGATTTGAATCTTTGAATGTTTAAAATCATTGAAAGATTTGTCTAGCAATAATAGAATAATCCACCTAAGATCTGTCCTTGTGCCATACTAAACTAAATTTAGTAAAAGTCTGTGAAAGACTTTTCATTGGCCATTCTATCATCTTTGAGAATTGTTTCAATGCTTTTTGGAATCACCATTTCTGAAGAACTATTAGGTGATTAATGGATAAGCATAGGAACCTGCCCAAGACAATTTCAGGAATACTACAGTGTTATTTTTTCCAGCATCTGGGATTCTTGAACCATAAGAAATTAACAATTTTATAAAACCAGGGAGATTAGGTAAATAATTGTATGTATAAAATCCAAGACATCCTCATTCAATTAGATTTGGTATTTTTACCATCTTTCTTTTTTTTTTCTTTTAAAATGGTCATTCCTTCTTGAAATTATTGTTTGCATTGAAATGGAACTTTATTTTTTTTATCCTTAACAATTGAAGAACTTCTGCTGTACATTTCATACAATTTGCACAGAACAGCAACATCCATCGACCTTTTTTTTTCCTCTCTTTACTACTCAATCTTCTCGTGGATCATGAGCCACAGTTTGGCCAGCCCTGCCATAGACCCTATGATCACACCCGGTTATGACGATGAAAGATGTTGAAATATTTTTCAACATAATTTCCTTCCCTGTCAATGCACTTAATCCAGTAGTGATTATTAAATCATATGCTTGGACATTATACAGTGAATATTTCAAATAATCACTGTGTCAGTCTGCTGATTTATTAATTCACTCTTGTACAGGTGTGGCCATTTGTGTGAACACACTCTTCTTTGTTTTGTTTTTTTAGCTCCCTCTTGTATTTTTCTCTAGTTGTGTATTTCTCTTTGGATAATGAAGAGAAAGTCAATCCATAGGATGGCATCAAGCAGACAGTCTTTTGGTCTTCAGGAAGCCGATCATTCATCATATCTTATAAACTGGGACAACAAAATCTCAAAGAAACCATTTTACCACATCATTTGAAGATTTCCAACAGCAGTGTCAACTAAAATGGATAGCACATCTAAATAGAAGGGAAAATAAGGATATAATCAATGTGTTGACTTTCTACACTACCTTAAACAAATGGTTTGGAAGGAAACGACCTTCAATATTAGAATGAGTAATAGCAGTGATATAAGACTATTTTTTTGAAAAACTGTTTTAAAAAAAAATATCTTCTAAATTTAACCAACAGCAATGCTAACTGTTCAGAAAACAAAGCTGAACTTATCCTGTAAAATATTGACAGCTGATCTCAACATTACCAGCATTAAATGGAATTACTGGACCCCTATCAAGGTTGACAATAGATTTACATCTTACAGTTTCTACTGCTTGAGCAACAAAATAGTTATCAGGTTGAGATTTTCTTACACATCCGTTTATATCTGCTAATGCTTGTGATGTGTTATTGATATGTTTTTGTCTAAATGTCTGGAGATGGAAAGTTCAGAGTAAAACATGATTCCTTCCTTTCCCAAGGGTATTAGTGCTAAGTGAATATGAGTAACCTCAGTTGAAGTTCAAAGTCTGTTTGCATGTTTTGTTTTTATGCTAATAAAATATTACGCTCCCTTGCACATCAATCCAGTGTACACAGACTGACTCCTGTAGACTGTAACAAACAAAATGACATGAATAGAAAAAAAAAAACTTTTTAAAATCTTGTCCTTGTTTTGTTAAATGTTTTTTCTTTTAGAATTAGCTCATTTGATACGGAAGGTCACCACCAAGGCCCATCCTAAAAGTGCATGTCACTTAAGAATGTTGGTTATCCAGTTTGGAATTCACGGTTGTTCTTCTCCTTGACTGGTTGGCAAACATTTTTATTTATTTTTTTTTATTTTAACCATTTTACTCCAATCAAGGGGATAAAGCCACTAAAATACTGAAGGAGAAATGACAATAAAAGAGCAGGATTCAGGAAGACAAAAGATAGCAATTGGCATTGCATTTAAATTTTTGAAGATTGTAGGTGGCAGGGAAAACAAGAAACTGGAAGAGAGTTCCTCAGGTGAAGAGTGCGAGAAAAGAAACTGTTAGACTAGTTTAGGCAGTTGCATCTAGCTATTTCAATAGTAAAACGATGAGACCTATTTACCAATCTAGTATTATGCTTAAATTCATGCAGTTGAGGTAACAAGGAGCTTTGTAGGAAATCAAATCATGCCTTTCCTAAGGATGTTAATTCCAAGTGAACAACAACTCAACAGGAATTTGGATTTGGCCCACAGATTGTTTATTCTGTATTTGTTATCTGTCAGGTTATCTGTATTTGGATTATAAGAATGGCTGATAATAATAAGTTTGAAATGGAAGCTGGTTTAATTTCCATATTTGATGACTTCAATTTGTTTGCTTATTTGTTTTTTTGTGGATAATGCTATCTTTTTTTTTTCTTTTTTTTTTTTTGTGTAAATCTTATCAGAAAAATGAAAAGAGGAATTTGCCGTTCCTTTATCAATTAAATTCTTTCATTCAGAAAAATATTTACACAGTACTATATTCGTTATGGAAGCTAAAAAATGATAAAACTCCCAATAGATTTAATGAAAATCTGATTTCTTTTCTGGAATTCTTCTACAGAGTGCGATGGGCAAATTGTCACCATTTTATTTTTTTAATTTCATGCATGCACATTGTTTTTGATTTTGTTGACTGCATAGTAAAGTAAGGTCAGTTGGGCATTGTCTGTCAGAAAAAGATCACCATGACACAATTCACTCCACCAGAAATTTGGAAACAGCATGTCGTAATGCTTGATATTTGCATCAGAAGCCACAATGAGAACATTTCCGAGTATATTTGAGTGTCAATCTGAAGACAGTGCAGATTCAGAAAGAGTTAGATGGGTTGAATAGGAATTATGAGGGTACAGCAGCTTTTGATAACTCACTCTGATCATTCTGATAAGAATTCCTGAATTTGTTGGTGAGGGACTTAGATTCAAAATGGTCTACATCAAGTGGCTTGAGGTGGTAGTGCTGACCTGGATTAAGAGAGTAACTGCTGGAAGACACTGTCTGGCAACAGGACTCTGCACCATGCTACACAAGCTGGTGAACCCAGACATGGCTTGTCAGGCAATTTCTGCAACGGCATCACCTTTTACATCTAGCTACCTAACTCTTCAGACTCTTACCCCCTTATGTGTTGGGTACAGTTGAGTGAGATACCAACAAAACTCCACCAAGGATGAACTGAAGGCAATGATTATGGCAGCATTTCCCAACTTAAACAAGGAGACCGCCCAGAAGAGTTGCAGGGGATTCCAAATTTGTCTGGAGGTCGTAGTTGAAGCCAATGGCTATTTTTTTTTTTTTTTTTTTTTTTTTTTTAATAAATTTAATCTTTAATCTGTTAAAATGAAATATCAGTGTTATTTCATTTTTGCATAATTTAGATGACAATTTATACATCGCACTTTGTATGTACCATGTTCATTCAGGATGAAATGAGTATGGCTCTTCACAACTTCCAATTATTTAATAAGTAATAAGTATTACTTAATAAGCAATATTTTTTTCCCTTATCTCTCGCAAACTGTTCTGCCATCCAGTTACACAAGCTCAAAGGTTAGGTTACTTGTTGCTTTCCTCTGTCCCTCTTGCTTGTGAGTGTCAGATTCTCCAGACCCCTTTTCTTCATTGTGTTCTTTGGAACACTTGTCTATAAATAAAGTTACTCTGAATTTCCTTCAATGTTTGTTGTGTTTATATGCATAATGTTGGTCTAGAAAACGGAATATCCTGCCTAGGGAAATAGCACATTAGTTTTTTATTTTTTTATTATTTTTTATTTTTTTCATAGTACTTTCTTTTGGACCTTACACACTCTCAGATTACGTTCTGTTTTTCATATCTCTTTTGTCCCCCCAAGTTATGGGGTAAACAGTAGGACTTGTATCTGGAAAAATCATTATCTCAGAAGGACAATATTCAAAATGTTTCAGAACGGGTTGATAAGCTGTAAAAACAAATTGAGCAATTAATCCATTTTTCAAAACAGTCTTGGCATCACCATGCACTGCCTCTTCACATTCTCCTTAATCTTATCCATGGTATGTTATGTTTGACTTGCAGGGACCCAATCTGGGTGATTAGGTGTTGACTGAAATGGGTGATGCTATATTTTGCTGGAAACAATGTACAAAGCATTACTGTGAATTGCAATGCACTAAGAGTGTACACTATAAGCCAAAGGTTTGGGGGCCACATCCCTTGGATTTAATAATTAGTAAGTTTCATGCCTTCTTTGGTTTAATTAGTTTCCATTAAGCTAGTATGCTGAAACAATTTTACCCATTTTTAGGGACGGGATTACCTAAGAAAATCCACCAGCCCTAAGATCAGCATTACCCAACATTGTAGGTTAGATAAAAAGTGCTAACATTTAAAAAGAAAAAAAACAAATTAGAAAAAACAAACTTTATGCCAAAATAATTAATTTTATTATTATTATTGAATACGTGTTAAAACTGTTCATGGAGAGAAAGTCTTGCTGGCCTAAAGTCAGCTTGTAAATTACTTTTGATAAAAACCATGCAACCTTCAACTTTTAGATGATTCTTTGAAATCCCAAGGGCAGTTGCCAAATTTTTGGCCTGTAGTGTACAAAAGCATTGGAACTGCTATGCTGTCATTGTTCACACATGTGCAGTAAGGTTCCCTCTAATTTGCTACCATGTCACATGGAAGTTGTCTGAACAGTATATTCAAAATGGCTGGATACAATCCATAAAGATATTGACTATGAATAAATGTGCCATTACGCCAAAAATTTCAATAGCATTTTCAAGAAATGGAACTGACAGAAATTTAAAAGTTTATTTAATAATGACATGAATAAATTAGAATTCTACAGATCTTTAGTTCTACACTACAGTTCAAAAGTTTTAGGCCATCTCTGGTCATTTTTGGCCCAAAAAGTAGTTGTTTTGTACTTTAAATAAGAGAAAATTATCATACATGGTTAAAAAAAAAAAAGTGAGATGATTATTTTATTAGAAAAAAAAAAGCATTTTATGATTACATTTTTTTTCTCATCAAAATATCCTCCTTCAGCCTTGATGACTGCAGCACAAATTTTTGGCATTCATTGGAAGAGTTTCTCAAAGTATAAGTCTGATAATTAATTCCATTCTTGTTTAAATGATTTTAAGAGGTGTTTTTTCATTTTTTTTCATTCTTCTGTCAAGTTAATCAATATGAATTCTGGGGATGACTTTTTGAACTGTAATGTATAGGTTAATGAAAAAATTCCAAATTGTTTGTATGCCACAAGGCCAGTCCTTCTCAACATGTTGATTATAAAAACAATTGCAATAATCAGCAAGTAGCTTGACCACCATCATATTTGTAGGGTGGGGTCTGGTGGTCACTCTGCAATATCGCTGATTCTTCAAAGTTGCTTTTTATTTTTCTTCTCCGATAGAAAAAGATGCCAACAGCATTAATTTAAGATTTGGAGGTTTACGCCCATATCACATTAAAACACAAGCTCTCATCACTGAAATCAAGTCTGGTCAGTAATTAGATGGCTGACTTTCGCCTGTAGGTGCTGTATGCTTGGATGTGTGTCTGGTGCAATGGATAACAGCTCAGAATGAGAAATTCGTGCTGGGTTAAAATTTCAGTCATGTTCGTTAAATTCACTTACGTGCAGATACCCTTGGGGAAAGGTTTAAACCCACCTCTTCAAACCTCTATCTATGGATTAAATAGTAGGATTTGTATTTTAAAATCCTTATTATCTAAAAAAAAAACTGTTAATACAATATTCACTTTCAAAAAGAAAAGGGTTAGTCTTAAGATTTGGATTATCTGTTTCATGCTTCCAAAATCTTATTAGATTTCTGCAGCCACCAAGTTGAATAAAATAAGACACTTTATCAACCAAGTCCTTTTATCTTTTGTTTCTGTTCATTTGACTGACAACCAAATTGTAAGTTTCGGATTTTACGTCTATTGGGAAAGAAACTTAAAAACAATGAGTCTTTTCTTTGATAGTTGGGGGGGGGGAACTAACTATTAGCAGCAATATCAAAATCTAGCGATTACCTTTCCCCCAATCCCATGAGAGAATCACATAAGTTCTGTATCAAAGAAACAGCAAAGAAATGACTAAAGACTTTAGTTACACTCTAGGAACGTTTTGCATTTCTTTTTCTTTTATTTTATTGGATTCACGGTCATTAAAAAAAATAAATAAATATTGTTTAAAACTTCTTTTTTAATAGATTGGTTTGGAAAGATGTAGAAAAGTTGATCTGTCTCAGGAAAAGGAATATTTAAAGTTTGGCAAAAGTGCAAATATGTAAAGGACTATTGTACATTTTACTGATTTTTCCAAGAGCAGAAAGCTAGTCTGCAATGAAAATTGGCATTTAAAATTTTTCCTCTTCTCCAGGCTCACATCTCCAAAGTCTGGTGCTGATTTGGAATCAACAACTGCAGGATGTGATGGGCAAATTCTCACCATTTTTTCATTTTTAATTTTGTGCATGAGTGTTTTTTTTATTTTGTCAATTGCACAGTGTAATAGGGTCAGTTGGGCATTGCCTGTGAGAAAAAGAGCTCTATGATACAATTCACTCTGCCAGAAATTTGGAATGCATGCTGTACTGCTTGGCATTCACACCAGAAGACCCAATACAAAGATTTCAATGTTTGGGTGTCAATCTGAGGGCAATGCAGAGGATTTGGAAAGAGTTGGATGAGTCTAATGGTGATTACGAAGATCTTTGGAGTGATCACTAGTGACAGCGATGTTATATCTTCAGTCATCTTCTTACAGGGCCTCAGACTCAACATGGAGGTCTGCATCAAGTGCCTTCAGGTGGTAGTGCTGCCCTGGGTCAAGAGGATGGTTGCTGGAAGACTGTCTGACAACAGGACTCTGCACCCTCCTACACAAGTAGAACTTGGTCATGGCTGTCAGACAATTTCTGTAACCACACCACCCCTTACATCCAGCCACCTAACTCCCCAGATTGCAACCCTCTTGATTATTATGTGTGGAGAAAAGTTGAGCGAAAAACCAACAAAACTCCTTGCAACACCAAAGACACTCTAAAGGCAAGGATTATGGCAGCATTCACCAATTTAAATGAGGAGATCATTCAGAAGAGTTGCAGGAGTTTCCAAAGTCATCTGGAGGTCATAGTTGAAGTTAATGGCAATTTGATTAAATAAATTTACTCTTTAGTATTTCTATATATTTTTTGTATTATGGCAGCATTCACCAATTTAAATGAGGAGACTGTCTAGAAGAGTTGCAGAAGTCGTCTGGAGGCTGTGGTTGAAGCCAATGGTGATTTTATTGAATAAATGTACTCTTTAGTATTTCAAGATATTTATAGTGTATCTATGGTGAATATGTTAAATATCTCAAATGATATGTCAGTGTTATTTTCATATTTGCATAATTTTGATGACAATTTATCCATCGCACCCTTTATGTCATTATACATGAATTATGATTTAATAAATACATCAAACCATCTCCATAAACATACTAATACTAATAATTAGTAGTAGTTGTAGGAGAACTGTTATAATAGCATTTGTGTCAATACCATCAGCCATTATCATTATAATAATAGTAAGTAGTACTAGTAGAACTGCTATGATAGCACTGGTGTCAAAAGTTGTATCAGCCTTCATCTTTTTCAGTATTGCCAGAGAGGAGGCATGAGTAACTGCTTAGCTTAATGTTCCTTGCCCTGGAGAGACCGACTTTACAAGTACAGAGCAACGATATCCTAAGACTGATAGATGCCCCAGAGAAGAGGACCAAAGTGTGTATGTCTAAATATATATACATATATATTGTTAAATTTCAGCAAGGGGGTGGCTAAGAGAGTTGAAATTAATAATATTTTAAATTATGAATAAAAAATGTTAAAGATTTTCAAAATAATTCTTTGGTAAATACAAAAAAATGATTTGAATTCTGCTTAAAATATATTTACTTACTTTTAAGTTTATTCTGTCGCAATGATTCATTGAATGTTCAAAGACTAGTCAAGCAATAATAGAATAATCCACCTAAGATCTGTCCTTGTGCCATACTAAACTAAATTTAGTAAAAGTCTGTGAAAGACTTTTCATTGGCCATTCTATGGGGTCACAATTAATACCCAGTAAATAATTCTAAAGCTTGAATTTTTTTCTTATTTACCTTTTTATATTAACTGTGATGAAAAAAGGAGGTCAACCAACATATTTCCACAAGCCATAAATTAAAGGTCAAATCAAAAATGATTCGAATTTGGTTTAAAATCTATTTACTTCTTTTTAAGTCAATTCTGTTGCAATGATTTGAATCTTTGAATGTTTAAAATCATTGAAAGATTTGTCTAGCAATAATAGAATAATCCACCTAAGATCTGTCCTTGTGCCATACTAAACTAAATTTAGTAAAAGTCTGTGAAAGACTTTTCATTGGCCATTCTATCATCTTTGAGAATTGTTTCAATGCTTTTTGGAATCACCATTTCTGAAGAACTATTAGGTGATTAATGGATAAGCATAGGAACCTGCCCAAGACAATTTCAGGAATACTACAGTGTTATTTTTTCCAGCATCTGGGATTCTTGAACCATAAGAAATTAACAATTTTATAAAACCAGGGAGATTAGGTAAATAATTGTATGTATAAAATCCAAGACATCTTCATTCAATTAGATTTGGTATTTTTACCATCTTTCTTTTTTTTTTCTTTTAAAATGGTCATTCCTTCTTGAAATCATTGTTTGCATAGAAATGGAACTTTATTTTTCTTATCCTTAACAATTGAAGAACTTCTGCTGTACATTTCATACAATTTGCACAGAACAGCAACATCCATCGACCTTTTTTTTTCCTCTCTTTACTACTCAATCTTTTCGTGGATCAATACTGACTTGTGTTTACACATTACATTCTGACTGACTCTTACACATATTTTAGGAACCATTAATGTAATTAAATGTGACTAAAATAAGTTTAAAATCCCACAAAATTGAAATGCCATGTTGTATTTTTTATCCTAACACTTGAGATGCCAGATATACGAGTGATATTCTATAGATCTTTTATTAATCTGACACAAGGCCACAAGAGTGAGATTTAAATTTACTAATGCTCTTGAGCAGACATAAATATTTCATCAGCTGAGTCTGACACAAGGCTGTAATAATGGAATACAATCATTTTCTGACACTCCAACATTGCATTAAAAAAGGATTGTTGTGACAGTGAAATGTATTGCATTCGTCTTCCAACTGGGAAGTGATAGCCTTAAAATTTCATGGCAGAAACTCTGGTTTCTGCTTGAACTTGAAGCTTAATCTAATGATGGCAGTAGAAATACAAAATTGTCCTAGTTACCTTGCTAACCAATCGAAGAATCTTATTTAGAAAGTTTAGTGGCACTGAGAGCCAAACTCACTCATCCTGGGTATGATGATAAACTACATCTAGCAGCACGTGCTGTGGCTTCCCTCTGTCTTTTCTACAAGTTCTTTCATGGCAACTGCTCCAACGAGCTACTTTCACTGGTTCCCAAATTGCATGAATTTAGGCATGCTACTAGGTTGGCATCTTGGTCTCACCATTTCCCTATCAAAACGACTAAATGTAGCCATCTCTTCTACTCCAACAGCTTCTCATCTCGCACCTCCCGTCAGTGGAACTCCTTTGCTCTTACTTGCTTCCCTGATAGCTATAATCTTCAAATGTAATGTCAATCGACATCTTCTGATGCCTTGACCTTGATCCGTCCTCTTTATCCTTTGCCCAAACACTCCTCTTTACTCTTACTGTAACCCTTTGCATGCTAGGGGCAGTTCTTCCTTGCTTGGGGTGATTTTTCTTTAAAAAAAAAAGAGAAAAGGCCTCTGGTTGGGAGGTTTGCAGGAGCATAAATTGCTGTTGTTCACAGGCCCATCCTAAGCCGAGGTGGTAGCACCTGTTAGGGGGTCCAAGCTATGAGCAAATAGTTAACCTCCAAAATGGGGATAAAAATAATCTGTGAAAGTATAAAAATAGATTTTTATTGCAAAAATACCAGCAATACATTTTTTGAAAAAAAAAAAAAAAAAATATTACCATCAATACATTTGACTCTCCGCAAAAACTCTCTTTACAAAAATATGTCAATGAAATCTGATCTACAAACTTATTTCTCACAAAGAATACATATTCTATTTATACAAACCTATCCTAAAAATCTTGTTGGCATTAAATAATCCATTGAGGTGTTGATATGCCGTAAAACAATATAAACAAAAGACACTGCAGCAGTAATTGTCTGTGGGAATAGCTCATTAACCATCATACTATGGTGAAGCACTTAAATATTTACTTAGCTTAGTCTGGCATAAGGCTACTGCAAATGGCGGTCACCTCTTAAGCTTGAATTAACTACACTAACAGTAATCTAACAAGAGGCTTACCAACATGTTTGCCATTACTGTTGTGGCAGGTCCCCCCTCTTGAGGTTAATCAGTAGCCAATTTGGTTAGTAAACATCAGTGTAGATAATATCATGATGAGTTTATGATTGATATTTTCTTAGAGATTATATGGAACTTGTAAACATATTGTCTTAGAAAGAGGAGCATGTTCAGACTTTAAAAGGTTATTTATCGGGCTGGTGTCCAAGAATCTGTCAGAATGGTCTGAGAACCAAATCATGTTCTATGAAAACTTTGCATTCATTTAAGAATTTGGTAACAAATTTGGTCACTGTGCTCTTTTATGATCTGAATAGGTTTTGTTTAGTTAGTTATTTAGTTTAGTATACTCATCTTGATTGTTTTGATCCTATTTCAGCTGAATGTGTTCTTTAACCTTTTTACATTGTTCAAATATTGCTAGTGTAATTACATATATAAATGAATATTAATTTTTATACAATAAAATTCACTCAATATAAGTCTCGAGTGCCACTCTAGGTAGAGACTGGCAGTCAAAATGATAATGATGAATGAGGTGTGTGATATAAATAGAAGAGAAATGGAAATTATAAGGATAGATAGCAATTAATCCTTAAGTTGAAACTTTCTTCTTGCATTTGAAACAGTAAGGAAATGAGGGTGATTCAACTTTATGGAATTGGCACAGTGTGGCTAAGCTCTAAAGGATTGAACTAAAGAATGGAGCTCATCAGAACATTTGCTATAGAAATAGCAATAGGCTTGCATCTGTGGGGAAAAAGGCAAATATCCTTATCTTTGTTGTTTTGATCACTTCAGACAGTGAGTAATGATTGTGCATGTTATTGGCCAGCTACTCTTAAGGTCATGTGGACCATGTATAAAGGAAATATTTTGCTGGAACAGACTGCTACCCCCCCCCCATTCCCCCAGGTCTCAAGCTTGATCACTGTCCAGGACTTCTATGCAAACAATGGGGGTGATATTTTGACCCTGAGGTTCTCTTAGAAGAAACAGAGCAGCATGCCACAATCCTCATTCCTAATGACCAAAGCAAAAATGGACAACATTAGCTTTGGTGTCTGTCTATATTTCTGAGATGAGGTATTATGTACAGTATTTACATTAGTCGGACTATTGTCCTCATCTTTGTCGCCATATTTGTCACAACGTTTCGGCCGTTGTACGCTTTGGCCTTCTTCAGGTAGTTGGAATTTCGAACTGAACCCTTTATTTCGATCACTGGGGTAGACTGTTCTAGTTCCATGAGCCATGTTTGATGGATGTCAGTTATCAGTTATCTCATGCTTCCACTGTGCCATGTGTCCTTGAGGGCACATGGCACAGTGGATAAAGGCGTTGGTTAGATCCAGTGACAGACCCAAAGAGTGTGAGTTCAATACCCGGTTAAGGCAGTGGAGAACTTTCAGAGGGAAAATTAGCAGGAGATAACTGATAACTGACATCCATCAAACATGGCTCGTGGAACTAGAACAGTCTACCCCAGTGATCGAAATAAAGGGTTCGGTTCGAAATTCCAACCACCTGAAGATTAGTTTTGGTGTACATTACCACAGGTATATTCATCTGCACAGAGGCACCTGTCATTCCACCTGTTCATTCAACCACTTTCAAGAAGCATGCCAGGCTCGGAGTCAATGTGGCTGCTGTCATGAGAATGGCATGCCTTTTTGTTTTTCATGCATTTGATAGAAAGAGAAATGAGGATTCAACATAATGTTAGGTAAGTTTCCATTTACAACCACTATAAACGATCTATCCCTGATTGACGTGTTATTAAATACCTGTGTATGAAATATATATAAAAGGCTCAAACACTAATATTCCATGGTTATAATTTATTACATTGGAATCGTAATCACGATCCAATTCATCAGACGTACAAATTCAAAAAGAAATCGGAAAATATAACTCCAGGTATAAAAAAACAAAATTTTAGTGAGAGTGTATGTGTGGGAGTGGGAAACCAGTGTGAGAGGGAAATGTATGAAAACTTTAGAGAGAGGTGTAACAGAAAACTTCTTTCTGTTAAATTTTAATCCCCACCTTTCACCTTTAGGCCTTTCCTGTTCTTCTTTCTTCTATTACACCCTCTCTCTAAAGCTTTCCTGTTCTTCTTTCTTCTATTACACCCTCTCTCTAAAGCTTTCCTGTTCTTCTTTCTTCTATTACACCCTCTCTCTAAAGCTTTCCTGTTCTTCTTTCTTCTATTACACCCTCTCTCTAAAGCTTTCCTGTTCTTCTTTCTTCTATTACACCCTCTCTCTAAAGCTTTCCTGTTCTTCTTTCTTCTATTACACCCTCTCTCTAAAGCTTTCCTGTTCTTCTTTCTTCTATTACACCCTCTCTCTAAAGCTTTCCTGTTCTTCTTTCTTCTATTACACCCTCTCTCTAAAGCTTTCCTGTTCTTCTTTCTTCTATTACACCCTCTCTCTAAAGCTTTCCTGTTCTTCTTTCTTCTATTACACCCTCTCTCTAAAGCTTTCCTGTTCTTCTTTCTTCTATTACACCCTCTCTCTAAAGCTTTCCTGTTCTTCTTTCTTCTATTACACCCTCTCTCTAAAGCTTTCCTGTTCTTCTTTCTTCTATTACACCCTCTCTCTAAAGCTTTCCTGTTCTTCTTTCTTCTATTACACCCTCTCTCTAAAGCTTTCCTGTTCTTCTTTCTTCTATTACACCCTCTCTCTAAAGCTTTCCTGTTCTTCTTTCTTCTATTACACCCTCTCTCTAAAGCTTTCCTGTTCTTCTTTCTTCTATTACACCCTCTCTCTAAAGCTTTCCTGTTCTTCTTTCTTCTATTACACCCTCTCTCTAAAGCTTTCCTGTTCTTCTTTCTTCTATTACACCCTCTCTCTAAAGCTTTCCTGTTCTTCTTTCTTCTATTACACCCTCTCTCTAAAGCTTTCCTGTTCTTCTTTCTTCTATTACACCCTCTCTCTAAAGCTTTCCTGTTCTTCTTTCTTCTATTACACCCTCTCTCTAAAGCTTTCCTGTTCTTCTTTCTTCTATTACACCCTCTCTCTAAAGCTTTCCTGTTCTTCTTTCTTCTATTACACCCTCTCTCTAAAGCTTTCCTGTTCTTCTTTCTTCTATTACACCCTCTCTCTAAAGCTTTCCTGTTCTTCTTTCTTCTATTACACCCTCTCTCTAAAGCTTTCCTGTTCTTCTTTCTTCTATTACACCCTCTCTCTAAAGCTTTCCTGTTCTTCTTTCTTCTATTACACCCTCTCTCTAAAGCTTTCCTGTTCTTCTTTCTTCTATTACACCCTCTCTCTAAAGCTTTCCTGTTCTTCTTTCTTCTATTACACCCTCTCTCTAAAGCTTTCCTGTTCTTCTTTCTTCTATTACACCCTCTCTCTAAAGCTTTCCTGTTCTTCTTTCTTCTATTACACCCTCTCTCTAAAGCTTTCCTGTTCTTCTTTCTTCTATTACACCCTCTCTCTAGAGCTTTCCTGTTCTTCTTTCTTCTATTACACCCTCTCTCTAGAGCTTTCCTGTTCTTCTTTCTTCTATTACACCCTCTCTCTAAAGCTTTCCTGTTCTTCTTTCTTCTATTACACCCTCTCTCTAAAGCTTTCCTGTTCTTCTTTCTTCTATTACACCCTCTCTCTAAAGCTTTCCTGTTCTTCTTTCTTCTATTACACCCTCTCTCTAAAGCTTTCCTGTTCTTCTTTCTTCTATTACACCCTCTCTCTAAAGCTTTCCTGTTCTTCTTTCTTCTATTACACCCTCTCTCTAAAGCTTTCCTGTTCTTCTTTCTTCTATTACACCCCCTCTCTAAAGCTTTCCTGTTCTTCTTTCTTCTATTACACCCCCTCTCTAAAGCTTTCCTGTTCTTCTTTCTTCTATTACACCCTCTCTCTAAAGCTTTCCTGTTCTTCTTTCTTCTATTACACCCTCTCTCTAAAGCTTTCCTGTTCTTCTTTCTTCTATTACACCCTCTCTCTAAAGCTTTCCTGTTCTTCTTTCTTCTATTACACCCTCTCTCTAAAGCTTTCCTGTTCTTCTTTCTTCTATTACACCCTCTCTCTAAAGCTTTCCTGTTCTTCTTTCTTCTATTACACCCTCTCTCTAAAGCTTTCCTGTTCTTCTTTCTTCTATTACACCCTCTCTCTAAAGCTTTCCTGTTCTTCTTTCTTCTATTACACCCTCTCTCTAGAGCTTTCCTGTTCTTCTTTCTTCTATTACACCCTCTCTCTAGAGCTTTCCTGTTCTTCTTTCTTCTATTACACCCTCTCTCTAAAGCTTTCCTGTTCTTCTTTCTTCTATTACACCCTCTCTCTAGAGCTTTCCTGTTCTTCTTTCTTCTATTACACCCTCTCTCTAGAGCTTTCCTGTTCTTCTTTCTTCTATTACACCCTCTCTCTAAAGCTTTCCTGTTCTTCTTTCTTCTATTACACCCTCTCTCTAAAGCTTTCCTGTTCTTCTTTCTTCTATTACACCCTCTCTCTAAAGCTTTCCTGTTCTTCTTTCTTCTATTACACCCTCTCTCTAAAGCTTTCCTGTTCTTCTTTCTTCTATTACACCCTCTCTCTAAAGCTTTCCTGTTCTTCTTTCTTCTATTACACCCTCTCTCTAAAGCTTTCCTGTTCTTCTTTCTTCTATTACACCCCCTCTCTAAAGCTTTCCTGTTCTTCTTTCTTCTATTACACCCCCTCTCTAAAGCTTTCCTGTTCTTCTTTCTTCTATTACACCCCCTCTCTAAAGCTTTCCTGTTCTTCTTTCTTCTATTACACCCTCTCTCTAAAGCTTTCCTGTTCTTCTTTCTTCTATTACACCCTCTCTCTAGGTGAGTGATGTGTAGTGTTTCGGTATTATCTAATATTTTTCTGGTAATGTGTATATAAATATTTTATACACATTTAAATGCTTTCTCTTGTGGTGAAACACATTTTATTTGTTGTGGGTTGTTCTTTGTGTATTTTGTGTCTTTCCTTGCAGTGAGTACTGTATAGTGTTTCGGTTATTTGCAATGTGATGATCAATATGTACATATAACTGTGTTAAATTTTGATGTGACAAGTTAACTTATAAGAGTGTAGTAATTTTGTTTCTGATACTGATATTTATTTTAAAGAAAAACGTATGATAAAGTGAAAAAAGTTATTATGTGACACATGTCGTCCTTTACGACTTCATCTGACTATGTTCATGCGACTACACGTGCATGAAGGAGAGATGCTTGAAATTTTAAATTTAAAAAAATATTTTTTTAATGTGCATTTTGGATATATAATCTATTTGATTTCATTTAGATTCTTTTTCTTTTACTTTGTGCTTCTGTCATCTTTGTTATCAAATATCCTACACTGTGATAACAGAAGATCTGCCAAGAAGGGTGAAACGTAAGAACCAGGACACAAATTTACTGTGGATGATCCCATGATTAAAGCACTTTTTAAACATTTTCATCTTAGTAAATTGCTTGCTTTTTTAATTAGATGGAAACATTAGATGAAATCAACTAGAATATATGCCCAAGTCGCACCTTGAAAAAATAAAAAAAATTTTTTTTAATTTAAAACTCCCAATGTGTGTCTCGTTCGTGGGCATGTCTAATCTCATGAATGCATAGATAGACTTAGTCCAATGAAGTTCTAAATGACAAAATACGTTAAACTTCTTTTCCCTAAAATTGTTCTTATATACATATCAAGAATGTGTGTGATAATGATATATATTTTTTATATACATAAAAAATATATATCATTATCACACACACAAACACACACAAACACACACATATATATATAATGTAAAATGAGATAACTAAATATTAGCGACTGTATATGTGTGTGCTGCCATGCATACGCTGGTAAGTAAATAAATAATTACCAAATTTAGCCACGAGGCGTAGACATAACAGTGCTCAATATG
>OZ038481.1:6343415-6368415 GCA_964036315.1 Acanthosepion esculentum | reverse complement strand
AGTTATTGACGGACCTCAAATGTTCCATCTACCCAACTTAAAGGCTTGTGTCAATCCGTGGTATGGTTTTCAGGCATTTCCCAAAGGTGCCGCACGCACATACGCACACACAGGGTGCGATGGATAAATTGTCATCTAAATTATGCAAAAATGAAAATAACACTGACATCTCATTTTAACAGATACATTTACCAACATTACAAAAAAATACTAAAGAGTAAATTTATTCAATCAAATTGCCATTGGTTTCAACTATGACCTCCAGACGACTTCAGAATCTCCTACAACTCTTCTGGATGGTCTCCTTGTTTAAATTGGTGAATGCTGCCATAATCCTTGCCTTTAGAGTGTCTTTGGTATTGCAAGGAGTTTTGTTGGTTTTTCACTCAACTTTTCTCCACACATAATAATTAAGAGGTTTGCAGTCTGGGGAGTTAGGTGGCCAGATGTAAGGGGTAGTGTAGTTGCAGAAATTGTCTGACAGCCATGACTGGGTTCTACTGCTTATGTAGCATAGGACAGAGTCCTGTTGCCAGACATAGGGTCTTCCAGCTACCACCCTCTTGACCCAGGGCAGCACTACCTCCTCAAGGCACCTGATGTAAGCCTCCATGTTGAGTCTGAGGCTCTGTGAGAAGATGAATGGAGACATAACATCGACATCACTAGTGATCACTCCCTAACACATTCGTGGTCACCATCCAAGTCTTTCCAAATCCTCTATACTGTCCTGAGATTGACATCCAAACATTCTGAAATGTTTGTATTAAAGCTCCCAGCATAGCAGTACAGCATGCCGTTTCCAAATTTCTGGCAGAGTGAATTGCATAATGGTGCTCTTTTACTCATAGATGGTGCCTAACTGACCCTACTATATTGTGTATAGATATAAATATCAACGATGTATTGTAACTTTTTGAAAAATATACTGATATTTTCTTTGTCTCTCCTTTTTAAGTTAATTTGAATTACATGGTGCAAAATATCAGTCTTGCTTTTCTAATAAATATATTCTACATTTTGATTCACTGCGTTTAATTTGTCAGGAAGGTTGACTTCATGTTTGAGGTCTGGTGAGATGATCCTGGAAGGTGGCACCTTTGGGATGTTCTTGAAAATTACACCATAGGTTGACCCAAGTTTTGCAAGTGAAATTGGGTAGATGGAACTGTTTGGAAGCAGTCGTTACAAAGTTACAAGTCAACCCAACTGAGGTTTTGAACATACTGGCTTTGTTCAAACTGTTGACCATGCTATATTATACATTCTCTCTATCTCTCTCTCTCCTTTCCCTCCCACTAATTGTAACAAAGGTCTGCTCAGCCTTGTTGCAGTATAAACCACAGGTGGGCTTTGTGGGTGTTGAACAAATACAAATCTGCTTGAGCAGGTGTCTACTACAGGGATTGGCTAGCTGGCCATTATCTATACATACACACACACACACACACACACACACACACACACACACACACACACATTGCATTTTATATATGAAATGAAAACCAGACATTTGGAGTTTTATATTTATTATACCAGTATTAAGTACAAAATCTATTTTCATTGACTAAGACAAAAGGAAACTGGCTTCAGCTACGAACTGAAGCACTTTCTCCAATTTATATGAAAGTTTCAACTTAAAAGTGAATCAATCAAATTGCATTTATGAGCTTTTATTTTTTTCTCTTCTGACTTTTTTGATAAAGCACTTGCATTAACAAAAAAATACTAGAAATGATAACATTCTGAGGAGTGTGTGTGGTGGAGGACCAGTTTTTTGGGAGTATGCCTTCCAAAAACTAAGCAAAGTATTAAAAAAACGGAAATTTCATTAGAAACAAAGAAAAAAGTACTAGACAGATATTTAATATCAGCCTCTTCCTATATGCCAGTAAACGCTGAACAATCTCCTGACCGATGAAGAGATGAAGCAAGAGAAATGTGGTTCTACAGAAGGATACGGAAAATACCATGGCCGAAACTCATTAACAATGAAGTTCTAGAAAAATTGGAAACAAAGAGAAACTTATACTTGACATCAGAAAGAGACAATTGAAATTTTTAGTGTACATAATGAGGAAAGAGGGCTTGGAAAAATTGATACTCACAGGTCACTGAAGACGAGAGATCAAGGAAAGCGATTCATAACCTACCTAATGAGCTTGAGTAAAACTTCTAACAGAATGGGATTTAAAAGAGATAAGGAAAAGACGACAAAATTTACTAAGAGCTGTAAAGGATGGGAAACTGGAGAGCCATGATCGTCTACATCCTGAATGGGTATGGCATATAGAAGAAGTTAATTTCCTACAACAAAGACATGACCTCATTTTTGCCTTTTGACAAATATGCGAGTAATTGACAAATTCCACTTCTGCAACCATCTTGACTGTTTTATAAACAGTGACAAAATGATATATACAGGGTGTGATAGAAATACCTCCCATATTTTCAATGGTGGCAAAAAGAACAAGGTAAATGCTAATAAAAAGTTATTTTACTGTTGTTTAAACAAAGAGCTACAATTTTTATTCATTTCATTTTAAAAAGGACATCCTCCAAATGGTGGCCTCGATTTGCCCAACACTGTTGTAGATGATTTCTAAAGTTTTCCATCACCTGGAAGTTCGAGTACTTTGAAGTCTTCTAGGTGGCTTTCTTTTAAGTGCTGAACCTTTGACCCTGAAATTTTCAACCCATAGCCATATCAATTTTCTATCCAGAACAGCATTATTCCGATATAACATAAAATCAACACGAAAAGCTCTGTGTTGCAATTACAGATTCAACCATTCAAAACCATTTTAACAGCAAACGCTTGACATGCATCAGTCCTAGCCATGATGGTAACTGATGGTATTTGAAAAACAAATGGTATAACATTAGCTAGATAAAGATTTCATTGCCACTTGACTAAGATCACTAGTGCCATACAGATGACAGTTTCAAATGTGAGAGGTATTTCTGCCGCACATTGTATCACATGATTGAATAAATCTAACAAAGCTGTTTCATCATTACCAGCCGTAACAAATACCGATATTATAATGTATCTTTATTCATGTATGTGTTTGTTGTCAAATTCTATTTCCTGTGGAACAATTCCATTCTATATGCAGCTGTGAATGTTTAGCAAAATCTTATTCACTTGAAATTTGAATGTATAAAAATTTCTTGAACTTGATTTGTTTGAAAGTCTCACTATTCCCAAAATCAATATTCTTACATGAGATAATTGTTATACTTAACCCAAGATGACAATCACAATTTTCAGATTGAAATTGATAGAAAAGAAATAAAAATTAATTCCTTTTGAATTTGCCGAAAGTTCACTCCTTGAAATAATATTCAGTTGGTCAGAAAATCAATTTCTTGTATTTTAAACAATTCTATAGATGAGTTTATTCCACAAGAACAAATCGTATGTAATTTACTTTATTTAAAAAAAAATAAAAGCTCTTGTGGAGTTAGGTAAATCTTCCCATGTCAAAAAAATAAAAGAAAATAATAAAAACTCTTGTTTGAAAATAAGTGGCATAATGGTTACTGTCATGGAAAATAGTGTTGGCTCGGAATACTTGTGTTCAATTTATATTAAGCTCTTGGGAAAGGCATGTGTCCATTCTTCCAACTTGGCTAACTAGCAGAGCAGACAGCATTCTCTAGCCTATGAGACCTACAACTCAGTCGTACCATTCTTGGTTTAGAATCAATCTCCTTTCTGGCAACTTTTGCAACCAAAAACCCACTATGATTAGGTGGGGGGGAATGATCTTGAAGTTTGGTATTTGGTTCCTCCCTACGCAATGACTCTCTCACTTGAAAAGCATTTCTGCACAAAAGTTGCTCTGCAAGTTTCTTATTTTAATGAAGACTTCATAAGAATAATGGTTTGTCAAAAATAAGAAAATTATTCAATTGATAATTTGGTTTTTGATGAGACACTTCTTAAAAATGTTCCCTTCTATAATTTTGCATCCTTCCAAAAGTTGTTCAGAATTAGTGTCTTAAGAGATGGATCTCTTACAAATACGATCGTGGTCTTAAGAGACGGATGTCTTACAAATACGATCGTGGTCTTAAGAGACGAATCTCTTACACATTGTATACATGAAGAGCCTAAAATGGTTGAAATGGGATTCAAAAGCAAAAATTACTTTCATGTGACATAATCCAACTCCATCAGGTAAAATTGGTATAAATTTTCTTTAAGATGAACCATAAACATTAATCAGTTTTATAACCTTAAAGTACAACTGACTAACTTCTTCAGTATATGCATATATTCAAGATATAGACTCAAATGCTGTTTCTGTGACTGAGATGGTTAAAGTGACAAAGTTGCTAACAATTTCCACTTGAATTAGTAAGGGATAACACTACAGAAAGCGTGTATATAGGAATCAACACTGCATGATGATTGTCAGTTTCACACCTCAAATAATCTTAAGACATATCTATATCTTTCACAATATATAAAAATGAAAGGATCATACTTATTTTCCTGACTTAGTTTTACAGAACTGATATCTACTCATCAGTTTAGATAGTAAAATGAATTTATTTGAAGGTATTATATAATAGAATTCTTATGATGTTACTCAATTTCCTGTAAGAAGACATTCATTCTTTATAGCAACTTATTTGAATTTGTTCATTCTTAAAGACATTATTGCATGACATAATCTAATTTGAAACTGTAGTTGTGTGTAATAGATACTTTTTATATAATCAAAATGTTTTCATTATGGATGGGAATGTGTGTTTAAAAAATTGGGTAAGCAAGGACCTTTGTGCCCACCAAAAAAATGGAGTGTAAAAAGGATGTTTTTTTTTTCTTCCCATGACTGCTTTTATTTTAAAAAGTGATGATTAGAATTGGAATAAAACCTAAAAATATGGTGAAAGTAAATTTATACATTTTTTTTGTTCTTGAATATTTACAATAAAATATTAAACTATTTATTAGATTGTTTATTTACAAGAGTAATTTTATATTTATAAGATTTTAAAAACTAATAGAAATGCAATGTAATGTTTATCATTTACCAGTTTATAAAGAAATAAATATGAAATTTTTTTATTTATAAACATTTACTAAATTATTAAAATATGTGAACCAACTCTAAGGAAATCCTTATTATTTAGCCTTTTATAAAGTTTAAATCGATTGGCAATTAGCCGGTGTTTTGCCAACCGTTCCAATAAACAATAGATAAATAGTGTAAATGAATAATCTAATAGTGTTTATTGTTTTTGTTGTCAATTCTCTAGAAGAAAGAATATGTATAAATTCACTTTCATATATTTAAGTTTTATTACAAGTCTAATCTTTGCTTTTTAAAACAATAAGCATAGCTGAAGACTGAAGATCATTAAAATAAAAGCATTGTCATTGGAAGAAAAACCATCGTTTTGAGACTTTGTTCATAAACACGAAGGTCCAAGTTTTGAGCATTTTTAGTTACAAAGTCAGCTTCCCTTAGAATTTTTATCCTTATACATTGGTCATTCTTTTTATCCTTATACACTGTTCGTTCTTTTTATCCTTATACACTGTTTGTTCTTTTTATCCTCATACACTGTTTGTTCTTTTTATCCTCATACACTGTTTGTTCTTTTTATCCTCATACACTGTTTGTTCTTTTTATCCTCATACACTGTTCGTTCTTTTTATCCTCATACACTGTTTGTTCTTTTTATCCTCATACACTGGCCGTTCTTTTTATCCTCATACACTGTTCGTTCTTTTTATCCTCATACACTGTTCGTTCTTTTTATCCTCATACACTGGTCATTCTTTTTATCCTCATACACTGTTCGTTCTTTTTATCCTCATACACTGTTCGTTCTTTTTACCCTCATACACTGTTTGTTCTTTTTATCCTCATACACTGTTTGTTCTTTTTATCCTCATACACTGGTCATTCTTTTTTCTTGAAGTATCTTTACAATTTTCTTACATGCACCCCCACTCCACACACACACACACACTTTTTTCTTTGTTTTTTGAAAAAAAAAATGTCTCTTGGGTCTTATATATAAAATTGAGTATCTTGTACATCAATGTTTGACCTAGGCTACTAGTACTTGTCCATAATCTAAACCCATAATATTGTACTATTGAAAGTAAATGGAGGGAGGATCTTTATATATGGTTGTAAAATAGTGAATAGGTTGCAAAATAAGCTTGTTAACCATTACGCTATAATGCCGATTGTCCTAATTGTTTTCTTATTGTCTGTTCTATTCTGACAATCCGCTGAACCATTAGTCATCTACTTGTCTCTTTAGTAGAAATGATTTGGTAACATTACATTTGATTATCAAGTACTTGTTCTTCATTGAAAGCCTCACATCCGAATAGGAACAGACTTTAAATCGCCATTTTTGCTCTTTTTCGAAAGATAACAGGTCTCTCTTCTCTACTGATACAATTTCATCAGGTCAGGTTCGCCATACTTTGTTCGGCTTTGCAACTATATATTGATTGGACTGTTGTCAAGGTTGAATATGGAAGTTACAGCTTTTTGTAGCTTATACCAGAGTGTGTTAATTATCTATGTGCGTGTTTGTGGTTTTTGCACAAATGCTTACTCACATACTCTTTTCTACCAACTGTTATGGCCAGAAGGAACACTTTAGCAAGGGATGGAAAGGGAAGACTGAATTCAATTTCACACTGAAAGTTCATGTTGGGTGATCAATTGTCAAGGGTAATTGATTACCCAACATGACAACTGACAATTTTGCTTGTCTATATTTGTATGCCTGTATTCACATTGTTATTATTAGAGAATGTAATCATTCTTCCAAAAGATTTCTCCTGTTTCCTAAATGGAGTAGAATGGCAAATAATATTAACAACCTTAAACTTTAACTCAATAATTAATTGTTTAATTTCTATAAAACATTAAATAAGAAAGAAAAAAAAGAAAAGAATAGTTTCTAAGTGACAATTTCTGCTGAGTAATTAATAAAAGATAACAATGTATCATACTATATATTGAATTGTTCCAACAGGATTTCCTCTTTGGTACGTAGATTTTATGAATTTAAACGCAGTACTAGATTGGTAGCTAGGTCTCCTCAGTTTACAGTTGAAATGGCTAGATGTAACTGTAAGTTCTATGCTAACAGTTTCTTCTCTTGCACTTCTCACTTGTGGAACTCTCTTCTGGCTTCTTACTTTCCAGTCAAAAATTTTAATGCAACATCAATCATTGTTTTCTTTTATTGTTCCCCCTCCTTAATAATGTTTTCTTTTTCGCATATTCTCTAAACCGTCAGGAATCCCTTGTGCTTTAGTTTCTTTACTGCTTTGCTTGGAGTGAAATGATTAAAAAAAATTCTACAAGACGGTAAATAGCAGAAAAGAAAGGAATTGTTTTCTAAATGACATATTACTTCTTAGTAATGAATAAAAGACTGCATAGTATTTTACATTCTATAACACTACACTGTCCTTATCAGTTTTTTCTACTTTTTTTTCTAATTAATTATAGATGCATAATTCATTGCTTTGTTTCTGAGTGCTAAAAGTAAATCCGCCGTTTTAGTCCATTTATAACATTTTGGCAATGTCCAAATTTGGCAAGATTTTCTTTTTGCAATGTATTTAGGGCCGAACCTATTAGACAAGGAAATTGCAGGTTTTCTCCCGGAATAACTAAAGGAGGAATCCTGGTGATATTCAAACTTCCTTAAAAAGTAGGATTTTCAAGGCCAGCAAGCAGACCCCAACCCCTTATTTGTCAAACTAGTGCAGCACTCTCTTCTTTCACTTAGCTTTAGTTTGGTGAACTTTGACCCAATGTATTCTTAAATCCCTGATTTCTTGATCAAGAAGTAAAAAGAATCAAATCAATCTCTCGTATTCAGCGTCCTCTACAAATGCATTTGCTTTTGTCTTCAAGCAATTCTTAGGATTCTCTATATAACTTGAAATACTCTGAATTTTAAAACCACAATTTTCCATCCATAGATTATGCTTATTTCTTCTTGATAAAGAAAAACAAAAACAAAACAAGAATGTAAAAACTTTTGTTTGGCAAATTTGGATCTTTTGTGTTAATTCACCTCCAAAATAAAATAGAACTTATATTTACTAAAATTCACACCAAATTCTCCCAGAGTGAAGCTCTTCCTTTGTACTCTGGTTATGTTGACCTTTTAAGGTCACCTCTAATGTGGGTGACATGGGTGTGCTATTTCCAAGTGTGGGGGTCACCGTTCACACCCACCCACATAAACAAGCCAAAAACTTGTTTGTTTTTTTTTTTTAAATTATAAAAAATCATTTGTACGTATCTCGAATATCATCTGCACTTACAAAATGTGAACAACTCCCTGATCTTTGGTAATTTTTCATTCTAATGGTTAGAGTTTTTTTTGCAAGGCAAGCTAAACAAATTTTGATTTAAAATTTATAATTTCAAAAGAGTGCCAAAAATTTAATAAAAAAACAAACTTTGATTAAAAATTTACAATTTCTTGGGGTGAATTAATATTTGCGATAAGTAACTGTACATTATTTGGGGTGAATTCACTGAGAAGATCCCAAATTTTCTAAAGAGGATGATTTGTTCATTGTTATTGATAGCATTATAAAACTCAACTGTACTTGGGGTCTTTATTCTTGGATCTGTTAGGTTTGGGTCTTTTCTAGTCTGTTGCCATTTAAAGAAAAAAAAACATACAAGATTTTCTCCCTCTATCCATGTCCCTGGGGTGGGGGATAGTTTAGAAAAGTGGCCTAAAAAATCCAAGCTACACTTGTACAATATATGTGTGTGTGTATATATATATATATATATATATATATATATATATATATATATATATATATATATGTGTGTGTGTATATAATTTGTGTGTAAGATGAGAATGTTAATTACTTCATAGGTAAACATATATAATGAAGTGTTTATCTGTGCTGTAATTAACATCCTCATCTTATAGACTTTGCTCTTTTAATGAGTTGAATACTCACTAGGCCCCCCCCCCCCAATTATGGATTTTTCTCACTGAGTGAACTTTGTCCTCAAGGTGCACCTAAAACTCTCTCCCACATACATGCACAAATGATAAAAAAAATTACTGCAAACTGTTTCTTGTCCATAAACTATTGCTTGTGAATTAGAACCTGAATTCTTCAAAAATGTAGCCCTGAGCCAATATGGCTTTATACAACAAATAAATGTTCTTTACTAGAAAAAGCCCTGTTTTACAAGATGCTATGGGTAAATTGCCGCTATTTTATATTTTTAATTTTGTGCATATGTGTTGTTTGTTTTTCATTTTGACAACTGCACAGTATAGTAGGATCAGTTGGGCACCGTCTGTGAGAAAAAGAGCACCATGACGCAATTCACTCGATCAGAAATTTGGAAATGGTATACTGTACTGCTTGGCATTCGCACCAGAAGCTTCAATATGAACATTTCAGAGTGTTTTGGTGTCAATCTGAGGACAGTGCAGAGGATTTGGAAAGAGTTGGATGAGTCTAATGGTGATTATGAAGTTACAAGAGCTCAGAAAACTATGATCGTTCTGATAAGAAAAAAACTCCTGAATGGCAGCATTCACCAACTTAAACAAGGAGATCATCCAGAAGAGTTGCAGGAGATTCTGAAATCGTCTGGAGGCCGTAGTTGAAACCAATAATGATTTTATTGAATAAATTAACTTTTTTAGTATTTCAAGATATTTTTGTGTAATTTTGGTAACCGTGTTAAAATGTGTTATTTTCATTTTTGTGTAATTTAGATAATTTATCCTGTATATTATATTTTGGTGAGGAAATATCCCTGCTTTGAGTTTTCTTTTATCTTGAGGTCAAAGAGGAAATTTGTGTCTGTGACTCTCATTGACGAATTTATTCATATCAAACTTAATTTCCTGAATTCTCAGTGTTAGTTTCCTTGTCCGTTATTTTCTTGGTTTATATTATGAAGACTCTAAGAACAATTTGAATCTATTCCTGAAAATTATTTCATTTTATTAATAAATGATGAAAATAAAATATTAAAATAATTTTATGCTAATGACCTTTGTGAAAAGGGTCACTTTCAATTTGTATCTGTTAAGAAGGTTGAAACCTGTTTCTTCTGTTTGTTTTATTTAATCTTTCTTTCAAGTTTAATTAGTTTGAATAATTATACAAGAGAAATGCTACAAAGTTCTCAGCCCATCTTCACTTCTCTAAATCAGGTTTCTGATGTTTGCTCATTGAAATAGCCATTTTTTTTCTTTTCCTTTTTTTTCATGGAGATCTTTTCTTTTTTTTCTTTTTTTCTTTTTTTCTTTTTTCTTTTTTTTCTTTTTTCTCTTTTTTCTTTTTTCTCTTTTTTCTTTTTTCTCTTTTTCTCTTTTTTCTTTTTTTCTTTTTTCTTTTTTCTTTTTTCTTCTTTTTTCTTTTTTCTTCTTTTTTCTTTTTTCTTTTTTCTTTTTTCTTTTTTCTTTTTTCTTTTTTCTTTTTTCTTTTTTTCTTTCTTTTTTTCTTCTTTTTTTTTCTTTTTTTTTCTTTTTTTTCTTTTTTTCTTTTTTTCTTTTTTTTCTTTTTTTTCTTTTTTTTCTTTTTTTCTTTTTTTCTTTTTTTTCTTTTCAGCACTTCATATTTTTGAAACTATATATAGCATTTAGTTTGTTCTATAGGTAATTATATTAATTTTATTTATCTATTATTTCTTTTTCTTCAGCTTATTAAATTTCTTGATAAGAATTCATTGTCTGGAGGTGAAAAATTCAACATTTTGAATTTTGTTTTTTTCATGTTCAATTGCAAATCTCTCTTGCTTGTAGCTTATAATTAGCTGATATCTTTGCAAAATTATTCAGACGATGTGCTGAAATGTTCTCGGCCTGACCTACGTGTCACAGTCTTTTCTTTTTTTTCTTGTTGGTCGTGGAAATTTTCAGCACCTCCCTCAAATCTATACTCCTGCATGGTATCCAACTCCTCTATTTAAGGTATTGGTTATGTGTTTCCATTTTCTTAGCTCAATGATTAAAAATGGCTTCAATCAGATGATGCCTCTCAGCTCTTCATTAGATCTGGTGCTACACAATCACAAACGAAGAACTTGGCCAAATTACCACCACTGATAACAGTACCCAACCCCATTGTTTAAAAAGACAACACCTAGTGTGCTGTTTCTGTAAAAAGAAAGCAAATGTCTGCCCTGCCAGAACACAGCCAGTACGAACCCCGGGACAACTGAATATGAAGAAAACCTGCTTAAGAGAAAGATTCTATAAATTTCAACCACTAGCAAAAGACGACAGTCCAGATAATGAATACCAAATCCTGTATGGAAATAGCTAATTTTACCCTAAGCAAATAGGTTCACCTATCATCCAGTTCACACCCCACCCTGGTATTTTGAACACGGGTAGTTTTATACCTTGTTTCCGCCTCTGTATATATTTCTGAGATGAGGTATTGTGGCTAATTATACTATTTACAAAAACTTGGAGAGTTGAGTTACTAAAGGAAATTAGCTGAAACTGAGATATCCAGAAAAGGCATGGCACGTGGAACTAGAACGATCTACCCTGGTGGACAAAATAAAGGTTTTGGTTTGAAATTCCAATGTATATCACCTGAAGAAGGCTGGGGTGTATAATGACCAAGACGTGAATATGACATTAAAGATGACGACAACAGTCTGAACAACGTAAATAGTGTAAATACCTTTTTTCTTATTTAGGATTGGGTTTCAGGTTCCTTCTAATGTTTATTTCAACACTATATTTCTAACATCTCCACTTAAAGTCTAAAATTTTATTTACTATTTATTCCTTTTTCCTCAAAAGGAGTAGATAGGTTCATCTCTCGTCCAGTTCACACTTCTCCCCAGTCTTTTGAACAGGAGTAGAGCTTTATTCTTTTTTTTTCTGTTTCAGATTGTGTTTCCAGTTCCTTCTAAAGTTATTTTTTCATTCTTTTTCACTCCCAGCAGCTCCTTGCACCTTAGGGACATTACCTTGCTTGGGGTGAATTGATTAAAAAAGAAAAAGTATGAGCAACGCATTGATGGTATACGAGACGTGACCTCCCATTAAGCAAGAAATGCTAAGAAAAAGAATCGGTCAGCTGGTATGTAAAATGTTCCTTTTTTGGCACAGTTAAAAAATATCTTTTTGTGCATTTATTACAGAATTATCAAGTTTTAATATTTGGGTGAATAAAAGAGGGTTTTATATTCTATCAAACAGGGTCGTTGGTCATTAAATCATTAAATCATTGTTTCTTGACAGAAATGGAAAATGGCTGCCAAGACATCTCTTAAAAAATTTCTTTGCCATCAAGTGGCTGATAAGATAATTCATTAATATGTCATATATTTACAAGTCCTTCAACTGTGTACCCTTTAGGGAAAACATTGCAATTCTTACAGCTTGGTAACAAAGTCTATCTTTACACCATTTCATAAAGTAGTTACACTTTATTTCTGCCAGTGTCAAATGTCTTTGACATTGTACTCAGTAAACAGTATGCCAACATTTAAGACTGGCAAAGCTTATTAAGAAATGTCATATATTGTGAAGAATTTAAATATTTTTGCATGTTCTGGGTTTTCTTAATTTGGCAGTAAATCAGAATAATTCGCAACAATTTGTAGATGATGCAAGTCATACTAATGAGATCTTTTATCAAGATCTTATACATTGACAGGAATAACACAAAGGAACCTCAAGAAGCAAAAGATAGAAAACATTGTCACCATTATATTAAAAAAAAAAACAGTCTATTTAGAAGGTTAAAAAAAAAATTCAGTTTTCCTGTTATTTGAAAGTAGAGCATTCCAATGGAACCTTTTGTAAACTGAAATGTGATGTAAATGAACAAAATTACTATTAATTTATGCAAGTAAAACATTAGCATTTGCAGATCCCCAAAATAACTGTGCATAAGGTTATCACCAAGATTGGCACAATTATAGAAATTTACGCTGTAATTTTTTAAGTACACACAATATTAGGACGGGTTTGCAGAATGTTTTACATACCAGCTAAGAACTGTAGAATAAAACAATGCTACAGATCAGCTATGGCAAACTCTGAACTTTGACTCCAAAGCAAGTAGTCATTGGAAAAGTATAAAAAATTTTTTCTATATAAAGGAATGGTCAAAGTTTTGACCAGTATGGTAAGGCTTGCCATTTTGTTCTTGACTACATCTTCTGTTACAATAAACCGCTATTATTTTTTTCCTACTGTTAATATTAAATGACTAGATGCTTTTTGGACAGACTTCATAGATATATTTAACAAAACACAGAATACTCAGTAAAGATTGAACTCACACACATGGTCTTCAAGACCAGCACATTAACCATCACTCCATAGTAATCATTCTGCTAGTCTTAGAAAAAGATAAAGGAAAGAAAGTCTGAATAATTAGTAGGAGAGATAAGTAGAACCATTTTATAGAACTTTCCAAGTAATTATGAAGTTGGTTATCGACGTCTGGTGCAGTTTTTCCACACCATTTATCGTTGAATCCTTTCAAGCTATTTTCTTACTCTTCTCCTTTGCTGTCTTTCGACACTTTTGCATAAATGTACGAGCAACTCCTCTTGACCTATAATGGCTTGTGGCCATATCACATTGAAACACCAGTTCCATACAATCACCAAAGTTAAGCAACATCGAGCCTGGTCAGTACCTAGATGGGTGACTATTTGGGAATGCTAAGTGTTGGGTGTACAGATAGTGTAATAGATAAAGTTGCTCAGTACTATTAATTGGGGAGCAGAGTTCCAATTCCGGTTGAGTTTGTTGTATTTACTTACTTGGGAAAGATATGAATCAACCTCTTCTCCCCCCCAGCTGTGGGTTAATTAGTATTACTAAATCATTTTTATATTACTAAATCATTTTTATATTTTATTATTAAACCATTTTTATCTCCTAAAAAAGCTCCGACAATCTTAAAATATTTTCTGGCTTTAAATAACCTGCAAAGGCTTGATAAACCATAGGAAATGAATCTATGCATGTATGTATGTATGTATGTATGTATGTATGTACACACTAGTGGAAATACCCAGCATTGCTTGGAAGGTCTCTAAATAATAGTTTATTATTGACAATAAACTCAATTTATTTATTTATTTTTTTTGTTACAAAATAACTAAATTTAGGAAAATACCACACTCTGGGAGGGTACTTATTTTTATTCAAAGACACTTTATTTTTTTGTTTTAAATACTAACATAGATACTCTGTTAATGTTTTCAAACAAATCAAACTTAGATAAAAGTTCATTAACCTTTTCCAAATTATTACTAAAAAAGTTAAACTTAAATTAAGATATATTTAACCATACTTAATTTAATCGCTTTTTTTAAGTAAATAAAGTTTCACATTAATTACTATTTTGAAAGAGTACAAGCAAGATACATTGAGAATTTAGTTTTGAAAAGTGATTATTTAAATTTCAAGTTATGTTTGTATTGGAAAAGAAAAAAAACTTTAGTTAAATAAAAATTAGCAAAGATAGACATGACTTACGGTCAACATTAGTCATGTTGAATATTTGTTTTATGAATTTAACTATATTTTATTTAAATTAATTTTCAAAAAATAAGTCTCGCTATAGTTTTTTGCTTTAATAAAACTTTATTGAAAATTTACTTTTTTTTTTTTTTGTTAGTTAAAACCAAAAAAATAATGAGGTTTATTTTTTAAAGATTGAATAAAAAAATTATTTTCCATAAGACAACTGAAAAATATTAATGTCAATAACACACACACACACACACTGCTCATTAGGGTGATACTGAGTCTGTATATTATTTTGTAGCTGGACACACACAAACAAATATTTGAATACATAGATATTAAACTTTTTGACAAATAACTGTATTTAATATTCTTCTTTTAAATTTACGTTGTTGTTTTAATATTCATTTTTTTTAAGTTTTGCTTTTATTTACTATAGATGTGAAAATAAATTCAAGAGAATAGAAATTTTAAAAATACATACAAAAAAGTAAAAATAAATGGTAATAATAATCAGGAATAAGAATTATTACCATTCGTTTTTACTTTTTAATTCTGGGAATTTCGAATTCATTCTAATGTTAAAATATCGTAAATACAAATCATACTATGATACCTTTTTTACAAAAAGGTGGCTTGGGGGAAAATGAATCGGTATACATATTTACTTTGTCATGAACTATTATAGTTTTTTTAGTTTTAACCAGACACACTCACAGAGACAACTGCCATATATATATATATATATATATATATATATATATATATAAAGCAATTTCTAAATAATGAAGTTTTTATTTATTAATCTGATATTTTTATCACATTAAAAGTTACTTTTAGTGGATGTGTATATTTGAGTAGATGCCCTGTTTACTTTAAACAGAATTTTATTTCATTTACCAATCTGAATATTATTAATTATTATTAAAGAAAAATTGCACCCTCCAGTAGGATTAGAACGTGCTTCACCCCTCTGCAAGAGAATTTACTTTTACATTTCAGGAATGTAAACAAGAAGGATGTGCTTAAGAGCAATATACAACCTGGCTTAATTGATGAAACTCTTTGTGGCCGAGTTGGTTAAAAGCATATATCTAATGATGGTTTCTCCTGCAGAGGGTGCATTTTTTATGTTTCAAGTGATAAATTATGCTGAAGAACATTGTCCAGACATTAACACTTGCTATAGTCAGTATTTTATAAATTAATCTAAAAAAGAACATATACAAGTGTAGTGAGTTCCAGCCTCAGTTGCTGTACCATGCCGACACTTGGTAAATATCTCAAGATGGCACCATGCCTACCATACAGGGAGAGTTAACAGACCCCATACATTACTAAAGTGAGTTTGATCCTTACTGGGTGCTACAATAAAGCCAAGTATAATGAACTGGTTTTTGGTTAATTTTCAATGGATGCTGAGCTCTTTTGCACAGACTCTTAATGTATCTGCAGTTATATACACATATATACAATTACGGTTACAGACCTATGAATGGTAGGCCTTGTGACTGCATCATAGCAGTCTTCACTTACTCTCACTACTTACTCTCACTCTCTCTCATTCTCACTCTCTCTCATACTCTCTCTTACTTACTCTCTCTCATACTCTCTCTTACTTACTCTCTCTCATACTCTCTCTTACTTACTCTCTCTCATACTCTCTCTTACTTACTCTCTCTCTCATACTCTCTCTTACTTACTCTCTCTCTCATACTCTCTCTTACTTACTCTCTCTCTCATACTCTCTCTTACTTACTCTCTCTCTCATACTCTCTCTTACTTACTCTCTCTCTCATACTCTCTCTCACTCTCATACTCTTACTTACTCTCTCTCACTCTCATACTCTTACTTACTCTCTCTCACTCTCATACTCTTACTTACTCTCTCTCACTCTCATACTCTTACTTACTCTCTCTCACTCTCATACTCTTACTTACTCTCTCTCACTCTCATACTCTTACTTACTCTCTCTCACTCTCATACTCTTACTTACTCTCTCTCACTCTCATACTCTTACTTACTCTCTCTCACTCTCATACTCTTACTTACTCTCTCTCACTCTCATTCTCTTACTTACTCTCTCTCTTACTCTCTCTCACTTACTCTCTCTCTCACTCGTACTCTCTCTCTCACTCGTACTCTCTCTCTCACTCATACTCTCTCTCTCACTCTTTCACTCTCTCACTCTTTCACTCTCTCACTCTTTCACTCTCTCACTCTTTCATATTAGTAGACATTTTGAGACAAAGTGCTGCTTAAATATGATTGTTTTTCTTTCCTTCTCCCTTACTCACATCCCTGATGGTGATTCTAGTAATTCTTGAACTGAATATAAATTTTGGCTGTTCTATACATCAACAACAGCCATATTTAGTGCAATGTTATTCGCATACCAGAAAAGAATGATCAATAAATTTAATAGACATCAAATATCTGTTCTTTTTTATGATAAGGCATCTCCATGCGTATGTTGGAAATGTGGCTCATATTGGCAAGCCAAACTCCATGAAGCTGCAGTTATCAATTCAAATAGCAGACTTTCAATGCCCACATTTGTGGAACCATTTGTGGAACCATTTCAGATGAATGTGTCATGAAAAAAGTCTCAGCTCTGAAATACAACTTGCGTATGTGTTTGTTTCCCCAGGCAGCCAGTTTTGTCTTTTATATTTTCAATAAATTTTTCTTATTTGTTGGATTAGTTTTCGTATTTTGCTGTTGAAGGTGTAAAGAAACTCTTCATAGTTTGTTATTTTTTTGTTGAAGTTCCAAGCTTTCGACTAAACTCAGGTCTTAAAAAAAAAAAGAGTCATTCAAAGTCTGTCTGTTTATGCCTTTCGCATGATTTTGAATTTTAAGATTTTGGTGTTTGTTTTGTCATATGAGCTTGATGTTTTTGAGTTTTGAAACTGTGGCATCACACAATGGGGACGTAGTGTAGATTCTGAGACTTTAAATATATTTTAGAATGCCCTTTCTAGAATCACAGGAGATTTTCTTAATTGTTGGCTTTAATATAGATGGAAAGCTTCTAAAATGTGTAATTTTTGTTTTTAAAATTCATTTTGCTAAGTATTAATAGTGTTTTTTTGTTTTGTTTTTTTTCCATATTTTCTAACTCAGCAACCAGTTGCGTCTTAGTGACTTTATTGCTTGCTTGGGGTGAAATGATTAAAAAAAAAAAATTGTCTTATTGACAAGGAGCTACAGAAAGCACACAGTAATAACTGCAATTCATTATCCATAAAGTTTAAAACTCTTAACTTCATTATCACTAATAAACATCACACTAAAATCTGATTATTTGTATAAGACATTTTTTTTTATTTTTTTTTTTTTTGAATAATTTCACTAGCTGTATTGGAGAGTGTATCTTAGAAAATGGTAAAAAAAATATTGGATATACAATTACAACTCCCTCTTGTAGACTAAAGTGTCATAATTTGCTTTATTTGCATTCAGACTGTTGTCGCAATATTTTGTTCATTGACAAACACCTGATAAAGGCTCAATCTGGATTACCTTCAGGGAATGTCAAACTAAACACTTTATTTAATCTACAAGGAGAGATTCTTCTTATTTTCACTTTCCATGTTTGGAGATATATTGTCTTATTTTAGTATTGCTCAGTCATTGTTCACTGTGTTCCCACTAAGCCTGTCTACCCTACCCAGCCCAGGGATTGAACTCATAATTACTGTCACTAAATTCATGAACCAATGCTTTAATTGACTCAGGCTATTGTGCTGTGAGTCTTAAAAATAATCTGCCTGCTGCCGACATCGCTGATGCATGGCCTGCTTCACTGAGGCTTTTTTTTTCTCATTTCAGGCAGAATGTACCACAGTTCTGACCAAAGTGCTATACAAAAAAATAAAACAAAACAAAAAAACAGGTAGTAAGCAAAAAATGAAATTAACCTACCCCCTTGTAACTAACATAATGAAAATCATTGGTACTTAGAAACCTCAGATTGTTCTGTTATCAGTTTGTTTCTCAAAGCAGTAGTAACAACATACAAGTGCTCTTAAGATATTTGAACATTAGGTGTCCTATAATGCTTCCAGTAAATTGATAAAGATATTTTAAAATTCTGTTTCTGTCATGGTTAATGACCAAAAATAGATTACATTCGTTATCTAAAAGTTTTATTTTTTTATGAAGCATTAGAAAGTTTAGTCTTATCAAAAGTAAAAGACTTTGTTACTTTGTCTACTCTGTAAATACAAACATACAGGATTACTATTTACATGGAGGCATATTTTCTATCTCTAATCGTGGTAATTCTAGGATCTATCAAGGATGAAAATGTTGCTCCTTATCACTTTTTAGGATCAGAGTGCACGCTCATAGGCCGTCAAGATGGGATCAAATCAATGTGTAATATCTGTCCATCTCTCCGAGATATTTCTGTCTTTAAACAAGAAAAGCTTTGAGCAAGTGCCTGGTCTCGGGGTTTCCAACCCTGCAGCAACACTGCCTTCATTGCACTAAAGAGGACGGGTTGATCACAGGATCTGGGTAATTTTTGTCCTTGTTCCATATGTATGCATATAGGAATCCCAACCTTGTGCCACATCTCACTACTTTTTCTGTCTATATTTCTGAGATGAGGTATTATGTATACTATTTACATTATTCGGACCTTTGTCTTCATCTTTGTTGCCATATTTATCACAACGTTTCGGCTGTTGTGTGCTCTGGCCTTCTTCAGATGGTTGGAATGTCGAACTGAACCCTTTATTTTGCTCGCTGGGGTAGACTGTTCTAGTTCCATGTGCCATGTCTAATGGATGCCAGTTATCTCCTGTTAATTCCCCTATCCAACTTCTCCACTGCCTTAACCAGGTATTGAGCTCACACACCTTTATCCACTGTGCCATGTGTCCTCAAGTGGATAAAAGTGTTAGATCCAGTGACAGGACCCAAAGAGTGTGAACTTGTTTTGTTTGTTTTATGTGATATCTACCTGCCTGGGAAATCAGGTTTTTACGTGTGTTTTGAACAGTAAAGTTCTTGCTTTAACAAACTAAGCCAATACAATATAACAAATCCTGTAATACATAACAAAAATTGTTATGAAAACAAATTTGCTTAAAATATTGTGAAAGAAAACATGATTAGAATGAAATAGAGATGAAGGGGTTTGAGATGAGTAAGTTTGTTGTGCTTGCCTACTTTGAAAATAAACATTCAAAATCCTAAACATTTTCCCTGCTGCATTGATATAGCATTGTTGCCTGGCTGTCCTGGCCTATTTTGAGGAAAAAATAGAAAATTGCGATTTATTGGAAATAAATTTCTATATAAAGATGCTTACAGTGATTTCTCAAGAGAACTGCCATTTTGGTTTTGATCAGATATTCTAGAGTACAGGCCAATCAAAATGACACAACCATCTAATTAAAATACGTCTTCAGATTGTATTGTACCCTACTATATATAGATACATTGGTATGGAAATAGTGCTAAGCGTTAGTTAATAATATAACCTCTAGCGACTGGTATTTCACAGTATTCTGGAACACCCCCCTCCCTCTCTCACTATATATGTTTTAAGGTATGCTATATTTATGGTTTAAAGGGCTCAATGTCAGGGATAGTGAATGCAAAAGTGGACATTGTCACTTCAGTGTCCATGTTTATATACACACACACACACACACACACACACACACACACACACACACACACACACACACACATATATATAGTTTACGAAAAACTAGGTAATCCGTATGGGTAGACCCAAGGAGGATAAAATCCAGAGAGCTCAATGTAAATCAGAGCTAATAATTTAAATAAAAACAGACCACTTTAAGGTTCCATATAATAAATTATTTCACCACAGCCCTTTTAAAGGACTGCGGATCATCAGACTTTACTTCCAAAGGTTGAAATGAAAAGAAATTTACACATTTTTGGCAGGCAGTACTAAGTATATGTAAATTAACGAAGTGAGGAAGTGAGGGGGGACAGAGACATGATTGAGTTAGATGCAACATTTCTATTCTTTCAAATTTAAATTGTTTGAGGAAATCCAGACATTGACACATTAAATCGGTTAACTTCACGGAAGTTATATATTGATATAGAAGGGAGAGAGGAGAAAAAGGCACAAAGAGAAAAAGAGAGAAAGAAGTTATGAGAGAAAGTGTCATTAACTTTCTTTGGAATGAAAGGCCCGAAATAGGCGCTGTTGTTTTGCTTTACTTTGAGAGTTCATAAATATTATAAGGTTTGATATAAGTTTGAATGTTTAAACAGTCTATAAGGAATTTAATTATATGTTTGTTAAAGTTTTTTTTTTAAATTTTATTACAAAAATTTTGGGGATTTAATATGAAATAGTCGATTAGAAAAATATTCATAGAATTTACATTAAAACACTAAAATTTTATTTTCAAATATAAGTTTACTTCTAGTTGTAATTGATTATTAAGGTGATATCTCTGTGTATATATTGATTATTAAGGTGATATCTGTGTGTATATATTATATATAATATATATTATGTATAATATATACACACACACACCATATATTTCTATATATAAGGCAATGTTTAGAGAAGGCAAGGTAAAAAAATATAGCAAATTTTCATTTTTTTTATTCTATACCTGTAGTATAAGACGACTGCTTATTGATTATATAAAGATATTTTTAGAAATGTTGTTACTTACTGTATCCTTAGAAATTCAAAATAAATGAGATAACAAAGCTGATTCTATATTATGTTTTTCCTACACACGTGCCCTGAAAGGGAAACCATTGTTTTGTCTATGTTTCGTTATGTGATCTCTTGTGAATACTGATTCTTCTTCTTCCTCTTCTTTTCCTATATCTAAAAAGTTAGAACAGCCTGGTGTACCAATGACCATTTACTTCAACAACAATCACAAAATACTGCTAATAACAGTACAATAATGTAGGATAATAGTACATTCCACTTTCAATTATTTTTTTCATTCAATCTGTTCCTAACTTCTGTCTAAGCCAGTTGAAAGTTCTTATTAACTTATAACCCATATCAATCATGGAACCACCAGCAAAACAAAGAAATTATGAAGTGAAGTTTAAATTGAAAATTACTGTAAAAGGATTTTTATTTGAAATATAAGGTTTGTATGTAATCCTAAATTGTGTTATGATAATTAATTTTTAATGAGAAATTATCTTAAATGTTATTACTGCCATAATTAACACTAACATGACCATTGAAAGTTTAACGAAAGGTTGCTGTGAACGTAATCATAACTCAATGTTTACATTTTCTCAGCTCAGCTTGCATGGATACAAGTTGATTTAATTTATAAGGAATTATTCTTCAAATAAGGCAATTTATTATGAAGTTATGCCAGTAATATACAGGGTGTCCATAAAGTTTGTGTGCACTTTAAAAAATTTATAACTTTATTTGTATTTGCGATAGAAATAATCTGTAAAAAATGTTATAAAGTTTAATGTACCTAGTTTTAAGTATAGCTAAAATAATGAATGTGATTTCAGGCATTACTGTAAATCAGTTGGCAAATGTTTTCCGTGAACTGCAAAATCGTATTACCCTTTGTATTGCTAATGATGGAGGACATGTGGAAACTTAAATAAAATTTCAATAAAACCTTAAGAAATATAGATTTACTTCTTTCTAATCCTTTTTACAAATTATTTCTATCGCAAATACAAATAAAGTTATAAATATTTTAAAGTGCACACAAACTGAGATTTTTTAATAAAAATCATTTTTACTAAAAGATTCTGTTTTGAAGAGAAGGATATATAGGTATTCACAAAATAAATTATAACCAAAATGAATTGTTATGGTTTTCTTCTTTTTTTTTTTTTTTATTATTATTAATGATGATGAGGATAATAATGCTCTGTAATTTACATTGTGCTCTCTCTGGTTAATATCCACCTTGGGATTATCCTTACTACCTACAAGTCACAAATTAGTAATATATACATTCACTCAGTTTCAATAACTTGGCTTAAAATTAATCTTTATAAATTAAAAAGCTCTCCTGGTTTTTCATTTTAGCTTAAATTGAAATAAAATATATATTAGTAATACATTATTTCAAGAAAATTATCAAATTTAAAGTTAAATTGATCTGATTTAAAACAGATATTACTTATAGCATAAAAAATGTAGTCTTTTTTTTTTCTGACATTGTAGTCAATTTATTGACAGCTTAAGGTATTGCCAACTAAGTATGGTTGACCAGAATTGACATAAATATATGACATCTAAATGAATGGATTTTTTTTTTTTTTTAACCAGTAGTAATTTTTAAAAATTAACATTTTCAGCAATTATCTAAAATTTTATTAAATTTTAGTTACTTTAGCTTTATAGTCTTATGTTTGAAGATGCTTTCTGGAAAAATAATAAAATTTAAAATACTACAAAATTTTCTTAAATTAATTAAAAAATTTAAGGACTGAGATATTAATGAAATACCATAATAGAGAAATAAATCAATAATTTATGAAATGTTATGGCATTTTATTTATTATTAATTTATATTTTTTAATATCTTATTTATTTTTCATTTTACTTTTTATTGTTATGAAATGTGAAAGTTATTTTATTTATTAAATTTTATTATTAATTACATAATTGTTTACACTTTTATTGAAGTAATGCAGAATTTTAAATGATTTATAATATAAATTTTTACAATTAAAATTAAAAAAAAAAAATGAAAACAATTATTGTAAAACTTCATTATTCATTGAAAAATATGTTTTCTTAAAACAATAGTATCCTTAATAAATCTTATAAAAGCAATTTTCAGTAACTGGGTGTCCTGTTTTATAAAAAAAGAAACTGATTTAAATTCTCCAAGGAGTTCTGAATTTAACTAATATAACAAGTTGTGAGATTGAAATTTAATTTTTCAAAATTTCATAAAACTAAGTGGGGTAAATGCAAAAAATTTTTTTTACCAATATTTTAAAAAAAAAAAAAATTGAAAATAATTTCATTCATTTATGTGAATAGGTACTGAAAGTTTCATTAAAATCTGATAATTATTTGATTTTTGCAGGAATTTCCAAATCAATGTGCTTTTCACCTGAAAAAGGTGCTAAAACACTAATGGTAGATATTATGTAGATCACTGATGTAAAAAAAAAATTTTTAAAAAGATTTTTAACCAAAATATTGAATGTGCTAGAAAGGATTAAAAATTTAGTAAAATTATCAAAAAATGCTTTGGTCTTTCCTCTTAATAACAAACATTTTGACAATAAAACTTTTTCATCGTGGTATGCTCTTTTTAGCAAAAAAGTAGAGGTGCCTACTTGAATGTTAAGACATTTCAAGTGTGTTGTAAAGACTAATCTGAGATCTGAATGTACCCTATGCTATATATGCATCTTTTAAAGCCCACCAAATCACAGTTGACTCCATTCCATTATATATCAATTAGAAATAATAATTATATGAAAAGAGGGGATGCTGAAAATTTTTCAGTCCAACACATTCCCCAAAGAATAATCTTTTGGAGTGGGTAGAAAGTTAGAAAAAAAAAAACCCTGAAAAAAAAAAAAACAGACCAAAACAATGTGCCTAGCATATTAAAGTTTTGAGGAAATATGTAGAAAAGCACGTACAATTCACGTCTGTCTAACCAGGGTGAGAAATTTGTCAGCAAAATCTCAAAGATCCAATTTCTGCTTGTAAGTTGGGTGTGGAGGTGGAAGTATGTTATCACAACACAGAAGAAATGCACATTGTCGAAAATAAAGCAGTTTAACACAAGACTGCTAATTTGAGATTTTAAATGTCATTGGAGTTGCTGTTAATTACAGAGTGGTACCATTTGTTTATGTGAAAATAATTATAAATTCTACAAATAGAAAATGACTTCATATCAAGTTTAAGGGTCACTATTAGCAGCCTAAGAATATTCATGTTTTGGTTATACAAAAATTTCAAATCACTGTAACATGATGCTGGGCTGGTTAGTCATCACATCATCTAAAGAATCAAGGATTTTTTGGCTATTCATATCCCTTCTTCATCTCTCATTGGCTGTATTGGCTTCCAGAGGAGACACATGAGGAATACTGCAGGGAAGTATTTCTGAATTGAATGCACTCTTTGTAATTTATGACATGACAGTGACAAGACCTCAATCAAAAAATATGACAATGGAATCATGCAGGCAGAGGTACATCTTATTGCTAGCTAGATTTTTTTTTCTATATTACCAACAGCAACTGCTTTTCTAGCAGGTTTGTGTTTGCATGCATGTGTAGGGGTGCATATTTGTAATGAAATGACAGAAATGGCAAATTGAGCACTTGATGTTTCAAAAAACAAAAAAAAACAAAAAAACAAAAAGCAAGAGTTACGTAAATCAAAAGTCATCAGTGAATCATCAGACGGTATTTTTTTTCCTGTTTTTTTGTGAAAACCTACATCTATGGTAAATAACAATAAGGAAATTAAGAGCCCCTAAAAATCCTGTCCCA
>OZ038481.1:6298415-6338415 GCA_964036315.1 Acanthosepion esculentum | reverse complement strand
TTGTATGAAAAGGCACACTGTTTGACCACTTGTTATCACGCTTTTTATGTTTGCTTTTAGAAGAATCTCAGTACCGAGTTGATTAAACAGACTTATTTCTTTTCCCCTACTTAAGTGCGATGAATTCAAAATGTAGTGGAATTTTGTTTTGCCTTGTGGCTGAGGTAGTTTCACATAAACATCATTGGGTTGGTCTCAAAATCCAAGTAAAAACCATGATTTCCAATGCTGATATTGAAGTTAAACAAATAGGGAGACTGGAGCAATACCATCTTCCTTTCCCCATGTTTAGTATTGTACCAAATAAAGCTAAGTCAATATCCTACGAGATTCCTGCAATAAAACATTGCTTATAAAGTCTGTGTTTCCAGATGATTGGACCTAATTTCAGTAATTAGGCAACACATTCAGGTAAACAGTGTAGTATTAGGCTTTGCACTCAATTTCGCACTCAACTGCCAAGAAAGTTTGGTAAATTTGAGATTACTCTGTGCCATCAAATAAATAAACACATGGCCTCACACCGGCATCTGATTTTGCAATTGGGAGAAAGATTTGTAATGCATATGATTATTAACAGAGTATTTGGGCAGTCTCTCACACATGTCAGACAGAATGTAAGGACAATGTTTGCTTGAGAGCTCTACAGGGTCGAACTTCACACACTAGCTGAGAGAAATTTGAGAACATCAGAAGTGGCATGTTATCTATTATTCTGCATGTGTTATCATTTTGTCGGCACACCCATTTTATTAAATTAGTAATCCTACCTTGTATCTCTGGAATTTGTATATTTAATACTAAGACTAGTGTTCCAGCCGTAATAAGTAGGCTTTTGAATGCTGACTTTTCAAGTCAGCATTCCTTCTCTCTGTGTGTAAACAGGGAAGTTTTAAAGAAAATAGACAGAAAAGGACTCCTACATAGAGACAGCTGAAATTTCAGGGATACATAATGAGGAAAGAAGGATTGGAGAATTCAACACTCACAGGACATAATGAAGACAAAAGGGACAGGCAGAAGTAACAGACCCTCTACCTGATGAGGTTATGTGAATGTTTAGTGGAATGAAAAGTGGGGGAGATAGTAAAAAGATAAACCTAAGAGTTTCAAAGGATAGGAAGTTGTGGAGATTCGTGATTGACCACATCTTGAAGGGATACAGCATATATAATTTACTTTTTCTCTATAGCACAGTTGATGCAACATACTATTCACTTTTTTCCTATTAAAATATTTAAGAATACTTTGCCATAGAGCAATGGTTAACAAGCTAATTTTGCTGGAGCATTGTCCCCCCCCATAGCTATTCTCCCTGGTTAGGTTAAACTAAATTTTAATTGTCTTGTAGTCAAGCTAATTTGCTTTTCCACTGCTACCAAAGGGTTAGGGTTCAAGCCCAACGAATGTTAAATATCAATGCTGATTTTAAAGGCAGACTTGCTCCACTTAAAAAGAAGTTTGTGTTGCACCAAACTTTCTATTCCTTAATTTCTCTGAAATTTGTCTTTGTGCTGTGTCAAACAAGTACAACAATTTAAATATCTAGGAAATGTTTTAACAGACATCAGAATGTGTGACACTGAAATCTGAAGGCACATTGAGATAGTGAAAGATGCTTTCTAAAAGCTAAGCAAAATATTAAGAAACAGGAAAATTTTATTGGAACCAAAGAAAAGAGTTTTTAACTGTTATGTAATATCAGTCCTCCTCTATGGCAGTGTAGGCTGGACAATCTTCTCACAGATGAAGAAGAGACTTGAAGCAACAGAAATGTAGTTCTACAGAAGGATACTGAGAATACAATGGACCAAATATGTGAACAACAATGAAGTTTTAGAGAAAATGGAAACAAAAAGGACAGTTATAATTAAGATCAGAAAGAGATAGTTGAAATTTGAAGGACATATGAGAAAAGAAGGCTTGGAAAATTTGATACTCACAGGATAGATTGAAGGGAGAGAGGAAAGTGATGCATAACCTACCTAGAGAGCTTAAGTAAATGGATTGTGGAACAAAGACAAAATTTATTAAGAGCTACAAAATGCAGGAAATTGTGGAGAGCCATGATTGCCAATATGAGACACAGCACATATAAGAACCATCTCATCTTGGAAGGTCTTTGTTCCTCCCAAATATTTTCTCTGCATATAAAGTTTAATTTAAATTTAGTAAAATTCCCTCTTTTGATTACTATGGGGTTAAGACAGTTGTACCTTAGATCTGTGTTCAAGCCCAATGTCTGGATTGTGAAGGGTGATTTTCAAAGAAAGCAAGTAAGCATGTCCTAAAATATTTGATGCAAGACAATCTTATTTTCCTTGTTAACTTCTAAGCTAAATTTGAAGAGTCTCTAAAATACAGTCTGCATTTAAATGGTCTTCATTACCCATTTGTAGAGATTTTAATTGTCTTTGTAAATTAAATTAAGAATTCCAATTTTATATTGGAAAAAGGAAATGATTTTTTAAAGTCTTTAATTTTTCGGATATTCTAAATTGCTTAAATTTCAATTTCTCATGTGTAATTGAAAAATTTGCGATCTGTATGGAAAGAATCCAGCCATTTAATATTAAAGAAAATAGCCTAACTATGGCAATAGGACCATAGTCTTTCCAGGCTGTTACATGTGGAATGAGTTTGATCCTCACTGGGTGCCTCACACAATTTTCAAGTGACATGGCAAATTCTGAAAGTAAAAGAAAAAAAAAACAAAAGTAAATGAAACACTCAGTTGCATTTTAGTATCAACTGCATTTCAACCGAGTGGGGGTCAGAATTCAATTTTTCTTATTGCTTTCCAGTCTCTTTAATTAACACTCAGCATCATTTATAAATATTACTTCCTGTATATGGAATCCCATCAAAATATATATTAGTTCTATATATTTGAAGGATGGTGGAGCAATGGATAGGGTTCCAAGTTCAAATTCCAGTCGAATCCATTACATTCACTTATGTGCTAATACCCTTGGGAAAAGTATGAATCCTCATCTCCGCCCAGGTATGGGTGAATAGCAGGGACTGACTGGGTTCTATAGCCTTGGGTGGCTACCAGTCTAGAAGAAAGAAAACTCATCAGGCTATCTTGCCCAAGAAGCACCACTTCCCCTGCGGCTGCAGTACATATGGTGTCCCAATGACCCTGATGGGCCACAGGATTTGTGATAGATTGATCTATATATTTGAAATTGCAGTAGATTGGCTCTCAATTTCAGTCAAGATTGTTTAAGGTGTTGCCATAGAAACTTTGAAACTTCATTCACTATCCGTCGTTTGTATGAAAAGGCACACTGTTTGACCACTTGTTATCACGCTTTTTATGTTTGCTTTTAGAAGAATCTCAGTACCGAGTTGATTAAACAGACTTATTTCTTTTCCCCTACTTAAGTGCGATGAATTCAAAATGTAGTGGAATTTTGTTTTGCCTTGTGGCTGAGGTAGTTTCACATAAACATCATTGGGTTGGTCTCAAAATCCAAGTAAAAACCATGATTTCCAATGCTGATATTGAAGTTAAACAAATAGGGAGACTGGAGCAATACCATCTTCCTTTCCTCATGTTTAGTATTGTACCAAATAAAGCTAAGTCAATATCCTACGAGATTCCTGCAATAGAACATTGCTTATAAAGTCTGTGTTTCCAGATGATTGGATCTAATTTCAGTCATTTGTTCCTCACTGGTTGACTCACAAATGGTTTTGTACTAAAATCAGTCAATTTCATTTGGGTCCCTTGTTTATGAGAGAAAAAACATAAATTATTAAAACTGAAGCTACCTTGACACAGTTCAAAAGTGTTTGTGCGGCTTTGTGGGTGATAAATTGTTTTTCGACCTTTCACCTCCTTTCCCACAGATGAAACATTGCTAGCCTCTCACTTCTCTATTGCTTTTTTTTTATAACAGATGTTCAGGCAATCTAAATTCCTTGGTTCCACTAATCCAGACCTTTAGCACTAGGACCTGCCAGTTCACTTTATATTCCATTGGTAAGGAGGAAGTTAAACTCACACAGCTTCTCCAGAACTCCTAATAACTGCAATCTTAACCTCTTCAAGTCAGGGATCAACTGCTATCTATCCTACATATCCTAATAATATGAACCTCTTGCTCCCTACCACTGTATACCTCATTTAGTAACCCTCTACCATGAGTGGCTCTTTGGCCTTATATTAGGTGAAGCAAATATTTTAATTTATATATTTTTATAGTTTTGAGAAAACTGTTTGAAAGTATGATTTCCAGATTTTACCTGGCTATTAGTTATGAAAATTCTTGGATTTTATCTTCACAAAGAATAAAGACAGGCTTGTAAAATGCCTATTAAGAAAAAAAAATAACAAATTCCAAATAAAGAATTAAATTTCAATAAATTTTGCCTTGGAAGCATTGAAAAAATTCAGTTGAATGCAATTTTTTTGGCGTATGAAGCAACAAACTAATTAAAAATGTGCAAATCAAAATGCAAGCAGAAAAAAAACAAAACTTTTTGACATTGAGAAAATGTTTCTAATGATTTGTTAGACTTGAAGCTATTGTGCAAAAAATGATCAGTTTGTGATGTTGTTTATTGGAAGGGGGCTAATTAATTTATTCTGAAACCCTCCACCCAACACACACATGCAATTCTATATATTTATTGCGGAAATTAGCAGAAGAAACAAAAACCAGGATGCTGGCTGCCTTTCTCTTTGCTTGTTTTTCATTTCTCTAATTCATGCAATTGATGAAAAACAATTTGTAATAAATCTGCCGGCCTTTTTATTATTACTCAATAGCATTTGTTCTAATTATAAATATTCACAGTTGATTAATTCACACAAAAAAATTGATTCTCTTTGCTGTCCTTAGATTGAAACTCTATTACCTCGTATCATAGTGTAATGGCTAACAAGCTTCTCTTGCTTTGCATGTTAATTTTCAATTATAGCGAGTTCAGTGTTTTTATTCTTATGTGGTGGAAGGAACCTCATGTAACATAAAGAAATTTTATCATTTGAGCATGTTGTGAATTCAGTTCTTCCTGAATGCTCCTTTGCTGTGGCCTTATGCCATACTTATTAACTTTGGTGAAAACCTCTATCGCTCACAGTGAAGTCTTAAAACTGCAATGACAGACTTTAGTTTTCAGTTAATAGTCTAAAGAAAAACCCCAACCTATATATGTGTGTATAATTCAGCAGCTATTTTTTCATTAATGCATGTTTCATTAAATAATATAGACAAGTTTTGTCTATTTATTTTAAGTAAGTTCCTTTCGTATTGTCTGATAAGCTTAATCACATTATCGTTGAAAGACGAAAGGAAAACACCATACTGACACATGTTTGAATCCAATCTAAGCTTTCGGCTTACATAAGCCATTATCAAAGATGACAATTTTAATAAATCAAACAACACATATACGAAACCACAATAATGGCCCGCCGTTGCTGTTTGAATAAGCTCAAAGTAACGACAATATATATATATAAAAGTGAACATAGAAGTCAACACTTATAGGTGACAATCTGTTTCATGCTAGATGCAATCGTCTGGCCTGACGATTGCATCTAGCATGAAACACTTGCCTATAAGTGTTGACTTCTATGTTCACTTTTATATTTACACACGCTCTATCTCTGATATTGAGCACTTTATCCCATAAATATAGCACATTTTAACACTATATTTCTTCATATATATATATATATATAGCCGAAAATACAGAGTATATAGGCTACCATGCTGATCAGATTTTTGATGACCTGAATTGAGTGGGGTGGTTTGAACCCTATAGATGTGGAATCCAGACAGTGATGAATTGTCTTTGCTTAAGTTCTAATATAAGATTGATAAATGTACAAAATTAGTCATGGTAACAATAGGGAAGATTCTCTCTATTGAAATATCCCAGCATGCAAAGGAAAGACAAACCACCATATGGAAAGGATATGCAACTGGCTAACCTATTGACGTCCATGCTATTTTCCACTCACTCTCCTCCTCCCACTCACTCCCAGAAACCTAAAGAAAATTGACTGTCATTAATTCAGTCTGATGCAACATTGGGGTCCTTACTGACGAATTGCTGATTGACCACTAGAATCTAGAAACAGTATGCAAAGCAAGTTATGGAACTCATTGTCTATCTTTTTGTATCATATTTATAAATGATATATATTCTTTAACCTTGCAGGATCTTGCTATGTTGTATAGCAATGCCTCTACCATCTGAGTGTTGTTCGGATCATGGTAGAAATAATTGTTATTATTTTCAATGTCAGTCACTTGTAATAGAATCTATTTTTGAAAGAATTCAGTGAAAATCAAATACCTTTTTCGATTTGTATTTTAAATTTTTGATAAATACTTCAGTCTTTGTCGTTTATCAATTACTTAGGACATAAACTTCAGTAAATCTAATTTGGAAAGGAGGCCAGATTCTTTTCTCTTAGTCACCAAAATATTATTCAACTTCCAATTTGTTTCATTAAAAAGAGCTCCAAGGTTGAGAAAAGCCCCCCCCCCCCCACTCCGTCCACTCTTTCTTTATTGATTGGTGGATTACAATCAGTTTTTATTAATAGTTCTGACCACAATATTGATGTTTAAAAAGCATCATTCTCACTTTTTCACTCAAACCAGCGCCTCTCTCTCTCTCGTACAGTGGAAATTCTTTATTTAGTCAAACATCAAAAATAGAAAATAAATTTTTTCTTTTTTTTTTTTTAATTTTGCATTCACCCACAAACAACAAAGCAATACAGATTTTTTTTTTTTAAAAGAACAAAGAAAGTTTATTGTTGATATAGAACAATAATTTTCTGTGTATTCTCTTCTAAATATTCTTTATGAAGCAATTTTTGCATATACATACACACACCTCGTCAAACACATCCTTAATATCCTTGCCTTGCTGCATGTGTTATTGTGAAACGTTCAGACACGTAAGATGCGGCTCAATAGTTCAAGAAACTTTTTCATTTTGTTTTTGCTTGCAGATTGAACATATGAGAGATGTCTGAGAAGTAAGTTACAGAAAGGTATAAATCGACCTAATTTAAGGCATACTGAAAGTTGTAAACACTAAAAAACAGGGAGGGGGTATGTAATAATTCCTGTAACAGCCAGAAAAGCCTTAATATCCAGTGCTTGTGTATGTGACATCACAACAAAGATGATTGCCACTGTAATAGAATCATGAAGTGTAATAAGATTTTTGTCTGCCAAGAGCAAAAATATGGCAGAAATTCATTGGGGAACTTCTTGTATATAGTAAACATATTATATACCAGAAACCGGTATCTGTCTGCTTTAGTGCATTCTCAGAGATGCGTACAAATTGACAAAATGAATCTCGTGTAGAGCATCTGTGTCTTTGTGTGCATTGAAATTTTGATGGAGGAAATTTTATAATAGTGTTGTGGGTTTCAAGCTTCCAAAGTCAGTGGTCCATGAAATGGTACTGTAAGGTTGTCACTCTGCAATACGAGGTCTGTCTGAAAAATAACAGGACTTATCCATTCTTCAATGTGAAAGGCATCGTCCACAGTGAGTTCTTGCCACTTGGCCAGATGATCAATCAGCAAATCTACAAAGGGATACTGCAGTGTTTGCTTTAAGTGCACGAGAAGAGATGAGAGTTGTGGCAGGACAAATTGTGGCTGCTTTCCCAGGACAATGCACCTGCTCACAATGCTCTGAGCATGTAGCAGTTCTTGACCAAGAAAAACATTGCCGTACTAGAACAACCTTCGTCTTCACCTAATCTGTCTCTCTGTGACTTTTTTCTCTTCCCCCCAAGCTTAAGACGATCATCAAGGGAACCTGTTTTGAAGCCTTCCAGCAATGCAGAGAAGGATGGAAAAGTGTATTAGACTCAAGGGGAGATTAAAGGAGAAACCATGTAGTTTATTATTTGGATTTGAAATAAACTGTTTGTCACACCAGTCACGTTACTTTTCAGTCAGACCTTGTATGAATGTCACCATTCCATATTTGGTCAACCTGACAAAAGAGTAGCTTTAGTCATATGGTTGGGATGTTTTGTCCTGACATGGACCCTTTCAACTATCATTTATTTGTACCCCTTGAAACAACATTTATCCAGGAAATGATTGCACACATTCTAATGTTGTTGCACTTTAGCATATGCACATGTACTTAATTTTCTTTGCATAGTAATAAACATATTTGATTAGTTGTAATATCATCATCATTATCGCTATCATTACTAATGAAAAATCACGGGACCTAATTTCTCATATGCGATATTACTGCATATTTCACTTCAGACTAAATCAGTTACCACCAATCAATGGGTTCGTAACTTTGGGGCCTTCCAATGTGGACCCTGCATTCTCGTGTAGTTCTAAGAGCTTCTCCTCTTTGGTGTAGATGTTTATATATCAACTTGTCATATGTTTTTTCCTATGCATATACATCCCAAGTGTGACTGGGTTGATCACATGTCAGGGCAACCACTGACATCCTGTAAGGTGCAGACATGCACTTGGTGTCTAAGGGGTTATTACTCAGGCAAACTCTGCACATTGCTTCTCTAAAGGACACTGAGCACAGTCTATTCTGCCATCATTTGAAGTGAGCCACATATGGCACACTAAATGTTTGTATTTTTCAGACATCCCTCATAGTATGAGATTTTTCTGCTACTTTTGGTGAATCTTGGAAAAATTGTTGGCATCCCGGTATACTTTTTTTCCTCCATTATAAAATTGGCAAATCTTTTGATTAACATCTTTTTGATATATGAGATGCAATCTGTGAGTTTATGTAATTTGAAATGAAAGTATGTAATTTTCCATTTACAATTTGTGAGTGATACTATGAGTTACAAAAAGAACCATTTATCTTGAAGGATATGTTAAAAACTAGATGTTAATACAAGTGATATTTTTGTCAAAGTTCCTTAATATGGGAGGCGCAACATTTTTGTGTGTGAATAATATAGCAGAAACCTTTTTTTTTAAAAATCATTTCACCTCAAGCAAGGCAATAAAGCCACTTGGATACAAGGGGCTACTGAATGTTAGAGAATATAAGAAAAAACTACTATTAAGGAGAGAGGACAATAAAAGAGCAAGAATTAAGAAGACAGAAGATAAGAATTGACATTGCGAGAAGTGTGATAGAAGAAACTGTTAACATAGAACTTACGGTTCCATCAAGGCAATTTTCACTGTAAATGATAAGCCAATCTAGTATTATGTTTAAATTCATATCGTCTTGATACCATAGAGGAAAGGTCATCAGAAAAATTACCATATGTGGGGAAATTGTTACAGTGGTGGGAAAGGGACTGAAGCAAAGATGCCTGGTAATGACTAATAACATTGCAGATTCTTCATTGGATTTTATCTAGAATCCCGAAATATATAGCAGTAGCATCAAACTAGATATGGCAGGTGGATGGTAAACTTATAAATATGTAAGATAGATTCTGGCTAGAAAATTGTCTAGTACAAGACGGTGATCCAACTTTCTTAGCTGCAAACTTAGCAATTGATTCAATATAATCTTTCCATTTCATCTCAGCTGTAGGAATTTTCCCCAGTTGCATGTGTTTGTGTGTTCATGGTTGGCAGTAAGAGTGGAAGGAACAAAATCCAAGACTCAAAATAACTGTTCAACAGCTTTTATTTTCTGGTTGAACGAGCATGCAAAACTGTGGTATTTTGTGGTGGCGGGAAAAAACGGTTGGATTTCCCAGTTAACAAAGTTCTTGAGGAGTGGATATTTCGTAGAGAGAAATTTCTCCGCTTGTACCCACAGAGTAACAAGAAATCTGAGTGTGAAACTGCTAGGACTGGTACAGGTCTGCTGCAGCAAAGGTTGTATGTAGTTTTTCCTTTGGGTAGGTGTCTCGAAGGGAGATTTCTCTGAGTGTTCCCACAAGGAATGAGAAATCTGAAGCGAAGCTGCTTGAACAGGCCTCATGTCTTCTGCAGCAAGACAAAGGCTAATGAAAGGGAAAATGAGGAAAGAAGCCGAACAGGACTCGGGCAGGGCTTTCATGAGTTCTGGAACTTCCAGTTGTACTCTGCTGATTACTTCTATTGCTGCTACTGCTGAATCGAGTAAAGTAAGGAAGCCCCTACATGCCACAATAGCCAACGTTACAATTGTCTTTAAATTTGTCTTACAATTAGGCATTGATATGAATGCTCATCTTGAATTGACAGCCCACCAGCCTTTACATGTATGTGGCACTTAAAAAAAATCTCTGTTCAACAATTAAAAAACCTTTTAGTTATCAAAGTAGCAGACATTATAAAGATTTCAGTTGTTCCTGAACTGACCAAGAGTAGATAGCACAAAGCCAATTGGCAGACTAACTCAGTAGGCTGGGTACCAATAAGCATTAGCTGTTTGATCAATTTCATTGACTGGTACAATAACAGTATTTATAGTCCAGGAACTTTCAATTACTGTGTGTGTGTGTATATATATATATATATATATATATATATATATATATATATATCCTGTTGAAGGATGCATATTTTCTATGAAATTTCTCAGATGTTCAGGCTGGTAAATGTTGTTAATACTGTTTATTATAAACAGAGCATTTACTTAAATATTTGTGTTGATATAAATAAAGTGTGTGTATATATATATATATATATATATATATATATATATATATATATATGTGTGTGTGTGTGCATACACACACACTATATATATATATATATATATATACATATATATATATATATATATATATATATATATTGTGTGTTCATACACACACACTATCCCTCACCGATAGCATATATTTATTAATATATGCTTAATAGCTCTATTGTATTATATCGAGTACTTTTTATTAAGATCAGCAACATATGTGATATATATATATATTTCATTGCTATGGTGATAATAAGAAGAGCCATCTTTTTTTTCCTTTATAAACACCAAAAGAAGAGTTCTCTTTTCAAATCAATATGTGCCTGCCATTATTTCTCTAGAAAAACCTGGTTTAATTTCAACTGATCTGGAAATGTATAGACTGGCCAAGTTTCTCAAGTGCAGAATATTTGAAAAAATACTGGATTGATTTTTGCATGAAAAAAAAAAAAGATATGATTCAAGCTTTTAGAAGTGTTTAAACATTGAAACTAAGCTCAAAATTCTGGATCTACATTACGTTTTCCCAACTCTCGAAACAAGCTATTAAATTGCAAAAAAACAAAAAAAAGCGTTTGAATAAAGATTGGATGACTAAAATGTTACGATTACTACTCAAAATGGTAACTTTAATTTCACGCACACCAAAAGTAATGCTGAAAGTTTCCTGGTCTCATCAAGAAGCCCTTAAGATAAATTTTCGTGTTTTGCTCACATATATTAGGGTGTTCAAAAAGGAATTACATTTTACCAGAAAGGATATAAAAACAAATGGAAGTTAACTATTTAACATTGTTCAAACTCTTGTCCTCATCTTTATTGTCATATTCACAACATTTCAGCCATCGTACGCTCTGGCCTTCTTCACATGATATAAGTTGGCATTTTGAACTGAACCATTTATTTAGCCATGGCTGTATAATGTTCTAATTCCACATGCCATGCCTTTTTCAGGATATCTCAGTTTCAGTTAATTCCCTTTTAACTCAAGTCAAGTTTTTGTTCACCTCTGCTGTGGCCAGGTATTGAACTCACAACACTTTGGGTCAAGTCACTTTTAGATTACTTCAACCAATGCTTTTATTCACTGGGCCATGAAACATTATGAACATGATAATAAAGATGACAACAGTCTAAACAATGTAAATAGTGTAAATAGTTCCAATCCCTCATCCTCAGAAATAGAGATGGATTGTCAAATGGGAGTTAAATTTATTATTATCCAAAATGACTTGCAGGAAGGCAAATTTTCAATTCCACATTTACGAAAAGTCTGTTTTTTCCCAAGACAATATTTGAAAGACTGTTTTTAACTTGTTTGTTTCTCAATGTCCAGTCACTTAGGAAATGTCATAATAATCAAAACAAATGAAAATCTGTAAGTGGCAAATCTGAAGAATATGGAGGATATGGAAGAATTTCCTATTCTAATGATTCTTGTTTTGTAGAGTCTTCTAGCAGTATCAACCTGGATAATAATTTCTATTTACCAAAGCAGGACATTTCCAACATAAAGCTTTGTTTACCTAATCACGTTGCTGGCAGTAAATGGTTGTTCCATGTTCTGTTACCTCACAATGTGCAATACCTTCTATATTCAACCAGATACAAAGCAAGGACTTCTGTGGATATAGTCCTGGTTTTCTGTTGACATGCAAAACTCATTTGTCATCACCTGTGATGCAAAAATGAAACCTTAGCCTACCTGGTTAAATAACTCTTGCAGATATGTTCAGCCCTCAAGCTAATGAGTTGTTGAGGGACCTAAATTCATTTTTTGCAATTGTTTTCCTATTTCAATTGAGATATTTTAATTTGGCATGTTAAGTTTTTGTACAAATCTTTGCTGTGGGTCACATTTAATAATCTCTTTTAAAAGGTCTTTATTCAGCATGGGTCATCTTCAAGAGTTAAGCTTTTCAGATGTCTGTTACTCGTTATTTTTAAAACTTTTAAACTAAATTTGACATATCAACCTACGTTGTATCTGTATACACTGCACAGATGTTTTAAAACGCCTCTCTACCAGTACTATTCTTTTTGGAATTCATACAGTAAATAATGGTGAGAATGTTGCCTTTTAATTAGAGACCTCCACAAAAATGTGATACCTTTTAAGATAGGTTTAAAATGAATTCTTAAAAATGAAAAATCTCTCTGGAAGCTTTTATTTTATTTAATTTCAAGTTAATAGATTAAATTTAATCTTTCCATTAAGCAAAATACTTTACTGTATTTCTAAAAACTAATTTAAATTGACTGGAAGGAGTTTTTTTTTTTTTTTTGCTAAGATAACTGGTTCGTGCCCCACTTTTTTAGTCGTCTTTTATCGCAATGTAATTATCTTTATTAAAAAAATCTTCCCAAAATAAATTATACTTTTCTGAAACTTTACTTGAAGAATATTATCTGATTTAAAGTATAATTAATCTGATTTGAAACAAAATATTTACTTACAGTTTAAAATATTGCAGAAATGCATTTTTTAACCTGATAGTAGCTGTGTTGATGTGCTGACAGACTGATGACAGATCAAATGTTGTTCTATGGAAACCTTATCTGTAAAGTGAGGAAAATGACATGAGCCCCTTTTTTATATAATTTTTTAAGTACTCAGTAACCTAAAAAATTTAGGAAAATATTCTCCATAATCTAATGTTTTATTGAATTTTAGAAATGTTAACTTTAAATTTACTATAGTTAATGCTCTTATTTTTTGATAATGTTGTGTATGGTCATCCATAATTACAAAAATAAGTACATTTATACACATACAAAAAAAATTCAAAATTCTTATAAAAATATTGGCGTTTGATGATTTGTATAAAAATTTTCCATGTATAATTAGTAAATATAGTTTTCACTTAATAATATCATCTAAAAGTTTGAAATTAATACAGAATTTTAAGATTTAAAACTTAATAAATTTTTCTGATTAAAAATGAAAACAATTCTTGTAAAAATTCATTATTCATTGAAAAAGAATTTTTCTTAAGACAAGTGTCTTTAATATATCTTATTTATGAAAGCAATTAAAAGCTTTTCTAATTAAATAATGTCAGTTTTATTACATTTTTTATTTAACAATTCTGAGCAGATTTTTGGTAAATGATGTTTTTGTTTTACAAAAACATATTGATTTAAATTTTCCAAGGAGCTCTGCTTTTAATATAAATATGAAGAGACTGGGATTTTTATCTCTTAAAATTTCATAAAATTAAGTGTACATTTATACAGATGTGAAAAAAAAAAAATTTTTTTTTCAGAAATAATTTAATTCATTTGTGAATAAGTCCTGAAAATTTCATTAACATCTGACAATTATTTGATTTTTTTGCAATAATTTTTGCAATAAAAAAATACTTTGTTCTTTCCTCTTTATAATAAAATATACATTTTGTATCTGTCTATATTTCTGAGATGAGGTATTATGTACACTATTTACATTATTTGGACTATTGTCCTCATATTTGTCGCCATATTTATTACAATGTTTCGGCTGTTGTATGCTCTGGCCTTCTTCAGGTGGTTGGAATGTTGAACTGAACCCTTTATTTCGCTCACTGGGGTAGACTGTTCTAGTTCCACGTGCCATGTTTAATGGATGTCAGTTATCTACTGTTAATTCCCCTTTCGCCACTGCCTTAACCGGGTATTGAACTCTCACTCTTTGGATTCTGTCACTGGATCTAACTAACGCCTTTATCCACTGTATCATGTGTCCAACCACCTGAAGAAGGCCGGAGCGTACAACGGCCGAAATGTTGTAATAAATATGGCGACAAAGATGAGGACAATAGTCCGAATAATGTAAATAGTATAAACATTTTTATGAAAAAAATTTCGTTTTTATTAAGTTTAAGGACTTTTCATCATGCTTTGCTCTTCCTTTTTTTTAAGAAGAATTTTAGATGTATGTACTTATAATCTTCCATGGGTTTAAACTCTGATTGATGTTGTAAACGACACAGTTGGACAGAGGAGATGATAAGCTAATTCTAGGTACAGGTTAGTACCATTCAGTGTTAGTTCTGCCTTGGTTGGTTGACTCATAATTCATAGTTCTGAAATATATAATTACTTTCTGAACACCTGAATATAATTTTAGGTTTTCCTCAACAAAACACACCATAATGCAAATCTATGTAACCTTTCAGTAAGAAACAAAGCCCTTCTAACTTATACCAGAAATATTCAGTGAAGTTTTCATTGTAGCTTTGATGGTGGAGTAGTTTTGTCAGCCATGATGCGAGTAATTCAGCATTTAATAACTTGATCTGTCATTGCAATATGAAAGAATGCATAAGATATATTATTAGCAGTGTGGAGTGAATAGTCATGCAAAGTAAGTTAGAACCATCCAACAAACAGAACTGACGAAGTTTGCAATAAACATCTAGAAAAAGAAAAGAACAGGCAAAAAAAATAATATAAAGCAAGCAAACAATATATGCAAGGCAAGTTAACAGTAATAAGCCAAAAAGGTTCACAAACTAAGAATTGGGGTTGTCACACAAAAGCAAGTTTGGACAAGCGAACGTTGTGTTCTGACTTTAAGACAAGACAGACTGGGACTGAGTCAGATGAAACTGAGATCCAGCCTGTTTTATTGGCTAGGAAAATTATCACAATATATGAAAAGGGAATAGGAAAGTTTTGTACCAGACCAAGAAAGGATTTAAAAAAAAAGTCTTCTATTATTGAATCAGATTTTGAGCAGTGAATAACTTTTTAGCAACTTTTATACAAACACCAATTCTTAATCAAATTTAGCATCCTCCTAAAAATTACCAGTGCATGTTACCATGGCAACCGAACTGTGAGCGAGTGAAAACTAGTTACCATCTCTCACCTGAATTTGAAGATTATATTATTGGTTAATAGATTTTATATTTTTTTCTTGCACAAAAATATTTGAATTTTGACTGAAATTAGTTACAGTTCTTGATGAAAACTTGTTATTGGCAGAGGTAATTCAGCAGTCAGTCTTGGGAAAAAAAAAAAAACAATCTGATGACATGAACAAACAACAAAGTTTGTTCCCTTTAGTCCAGGTTGAACTTTGGTAGACTGACTACTGGATTGATTCTCTCTGCAAGAAACTCTGAAATATTGGAGAGAGGAGAAAAAACTGGAATGAATTATTGGAGATTGCTGAGAAACAAAGTGACTGAAATGTTGGGATAGAAATAAAGATGAGAATGCTAGGTTGAATAACTCTTGGAATGATGTACAAAAAGACCATTTATTACAATAGTTGATGTTCTCAAAATATCTCAATAGTTAAAGAATCAAAATGAAGGCTGGAGGGAACAACGGCTGAAACATAACAACAAAGATGAGGACAATAGTCCAAATATAAATAGTGTAAATTATCAAAATGTTATCATTCTAAAAACTTTATTTAAAATAAATTAAAAAAAAGAATACTTAAAAAATAATTTCAGCAGAATAGGTTTTTCATTTTTAAAATTGTTTATAACAAATTTTTAACAATAAATGTAAACCTTTATTTTTAATCTTTTGCTTAATGTTATCATCAGCTGGTTAATATATATATATATATATATATATATATATATATATATATATATATATATATATATATAAATAAAGGGCAGTTGTCTGTGTTTGTGTCTGGCTAAAATTAAAAAACTACAATAATTCGTGACAAAATTAATTTATATACAGACTCAGTATCACCCAAGCCAGCTTTTTGTAAAAAAATTATCATCGTATGATTATGTATTTACAAAGATATTTTAAAATTAAAATGCATTAGAATGCATGTGAAATTCTCAGTATTAAAAAGTAAAAACAAACGGTAATAATTCTTATTCCAGTTTAGGATTACCGTTCATTTTTACTTTATTCTGCTAAATGCTATACATGTATGTATTTTTAAAATTTTTATTCTCATGAATTTATTTTCACATCTATAGTAAATAAGTGTAACTTTAAAAAACAAATGAATATTAAAATAAAGTAAATTTCAAAGAAGAATAATATTAAATACAATTATTTGACAAAAAGTTTAATATTTATTTATTTATTCAAATATTCAACTGTGTGTGTCTGGCTAAAACTTAAAAATTACAATAATTAACGTGTGTTTGTTATTGCCATATTATGGAAAATAATTTTTTTTATTCAATTTAAAAAAAAATAAACTTCATTGTCTTTTGATTTGTAACTAACATAAAAAAAGTAAATAATTTTCAATGAAGTTTTATTAAAGTAGAAAACTATAGTGAGCCTTATTTTTTCAAAAATTAATTTAAATAAAATATAATTAATTTGTGAAACAAATATTCACAATGACTAATGTTGACCGTAAGTAATGTCTGTCTCTACTAATTTTTATTTAACTAAAGCTTTTTTTTTCTTTTCAAATACAAATATAACTCGAAATTTAAACATAATTGATTTTCAAAACTAAATTCTCAATGTATTCTTGAGACCATTTATATTATTTCTAAGCAGCTTTTCCCCTTCGTAAGTAGAAAGAAAGAATGGTGGATCTAAATGTAATTCTCTGACAGCCATGTGTCTTTTTTCTCCTCCTTTTTTTTAGTCTTTAAGTATGTATTTTAGTCCTTGATTGGTTCTGAAGAGTGAATAACCATTTAACCCTTTTTTAGTCATTTATTTTTTATTGTTATATTTTTGAAATCCACCATTTTACAATTGGTAATTTACTTTTCTTTATCCTTGTTTTTCCTCCCCTTTGTTTTATATTTTTGTATATATATATATATATATATATATATATGTATAATTCCCTTTGTTAAAGCTTCAATGAAATTTTGTACCACTCATAAAACATTTTTAAAACTTAATTTAAGAACTAATAAGAATCTGCAATATTACAGATTTTGACCTGGCATCTTCACTACAATTATTTTTTCCACCACTGTAATCTGGCTACCCTATCGCCTTCCTGTAAATATTTTCATGGCAATTTTTCTAATGAGTATTTTTCTTTTTCTCAACTTTATGAATTTAAGCACAGGGCAAAATTGGCAGTTAGGTCTCATAATTTTACAGCTGAAATTTCTAGTTGTAACCATAAGTTCCATGCTTTTTTTTTTCTCTCTTGCACTTCACATTTCTAGAACTCTTTTCCAACATTGCATTCTTGTCAACTACAATATTAAAAAAAATTTGAATGTAACTTCCATCATCATCTTCTGTTTTCTTTGAATCCTGTTCTTTAATTGTCCGTTTTCATCAATTCCTCAATTTCTTTTACTCTTTTGCATCTTAGTGGCTTTATTGCCTTGCTTGGGGTGAAATTGTTTTATTTTATATATATATATATATATATATATATATATATATATATATATATTTTTTTTTTTTTTTGAAAGTAAATAAATTTAATTTTCTTTTTTTTTTTTCTTAAAATCTGTCAACTCAATCATGTCACTTTTTCTTATTTTTTATTTACAAAAATAAAACCCTTCTCGGAAAATATTTGAACACTTGGTAACCTTCCCTGTAAATGTAATTACTTTTCAGATTAGTTTCCTGTTAGTAAAGCAGAAATTGTTGACTGGCCAATTGTCTTGACTGCTGCTTTTGTTTATTTTTGATGGTTAATTTTGTTTTTACTTTTTTATATTTCTTATTACTTTGCTTTTTTAAATTTTTTCATAAAAATATTAGCATCACTTTTTGTGTTGTTGATGCTGACTTCATGACTCGTCTGGAGCTTATATTTTTTAATCATTCTCCTGTCTGTTATGAGTGAGAAAACAATTCTTCTCTCCCATTGTTAATTTCATTTTTGATTTAATTTACTGAATTGTTGTTGGCTGCCTTTTGAGATAAATGTCTGATGAACTCTGGCAAGAGATATTGCTTAAAAATGATCAGATTTCACCAACAAATTTCTGTGGCTTTTAACATCTAAAGAATTAGCCTTGTGTGTGTGTGTGTGTGTGTGTGTATGTATGTATGTATGTATGTATGTATGTATGTGTATATATATATATCTATCTATCTATCTATCTATCTATCTATCGGGAGGTATAGTGGAGTAATGGATAGTGGCTCGTATTGAGGAGAGCCGAGTTCAAATTCCAGTCGAATCCATTACATTCACTTACGTGCTAATACCCTTGGGAAAGGTATGAATCCTCCTCTTTGTCACCCAGCTATTGGTAAATAGCAGGACAGACTGGGTTCTATAGCCTTGGATGGCAACTGGTCTAGGAGAAGACAATGCTGAATTCAAAACCTGCGGAGGGTCATTTGGGGGACCATGTGGCATTTTGTGCACCAGATCTTTGTATTCAGCTCTTCCAAAAAATGTGGCTGGTTCTGCACAAAGCCTTCACCACCGCAATAAAATGATATGGCTGTTAGTCCCTGGGAACTGAATTGCTTGACTCTCATATGTCAGAAAACTGACGAGAGAGTTAGGGTGTGTGTGTGTGTGTGTGTGTGTGTGTGTGTGTATATATATAATCTGAAATACCAGACTATGCCAAGGTAAGAGACCTAAACTTTGGTCATGTCTGATTATAATAACAAAAACATTCCTGCACAAGAGTTGTAAATAATTCTCTATACCAAAGTGAAATGAGTTTCCAGTGAAATCTCTTTTATTATCTGCTCATTATATAAGATAAAAAACCCTTTTTCGTATAGTCCTCAGATTTTCTCATACAGACAAAAAGAAATAAAAATATAGTGTGATTTGATTATTTTTTTTGTCTGTATATGAATATGAGAAATTATAGGCTTATATGTAACAGTTACAAATGGTAATTTTAACTATAAGAAATTTTTTCTCTTAATAAAAAATAATTTTTTCATATTAAGAATTCTCCTGGGCCCATAAAGTAGAAATACAATATTTGAGGGCTCTACATAAAAATGCGCGCACACACACACCTGCATTGTTTGTATAACAAGATAGGGTATTTTAAAGAAATATGCCAAAATTTACACTTGTCATGATTACAGATCACAGGATATCAAGTGTAAGCAGGGGAAAACAATTATATGATGATGTTCGTATTTTTACAATAATTACCTTTTGAAAGTGTATATAATTAGGCAAAACTTTATATCACTGCCCACTGACTTTACCCCTACTCCTCTGTTCTTGTGCTTATGTCATTTTCTTCACTAACAAAATAAAATTTTCTTGCATAAGGGAAACACTTATGATTAAACACAGGATTTTGTGATTTTTACCTGAGAAGTTGTTTGTACAAAATTGGCCCCTTTATATATTATGTTGATTTTTTTTTTTTATTTTATACAAATGTTCACTCTATATAAGACCCAAGAGCCAAGTTAGAGAACAACTGATGGAGGTTGTTGTGTGAGCGGTTAGATATAAGGGGTACAGTTTATGGCGGTAAGTGGAAAAGATAAAAGGCTAACCCGAGATTTAAAGAGGATAAAATTCAGGCAAAGTAATTCATGCAAATGATACTGGCAGAATAAGTAGTAGTAGTGATATTACCGGTAGCAGTTGCCTATGTCCAGCAAACATATATACACAGTAGAGCCCATTTTCTGTTTGTGGGTTTACTGTACAAGCATTTCTCATTCTTTTTCCTTTAGTGTAACAAAACTGACCAGAGGTACCCCACACTATACATGTGCATGTGTGAGTGCCTCACCCTGAAGTGCCCAAATCATATCGATGTGTCTTGTATAGTGTTGAACCTCCTTTTAGCCTGGCGATTTCACAAGTAATCAAAGATATTGAGCTATGGCATCTTGATTGTTGTCCATGTCTCCCTGAGATTTGTAGGTGCAGGATTTTTTTTTTTTTTTGTTTTTTTTGTATGAATAAGACTCTTTACCACATCCCCTAAATATTTGATTGAGCTCATACCAGCCACACACACAAAGTCCTGAAAAGTTAGTGGGTGCCTGACCAAAGAGGAGATAACCTACATACATGCTATTTCACATACCAAAGTTAACCTCCCCACATTTCAAAACATTCAACACATTGTATCTTGATGTTCTTTAACACCCCCCTCCTAAAATATCGATTTGGAGAAATGGGTAGGACCAGCAACTTTTCAGCAGCTCCTCATATGGGAGAACATGATATATTCTATATATCAGATTAACAGTGGGTTATTGAATGACAAAATGTGGAAAAAAATTCTGTGTAACATGTTTCCTCCTTCAAAAGGACTTCTTCAGAGTATTGTTTTTATTGATATCATCATTATATATCTTGATATTTAACACTCTTTACATTATTCAGACTATTTTCCTCATCTTTGTTGCCATATTTATCACAATGTTTCGGCCGTTGTACACTCCGGCCTTCTCCATGTGGTTGGAATGTCGAACTGAACCCTTTATTTCGCTCACTGGGGTAGACTGTTTGAGTTCTAGTTTAATGGATGTCAGTTATCTCCTGTAAATTCTCCTCTCCAATTTTTCCACTGCCTTAACCAGGTATTGAACTCACTCTTTGGATCCTGTCACTGGATCTAACTAACGCCTTTATCCACTGTGCCATGTATCCTGAAGGATACATATTAAGTGTAAATAGTGTACATAACACCTCATCTTGGAAATATAGTCAGATACTTGATATTTAATTATATTTTAATGGATGTTTGTTTTATTATTTTTGTTCCCTTCCATTACATGTTTTTATTGACGGAATCATATATATGTTACAATTAAGCATCAAGATATATGATTCCATGCATAAAACATTTCCTCTGAAGAAGTCTTTTTGAAGGATGAAATACCTTACATAGGTTTTTTTTTTTTTCCATTGTCATTCAATTGCCCACATGTGTGGGTGTCACTTATTGATTTCAATTTGCTCTTTGTCAAGTAATTTAAAAAAAAAAAACCCAAAAGAACTGAAAATGTGTTTGAGAATGTTATAGTCTAATTTCCAAGTTAAAGATATAGCCCCCCCCCCATTGTGTTTGTACTTCTTATATAATCATACTTGATGAAACATTATCATTCTTTTGGCAATATAGTAAATTGGTTCTGTTGATAAACAGTCGACTCGTGGACATGTCTTAATGAATCAGACTGTGTTGCTAGCTTATAAGAATTAGTCATGTGACGTGAATAAACCAGTTTGATGTAATCAAAAGGTGGCTAAAGAAATGTGTATATTTTGTTTTATTCAAAATTTGGGTCACACAAGAACAAGAGGAAATCATTATTGATTTACAAATATGGTAACAAAGATGAGGAAAGTTTCTGTTAGCAAATACTTTCACTTAAGGAAATAATTAATTCTAGAATTTATATTTAAAAATAAATATCTTACACCTGAATAGTAACTATTTAGGATTGGTAGGCCAAATATCGTATGAGAAATTTCATACTCGAACTTGATATTCTGGCAGGGAATTGGCTAATGCTTGAAAGTGAATTGATTTTGATGAAAACGGTGAATGTAGCGATCATTCTGGGGCCAGCCAATAAGAGATTTCTGATGATATATTTCAGTGTTATACAAAAATATCCCTGTTTTGAAATTTATTTAAATCTTTCAAAGTTCAGACAGTTCGGTTATTTTGTCCCTTTTTTAAATTTTCCAAGTTTTTATTTCTTTAGAATTTCACTAAACCATAAACGGCTTTCATAATGGCAGGCATGGACTTATCAAAAATCAGTTATGAATTTTGTTGATATTTCAAGGTTTGTTTACATCATCCTTATTGAATAAAAGTGATTCATTTAATTTTATTGACGTAGACACTTGCAAATATCTACATAAACAGAAAACAATGAAACAAAGGCTTAAAAAATAAAATTGTTTACAAATTTGAAATGAAAAAGTTTTGGATAATTTTGAATTTAAAAAAAAGTTATTCTGTATAACCACAGTTAGTTGCAGATTGTCTTTTCGAATTTGCTAATGTGACAGGGATGGAGATATATATATATATATATATATATATATATATATATATATACACTTTAAAAATTAAGAGGTCAAATAGAATATGCAACAACATTGGTTTTGACCTCATGGTCAGGCTAATTCAATTCAATGCTTTATTTTTAAAAACCCACAAAGAATGCTACATTATTTTCTTTATACATTTATGATACACTTGCTTTCTTCTTCTTTTCTCTTGTTCTCTTCACCCTTCTTCTTTTCTCTTGTTCTCCTCACCCTTCTTCTTTTCTCTTGTTCTCCTCACCCTTCTTCATTTCTCTTGTTCTCCTCACCCTTCTTCATTTCTCTTGTTCTCCTCACCCTTCTTCTTTTCTCTTGTTCTCCTCACCCTTCTTCTTTTCTCTTGTTCTCCTCACCCTTCTTCTTTTCTCTTGTTCTCCTCACCCTTCTTCTTTTCTCTTGTTCTCCTCACCCTTCTTCTTTTCTCTTGTTCTCCTCACCCTTCTTCTTTTCTCTTGTTCTCTTCAACCTCCTTCTTTTCTCTTGTTCTCCTCACCCTTCTTCTTTTCTCTTGTTCTCTTCACCCTTCTTCTTTTCTCTTGTTCTCTTCACCCTTCTTCTTTTCTCTTGTTCTCTTCAACCTCCTTCTTTTCTCTTGTTCTCCTCACCCTTCTTCTTTTCTCTTCTTCTTCCTTCTCTTTACCCCCATATTTCTATTACACTCAACGTTATGCATTTGACTGTCGTGTATTTGTACCTTTTTTTTTTTTTTTTTTTTTTTCTCACACATGTATTGAGTACTTTTTCTACTACTGTTTCCTGGTCTAATTCAATTCTGACCATTGACCGTATATATATCTTGATAAAGTACATTATAGGATGAAATGCACTAAAAAGTTTTCCTTTTGTTTAATTTTATATATATATATATATATATATATATATATATATATAATATAAAAACTATGACAGGCATACTTGGCTACAAGCAGCCATTCTACTACTATCCCTGTTACAAATACTTGCTCAGTTACATTTGCGTTTATTCAACACCCACAGAACCCACCTGGGGGTTTATACTGTAACTATGCTGAGCAGGCATTAGTTACAGTTTCTAAGAGAGAGAGAGAGCATGTGTTACCAACAGTCTGAACAAACCCTCGGTCACAATATCTTGTGACATACTATCACAACCATCAACAGCTCCCCATAGAGTTCCATCTAATAGTTTCACTCACAAGATGATTTTCAGGCACTTTCCAAACTTTTATATATATATATATATATATATATATGCACACACATACAGGTTGATGTGCCATTAAACAAGAAAAAACAACCAACACAGAGTTCATGTTCCATTGTGGCAGGGATTTTCAGCTATTTGGAGACTTACCAACTGGCATATCTCATTTTCATTGGCAAATCTCGTTAAACTGTAAAGATTTCCAAGTAGGGAAGCAATGTTGAATACTCTTCACTTTCACCAGATTTAACACCACTTCTAAGAATGCAATATAAATTTAAAGCCAGCAAACTTGACAGTCACAGAAATAACTGACTGCAACCAGAAAAAAATGATTGCTTCATTACAAGAGATACACTAATTATTAATTCTTTTCATTAATATATCTTGAAGGAGGAATATAAGTTTAGAAATATTGAAGGCTTATTCTTTATTTCTGGCTTGTGCTGTTTAATAATGTCTGTGGAATGATTGTCTAAGTAGTTGCAATAAAAAACAACTGAAATTAAGATGGAAGAAACACTGGTGAAAAAAAAGAATGAATTTGATTATCAAATTATAAAATCCAAGATATTATGGATGATACTATATGTAAACAGAATAGCAAAGATGGCAGCACCAATCAGTCAAGGAAAATAAAGATTAAGCTGATATGGTTAGATTATCTTCTGCAACTGTTGATTTTCATGGCTTAACTGGTAGGTTAGCTGTCATGCTAAAAAAAAAGGGTACAAGTTAGTTTTGCCAGAGGTTTATTATTATTAGTTTCACTGTGTGTTTTTAATGACAGCCATAGAATGGTAGTCTAATGTTATAAAAAGCAACCAAAATTAAGATGAAAGAAATATTAGTTAAAAATTAATAATGACATCACTTCAAATTGAAAGGTAAGAAATGTAACTGATGTTTGCGAGTGACGTGATCTATGTCTTACTGTAAAAAATGAACATTTTCAATAGAATTATAAGCAGTTATTTAAACATAGAGAAACAAAATGGCTTCTCTTTTGCATATGGAAGCAAATTTAAGGATTTTATTTTATTTTTATTTTTATTTTTTAAGGGTGAGCCAATGAAAAATGTCATCTTGTAATATTTATAACTTTCAGAAGAGTTTTTAATGAATGCAAAACATTCGGATGTGTTTCAACTGTTATTGGGTGTTCAGATCAAACTGGGAAAAACAATTTTTCAAGGGAGATAACTATTAAATACTAATTATGAAGTAAGATTTTTTCTTTGCTTATGAGTAAAAAATCTTTGTACAAAAAAAACTACTTTTCCACATGATTACACAGAATATAGTATAAGCTGCAAGGGAACAAGTTCAATCATAATTTTATTTATTATTTCAAACCATGGTTTTCTCTTGAATAATGACCCACAGGTTTGTTTAGTATCATCTATGAGTCAGTACTTGTTAATCATTGATTTTTAGGCTTGTACTAATTGGATTAAATGCCTCATGGATAGACTGTCTTTCAGTAAATTTCTCAGAAAAACTTGTCAGAATTTTGATCTCTTTGTTCTAAAGACTTAAGATTGATGTGCTTGAAATACTGACTGCCAAAGGGAAAATGTTTACCATTTATAAAAGAAGCTTTATATATATATATATATATATATATATATATATATATATATATATATATATATATATAGTCATCCACAGACAGACTGTTTCGCTGTATCACAGCTCATCAGTGTGAATATATATATAGTTTGCTCCAAAGAAATGACTCCTTTTTTTTTTTTTTTTTTTTTTCTATATTGGCCTACACTGTTAGGAAGATGGTGGTGGTATGGTAGTAAAAGCTGAATCTTCTCACCAATAACCTGTTTTTGTTTTATTTCTTTCTTTACCAAATTGCAGATAGCAGTCTGACAAAATGGTGTCTGGCATGAAAGTGCATACAATGTATATGCGTTATTGAATTCCTCATGCGATAAAAATGACACCAATTGACACTCATAATTGCTGAATGTTTTTTGAGATCAAACAATGGATGTGAGCAGAGTTTGATATTAGTTAATATTCCAGCAACGATAACAGCTATTTGTGTAACAAGCTATCTTCTGGGTAGCCTGCACAATGGTAGGCCATTGAAATGTTGTAAAGACTGCATCAAGGCAAACATCACCCACACTGGAATATCCTCCAAGCAGCTTGAAGGGTGCACACAGAATTGAACTGAATGATGTGCCCTGACACACAAAGAAACAGATATTTGAGGCAAAGTGACGTGAGAGCATGAGTTAGAAGCCATTGTTAAAGTGCAAGATAAATAACATGTGGCAGACGTGATGAGGCAGAACCTGGGACGAGCACAACTGGTTGCGACTTGCCTTTTCCCCGCCAAAAAAGAGCCCGTATTTGATTAGCATGTAAAGCTACTGCAGTTGAAATGAAGGAGAAAAAAAAAAAGCACTTATCGCTCTGTCGTAATCCGTCCTCGGCCAGATAACGTAAAAGAAGAAAAAATATTACCAAAAAAAATTTTTTTTCAGCATTAAATATCCCATTGAGGTTGATATGTTGTAAAACAAACCAAACCAAACTAGCAATAAAAGATTCCAAGAAACCGAGAGAAAATAACTAATGTTCTTCAGTGTTGGGGGAAATATTATATGAAAACTTACTTTTCAGTTGTAATTTTTAGTGATGAATGTAGAGCTACATTGGTTGGACCTTATAGCCAGGCTTAGGACTGGGTCCTTCATGGAGCCAACAATACATAGAAGACAATGGAAGTTGTGTGTATCAATATTTTGGGCTAGTATTGTTGGTATTAAAATAGATTCATTCAAAGTTGATGACGGTGTCAAGATAAATGCAAAGAATTTAGATTCTGGACAAAATTTCTTTTGATAGTTTGAAGTTAAAACTAGGATATTGAAGAGTATAGTACTACAAGAAAATGCTCTTTCACATTCTGTAAACCTGACTACCACTTTCCCAAAAAGAAATTTCAAAGACATTAAATTACAGTTAATTCAAACAAGATAAACCACGATTTTGCCCTCCATCAGCATGGCTGATGCTAACCTCCAGGAGAGATTCTTTCAGTCTCGTGTTTTCTATTGGCATGAACTGGGGCGACTATATTGAATTAACTGCTAGGTCTCCTGCCAAGAAGATTGGTTTATAAATCTACCATTCCTCCATGCATTGCATATTTCTGCTACATCTGGTCTGGTGCTCCGGCTATATATCTTGAGACAAAATCAAAAGAAGGGTCTGTAATGTTAAGAGTCCTGAGCTGACATCTCATCTTCAATGATTTTCTCACCACTGTGACATGGCTTCCTTTGGCCTTTTCTATAAATATTTTCATGGCAGTTGTACTAATGAGCTCTCCACTTTGGTAGCTTGACCACATGAATTCAAGTGTACTATTCAGTTGGCAAGTAAGTTTCATCATTTTACTGTTAAATAGCTTGATGGAATTGTAAGTTCTTTTCTAATCATTTCTTTTCTTGCACTTCTCACCTGTGGAACTCTTCTGGTTTCTTGCTTCCCTGACACCCACAATCTTCAAAAATTTTAATGCAATGCCAATCGCCATCTTCTGCTTTCTTGAAATCTGTTCTTTTGTTGTCCTTTCTCTACACTAGGCGTCCATTTTGTTTAAATCTATATTTTATATTAATGCATAAACAAATTCCTGATAATTTTTTTAAACGACTTTCACCCTTCCAGACACTGTAAGATTTTATTTTGAGGAAATACATAACAGTAATATATTCTTGATATTAATTGGATTTGGGGGGGGTTGAATTGACCAGCAAGAATATATTTGCTGGTGTTCTTTTATTATGAAATATTGAACAAAGTAACTAATAATAACAAAACAAAAGTCATTGAAACAAAGCAAGTTCAGTCGACCATTGATGACAATTCCAGAACAATGTAAATATAAACAATTTTTTCTATCCTCTGCCAGCCGCTATGATGGAGAAAGCATTACCTTGAACCATCGCCAGTGAGACACGCTGCAAGAGCCTCAAATTAGTCAAATTGGCCTCGCACTAGTGTCTTCTCGTTCTCTTCCACTTCCAGCAACCCCTTGCATCTTAGCAGTATTATTATCTTGCTTGGGGTGAATTGATTTAGAAAAAAAATAAAGAAACAAAAAAAAAATCTCTTCTGCTTCTCTGCAGTCCCCTTTCTTTCTCAATTGGCTCAAAAGTGCCCATAAGTTTTAATGCATGTATACAAGTCCTTGGGCCATTATCTCCAAGTTTTAACATTATAAACAAGAGAAAGAGTTAGCCTCCATTTCATATTTTGGACCTGCGTACTTCCTTCATTTCAAATGACTTTGGCAAACACAATCTCAGCTTTTACGACATAAGTTGGCATTTTCTGCACAATGGCCGAGATAGCTTTTGCATTTGTTTTTAAATAAGTTGTGCTCAGTTGGCTTGCATAATAAAACCAGACACCCTCGACACAAGTCATTAGTATTTTTAATAAGTATAGATATAAGCTGAAATGTACATTATATATTAGTCTAATAATTATATCACTGGAAACTTTTATCAACACTGATTGGTTAATACTAATTTTATTGTGAAAATAATAACTTTGATAATAAAACCTGTTTGTCAAGAAAGGTAAATTTATTACAGCCAACAACACTGACTTCAGATCCATCATACAACACAAAATCTCAGATGAGTATCATCAGGGCAATCTCTATAAACCCCCCATAAATTTGGCTCACCAATATACTGTAATTTCACAAATTACTTTGCCTCTCTATCAATTATCAAAACTATAAACCAACCAAATTTAGTGTTAATTCTACTTAAGAATTTCTTCAAATACTTCACTCACATAAACCTGATAATGGCATAATTGCTTTGTTAGATGTTGAAAGTCTCTTTATTTATGTCCCCTGCTAAAGTAACGATAGCAATACAAAATGTATATAAACATTCTTCACTCTCACTCCACATTGTCCAATATTTCCGTATGGCAGTAAATGCTGGGCCATCTCATCACAGGTGGAGAAGAGACTTGAAGCAACAGAAGGATACTGAGAATATCATCAGCTGAACATGTGAGCAATAACAAAATTTTAGAGAAAATGGGGGGGAAAAAAGGACACTTATAAATAGCATTAGAAAGAGAAAGCTGAAATAAATTTAACTTTAACAAACTTTAGAAAAAAATAACACAAAAATCCAAAGGAGCATTGGGATAGCAAAAGATGCCTTTCAAAAGCTAAGAAAAATATAAAGAAACAAGAAAATTTTATTAGAAATAATTAAAATAGTACTGAACTTTTATGTAATCTCAGTCCTTCTACATGGAAGCTGAACCATCTCCTCGCAGATGGAGAAGGGACTTGAAGCAACAAAAATGTAGTTTTACAGGAAGATGCTTAGAATACTATGAACGAAACATGAGCAGTAGTCAAGTTTTAGAAAAATGGAAACAAAAAGAACATTTATACTTAACATCAGGAAGAGATAGAGTTGAGGTTTCATGGACACATAATGAGGAAGGTGTGCTTGGAAAATTTGATACTCACAGGACAGACTGAAGGCAAGTAGACAGAGGAAAGCAGCACATAATCTACCTAAGAAGCCTGGTTGATACAAAAGGGATTAGGAAAGATAGAAAAAAGACAAACTTTACTAAGAGCTACAAAGACAGGAAATTGTGGAGAGCTATAATCGTTCATATCCTGATGGGACACGGCACATAGAAGAACCATCTTGATATTAACAAAAATAAAGACCATTGTAATCAGATGCTCTTAAATCGTAAGAAACAAAGAAACAACTAAAATATTATTGGCCAGAATGTATCACTTAATGATTGTAATAAATACCCAAGATTTAACATTTATTATTGTTGTAGAGTAGCTAGCACCCCTTCAGCACTCTACCAGATGGCCTGGCCGTAAATAGTCTATGATTAAGGACTTGAACAGTTGATTAATAAGTTGATACTAAACTGATAAATATTCACTGATCTTACTTCGTTTGGCTATACAGCATTTGACCCTCCTCTATTCCTTGTAAGTTGTCTTTTTAATTGTTTTGTAACTTATTGTTCTGTGTTTTTTATATGTATCCATTAGCACTGGATACTGGTGCTGAATAAATATACTAAGCACTCATTCTTCTCTGTATCATTCACCTCGATGATACAGCAATTACAAAAAGTTTAAAACATCTAACTTAATTATGAACATAAAAATATATAAAGATGAATACTCACACCCTTTGGGAGATTGTATCTCATACAGTAAAAATTTAAAAAAACATTTAATTCTTACATAGGTCATACAAGAACTGCATTTTCTCATTAGTTAATTTACCACTTATTCAAATTGATCACAATGTAAGATAAATATCAGTAGATTATATCAAAATACTAAAATTAGAAGATAATACTAAAATACAATACAGCACTCACTTTAAAGGAGAACTGAAAGATATCATTATACAAACACAACTTACATTAAACAATATATTTTACTGGAGCCTTTTAAAATACTTGGAAAAAAAACTAGGGTGTGTCTGTGTGTGCGTAAGTCAATACGCCTCCATCCCCTCCTGCTAGCTCGCACTTGAGTTTCCTGTAGAAAACTAATGAGCCTCATACTGAGAAGTGTGCCAGACTCTTACTCTACCTTATCACATGACTCCATTCAGCTTTTGAATTTGACCTCGACATTTTTTTTCTATTTCTCACTGGACAGAATTAACAAGGAAAAGCTTCCACCTGAAGGAGTGCCCCACCTTCCACCTGAAAAATAATCGTTACTTTCACCCGTGTCTTTTCTATTTGGCAGCAATAAAAAATGTTTATTCCTTACTTTTTTTTTCTTTTCTTACCTGTTCTTTTTAAAAAAAACTCCTGCTTATTTCCGGTCTTTCTTTGCTGTTCCACCCAAGCAGACGGAATTTCCTTTTTCATTCACATTATTTTATTATTTTTTATATTTAGCTATTGTGTGAAAAATAATGACCGATTTTATTCTGCCCTATTTTACTCTCGTTATTTTATCTCCCAAGAATTTCATGTTTAAGATTAGCTAATTATTTGTTTATTTATTTACATAGTTGTAATATAAACCACAGTTAGGTTCTATGGGTGTTAAACAAACAGAAATGTGCCTGAGAATACATCTGCAACAGGGATTGGCTAGCCATCTTTGTAAACAGGCATACTTAGATATGATATTATTATTATTGTTATTATTTCTTGTTTATTTTTTGAAGTAATAATTTGTGCATTCCAACTGTAAAATAATAATTGACAAGTGATGACCAAGTTTAGACTTGGTCAGAATGCCTTTCAGCCTGGCTGTAACCAAGGGATGAAGCCATTACTTCCAAAATAAGTTATTGCTTTCTGAAGCATATGAAAGGGAATATTTGCTAAACCCTTTGTTGATCCTTTCTTTTGTATTCAACTTAGGCACAAACAATTTATTTTTGAATATTGAATTCACAAGACCTTCAATCTTAAGATCCAGTCTGTGTTTTTTAATATAAATACCCCCCCCCTCTTTTTCTTTCTTCTTTCCAGGGAGATAGGACCAAAATATCCTAGCAGCATTATGCAACAAACAATTGAGATTATTGATAGATCTTTCTCCTTGGGGCTTAGGGGCTTATCTACACCATTAAGATCGAAATTATTAGGCAGTAAATAGAATATATTCTAGTATGCGCATTGTATTATATATGTGTTTGTTTAGGTAAACAACTGATGGTTAAAAAAAAAGAAGACATTTCAACAAAGACGAAATTGAAATAAAATGTTAATGATTATAGCGAAGAAAACGGCGGCTTACCTCGTCAAACCAAGTGACAGCGCGCCACATGTATCCTACGATGGAAAATGTGTCAAAAAAGAAAATTACTTACCAAAAAAGGACACGTATTCCGCATGACATGCTGAAGACGGAATATGTAAATTAAAAACAAGTCCGTTGCAGGAGTCGCTGTAAAAGTATTTTGATATGCAAAAATTGGGCGTCCTCTCTCAGTTGTCGACGAATGGAAAAAATGCTCAGCCAATAAAAGCAGTTGGTGTTCTCGAATCGGGAAGAAAAAATTCGAGCATTTTGTCTCCCACGTTCGTCGGGGAGTGAGTTATTTTTCTGACTGTGATTTGTGAGATAGTACCTGCGAATCGAGTTTTCGGCATTTCTTTCTGCCCCCGATGATCAAATCTGAACTTAGTGATTTATTCTCTGTGTTGTGGAAGTAATCTGCGACAAATGTTTCCTTTGCAATCCCAGATCGCTTACAATGATGTTAAAAGGTTTGAATAATGATGAAAAGAGGGCACGGACAGACAGGTTTGCAGTCTTGAGTTTTAACATTCCTTTACTCCCCATGAGCTTTTGAATTGGGTGAAGCTTTAACTTTTAAAAAATCTTTTTGAGCATGATGCACTTCTTAGATCAGAAGTTAAGCAAATATTATGGTGTTAAATGAATGTCAAAATTTTCCAAATGACTTTCTTTCTCTTATCTTTCAAAATCATAGTGTAAGATTTTAGAAGTTCTTTTTGTCAAATCCTTCTTCATTTTTGAAGTTAATATTTTCATTTTAGCCATTTCTACATATATTATTCAGAACCGATATCTTGCTTGGCAATATATAGAATTGGCCGTTATGGACAACTAGCTTAAGATGCCCTATTGGGTGGCATTTAAGCTAGCTCCTGCAGAGGGCTCTTGATTGGGCAAAAATTGGTTTGTTCAGTAGTTAGAGATTCCCTAAATCTTTGCATATTCTCAGTATTGGAAGCTGTCATTTGATCTTGGTTTTCATTTGCATGGGACTTTCTTTTCCTCATTGCAGCCTTGGCTCTTTTGATTGCAATCTGGTCCTCTGTTGTCAGACATTTTTCTTTTTGTGAGGCATACTGAGCTTCTCAGTTTATCTTTTTTAAGGATAAAATATAGAAATGACAGGAATTTCCGTATTCAAAATTTCTTTTACTTCAATTTTCATCTTTTTATGTCTTTAAATCGCATTTGATTTTGCTGTTCTGTTCTTTGATGTTCAAATTAAACTTTGGATTCAGAATGAAAAAGTTGAACTCTCATCATCTCTGCTTTGGCCAATATGACTATCAATCTTGTACAACTGTTCTTGATCAGTCACTTAGTTACCTTTTATAGCAGTTGGTGAATTTAATGATGCTTTGCTTTGAATTTTGATGAATTTACAATCTGAAGGATTTCAGTTAAACATGGCAAATTAAAAAAAATGATCTTTATAAATTAAAATATATATTTAATAATACATCAATTCTGAATCTGAGACTACTTGTACTATTGTTGATCGACCAAAAATTCAATTAAAAAAAAAAAGGCAAAAATTCTAATAATGAGAATCATTTCAGAATTGTGGACAATTATGATTATTGCCCAGTCAACCATTTCACAATTTGTTTTCTTTTGTTGCCATGTTGATTATTATATATGTTATGTTAATTTACCCACACACGCATGGACTCTCTCAGCTATAAATAGGAGCAGGTACTGCCTTTTGGAGAGGGAAGTTTCCAGCAGTCAGCTCAGACAGTCAGACCGAACATTCTTGCTGTAACACTCTCGTTTGTATTACTGTTTCTGTTAATATATTTAACTCAATTCCTCTCTTGTCTTTATTTCTGGCCCTAACAAGGCCACAACAATATATATCTTACCTGTTTTGTTCTAATCATTTCTTCTAGGAGAGTGGGGTGCAATTAGAATTTGCATGGAGCAAATTGCAGATCATCAGAGTTGTAGAAGTTACCTTTTTGTAATTTACTTAAAACATGCCTGGCACAAGATCGCATTTTTAGAGTGACCTTTAAGGAAATGTAGAGATTTTGTTGATAAAATCTATCTCACATGTTTATATGTCTACCATTAAACCATGAATTAAATATTGCTGCTATATCTCGTCTGGGGCTTCTGTTAGAATCTCGAGATCCTCAATGAGATCCAAAGAATCTGCAATGTTATCAGTCCTGACCAGGCATCTCAGCTTCAATCATTTTCCCACTGATATAACATGGCTTCCTTGTGCTTTTTCTATAAATATTTTCATGATAATTTTTCTATTTGGTTCCTCAACTTCATGAATTTAAATGCAGTACTAGATTGGTAGTTAGGTCTCACCATTTTACTGTTGTGGAGCTCTTTTTCAGCTTCTTGGTTTCCTGTCAATTACGATGTTTAAAATTTAAAATACAATATCAATCACCATTGTCTTTCTTTATAAATCTTGTTCTTTTATTATCCTGTCTCCTCACTCACATTTTCTCACTTTCTTTCATTCTCAGTAAATCTTTACATCTTAGTGGCTTTATTGCCTAACTTGGGATGAAATAATTATATAATATATATATATATATATATATATATATATATATATATATGATAAAATATAGTTTTAAGGCATATGCTATACTTATGGGTTAAAGTGCTCAATATCAAGGATAGTATATGTAAATATAAAAGTGGACATTGAAATCAACACCCAGCAATGATAGTCTGTTTCCTGCTTATATGCAATGGCCTGTTGATTGCGTATAAGCATGAAACAGACTGTTGCCAATCGGTGTTGACTTCAATGTCAACTTTTGTAACAATTATTATTCTACACAACTCTTTCCTTGCTTTAAATGATTTGTTTCCTTATGACATATGTAGGATTTTCTTTTTGCTATATTTTCCTTAAATAAGTAGTTGAAGTACCTGCTCATCTAAGTTATGAGGTCAAGACTTGGGTCACAGCTGGCTATAATGACAGTAAAAACAATTTATTACTGTTATTTGTCAGTTGTTTTTCATCAAAGTCATATGAAATATGAGTACAAGTAAAGATCTGACCTCATTAACTGCATATACCAATTATAAAGAAATTAAATTTCTGTTTGAATTTTTGAGATGAGCAGTTATAATTATTTAAATGCAGACTATTGTCCTCATCTTTGTTGTTATGGCCAGGCTGTGCAGTGTATACTTGACACAGTGGAAACAAAGTGAGCAATAACTGAGTAGTACTAAATAAAAACTAGACAAGACATTCCTAGACATGGTCATCAGAGTGAGAACCATCTACCCTTGTAAATTGAATAAAGTGTTCTGTTCAAAATTCCCTGAAGGTTACCCGGACTAACAAGCAATTGATGAAGGCTGGAGGACCCAACAATCAATAACAACAATAATAAAGATGAGGACAATAGTTTGCATGTGAAAAAAAAAAAGTAAATAAGGAATTAAATATTTAATCAAGAAAAGGATCTTTTACAATGTCATTCATTTTCCAAAGTTGGAAAATTTTGTGTAATGCATTTTGTTCTATAGAAGAACTTCATTGGACTAATGTAATGTTTTTGTTGATAGAATTGTGTTTAGGAAGGGAAGGAAGAGATATATAAATGCGATTTTAGAATTATGCATGGATAGGAAACACTGAAGATAGAATGCTGAAATTTCAAATTAAAAAACTTGTATTTTTTTTTTACTATCTACCGACCTACCATAAATGAGGCTGCACTCATTACTGCTGGAAAATTGCTCAGAAAACTGTTTTTTTTAAATAACATCAAATCAGTTTACAAACATTAAAATCACTATTTGATAATTTCTTTAAAATTATTTTTGTATAAAAAAAATTGTCAATGATCATTAATACATAACCAGTTCACTGTTCACTGCCTTTAACCCCTAACCTAACCCATGCTTCTAACAGTAAATATCATCCCCTAGTAGAAAATGAATAGTAGAAATCATACTATAGTAGGATCCATGTCTGAATATGGCATCTAGCTGATTTCATTCACTCTCCTTCTGCTTTTGTTTTTATCATTTTTATTATGAAGTATCACAAATTGTAATAATAGAAAATCTGGCAAGAAAAGTGAAATATTTAAGAACCAGGATGCACATTTAACATGGATGATCCAGCAATCAAAGCACTTTCTATATACACTTTTGCTTTAGTAAATTAATTCCTCTTTTAATTAAAGTAGCATTTTTAAAATCAAAGTTATATTTAGATTGAGTGACTACTGCATTTTGTGTGTTGTTTTGTAAAAGATCCCTTTTGTATTCATATAATCTTTTTTTATTTAAATTCTGGAGGCAAAATTAGTTATTTCATGTGTATCCACGTTCATTTTTGTCAGTAGGTCATGTACAGTAACTTAGTCATGTAAAAATCTAAAAAAAATAGATTCATCTTTTGGTATTTCTTCATTGAAAACTGATTATGTGAAGTAGAGAAATGTATTTGCGAATAATGAAATTACATTTTCAAAGTCCACAGATATTTTTCTTGTTTGGATGTGAGCAAAAAGAAAAATTCCATTCTTACACTAAACCATTCCAAATGCTATTTGTTACTAAGTTGTTTTTGCAAAACTAAAGTGTAAGAATCCTATTTTACACTAAAATGAACAATTTCTGACATTTAGTTAAAATTTTTCACTGGGTTGAATCAGTACACATACCAAATTTGGGGCTTTACACAAATACTTTTGTATTGTCTATGCAAAAAAACTCTTCTAATTATATATATTGAGTCATAAATAATTTCTGCTTTTAGAAACCAATTGTAAGTACACATGTATCATCTTAATGACAGTTAAGAATAAATTTTGAGTGCATTCACATATGTTAGTTTTTTGGCACAGCAATAGCAGTGTACACAGTGGATTAAAGAAAAAAAAAAAGCTCTTTTCTTCCCCGACAAGAAAAAAATAAGCCTACAGCAAAAATAAGATGGAAAAAATATTTTGGAATCCAGTCAGACTGTTCTCCTCCCACCCAGGGTCTGTTCTACCCCTACCCACCATATTCACCTGATCATGCACTAAACAATTATTACCTTTTCAGATCACAGCAAAATGATTTGATGGAGAAAAATATTTATCTTATGAAAACCAGGTTCAAGAGTTCTTCAAAAAAAATATTCATATCACACATTAAAAACCAGGTAGAGAGCCATCAAGAAACAATTTAGAAATCCAGTTTTGCATTTTAAAACAAACCCAGCAAAATTTCAAGAGACATCATTTTTCAAACAACCAAATACAGTCACATTTGGAAAAAAATAAAATAGAAAATTTTGAACATTTTAAGGGAAACACTAGTGACAACACTGAAAGAAGTCAATGTGACGTAGGAAATACAAAAAAAAAAAAAAAAGATGACAAATTTCTCAAGCTAATGAAAGAGACAGCAAATAATACCAAGAAATGGCACAGAATATACAAGATTTAACAAAAACATGGAAATAAATGGAAGCTAGAAGTGGAATGCCTTAACGGGAAAATTGTAGAGGCAAAAAAGTAGAGTAGATTATTAGATTTTAAGTAATTTTGTTTTGTGAAAACAAAATATAATGACGAATATATCATCTTGACTACTAATCATTTGCAGCTGTTAGGAATAAATTAGGTGTACATTAATATGCCTTACTTTTTGCACGGCATTGGCACCAAAACACAGTGGATTAAATAAAAAATGTTCTTCTCCTCCATGACAACAAAAGGCAGAATACATCAAGAATAAGATGGTGGGGGAAAAAAATTTGGGAATTCAGTCGATTTATTCTGTTCAACTTACCATATTCCCTTGGACTTCCTTCAGCTGATTATTACCCTTTTTTTGATTGCTGCAAAATGCACTGATGAGGAAAACTTCTTTTAGTGGAAACCATTTTGAGTGTCAAACACATGACAAATGGCAACAAGTCATTTCAAATAATGGAGAAGGAAGAATATAATGTTATTGAACTTTTTTTTAAAACTTGAAGTTGACAAAGAAAACTGGAAATTATTTATAACTCGATCTAATAGACATTATTTACATTATTCGGACTATTGTCCTCATCTTTGTTGCCATATTTATCACAATGCTCTGGCCTTCTTCAGGTGGTTGGAATGTCGAACTGAACCCTTTATTTCACTCATTGTGGTAGACTGTTCTAGTTCCACGTGCCATGTTTAATGGATGTCAGTTATCAGTTATCTCCTGTTAATTTCCCTCTGAAAGTTCTCCACTGCCTTAACCAGGTATTGAACTCGCACTCTTTGGGTTCTGTCACTGGATCTAACCAACGCCTTTATCCACTGTGCCATGTGTCCTTGAGTCCAACCACCTGAAGAAGGCCGGAGTGTACAACGGGCGAAACGTTGTAATAAACATGGAGACAAAGATGAGGACAATAGTCCGAATAATGTAAATAATGTACATAATACCTCATCTCAGAAATATAGACAGATATTGATCTCAGATGATGATGTGGATCTCTACAAATTTCATAATGCATCTTTACGATTTAGGAACAGAATATATGAATATTAGAATATTCAGTAATTTTAATGAGTGTTCTTGTGAAAATTCTAAAAATGTCTGATTGATTTACACAAGTTCAATTCTTTGATTTCTGATTAATAGGAAATAATGATTGATTCTTAGTATTAATGTTAGTCATTAATGAGCTAATTATTGGATATCATTAATAAGTCCCATGCTAAAAATGTTCTCAATAATTGTAGGTTATTAATAGTTTAGGACTAACACATACTTGCTTCTAGTCAGAGACACAAACTGCATGGTTGTTTGGCTTATTCTTCGATAACCTTGGATGGGTTCCATTCATATCAGGAAAATTAGAAACAGCCCGAAGGAAAAACATTTGGAATGTATCAGAATATTTTATGGGCACTTTTTTATTTTTTTTGTTTATATAATGATAAACAAATTGTAAACTGAGGGAAACAACATAAATATTACTTTTGAAAGCAACAATATATATTTTATTATTTTCTTTCTTTCTTTAATTATGAAAACAGGCAAACTGTTGTTCAGTGTCAAACAAAGAGGAATTAAGTTCAGCTGAAAACGATCCAAGTGAGGCCATATTGGCTGCTTTCCTTTCATTCTATGCAATCACTTGTACAACTTAATTTCCAGGAATATTCAGTTTCAGAAGTTTACCACTGATCAAAGATTGGAAGTGAATGTCGAAACAGTTTTTGGAATTTGAAATTCTTGAATTTAAAAAAAAATAATGTAAATAGTGTACATAATACCTCATCTCAGAAATAAAGACAGATATTAATGTTTCTGTTTCTAATTTTTCCATACCCTGTAACCCTTTGTGTCTTAGTGGCTTTACTGCTTTGCATGGAGTGGTGCTGATTTAAAAAAAAAAAAAAATAAAAAAGTCTGATTTAACAGATAAGAAAACATTTTGAATAACTTTAGAGCTTTTGTATTTTGTTTTTGAACTATTATCCTCATCTTGATTGTTTTTTTGTTTTGTTTTTTTATAATAGACACTATGTTTCATTAAAGTACCCTCTGGCCATCTTCATGTGTTATTAAATTTAGCTGATATCGGATATAGGTTGATTAATATTTTATTTTATCCCTGGGATTCTAGTTCTTGATCATTCTGGCTGAATTGAACTCATTACGACTAGACATCAGGAACATGTTTAACCAACTCCCATATTCACAATACAACCAACTGAAAGGACATAAGTGGTGCATTCATGAAGCCTTTTAATTCCAATGTCAAACAATTTTAAAAATGATTGGCAGGTACCATCGAATTGAAGAGTTTCATTGAAGATTTTGAAAGACACCAATGCATATCTGATAGGGGCAAATTGACAATTTTATCTCCCTAATCTGTATCCTGTGTCATGAGTAAAGTTATAAAAAAAAAAAATCTCTTTATCAAGCTATAAAATTTGTAGTCTTGGTGGCAGCAAGGAAGTGTCAAAAAGCACAAAATGTCACATCTTAAATCAAGTGATAAAACATCTGAGTGGGCACTTGATCTCTTTTAAGACGTTGATAAGGAAAATTGAATGAAATGGGAAACAATATATGAAGACTGAATTTTTATTTTATTTCAATTGTTATATTTAACAATGAATGCTGTGTTACCCTTTATATATATGGCAAATTGAGTAAACGCTGGGTAGCTACTGGCAGATTCCACCCTAACAGGCTGAGAGCAGAGGTGATGTGATACCCAGGGATAGCATTATCAGAGTGAAGTGGTTGGCCTATAGTAACTTCCTGTTTTTATTTATTTTTGTAAAACTAAATCTTCACCCATTACAAGGCTCAGGAGCCATTCAGGTAGATGGTTACTAAATGAGGTTGTTTTATGGGTGTAAAAGAAGAAAGTAAGAAGTGAAGATTTGCCGAATAGATAATGGTTTATCCTAGACTTAAAGAGGTTAAGATTGTAT
>OZ038481.1:6288415-6293415 GCA_964036315.1 Acanthosepion esculentum | reverse complement strand
AGCCACCTTGTTAGGTGAAATAGCTTGATATGCTGACCCCCCCACCTCAAGGCAGGCAGGTTGGTAGATCCTTGTTATTCCAGGGAAATTACCTTTCTTCTTGCTCCTATCCTCGCTATTTGACCCAGCACATTAAATTTAATTTAAATATATTGATTTCGTATTTGCTTTCTTTATGTGAATAATGACTTGAAAAAGTTTTCAAAATTGTTGAGTAGTATCCCTTCTCACATTAACTGGATCCAGTTCTCTTGACCAGGTAAAAGCACATCCTGGGTAAGACGATAAACTACGTCCAGCAGCAAGGCCTCTGATCAGGAGCTTTTGAGGAGCGTCGGACTACCTCTTAATTGCTGGTGTTCCCAAGTCCACCCTGACCTGGAGTGGTAGCACCTGTTAGGGTCCCAACTATGGGCAAATAGTGAACCCCCAAATTGGGGTCAAAACACTATGAAAATGTAAAAATAGGTTTTAATACCAGCAATACATTTTGGTAAAGAATTATTACCAACAATACATTTTTGAAAAACAAAATATTACAAGCAATACATTTTTGAAGGAAAAAATATTACCAGCAATAAAAATCCTGTCGGCATTAAATAATCTATTGAGGTTGATATGCCATAAAACAAACCAAACCAGGCAAAAGCCAAGATTTTGAATATTATCATTCAAAATACACAGAACATTCATTAAAATTAGCTCGACATAATTGTTTATCCTCTGCCAGCACCTACATTCACTCTGATTTGACCTTGTGTTACACTTAATAGCTAAGGAGTCTACTTTGTGGCTGAGGCAGTTGTGTTCTGGCTGGGATTTTTCAATAATGACTATTAAGTAGGACCTCTCCATCTGTAGTTTTACTGTAAAAAATTTCCACTTTTATTTATAGCTTTGTGCCGAACAAAGAAAACTTAGTTTCTATCTATATAAATATACTAATAATGGCCGGCTACTCATTATCCAAGCACATCTTTTCAGCTATCCAATCCTCGTTGCAAGTGCCTGCTCAGACATATTTGTGTTTGTTCAACACCCACAGAGTCCAATTGTGGTTTATCTTGTCACTATGCAGAGTGAACACTACTTACAGTTTCTGGGAGAAAGCAGTTTTGAACAAGGTCAGTATGATCTTACTGTCATGATGATGCTTGCTAGCACAACCATCAGTAACTTCTGAACAGAACAATCTATCCAAATTCACTCACAAAACTTGAGTTAGCCCATGGTTTGAGTTGTAATTTTGTTTTTGTTCAAAATAGTCGAGAATTAAGGCCGCCATAATTAGAGAGAGTATCGAAGAAATGGAAGATGAGGTAGCGGAATAAAAGAGGTTTATTAAATATTCATACATAGAATGGAAATACTTGAGTAAATCAGATACTCCTCAAATCCTACTCTAATGTGGCTACCTGCCATCTTTATAAGTAGGAACAGTCCATTGTCACAGTAGTAGGGAAGAGCAAGAAGGATGCTGAGTCCTACTCTACAACATTTTTAAACTTGACATTTGCTAACAAAGAATTATTGGATGACTGTACTCTTTGAACTTCTCCAGATCTTTGTTATATTTAGTAACCTTCTGGGAATGTGAATTGCAACTTTTTTTATTTCCACAGGGTTTGTTGTTCTCATTCCTTTCAGCCATTCGGTCATGTCTGATGGCCTACCTAGGGAATTTCATTATCTCTTCTTCCTTAGGATGTTAGTCTGGCTCTCTGATAAACACTATTTGACCTAGGGATTGAACTTGTAACTTTCAGCTTTGTCAGTGTTTTTATCTATAAAGTCACCTCTTGTAAGAAATTAAAGTATTGGATTTTTTTTGAGTTTTAAGTCTAATGTCCATTCTTTCTTAATTAGTCAATCTGGTGCTCATATGTGCTTGGTCTACTGAGTTGAATATTGTAAATGTTGTCTTTGTTCAAATAGTCAAGAATTAGGAAGGCCATAAATAGAGTATTGAAGGAACAAAAGACTAGGTAGGATAAACAAAGAAGTTTGGTGAATACTCATACATAGAATGGAAAACTTGGGTAAATCAAATACTACTCAAATCCTCTTTTAATGTGGCTACTTGCTATATTTATAAGCGGGAGCAGTCCATTGTCTCAGTAGTAGGGAAAAGCAAGAAGGATGCTAAGAGACCTACTCTACAACAGTTTGATTTTCAGGTATTTTCCAGCAGTGCCACATACTGGGATTGCCTCCCTGACTAATTGACCATGGTGAGATTCAAACTTGTGTCTTATGGTTGGAAAATGAACATTCTAACCAGCAGGCCACACACTTACATATTCATGCGCATACACAGACAATGAAATTATTCTACTGCAAAATTTTTTTTTTTTTTTATATCATTATTTTTATGAAAGAATTTTTTTTTTTTTTCTGACTCAAATGTCCATATAAAGAAAGAAAAGTGAAGAATATCAGCAGACAAATCATAATTCATTTCAATATTATTTGCAATTTGACCACAAAAGGCATGTTCCAAATTACATCCATTCTTTTTCATTCATCTCCTTTCGATCAATTCTTGATTTTATTAGTTTCAAGAATGAGCAGCATCAATTACTTCTTAACCAATTCGTTGATGCTTTAAACTGAAGTTCTAAAACCGTTTTCACTATTTCGTGACTAGGACTTTCTTACTTTTCATTCCAAATCCTTACATCCTAGCAAAGAGAATTGAACAATGCAGAAACATTTTTTTTCCCTACAACTTTACTCAATTCTTTTAAAAATGAATGTAAATAAGATTACTATGGTTTGGAATTTAATAGAGGGTAGATTTAAAAATGGTAATGATAATATTAACCATTTCCTTATATGAAAACATTCAGAATTCTTTGACTGAGCAGCCAGTTGAAATTTATAAAATATTTCCCTTAAAACAATTTTTCAGGAAAATACATTTATCGTTCTTTTCAGTATTAATGGAGGTTGCCATCCTAAACTTTTGTTTGAAGTAGTGTTGAATATCGACATCTTGATTATGTCATTTTCTTTTTGAGTTATGTGTGCTATCCGTTTTAGTTGTTGCTGCTGTTGAAAGTCTTTGAACAATGGTAGAGCAGAATTATGCTATGGGAAGTGTTTTTCAACCAGTGAAGCTGGTCGGGTGATTAGTCAACCAGTGAAGCTGGTCGGGTGATTAGTGGAATCAGTATTTTCAGGCTTTTGGTTGGTTTCAGTTTCGATGGCTTATCAACCCTTTGCAGGTTATTTAAAGCCAGAAAATATTTTGAGATTGTAAGAATATTTTTTGTGATAATGATTTAGTGATACAAGCCTTACTACATTGATGATTCAGACAGCCCTTTCTACTACATCAGTGTCCTGGGTATGATGATAAACTACATCAGTGTCCTGGGTAAGATGATAAAATACGTCCAAAAGCAAGGCCTCTGATCAGGAGCTTTTGAGGAGTGTGGAACTACCTCTTAATTGCTGGTGTTCCTAAGTCCACCCTGTCCTGGGGTGGTAGCACCTATTAGGGTCCCAGCTATGGGCAAATAGTTAACCTCCAAACTGGGGTCAAAACATTATGAAAGTGTAAAAATAGGTTTTAATACAAGAAATAATTTGTAAAAAAAAAAAATGATTACCAGCAATTCATTATTTCTAGCAATACATTTTTGAAAAAAATATTGCCAGCTATACATTTTTCAAGAGAAAAATATTACCAGAAATATTTTTGAAGGAAAAAAATATTACCAGCAATGCATTTTTGAAAAAAAAAATTACAAGCAATAAAAATTTTGTTGGTATTAAATAACCTATTGAGATTGATATGCCATAAATCAAACCAAACAAAACCAAACCACCACACTCGAAAGGTGCACTATGAGGTTGAGATCTGGTGACCTTGAAGGCCACTTTTGACACAGAAAAATTGTTTGTGTGTGTGTTTCATGAATTAATCTGCCACTATTTTTGATTTGTTGTGTTATCCTGCTGAAAGTGACCACCATTTAAATGATCTTTTATTGGTAACATGGGTCCCAATGTATGTCAAGAAAATATTCCCTACCCCACCAGCAACCAGACCCATTGATACCAGGCAGGATGGAGCCATAATTTCCTGTTTTCATCAAATTCTGACCCTACCATTTAAATGTTGCCACAGAAATTGACTCATTAGACCAAGAAACATTTTTCCATATTGCCAATTTTTGTGATCTTTAGTGAATTGTAGCTTAATTTTCTTGAACATATTTGATTCTGGAAGGGTCTCTTCTATATTGCATTGTATCACATCTGCTTCATAGTTCGAGATGTGCTTTCAAAGATGCACACTTCTGCATACCTATGTTGTAATGGATGCATATTTGAGCTACTGTTGCCTTTCTACCTTTCTGCTGCAACCAGTGAGCCCATTATCTTTTGACCTGTTTCATTAAGAGATTTCTGTCCGCAGAATTGATGGTTCACAGGAATTCCTTTTCTGATCAAACTCTAAACTCTAAAGGTTGTTGTGTATGAAATTCCTAGTAGATCAGAATTTGTTGAAATACTCAGATCTGCCCATCTGACTCCAATGACCATGCAATATTTAAAGTCACTTAATTCACCTTTTTTTCCTATTCAGAAGTTTACCATGACCATTAAATTGCTACCATATCATTGGTTGATTAGAAATTTGCATTTCAACTTTTGATATTTTAATTCTTTGTTCTCCAATTTTCATTTTTGCATGGAATATTTTTCTTTTTTCCATTTGAATTTTCATTCAATATTTTATTTGTGAACAATTTAAATTTTCTGAAGAAAGCACTGAGTGACTTTAAAAAATTTAAAAAAAAACCTAAGAAGATACAGAGGATGCTGTTTATTGTATATAATTATTACATTATATAATAAGGACAGCCATCTTGTTTTTGTTTTGTTTTTGTTTTTTCCTTCAAACAAAGAATCAAAAGAAGAGTTCTCTTTTCCAATCAATATGTGGCTGCCATTATTTCTTCAGAGAAACCTGGTTTAATTTCAGCTGA
>OZ038481.1:6210915-6283415 GCA_964036315.1 Acanthosepion esculentum | reverse complement strand
GTTTTTGAGACAAAGTTGCTATTTCTCCACAGCAACCCGGATATAAGAGACCCGGATATAAGAGAAAGCCGGATATAAGAGAGATTTTCTCTGGTCCCAAATTAGAGCCATACTTACCTAAACAAAATAGACCAAAACCGGATATAAGAGACTTATTCTCCGGTCCCGACAACTCTCTTATATCCAGGTTACACTGTATTTGAAAAACTAAGAAACTAGAGACCTTAAATGTTATATAAAGAAAATCCATTTTTTTTAGCTCGCTTTTAGTGAATGTTTGCTTCTCCACTATATTTTTTCTGGCATTTATCTGATGAAAAGCTTCAAAGTGATGGATGTGGTTCTACAGGTGAATACTAAAAATACCTTAGACAGAACATTTGAGCATTGAGAAAGTTTTAAAGAGAATCAGAATGAGAAAGACACTCTTATTTAAAATCAGAAAGAATTAAAATTTTTGGTAGACATTATGAGGAAAAAAGGCTTGGTTTGTGTAAATGGATTGCAGAGAAGTAATAAGGTGAGATACAAAAGAGTCATGCTTAGATCTACAAGAGACAGGAAGTTGTGGAGAGTCATGATACTTCACATCTTGAAGGGATACAGTACATAAATGGTGATTATCTGGTGTTGTGAATAGGTTTAACAAAGAATGGCAAAACAAAAATCAGAAAAATAACTTTTTTTTTTGTTTTTGAATTCCCAAAATTTTTTCAAAGAATTTGTTGAATATCCATATAGAAATATTTAGCTGCCTTTAAAGTTAATTTTTAAATAAGTTCATCTTGCAAAGCATATCATCTTTTTTGTTTCAATAAAGATTATTATCACTGTTGCCATTTCTGTTGGGCTGAAGGCTAAGGTGTATCAATGGGTGATGCCAGTGTTTGATTTGGAAGTCAAGTTGATATCATTGTAACATATTATGGGAAACAGATGTTATGGTTCAAAGATATCTGTATTGAATTTAATGTTCATTAGAAATCATAATCTAAGAAGAGTTGATCTGTGGTGACCTAAATATGTATTGGGTTCACCGTAATGAAATATGAATATGCTTTGTGCTTGATGTCAAAAGAACCTAGTTACTTGGGAGCCTCAAAGCTATCAAAAGTGCAAAACTGGTTCTCAATGGACACTGGTGGATGCATCAAAATAAACAAGGAAGTGAACCTCGCTGAACTTTGGAGATATCCACACAAGACAACTGGATAACGGGAAGTTATACAAACACCTGATCTGTAAAGGGACAAGAAAAAAATCCCTAACACGAAGAAAATCAAATGTTTGATGAAAGATACCCAGCCATATACCCTGATTTAGCCCAAATTAATTTGATGGAGACCAGGAGTGAATCCAGCAACAAGGCGTCTGATTGGGAGATTGGAAATTTTGAGCAGCATGGAACCACCTCTTAATTGTTGTTCCCAGGTTTACCTTGACCTGGGGAGGTAGAACCTGTTGGAATCCCAGTTATGGGCAAATAGTGAACCCCAAAACTTAAGTAAAATAAAAAAACAAACAGGAAAGTATAAAAATGCCAGTAATACATTTTTATAAAAAAAATTACCAACAATACATTTTTGTAGTGAAATTACCAGCAATATATTTTTTATTAAAAATACTAAAATTACCAACAATACATTTTTATAGTAAAATTTAAGACATGGTATACATTATCAAAAAATGTTCTATGATTAATCTTGTATCTTGTAAGGAGAAACAAGTTTTCACTCCTTGTTTTATTTTGTAAGATTATGTAAAAATGCAGCTAAGTAATTCTAATTTAATCAGGAAATAATGTCATTCTCTTGAATGCATTATAATGTTTGAATTTTCATATTTACATTTCGGCATTAAATAACCCATATGGGTTGATATAGTGCTAAACAAAAACCACTCAGAAGTGAATAAACAATTATTTTACATATGAAAAATTTAGCAATGTATTCTTAGCAGAAATGACAATATTTGTTCCACTATTGATTGGATTCAATACATTTCCTGGAAACAAGCGATGTCCATGTAAAAGAATTGTCATAATGGATTCTACCTGACTTACCCATGATTATAATGGATGGTGGGAAAAACTGGGAATTGTGGGTAGAAAAATGGCTATAAGAGAAATCAGTTGGTGGGAGGTTTGATTAAGTATCTGACTGACTCACTCACACAATATTTAAAAAGCAAAAATTTAGAACACAATTCTAATAAATTTTTATTTGTTTTTTTTTTTTTTTTAATTTTTTTTGTTTCCAACATTAAAATCTCATTTATGCTTACAATTTAAGAATTGTTACTTTGATGTTTTTTCCCTGTTTTACTGGGGACATAGCACTTCAGTAATGTAAATGCAAATGTCTCCAATGGTTTTGGATGGTGTAGCATTTCCTTTGTCTTTCAGATAAACTTACAGTTTGCTATAAAATTAGGAAGAGCATATTTTTCTATCAGATCTTGTCATATATTCCGACATCTGATGAAACCATGTCCCGTAATTGGGCTTCTTGTTGTAAATATCTGAGCAAACATCCATAGCCACAAAAGCTCATTTTTCTCTTTTTATGAGCAATTAATGTAAATGAGTTCTCTGAGAAACTTGACCTTTTGTCAGATGTTCTCTTATGATCCATAATCAGAAAAGCATGAGACACGAAAGCTTTTGATGGCTTAACTTGCAATAGGAAAGGTCAAGTGATGTTCTGTCTACAAAGAGAAATTAATTAATCCTTGAGGAATTGAGCCTTGATTCAGTTAATGGCTTTAGTCATTCTAGATGTGAATATTATTTCCCCGATAGATGCACATATTCCAAATATAAATACACTCATTTATCGATCTGTTGTCAATATCTAAAGAGGCGATAACTGTTGGTTGAAAACTGACACTAATTAAAAGGTGAAATACAGTTCGTTATCCAGCTACAAAATTTTCTATACTCTTTGTTTTTGCCATATACAAGGCGTGCTCTAAAAACATGTTGACATTAAATCGTACCTGTTAATTGGACTTTAGCCACTCCCTTGTCAGTCATTGAGATAACATTAAAAAAAAAAAATAGTTTATATACCCCCGCCCTCTGTGACTGAAACAAGAGATTTTCTAGAAATAAATTCAAATTTTTTTTTTTTTTTTTTTTTTTTTTTTTCCCAAATTTAAGTCCACAGCAGTTTTGGTAACAGCTTGGAGGATACCAAGAGATTAATTTAGAATAAAAGAATCAATGAAATATCAAAGCCTGTTTTGGTACGAGTCACTTCCAATCCTGGGTAAGACGTTAAACTATATCCGTGTCCTGAGTATGACAATAAACTACGTCCAACAGCAAGGCTTCTGATCAGGAGGTTTTGAGGAGCGTGAAACTACTTCTTAATTGCTGGTGTTCCCAGGTACACCCTGCCGCTGGGTGGTAGCACCTGTTAGGGTCCCAGCTATGGGCAAATAGTTAACTATTTACAAAAATTGATCCAAGTCATATAATAAACTTTCTGAAAAGAATTCTTTTATCAAGGATGTAGTCTGATGTGTAATTAATATATGCTACCTTTTTAACATTGTGCAAACAAATTGTCTATATTAAATGGAAATCCTTGTCCTAGACAGTAATACCTGGAATTATTTTGCAGTGTGCAAGCAAATAAGCTCTAGCTTATATACGTTTACAAGTCCTATATATTTAATATATAAATATAAACTAAATTTGGCAGTAAATGACCTACAGTGGTTGATATGCCATAAAAACCAACCAACTAAATAATCTTAGGCTGAGTACAAACAGTGTGGTTTATTAAGCAAAACTTTACTTGGGTGGGGATAATGACCCCACACTATACAACACCTAGGGAATGTCACATATGTTTTCGCAGTCAGTTTGTCCAAGTTGTCCTCCTTATCCTTTTCCTACCTTCAATGAAATTTGCAAATGACCACACCCTGCTTAAGTGCAATCCATGCAGAATACTCTAGAAATGCAACTTTTCTACAAAGATGGTTAAGTTCAACATATATTTGCTCAGAGAGATCTTGGCTTGGTTTCCCAAACACAGATTTTTGGTGGATTTTTTTAAATATCTGTTTCTGTAGTCTCTTCATTAGCATGAGTGATGCAAGAGAGGTATGCCTTTCCAAATAATTACACTAGGCTTGGCAGACAGCGGAGGCACTGTCCTTTCGGAGCCACTCTTACAAAAAATATAACGCATATAAGTCATTAAGTGAAAACTTAGAGACCAGTTATCCACAGAAATAAACTTTCATTTGACACTTACATTCACAAAAATTGCACTTTTTCAAGGAAGTCTGCATGAGGAACTTCCATTAATTAACAACAGTTTTTTTTCTTTCCATTAGCTTTGAAATACTGAATTAGAATTTGGATTTATAATAATTCTTATCTTTTTAATCTCTTAACCTTCCCTTATTACTGGGGGGAGAGAATTGTCACAGCATTAATATAAGATTTTCAAGAACCCCATTTAAAATATTTTAGTCATGTCATTCAGTTCTTAATTTTCTTGTTTTATATTGTTTTGAGTGTTTTATAGGATAAATAAAAAGGAAAAAAAAAAGTTTAATTTGTAAAAATTGAATTAAAATGCTAATATTAAATAAAGATTAAAGTTTAAAATATGCACAAAAATAATTTCTTTTGTTAATTGGGGCAAGGAATGACTTGTTAATTTTAATGCCTCCAAAATGAAACTGCTCTCTTTTAATTGTCTGAGAGAACCATTTTGACCATCCACCAGCACGACTGATACTCACTTCTAGGAGAGTTATTCATTGCACCTTCTTGGATTAAAGATTTCCACTGACATGAAATGGAAAAATTATATTGAATCAATTGCTAGGTCTGCTGTGAGGAAAGTTGAATTCCTCTGTTGGACTAGACAATTTTTACACTATTTACATTATTTAGACTATTATCTTCATCTTTGTTGCCATATTTATCACAATGTTTCAGCTGTTGTATGCTACAGCCTTCTTCAGGTGGCTGGAATGTTGAACTGAACCCTTTATTTCGCTCACTGAGGTAGACTGTTCTAGTTCCACATGCCATGTCTAATGGATGTCAGTTATTAGTTATCTCCTGTTAATCCCTCTCTCCAAGTTCTCCACTGCCTTAACCAGGTATTGAACTCACAACTCTTTGAGTCCCATCACTGGATCTAAGGACACATGGCACAGTGGATAAAGGCATTGGTTAGAATACTGCTGTCACGTTTAGTCTGGTACTCCTGCTATATATATTTAGAGATGCTTCATAAAATCCAAAGAAGAATCTGCAATGTTATTGGTCTTTACTTGGCATCTTGCCTTCAATCACTTTGCAACCACTGTAATGTAGCTTCCCTCTGCTTTTCTATAAATATTTTCATGGTAATTGTTCTGATGAACTTTTCACTATGGTACAAAGACTTTATAAATTTAAGTGCAGTACTAGATTGGTGGCAAGGTTTCATCATTTTTCAGTTGAAATGGCTAGATGTAACCGTAAGTTCTATGCTGACAGTTTTTTTTTTCTATCGTACTTCTCACTCGTAGAACTTTCTTCATGCTTCCCAGCCAACTTTGATCCTCAAGAATTTAAATTCAATGGCAATCAACTGCCTACTTAATTCTTGTTCTTTTACTGTTCTTAAAAGTTTTTTTTTTCTTTTCTATATTCTTTCACACTCAGTTACCCCTTGTCTTAGTGGCTTTATTGCCTTGCTTGGGGTGAAATGATTAAAAAAAAAAACTAGGTTTCATTTTATTTTATTTTCAGAAAACAAAGCTGCTTATAATTTACACAAATATTATGATTAAAACCAGGGCCTCTTTTGTAGTTGTGCGACAGAGGGATTCTGGAAGCTATGTACCTAATCATGACAATTTGACTTGGAACTTGCTAAATATTAAGGAAGAACATTTTATCGGGTGTTCACCACAAAAGAATACCCCCCCCCGGTACTCATGGATGCACTATTTAGCTTGTCTTTGGTGATGCTGACAATTTGAATTCATCAATCTTGCATTTTTGGACCATTATCAAGTAAAGTGTTTGAAGATATTTCTAGGATTGACTGCAGTTGACTGAAACCAAAGGATGAGATAAAATGCTTTTTGTAGAACAATATATTCAGTTATGTCAGTAACATAAGTCCTTCAGTTGATCCTAAAACACAAGAATTTGTGGTTTAATACAAAAGACGATTTCTGATGTAAAACAATTGCAACAGAGACGAAGAGTGTGTTGAGACAATTCGTCACCAGTAAATTGGTCACTGGTTTGAATGATATTTATTGGATCAACATGTGCACCTGCAAATTCACTATTTTCTGAGAACAGCAAGAAAAGAGAAAAAAAATATATATATATTAAAAAAATAAAGTGTTAATCAAACTGCCATATTGGCGGTGTGAAAATTGAATGTGCGTGACTAGAGTTAACACAAAGAAAAGCTAGAAAGTACTTAAAGACTGGCTTACATACAGTGGTGTAAGTAAGTTCAAGAAATGCAGTTTTTTTATAAAGAATTTATTCATGGAAAAGAACCAAAATCCATAAGAGAAAAATACAAATTCACATGTGATAAAAAAGGAAAAAAAAAATATTCTAAACTGGAAGTTAATTTATTAAAACAGTTTTAGTATTAAAAATTTATTTTTCTAAACTTTATTTTATTCAACTCAAAATAAAATTTAGAAAACTGTATTTTATCTTTTCATTTTTCCAATTATGGTGATGTATGACCCCTGGTCAAATTAATGTTCTTTCCAAATGCTGAAAGAATATGTTATATATGGTAGATTATAATTTAGGCTTTACTGGTCTCTATTTTCATAAACAAGGAAAAATATCAGGATTAACTTTTTCTTTTCTTTTTTTCACTCCAAGCAAAGCAATAAAGGAACTAAGATGCAAGGGGTTACCAAACATGAAAGACGATGACAAAAAGAAAAAAATACTATTAAGGAGAAAGAACAATAAAAGAACAGGAATTAAGAAGAGAGGAGATAATGATTGACATTGATCTTCAAAAATTTAAATATAACTAGACCACCTGTGACCTGTTGGGTCAACCTTGTGTTACTGTTTACATTTAGTTTCATGAAAAGTTTGTGAAAGTAGAGATATTTCAAAAATATGTTTCTTTGCAGTTATTGAAGTTGCTTTCAACATTAAAAAATTGTCTGAAGAAAGTTGAATTAAAAACATTTAAAATATTGTTTGTTTAAAGAAAACTGAAATATAAATAAGCATGCACACAATCACATAAAGGTGAAAAAAGAGGGAGAGGTGGGTGGAAAGAGAGAGCATTTTTGCAATCTAGTACTGCACTTTATAAATTTAAGTCCAGATGCAATAGGGGAAAGTTCATCAGAACAATTCCAATGAAATTTATAGAAATGGCACAGGGAAGCTACATTAGTGATGGGAAAGTAACTGATGCTGAGATGCTAGATCAGAGCTGATAACATTGCAAATTCTTTAGATTTTATCAAGAATCTCTAGATACATAGCAGAAGCACCAGACCAGATGTTGCAGCAATATTTGATACACAGATGAATGCCAGATTTATAAATATGCAAGATAGATTCTGGCAGGAAAAATTGTCTAGCACGATACAGTGGATCAACGTTCCTAGCAGCAGACCGAGCTGTTGTTTCAATATAATCTTTCCACTTCATATTGTTAGCCTGAGAAGGTGTAATTTGTCATTCTCCCGGAGATTAGTATCAGTCATGATGATGAAAGGCAAAAAAAAAAAGGTCCTCAAAATATCAATTAAATTTAAATTCTTAATTTTGAAATTTTTCCCTGTCCTGGGTATGATAAACTACATCTGTCAGCAAGGCCTCTGATCAGGAGGTTTTGAGTGTGGAACCACCTCTCAATTGCAGATGTTCCCAGGTCCACCCTGACCTGGAGTGGTAGCACCTGTTAGGGTCCCAGCTATGGGTAAAATAGTTAACCCCCAAACTGGGGTCAAAACACTATGAAAGTGTAAAAATAGGTTTTATTACCAGCAAAAGATTTTTGGAAAACAAAAATACCAGAAATAGATTTTTGACCATCCACCTGAAGAAGGCCGGAGCGTACATCATCCGAAACATTGTAATAAATATGGCGACAAAGATGAGGACAATAGTCTGAATAATGTAAATAGTATAGATTTTTGAAGAAAAAATTATTACCAGCAATACATTTTAGGAAAAGAATATTACCAGCAATAAAACTTTTGTCGGCATTAAATAACCTGGAGGTTGATATGCCCCAAACCAAACCAAATTCTTCCTTGCCATCTCCACTATGAAATTCAAAGAATCCTCAGCAACTAACTCATAAATAATGTTTGAAATTCTGTAATGAATCCCTATCATTATTCCATAAATGTTCCTCAGACTAAAATTCTTATCCTTCTTGCTTTTATTCACAACCTTATGATGGATGTATTCTTCGACCTTCAAGGCGACATCAAGTGGAAACATCAAGCAATGTTGAACCCAGTCAGTACCTAAATGAGTAACTGCTTGGGAATACCAGGTGCTGTAAGCTTGGATATGCAGGTGGTGTGTACTGATCTAATTTGATATAATTTCACCAGGAAAATAGATTTATCTTGTTCCAGTGGAAAAACGGTATGTTTATATATAACTCAATGGGCAGAACTCAATTCAACTTTTACAATGAATTAATTTTTGCTTAAATAAAATCACAGTCAGCCATCTTCACATTTGTGTGTCTTTGGAACTTATCAAAATCGACATACGTGGCATAAGATGGATCTATTTTGTTCTTTTCTGAATAGTTTGTCCAGTTCTTCCAATAAATAATCAACACCATTGCCATTATTCAAACCTTCAGGGTTCATTTTCATGGCCACACCTCGAGGTTTTCCGCAAAGTGAGAGCTCTAATACCAATACCCTCATCTTTTTATCGAGGTTAGTCGATGACTGCCACATCTTGTCTTCTGTTTTCTAATTATTGTAGGATTTTTCATCATCAAAAGTTGGTGGATTTTTATAATTTACTGATGTCATGTTTTTTTTTTGTTGTTGTTGTTCCAGAGCTACACTTCTGCTACCAATGTTGATCTGATCTAATCTCACTAGATTTATAGGTATCCCCAGTGGGAAAACCATAAGTTTATATAGAACTCAATGGACAGATCCAATTTCAACTGCAGGTGGAACAGGTCAACTTATTAATGCACACGTTTACATTAGCTGAAGACTATCAGTTTAATACTTGTGCTGAAAAGCAAATACACACCTGAACTACTCAACAACTTAACAGTGTAATAGATAATGGCTTAGAATTGTTAACTGAAGAGCCAAGTTTCAATTCCCATTGGATTTGTTATATTCACTTACATGAAAATACCCTTGAGAAAGGTATGAATCAATCTCTTCTCCCCACTCCCCAGCAATAGGTTAATTAGCAAGACTGTATTACTAAGCCATTATTATGTCAAAAAAATTCTTACAATCTAAAAAAATATTTTCTGGTTTTAAATAACCTGCAAAGGGTTGATAAACCATAAAAAATGAATGAATGAATCAAAATCTTCAGCCTCCATCATCTGAAATTCTGTAATGAATGCCTATTATTCCATAAATGTCCTTCAGAATAACTTTCTCATCCTTGTTGCTTTTATCGCATATCAATTATCAATATTTTTTCGATTAGAAATCAATCCTTGACATTCAGATCTGGAATTAGTGAATTTAAAATCCACCCCCTCTCCCGCCATAAAAGAAAAGAAAACACCATGGAAGCTCGATGCTGCAGCGATCATTCCATACTTGTCTATTTTGTCATTTTCTATTAATTTTATCAGAAATGCAATGTTTTACTAAGATGCAGAATTGAGAGAGAAAAACCCACAACTTGCCATAGCCTTATTTCGGTCTGATTTTGTTGTTTATCAGAAAACCATATAAAAGCCAAAGAAAAATGGCTTCATATTTTGATTACACCTGCTTTTTTGTTTCTAGATAATGTCCACCTGTCTATATCTTTAAGCACTGATATTGGGCACTCCTCCCCTATTAATATATCAAATATTAACAGATCGCAACATCTATCAGAGAGATGAAATTTAAGTTGCATTATTCCAAAATTTTAACACATCAGCAGATATCTATTAAAGTCAACAACTGAGCACAAAGAGTTATTAATTTAAAAAAATTAGTAATTAATGTGTAATATTATCCATAACTACATGTACAAGAAAGTCGTTTTTGATAAGAGTTAAGACATGAATACATAAAAAATGTGTATACTGTCGAAAATTGCTTTTTCCACAATATAGCTATGTGTGCTATGTTATAATGCTTATTACCTAAACAATAATTATCCTGAATAATTTTTTTTAAATATTGAAGTATTTAATCATATCTTCCTAATAGTTGTCACGACTTGTAAACAAATCTTTCTCTTATCCTCTTATATAGGTACCGACAAAGGTTTGTTTAAAAATGAGCATACATGATGAAAAAATGCCCCAATCTTATTGTAAAAATCTTTTTGATTATGAAGAGGAAAGACCAAAAAGACGTGTTGATCATTAAATTATACTTTTTTTTATCCTTTTTAGAACCTTTGAATTTTTGGTTAAAAATTTTGTTTCTCCAATGTCAACATTGTAACAGAAATTAGTATGGGAAATTTTAGCATTTTTTTGTAAAAGACACCAATTTGGAAATTCAAGCAAAAATGAAATAATTGTTAGATTTTAATGGAATTTTCAGAACTTATTCACAAATGGATAAATTTATTTTTTAAATTGTTCTTTTTTAGAAAATCTTTGTTTTTTGTTTTGTTACATCTGTTAAGCCCCCCCCCCCCCCCCCCCCCCCGCTCCAACATACATACACATACACACTTATATAATATCATGAAATTTCAAGAAATTCTTTTTTGTATCGCATAATGTTTATAATAGTTATAAGGTCAAGTCCTTGGAGAATTTAAATCATCAAAAGTTTTGGACAAACAGAACACCCAGTTAGAGAAAATCTGCTTTAAATTGTTAAATAAAATATACAGGACATTATTTAATTAGAAAAGCTTTTAATTGCTTTTATGTATAAAATATATTATGGGCATGATTGTCTTAAAAAAAAAAAAAAAATTTGTAATGAATAATGTTGATTCTTGTAAATATCAATGTGTAAATGTGACATTACCAGAAAATAAGAGCAGTAACTATATTAAAGTTAAGATTTTTTGCTAATTTTCTAACATTTCCACAAGTTTATAAGGCTGAAGTACCTAAAATTCAATAAAATATTAGATTGCTTAGAATATTTTATTAAATTTTTAAGATTACCAGGTATTTAAAAAGAATTGTATAAAAAAGGTATTCATGTCATATTCATCAGGTAATTATTACAGAAAAAATATCAAACAGATGTCCCACAAGAAAGTGAACACATTATAAAAACAGCTACTTCCATGTTAAAAGGTACTTTTCTGCAATATTTAAACTAAAAGTAATCAATATTTTTTTCAAATCAGCTAACCTTCCTCAACTAAAGTTTTACGAAAGGATATTTTATTTTTGAAAGATTTTTAATAAAGAGAATTACACGTTGCTGACAGGTTTCTCAATATGGCTGATTTTAGCGTTTTTACTAATAATAAAAAAAAAATGAACACCATTCCAATCAGTTTAAATTCTATTTGAATTACAGCAAAGTATTCTTTATTGGAAATATTAGCTTGAAATTAAAACTAAAATAAACATGTCAAGAAGGATTTTTAATTTTGAAAAATGCATTTTAAATTTTCAATATCACTTTTCTTTGGCAATATATGAATTTCATCTTAACATGTTTGTTATATATATATATATATATATATATATATATATATATATATATATATATATATAGAGCATGTTAAGATGAAATTCACCAAGGAAGACGCTGTAGTTTTTTCCTACCCAAGTACTTTCAATCTTCTCCAAGATCATTGTAAATTACAAAGATAAACTTATTGTGGCTGTGATTTTTAAAAACATGTGAATGCACTCAGTTATAATAATTTTAACTTTGTCCGTTGTAGCTATGGAATTTTTTGTGAAACCAGCGTCCCAATATAAGGGAGCTAACCAGAAATTGGTGGAAATGCAAAATGGCATTAAATGTTGGTTAAATGCACATCAACACATTGCTGCTACACACGTAATAAATTTTATTGAGTGTTGGTTGCTTGCTTTTGATATAGAGGGCCTTGAGAATTTGAAGTTTTTGTTTATTATTTTCATGGTGTAGTATATTGGTGTTGTCAGCCAACCAACACCTTTCTTGATGAATTTCATCTTAATATCAAGAAACTGATTAAAAAACTAGAGAGGATTATTACAAAAATAAATTGACATAATATGTCTATATTATTCAATGAAACATGTTTAAGCTGCCTCAATATATATATATATATATATATATATATATATATATAGTTGGATTGATGTGAGTTTGTGACCCTGGGTTTCATGCTATTTGTGATCATCAGAGTTTATCTGACGATCGCAAATAGCGTGAAACCCAGAGTCACAAACTTGCATCAATCTGACTAAGTATGTTAGCTATATCACTGATATTGAGGGCCTTCCAATAAATACTGCACATATATAATATATAAATAATATAAAAAAATTGCATATATTTATATACATACACATTTCACATACATATATATAAATACACATTTCACATATATATATATATATATATATATATATATATATATATATATATATCAATACACATTTCACATATATATATATATATATATAAATACACATTTCACATATATATATATATATAAATACACATTTCACATATATATATATATATAAATACACATTTCATATATATATATATATATAAATACACATTTCACACATATATATATATAAATACACATTTCACATATATATATATATAAATACATATTTCACATATATATTTATATATATATATATATATAAATACATATTTCACATATATTTATATATATATATATATATATATATAAATACGCATTTCACATATATTTATATATATATATATATATATATATATATATAAATACGCATTTCACATATATATTTATATATATATATATATATATATAAATACGCATTTCACATATATATTTATATATATATATATATATATAAATACGCATTTCACATATATATATATATATATATATATATATATATATATACATACAATCCTGTTTGACAGTATCACAGCTCATCAGTGTGGCTAGACATCCAATTGCTTCAAAACTTGACTGATTTGGTGTCAGTCAGTCTCTACCCCTAAGCTATCAGCGCATGGCAAAGAAAGGGAATCTTTTAATGTATTATATACATGATGTATATAAACACCAAATCAGCAGCCAGAGTTCTCAATTCATAACTGGAGAGCATTATAAGCAGGAGCAGCCACTGTTTTAAAAATTCCCTATCTTCATAGTGCTCAATTGGCAAATGATAGCAAGTCATCCACATACAAACCTGTTTTGCTGTAATATGTAAAAACTTTAGTTTCCTTTAGATAATCTCTCCATTTGAATTTGGCTTTGTGTCAGTCTTCTTGTCCAGATCTTTATGTCAGATATTTAATATTTGGGAAAATTAATGGGAATTAATATATGTGACAAAAGCAACAAGGATCAAGATGTTAGCCTGAAGAACATTCCAGGAATAATGGTGGTAGGACTTCATCTGACATCTCTGAAAATCAGCATACAAATTTCTTTTATGTTCAGCCTTTTTATATTTTTAAAGGCTGAATAGAAGAGTTATCCTTCTGCTTAGCTTTGAAAATATGAAAATCAGCATTCAAAGTTTTGGGGGTTTTTTTCCCCACTTTGCTTGAACTCAAATTACTAGAATTGATGAAAATTAAATAATGATAACCGTAAACTGAATTTTCTGATGTCATAAGAAATCATGGCTTTTATTCCAATGCTGAAAGAGCATATGCAACTGTTTTGACTACCAAGCAAGCATATTTAGAATGGAGTGTGGAGAGTCATCTTGTTTGCTTTCAAATCGGCACATATCAAATGCTAGCTATTTACTCCAATATTAACCTCTTACACCAGTAGTGGAATATGTAATTCTCTTCTCCTCCTCCAACCAAGGCTTAAACAAAGAAATTTTTTCCAGGATGTATGAAATATTAATTTGTGGAATCAAACTGTTTTTCTTGTTTATTATTAACATGTCCTTTGACTAAAATCTTTTAGTTTTGCAGTTCAAGTAATGGTAACAAAAAGAAAACTTATACTTAACATCAGGAAGAAACAGTTGAAATTTCTAGGGCACATAATGAGGAAAGAAGACTTGGAAAATCTGATACTCACAGGACATATTGAAGGCAGGAAGGACAGGAAAACAATGCATAACATACTTAGCTTGAGTAAATGAATGGTAGATCAGGATTTAGGAGAGATGACAAAAAGACAATTTATTAGGATCTACAAAGAACAGGAAATTGTGGAGAGCCATGATCGCCTACATCTTGAGGGGACACAGCACATAAAGAAGTTCAAGTAAATATTTTGGCTTCAAGATTCACTTGTCTACATTGACGGCAACTGAATGTCTTGTTCTGAATTTTAGTAGGCCTGTTTTACTAAGTACCTGTTTTCCTGACTAGTTTTTTTTTTTTTCAATTTACTACATAAAATACTTTTATTTTATTGACTGCCCATCAACATAAAAAAAAGATTTGAAGGCTGTTTTATAACATTTTTGTTAACCTAATTTTGTGTTACATACCTGTTTAGCTAGTGTAGGATCCTAAATAGAAACTCTATTAAATAAATAAAAAAGAAATAACCCAAGCTTGAGGCGTCAAATGATTTACAGATTATTAACTCTTATATTCTTTATTATTCTGAGCAGCATTCTCACCTTGGGTGTTATTTGTACCCTCCTGCTTTCTTCAGATGGTACCGTCATTGTACTCTGTAACCATTTCAGAATTTTGAACTGACACTTTATTCTAGATAGTTCTTGTACTGTTTTTCATGCTTAGGAGACATATTGTATAGGTTAATGTTCACTATAGTCTTCTTTACCTTTTTGTTGCTTGTCTGTTTCTTCTACTGAACAAGAGTATGAAACTTTTCAGCACTACCAAACCCATGGATTGAACTCTCAATAGTTTGCAAACCAGACATAACAAACACTTAAATACACAATTCGGTCATATCCTTTTGTAACCTTAAACCTCATATCTGTACTCAGTTGTTGGAATTTTTGAGTGTCCTTTATTTTTTTTTATTTTTGTAATCAGAGCTGACCAGATGGTGTTCATCACTATGCTAGGTCTACTGATGAGGTTGTCAATGACTAACATGTGCACTGATTCTTTCAGTTGTCTTATCTTCCACTGTTGTTCGCTATTTATTATCTTGACTTTATTCCACAGGAGTGTATGGTCACTCCCTTTTTATGTGTATATGATCAGCCATGCCTGATTTCAGTGCCTCTCAAGGGAGAGACTAGCTGCTTCTTAAAGGTAAAAAGCTAGAGGAACATTGATGGATCTAGTTTGGAGAAAGACATTGAAATGCCATCTGGGAGCCTCAACACACAAAAAAAAAAATTCATCATCTGAAGGTTTACTCATTTTATCTCTCTCTCAACCCTCCCTCTCATATACACGCACACACACTGGATATAATTTGAACAATATATATTTCACCTCTTTATTATGCCCTAGAGCAGTTGTTCCCAAACAGTGTGGTACACCTCATAGGTGCGGTGGAAGAGCATAACAGGTGAGGCAAAATGATTGAAAGACATTCAAAGATTTAGATACGGTTTCATAAAAAATGATACGCCAAAAATAAATGATATCAAAGTTTAAAATATTATTATGGATTACTTGTAATTGCATGCATGAGTCCCAGTATAAATAGTTATAAATAATTATTGTCCAATTTTATTATTGTGATATTTTTGCATGATATCAACTATTAAAAATATACTAACTAGGGTTTGCAAATTGGAGGAGAGAGTTATCAATGATAATGTTCTGACTTTAAATCCACAGTTATCTCCTTTTAATCCTCTCTTTGTTTTTTTTATTTGTAAATGTACTTTTTATCCGTCCTGGTTATGACGATAAACTATGTTAAACAGCAAAGCCTCTGATCAGGAGGTTTTGAAAAGTGTAGAACCACCTCTTAATTGCTGGTGTCCCCAGGTCCACCTTGATCTGGGGGTGGTAGCACCTGTTAGGGTCCCAGCTATGGGCAAATAGTTAACCCCCAAAGTGGGGTCAAAACAATGAAAGTGTAAAAATAGGTTTTAATACCAGAAATATTTTGTAAAAAAAATTATTACCAGCATTTTTGATTAAAAAAAAAAAATATTACTAGTAATAAAACTTTTGTCGGCATTAAATTACCCATTGATGTTGATATGCCATAAAACAAACCAATCCTAACTGTACTTTTTACCGCTTAAAATATGAAGTTCAAGTAAATTTGAATTCCAAAAATGCAGCCCAGAGAAGAAAAAGTTGTGAACCACTGCCCTAGGGGCTATTTGAAGGAGATGGTACAAACTAAGGTTTTAAAGAGACATTTTTCTCAGGTGAATATCTCCTAACTTTTGAGATATAAACACACACACGCACGCACACACACACACACTGTTGTTTTTTTATTTTAACATGTCAGCTAATCAATTCAGCAGTCGTTGGGTAAATTATCTAAACAAAATAAATCTTTTGTCAGAAACTTGGAAAAAAAAAGACAAATGCATTTATTTTCCTTATAAAAAAAAGTATAAAATGACTGAGAAGAAATGTTTGAATAAAAAACTTATATTTGCATTTATTTCATGCATGCACACCACCATTTTCTTGTGCCCGATTCTTCGACCCCCAGACATAAATACATTCCAGCAATCAAATACCTTGTAGTTGAAATTAGATCTGAGAATTACACCCACATTTCATTTTATCTTAAAAGAAGCACTCAAAAGAAGGTATGATGTTACAGGTTTTGAATGGACACAAACATTCTTTGGATTTTCCCAAACACTAGCTCAGATCATTTTAGACTAATTTGCACTACAATTAAATGTTCGAGTTTCAAATTTTCTTTTGTTTTATAACTTTTTTCCCTCTCTGCTTTATTGCTGTGTTTTTACAATTATTTTTAAGAGCATTTCAATTGATTAATTGCAACACTTTGATTGGATCATTAAATTTCAATCTGGACTTGTTGACCCCTATCACATGGCTTCATCCAATTATTGTTAAAAGATTTATTTAAGTTCTAATTCTTTAGAACTTGTATAGAATGAAAGGAGATAAAAAAGACTGTGTGTGAAAAAGCCAAAAAAAGAAAGAAAGAAAAATGTGTTATCGAATTTTGTTCATCTGCATTACAAAAAAATCTAATCCATTGATGTGAATTTGAATCAATTAATTTGTCTTCCTTGGCTTATTGACAAAAATGAAACTATTCTCACGGCCATTGCAAATTGCAACAAAATTAAATGTCTTAATAAGCACTTTTGTTCTAATTCACAAATTCAAATAAGAGAGAAAAAAATGATTTGCTCATAGAATCAATTAACAACAGCAGGACAATATGGAGTCTTCAGTTGAAAGATGATTTCAGTAAAGACTTAACAGACCCCCTCCGACTGAAAATAATTTGCTACCTTCCTTTGTGAAAATGATGTGAATTAATTTTAGTGAGAAAATTTTTGTTTGAGACCCTTTGATTTAAAGAAAGATTTAAGGGAAAAGTCCAGATATTTATTATTTATTCATTTGGAAGAGGAGTAGGGAAATAAATCATATAGTTTGCCTTTTGATAAACAGGAGAAAAAGTTTCTAGAAGAAGAGTTAGTAAGGTTTGCTTTGTAAGGGCAAGAAAAGTCATAACTTCAGCCTTCTGAAGGAAAAAAAATGACAAAATAAGTATTAAATGGCAATAAATGTTATTTTGATAAAAACTGGTAAAGGTTAATAAGTGATATTTAATTTACAGTAATTTTAATAAACAAATCGGGACATCTGGGGAAACTCCAATATTTTTTTAAGAAGGGGAAATTGCTAAATACAAACAACATTTGGTGCAATGAATTGGTTCTAAGATCCCCCAGACCTGGAAACAAAAAGTCTGAATGTTTTTTTAAATCTCCTAGTTGAAAGGATTACATATATAAGTATAAAAATTTCTCAGTTAACCTGTAGATAAGATAATCTTTTTAAATATAAATGACAATAGGAAAACACTATTAATTGCTGACGCGTTTCGTCCAATGTGGACTTTCTCAAAGCAAAAAACAAAATGAATTTAATTAAACAAGGAAATTAATAAAAACAAGACAGTGTTCTTAGCAACTGGAATGTAGGGAATGCTATTTACATATTATTAAATGAAAATAGTTTTTTTCGTAAAATACTATAAATATTGTCAAAATATTTTTGTACCATTAAGAAGAAAATTTGGGGAAAATTCTGATATCAAAATTGTATACATTTTGTAGAACAGAAGAATTTTTTTTTTAAATGTTACAGGGAAGAGTTGGGGGGGATGTAATAATTTGCTTTTGAGAATTTTAAGCAAAAAAATCAATGACAAAATTCAACTGCTTATTATTTCCATAAAATGTGAGTTAAGGATTTAATAATGGACATTTTTATACAGTATTTACATTAGTCGGACTATTGTCCTCATCTTTGTCACAACGTTTCAGCCGTTGTACGCTCCGGCCTTCTTCAGGTGGTTGGAATTTCGAACTGAACCCTTTATTTTGATCACTGGGGTAGACTGTTCTAGTTCCACGTAGTTATCTCCTGCTAATTTTCCCTCTGAAAGTTCTCCACTGCCTTAACCGTGTATTGAACTCACACTCTTTGGGTCTGTCACTGGATCTAACCAACGCCTTTATCCACTGTGCCATGTGTCCTTGAGGACATCTGGGTATGAATTTGTCCTCAAGGACACATGGCACAGTGGATAAAGGCGTTGGTTAGATCCAGTGACAGACCCAAAGAGTGTGAGTTCAATACCCGGTTAAGGCAGTGGAGAACTTTCAGAGGGAAAATTAGCAGGAGATAACTGATAACTGACATCCATCAAACATGGCACGTGGAACTAGAACAGTTTACCCCGGTGATCGAAATAAAGGGTTCAGTTCGAAATTCCAACCACCTGAAGAAGGCCGGAGCATACAACGGCCGAAACGTTGTGACAAATATGGCGACAAATATGAGGACAATAGTCCGACTAATGTAAATACTGTACATAATACCTCATCTCAGAAATATAGACGGACATTTTTATTATTAAGAAAAAAATCCATTCTACAATGCTATGAAGATTTATAAAATGGTGACAGGACATACGAATAAGTCACTTCATTTACAATAACTTTTTTGCATGCAGTATATGTTCCTCTGAACAGTTGGAATTTTTTTCCTGGAAATTCTCCATCAGCAGATAATCATGTTGAATTAAATTGATAATCATATCTGACTTCCTGACAGCTGAGAGTTCAATCCTTGGCCAGGTTAGTGCCAAAAAAGACCTTTATTCTGTCCATTCCTTCCAATGAATCAATCACAACAGTGGAATAAACTGAAAAGAATTGAGCCATAGGAGTTATTTCACAATCTCAGCACGGAAAGTAGAATAAAAACAATATATCACTTATTTATTGAATAAGTCGTTTGGCTAAAAATTTCGAGGTAATTACAGAATACGACTGGTGCCTGAAGAAAGCCAGAAGGTACAACGGGCAAAACCTGGTGATTATAACAACCAAGATGAGGATAATAGATCGAATGGAAAAGTATTATAAAATGCTGCAGGTATTGTTTATGCAACATGATTAAATGTATAAGTGTAAAAGTACTTTTATTAATAATTATATACCATAATTTTAATTCTTGAAGAAAAGATAACTAAAAGTCCATGGTAATTAATATCATTAATGGCTATAATATTTCCAACAAATATGTCTGACTAAGAATAGGAAGATGCACTGAAGCTTAAGAAAGGTTGCTGAAAAGTTACAGCAAAATCAAGACCCCTACCTCAATTTTTAAATTATTTAAGGATCTTTTTTTTTCCTATTGGTTTCTTTAAAGTATTTAAACTAAACACAGGAAAATAATTCAACAAAATACATTTAATTTAATGTAATTATTTTCCAACATAAGCAATGTTTTCAATCAAAAGTCTTACAAAAGAGTTAACATCAAAAATAAAAATCAAGCGTTTAGCAAAATTCTCTTTGGCAATAAAATGTTAGATTATTGAAAAATAGACGTCTGAATACATTTAAATAATGTTCTTTTTGATAGAATATACAAGTGTTGTTTGTATGGTTAAATTCAGTTCTTAAATGCACATGAATGATACAAAAAATGTTGTTCCAATCCGGATGAAATTACTTAATGAAACATGCAGCTAGAAAATGTACAGCTAATGTAGAAATCAAGCGTTGAAATAGTTTTACATAACTAATGGAAGTGCTTCGTGTTTCAAAACGGAACTTATCTTTTTGACAAAGTGAAATCAGTGGAGCATTCTGGGTTTTTTAAATAGTCCGTTTATTGACATAGTAGAGAGCAAGTTAGTTCAAAACGAAAATGTTGTATTTCTTTTAAAATTCTAAACAGGTTGTGTAAATTATTTGCACAAACAAACATGAAATTTGACAGGAACTTGTCTCATTCATACTTCTCATGAATGTAAGTATTTGAAAGTTGTCGGTTTCATGGTTGAAAAAGCTATTTAAGAAAATATGCCAACATTGCAGCTAAAAATGCTGGTCACAACAAATGGAAATATATTCATTAAATATTCTATAGCAAAAGTAAAGAAATGGAGATTCGAGTCATAAACAGAAAAGTGGGAGAAAACACATTTTCCAAATGGATATGGAATGAATTCTAAAAATATTTTTGACCTACAGTAATGGAAGTTGTGAAATTATTTAAATTTTACATAAATCTGAAAATTTGCCAGATATTTTAATACATTATGTCCCCGAGATATATAGTTTTTAAGGTATTATATACTCTTAGGTAAAAGTGATCTACAGGGTGGTCAGAAAGTCGTGTCATCCCTACATAATATAATTTTCTTATATTTTAACGCTCTGTGGGGTATTATCATCAAGGAGATGGTTTCACATGAATGATACCAGAATACCCATCAGTTGAAGGATGCCGTTTGGAGAGCCTTTGTGGCAATCAACAAAGCACAGCTTCATAAAATATCACACAAGACATGGCGCCACATCATTTTGTGCCACGAAAATGATGGCATTCATACAGATCTTCTCGATGTGTGACAGCGTCAAGGAAAGGGAATAAGCTGAATCCATTCATGGGCTTTGTATTACTTGTTCTTCTATTGTTCTCGTTACTTTTTGGTAGGGAGTGACAATATTTTCGGACAATGTTGTATATCATGAATAAAGCGTATATAAATATAAAAGTTGCTCTCAGTGTCCACTCAAATATTATTTATATTCGATATATATATATATATATATCTATAAGGAATGAAATTTTTATTAATCCAACAGATTTTTATCACTTTAAATTTTTAGTGGATACTCGTATTTTAGTAGACGTTCTGTTTATTTATTAAACAGTATATTTATTTAATTTCGTCTGCCAGACTGAATATTTTAGAAAGAGCACATATTTTTCTCTAATAAGATCTGTAGTTAAATCACAATCCAGGAGGTGTCAGTGGTCAAAAGCCAGGTACATAAATGCACAGGTCATACAATGAATAAACAGAGAGTTCATTGCCTGCAGTGAAACTTTGACGCACTCTGATCCAAACAAATGCTCCATGCTCTGAGTTCGCTTCTCTTCTGACTGTGCGATCCATTTTTTTTATTACTATTTCCAATCATGCATGCAAATGATCAATAGTATTAAGAAGTGTATCAGCACACATGCATAGTGGGTTTTTTGCAAATGGCTGCTTCTCGCTCCCTTGTGACTTCGGCCATGATGGATTTACATGCCAAACAGGCATGTGCCCACTTCGCCTGGCAAGGTAAATGTATTCTCTTGCTATATCATGATATCACTATCACATAAGTGACAAGATGACAGGGGAGGGGGGAGCTGTTCTACCTGGATTCTTCCTGTGTCGGTGCCCATAGGATCTTCCCTCATTTCCGATCTCCTCACTATCAGCATCATCATCATTATCTGACAACTCTGTTATGGTCGTTTCTGGGTCTGTAGGCGGATTGCTCAACCTCATTCTAAGAGGCAGCAGAGTACCACAGTCACTCTCAGACGATGCACTACTCCTTTCATCTTTCTACGGTGCGGTCGATCCATAACGAGGGCAAAGATCTTACACATGGTGTGGAATGTCATTAATTAGTACTGTCTGAGGGCTGACTATTTTATCAACTCGTCCCTCAATGAATCTAGTAGTGCATTAGCTGTTTGGAGTTTTAATCCAGACATGGTCTTCCACTTGATACGTAGCACCTACACTTTCAATCGGCGTTGGTGCTACGTATATCCCTTTTAGCTATTGGATTCTGTTGGCTGGTGCAGCTGATGGTGTTGCATCATCCTTGGGAGTCATGTTGTACCAGTACACAGCCTCTTGAATAGAGCACTGCATTCTGGCTGCAATTCTTTTGACAGTGTGGTCGCACCGCTCCACTGTACCATTACCCTCTGGGATGCAGGCACACCGGTATTGCATTCTCATTCTCCCTTTGTCTGCAAAAGTCTGAAATTTTTGGCCACAAAAGTTTGGAGCTGTGTACATAAAAGACAGATCTTAGTTGTCATATGATGGTTGGTGCCTTCTGACATGCCAATGGCCGCCATGTGGTGAAACATGTCAGGCCACAATCTGTCCATGTTAAAACGTGACTGCCATCATAATGCATTATATCCATACTCAACAGGCACCAGTTGCTGTCCAAACTGAGCTTTCCTTTTTGCCAATGGGCTGGGTCCACCGTCTGATACTTTTCACAAGCTTGTATAGCCTTCATAGTTGAGAGACACATCTTTCAGACAAAGTAGGTGGTGTGCTGAATGCCAAAGTGTCCACTTTGTTGGTGTATGACACGGGTTTGCTTCGATGTTAATTGGTCTGTCATGACAGCGCACATCAGTGGTGAGAGGTTGAATCCTTGTCTCATTGTATCAAGCTACCTTTGTGGCACTTGGGTCAGCTTATCTGCCAGATTCTACTCTGATGCAAACAGCATAATGTCAACTCATAAGCTGTATTCATCAACAAGTCGCTTTACAATCGCCAATCTCCTCTGCACCAACATCTCACTTATGACTTTGGTCCTGACTCGTGCCTTGCCTATCAAAGTGTCGGTCAGCCAGCGGTAAACACATAGTGATTCTGTGTATAGATGCACCACCTTGACTTGCCACTGTAGTTTGAGCATCAAGCCCAGCCAAATTAATATGCTGTCTATCGTTTGTCAGAGAAGACAGCGTGCATCCTGTAGAATAGCACCACATCTTTCCAACACCACACCCATTGCTAAGGAGCTTGCGTCAACCCCCACGTTTGGTGTTTGGCCAGACATGAATTAATTGCCTCGGGTGGGGGTCGTCTTGACATACTTTGGTCACTACATCGGCCATCATTTGTTTTAGGGAAGTGCCATTCACTGTGTCATCCCACCCCTTCATTACTGCACTAGGTCCTCTTTTTATTACTCTGGTCACTGCTCGGAGCCACCTGCAGATAGGAAAATGTCTTACCCCAAATTTGAAAAATATATGTCACGTCGGTATGCTGGGGAGTTCCAGATCTGTCCTCACTCACTTCCACCGTAGAGTGTTGTGCTACCCCCAGACCTCAAGAGCACCATCCTTCAGGCACTTGAGTTCCTTACTGATCGAGCCAAAGGATTCTAGCCTTGTCCAAACCTCATCTGCAGACATTATGTCCTTGTTAACATATCTCATCGATGTAGGCTGCTGTGGCTTTCATCGTTGACTCATCTTGTGTCAACATCACCTTGATGATAGCTTTCATTATTCGGGGCACCACATTGAGGCTGAACCCCAAGTGTGTCAGACAATACCTTGTTCCTTTAATTAATACTGTCTGAAATGGCCACACTTACTCTTATCTGCAGATAGGCCCTCTGCAAGTCCAGCAGGGCTACACTAACCCCTGCTGGTACCACTCCCTCAATTTGGTGGCACTCACGTCTGTGGTCATGGTGAAGGCATCCACATGTTGGTTCAGTTCCCTGTAATCCTTTACCAGTTGCACTTTATCTTTGTTGGGCTGTGCAATGGTCACCAGTGGGATCAATTTTGGGGTGGTGGTGGGTGCTAGCCATTCCTAAGGATATGCTATCGGCCAATCATTAGTAATTCACAGCTGCAGCTCATCCTCGTATGCATCTCTGTTCTTATGGAACCCTGCATACACTGGAATTACATTATGCAGCTGATCTGGTGCTTCATTCATGGCCCACTTTCACTTCACAATCCAGACCCTCTCTTTGTGGTAAAACGTGGCAGAAAAGTCTGGTTTCTCAACAGCGATAGCTGTGCATGATTCTTGCCCTCCACTAAGCAGTACATTTCCAGCTGGCGGGATCTTAACACCCGATAGGGCTATTATTGCGTTGATGCCAATCAATAGGTCGTAGCCAAGGGGCTTTTCCCACACCACCAGTGCATCAACTTCAGAAAAGTCACCACTCTCTGTATGGATAGTGACCGTTCCTACATCACCACATCGTTGGGATGTGCCGTTTATGGTCATGGCGTCCACAGGTTGTTTACTCCACACCTGACAGCAATTCATGCTAGTTATTGACCAGGAACATCCCATGTTGATGAGTGCTGAACACTGCATGCCCCTCTACCTGGACACCAACTACGGGCATTAATGCATTCATTGTCTGGTGGAGGGGGGGGGGCAAGGTGGCGATGATACCTTGCCCCTGCATACGTTTCCCCAAAAGTTACATGATATGTGGCCAAGCTCATTACAGAGATGATACCCCACAGGGTACACTGTGATCACTGATATGCCGTCCCCTTACCACTTAGACTCCAGCACTCCCTAGAAAAATGGTTGGGTCCACTACATTTATAGCATATGGGGCCTTCGTGCCTGTTGCAAACTGGGAGAGGATCCGTATTGCTTCCATCATGTCGGGATACCACGCGACTCGTGCTTGCGGCTGCAACTGGTTTTGTTATCTTGAGGATGTTCTGAGCTTTGGTTAACAGCTGCTCGGTCGGTAATTCATCAATCCTAGACAATGCTCTCAAAAGCCTACTGACGTCCTCTGGTAATTCTGCTAAACAAGCACATCATGGTATCTGGTAATTCATGTCAGTAAACAACATTGAGATTTCACATAGATTGGCTAGGTATATGTCAACCGTTTCCCCCAGGGCAAAGTCACTATCCAACGAACTGTTGTCATGCAACAAAGGCATCTGTTCCGAATGCCTTATACAAGGCATATGCTTCATCTCGTCTAAGTCTGTATCATCTCCAAGCTGCTGGTACATTGTATATGCTCCTCCAGTTAACCTCAAGGGAAAATTACTGGCTCCTTTATTTTGCATAATTTTCAAACATGCTCTTTCTTAAGCCATTTGATGACAGACAGCCAATCAGAAGACCCATCAAATTCTGGTATCAATTGTACGTCAAATCTGTCCATTATGTGTAAATGGTCAAAATAGCTTAAAGTTAACTAACAACCTAGGTGGGGAGTGTGTCAACAGTCAAAAGCTGTGGACATAAATGCACAATGAATCAACAGGGTTCAACTCTCACAGGGAAACTTCTACACACTCTGATCCAAACAAACGCTCTATACTTTGAGTTTTCTGCCCATCTGACTGTGCAATCCACTATTTATTACTATTCCCAATCATGCATGCAAATGACTGATAGGATAAAAAAGAGTATTGTCACATATGCATAGTGAGACGATTGCAAATGGCTGCTCCTCACTCCCTCGTGATGTCAGCAATGTTGGATTTACATGCCAAACAGGTACGTGCCTGCAATGCCCTGTGAAGTAAGTGTATTCTCTTGTTCCAAGATTTCTTGAATATTCAGGTTGGTAGGTGAAAATAAATATATTGTTTAAAACAAAAAAAAAAAGTGGAGTGTCTACTCAAATATGAGTATGGACTAAAAATAAAGTAATAAAATTATATATACATTTCATAAAGCAGTAGTTAGCAGATTAACTTCACTGGATTATTGATAATTTAGTAAGTTTAAATTTCAGTGTCGTGGGCTTGTGCCAGACTAGTAAAAGATGTATAGAATATCGCTGATACCTGCAGAAACTGATTAACTAAGACCTCACGAGTTTGAACCAAATATATATTACTCAGCATTTCAATTTTGTGGGATTTTAAATTTATTTTGGTTGCATTTAATTACACTACAGTAAATGTAATGGTTTCTAAAATATGTGTAAGAGTCGGTCGGAATGTAATGTGTAAACACAAGTCAGTATTGATCCGAGAGAAGACTGAGTGGTAAAGAGAGAAAAAAAAAAAGGTCGATTGATGTTGCTGTTCTGTGCAAATTGTATGAAATGTACAGCAGAGGTTCTTCAATTGTTAATGATATGAAAAATAAAGTTCCATTTCTGTACAAACAATGATTACAAGAAAGGAATGACTGTTTTAAAATGAAAGGAATGAAGTACAAATATACCAAATCTAATTCAATGAGGATGTCTTGGATTTTATATGTACAATTACTCATCTAATTTGACTTTATTTATCTTTGTGTTCAGGTTGTACCTATTTCAAGTAAAGAATTTATATTTATCTCGTTAATCTTGAAGTAAATACAAATAAAGCAAAAGATATTCTTTCTCTCCGACTTCTTCTCCTCGTGTGTCATGTCTCTAGGAAATACCATCCTGGGTAAGATGATAACCTACTTCCAACAGCAAGGAGGCTTTGGGAAGCGTGGACCCACCTCTTAATTGCTGGTGTTCCCAGGTCCACCCTGACCCTGAGTGGTAGCACCTATTAGGGTCCAAGTTATGGGCAAATAGTTACCCCCCCCCACACACACAGGTCAAAACACTAAAATTGTAAAAATAGGTTTTAATACCAGCAATACATTTTTGTAAAAAAACAATTACCAGCAATAAATTTTTGAAGAAAAAAATTATTACCAGCAGTACATTTTTGGGGAAAAAAAATATTACCAGCAATAAATTTTTGAAGAAAAAAATATTACCAGCAATAAAAATCTTGTCGACATTAAATAACCCATTGAGGTTGATATGCTGTAAACCAAACGAAACCAATGTTTAGGAAATAGATGCTCACAACTCTCCATAGTTTCATTTTGTTTAATATCTGTAAACTATGCATTGCCACGGGATTTCTTGAGAAATAGTGATTTCCTATCGTCCTTCTCATAGACTGGTTGCCAAACCTAGTTTTTCCAATTACTTAACAATTTAACACATAGCTTGATAAGGAAAGAGGTGGGTTTATATTTTTTCGAAGGGCATTAGTGTAAAGGTGAACACAATCTGTTTCAGCTAAAATTTGAACTCCACCCACCAGTTTCCCATGCTGCCAACTATTCCTTATATATTATTTGTCATTCAATTCCTTACTTGGTGAATACATGTCTGCAATTATTTTAGTTCTTGTGAAAAGAATGTTTCTATTTTTCACTCCATTTGTACAAACCCTTCTCGCTTTCTTTCCCTTTATCACACTTATATCTTTACTTAATTTCAAGCCCTGAAAACAAGATGGATGAAATAGTAGGAAGTGAAAGAAATATTTGAATTGTTATTGACATGCAAAAGTATGTAAATGAGTAAAACTAGTGAATTTCTTTCATCAACAGTCGATTGCAATTCAAAGTTATTTCATTGAGAAAGAAACTCATACTTACATGTTGAGATTTCAATACAAAGTGATCTTAAATTTTTTGACTATCAAATACATAAAAACTGAGAGAATATTTATAGATATGTTATGGAATTGTCCAGGTTGGAACTTTGTTGTGAATATTAAATAGCAATGGAGGTCAAATAAGAATATCCTGGGTAGGAATATATCCAAACATTCATTATTTACACTATTTACATTCGTCATCTTTGTTGTTGTTATCATGTTTCAGCCTTTTTCAGGTATATATCGATCCAGGTAACCTACAGGGAATTCTGCACTGAACTCTTTATTTAGTCTACTGTTCTCGTTCCACTGCCCATGTCTAGAGATGTCCCATCTAATTCTTGTTAGTCTTTTGTAGTATTTTGCAACCTGAAGATAAAGTACAATGTTTTGGGGGATAATAATGTCTTGTACTTGTTATCTGAAGTCAGTCATCTAGCAAGATGACTATTTCTCTCACCTCTAATGACAGACATACGAGGTGCTAGCCAAAATATTTCAGAATTTGAACGCATAAAAACAATCTGTCTTCTGTCTCCTTAGAAAAGGAATTGATATTTGATCAAATGCTTGTTACTTATAATGAACAAATAATCCTCTATTTGCAACGAATGTTTGTATATTAACAACTCTGGATATAATGACAACACTATGTAACTGATGCACAGTTGTACAAATAGATAACCAGAAATATTTTTGGAATTGTATGACTAAACCTAATAATTTAAGTATTAAAACAGTATGGGCATAGGTATCAACACTAGATAGTGATAGTCTGTCTCGTGCTTAGACACAACTGTCTGATTGCATTTTTAAACATGAAACAAACTCCTGCCAATCAATGCTGATGCCTCTGTCCAGACTGATATTGAATATTTTTTGCCGATAAATATAGCATACCATTAAAACAATAATAATACTGAATGTTCTGTCTTTATTGAGTACTCTATAATGTTAATCTTGTGCCACCAATACAATGACAAACAAGCTGAAAGGAGAGACCATTTGGGTGCCTGGAAATTATAGCCTTGTGTCACACTGGCTACCAAGCTGTTCTTGTAGACCTGTCACTAGTGTAGTGTACTTGATTGTAACTGGCTGTCCAACAGGGAAATTGTTCCACCCAATGAATGCATTTTCTATTTGGTCTCATTATAAATATTCAGCAACACCTATTTGGACAGTCATGCCGCAGCCTGACATTGTTTTCCAATATTTTCTCTTCAATTGTACCTCATTTCAGCGTTTATTTTGAATTGTTGAATGGACGAGAGGGACAGAAATTGATGGTAGTGGAAAGGAGGGGGAAATGAATGTGGGGAGGGGGGTGTTATTGAGATACTTGATTGTATTTGCATTACAGCTCACTCAGAACTTCTTTTATTTCGCTATTATTTTTATATTATTCTCCACCTGACACTTTTTGTACTTGGAAATCCATGGCTTTGTAAACCGAATCTCTTCATTGCTGGACGCGATTCAATTATTGTATATCACGCTTACTTAATTATAATAAAAAGAACAACTACAGTGTAATTTTGAATATACAGGTAGTCTCAAGAATATTTAGAAATGTTTTAATTGTAATCTAGGTTTGTACTTGAAAATTTATGAAACATTGTTTTTAATAAAATTCATAAATTACAATGTATATATTTTTTTTTTTTTTTTTTGCTTGACAAGAATTATTTTCTCATTACAATAGATATTTTCTTATAAAAGTGATTAACACATTCATTGTTGCCCCGTTTTGGGAATAAAATAAAAAATTGCCATCAACTAGAAGTAAATGGCTACAAAGACATTGGTGAGAATTTTTCATGGACACCACCATTTTGGTTTCAATTGACAGATCTTCAGTACAGACTAATAAATGACACCCCTAATACACAATAAAAAATATGTCTCAAAACAGCTTATATTGTCTAGGCTAGTTTGGAAATATCAATAAGTGTTAGTAACTAAGTGTTACTAATGCAAACATTAGTGACCAACATTTGAAAACGTCTGTATACGTCAACTACAGGCAACATAAGTTTTTCTTAAAAAAACATAGATACAATGGCAGGGGGTTACATTTCTGATAACACTTGTTGTTTGTATCAAAATCTACATTTTCAGAGTAGATTAAATAAATATAAAATCTTAAGTTTGGTTTAAAATAAAACATTAATACGCCTTTCAGAATCTTAAAATAAATGGACAGGTCTCTGTGATATACAATTAATAAAAAATTAAACATTTTTTTTGTGATTTCAAGATGTGGGCAATTATGGCTCTCCACAACTTTCTATATTTATAGTTCTGAGAATGTTTGTCCGCTTACTATTCTGCCCAGTCTCTATTCTACCATCCAGCTTGTTAGGTAAATATTTCTTTCTCCTATCTCTCTCTCTCTCACCTCTAATATGTACTGTGAGTGTTAAATTTTCTAAGCCTTTTTTCCTCATTATGTGCTCCAAATATTTCAACTGTCTCTTTCTAATTCTAAGCACAAGTGTTCTTTTTGTTCGCATTTTTCTTAAAATTTTGTTGTTGCTCATGTTCCACATAGTATTCTCAGTATCCTTCTGTAGAACCACATGTCTGAGTCTGTCTATATTTCTGAGATGAGGTATTATGTACAGTATTTACATTAGTCGGACTATTGTCCTCATCTTTGTCGCCATATTTGTCACAACGTTTCGGCCGTTGTACGCTCTGGCCTTCTTCAGGTGGTTGGAATTTCGAACCGAACCCTTTATTTCGATCACTGGGGTAGACTGTTCTAGTTCCACGAGCCATGTTTGATGGATGCCAGTTATCAGTTATCTCCTGCTAATTTTCCCTCTGAAAGTTCTCCACTACCTGAACCGGGTATTGAACTCACACTCTTTGGGTCTGTCACTGTCTAACCAACGCCTTTATCCACTGTGCCATGTGTCCTCTTTCCTGCGTCTGCCATCAACACAGCATCATTTGCACATGCTATGTTGCTAAGATTGTGTCCACCAATAATAAATGCTGATAGGGCATCTAGTTATCTTAGCATGGCCTCTCTGTATAGATTGAATAAATCTGACAAGAAGACATCTCTTTGTCTTTGAGTACTTTTTTTCTATCTGTATATAGGCAGTTTGATCCTAGTAAATATTCCAGATTATTCTAATATCTTTCGCAAATAAATTTAGTTTTTCTTGCAGTTCAAGTAGATCTTTCTATCGTAATGGTTTTTACTGGCTTTCATACTAATGAATAACATTTTTAATAAAGTCTGTATTTAAAAAAACAAACAAACCCCAGAACATTCAGTATTCACTCTTTGAGGTTCCATTCTTTGAATGTCTGTTGGGTCTCAAGTTCTATTCAGACCTCAAATGGAACATATATATATATATGAGACAGTGTGTATGCATGGAGAGGGGATATACGCATATATACATGCATGCTGACAAAAGCACATGAAAATGGAAATAGATCTAAGAACACACAGGGGTCATTAAAAGATAAGCATGCTGATAACTCCTTCACCATTTCTCAAACTAATCTTAATTGTTTTATAACCCTTCATGAAGAACTTTTCCCTGCCAGTTCAAGAAAGACGTTTGGATCACTAACACAAAAAAAGAAAATGTCTCATATTGAGAATATTTAACATCGAAAAACAAAGAAAAACTGAATTATTTTTAATATGTGGAAATCTCCATCCTTTGCCTGTTGATCGTTGTGAGACCGGAAACACGTCTAGCAAAATTATGGAAAATAAAGCATAATATTTAAAAAAATAAAAATCCACATTACAACCAAAAACGTTTGCGGTTTCTCACTTCTTTTTAATATACAAACTTTTCTCTCGTTGGAACTACTATAAACTCTTCCTTTTATTTATTTATATTTATATTTATATATATATATATATATATATATATATATATATATATATATATATATTATGAAATGGACAAAGTCTGAAAATTATTTAAAGACATTTTTATGTTTAACATTGTTTTTATAGATACAAGTATTTAAGTAAATGCTCTGTTTATAATAAACAGTATTAAATAACATTTACCGGCCTGAATGTCCGAGAAATTTTCATATAAAATATTCGTCCTTGAACCTGTATCCTATACGGAACCGTCATATAGCCTGACGTGCCTTAACCGTTTCGGCCACTAAGGGTCATTCGGTTGGCAGTAAATTCGACCTTGCTACATGATGGTTCCGTATAGGATACAGGCCTTGCTGTTGGGCGTAGTTTATCGTCATACCCAGAACGTGACATGATACTGGAGAGAAAATAAAAACAAAGAGAGGATAATGCAGTGGCGGGGGGGATTGTGAAGGTGGAAACATAGAGTGTAAGAAAAAAAAAATTGAGAAAAATGAATAGTTAGTCAAACGAATGGCTTCTTTTCAGTGTTGACCCACTTTTTAAAAATATATTTTATTTTTCTCAACAAATTAAGTTTTCTTAGCCAAGCGAAATTTATAATTGAAAATATATATTATGAAATAAAAAGTACTTTAGTGAGAACTTCACTAGTTCTTTTAAATAAAGTGTTGCGACACACGTTTGGAAACACTCTGACATAGACTTGCCATCTTAAGTCTGATTCTTCTATCTTTTAGATCTGTTCGGGTGAAGCTCTATTTAATTTTAAAGTATGCCTTGGAGCATGACGTACACCGTATGTAGAAAGGTGGGTAGATAATCGGTGTTGATTATATAAATATTTAAACGGTGCTTTATTTTAAAGTATTCAAAATAGTCAGCTGAAAGGTCTTTAGAAAGTTATGTAACTGTAAACTTTCGGTAATTGAGACATATATATAATAAAAAGAAGAGAGAAACCGCAAACGTTTTTGGTTGTAATGTGGATGTTTTAAAAAAATATTATGCTTTATTTTCCATTATTTTGCTACATGAGTTTCTGGTCTTGTGCCACCCTTTGCCTGATTACAGTCACGAGACCAGAAACATGTGTAGCAAAATTATGGAAAAGCAAGCATATTTTTTTTAAGAATCTACATTGAAACCAAAAACGTTTGCCGTTTCTCTATTCTTTTTAATATACACACTTTTCTCTCGTTGGAACTACTATAACCTCTTCCCTTTATTTATTTATTTATATATATATATATATATATATATATATATATATATATATATATATATAAAGACCATTTATGTTTAACATTCTTTTTATAGATACAAATATTTAAGTAAATACTCTGTTTATAATAAACACTATTAAATAACATTTACCGGCCTGAATATCTGAGAAATTTTCATAGAAAATATTCGTCCTCGACAGGATTCGAACCTGTATCCTATACGGAAACGTCATATAGCCTGACGTGCCTTTTTAACCGATTTGGCCACTGAGGATCGTTCGGTTGGCAAAGTTGAATTTACTGCTTATAATCTTCAATCTTCCATGAATCTCTCACGTACATTCATAACTGCTCATGGTGTATCAAATGTAAACAAATGACGTCACACATTGGACAAAAATAATTGTTGGACTTTGTCCATTTCATAATGTGTGACGTCAGTGGCCAAATTGGTTAAAAAGGCACATCAGGCTATATGACGGTTCTGTATAGGATACAGGTTCGAATCCTGTCTGAGGACGAATATTTTCTATAAAAATTTCTCAGACATTCAGGCCAGTAAATGTTATTTAATACTGTTTATTATAAACAGAGCATTTACTTAAATACTTGTATCTATAAAAACAATGTTAAACATAAATTGTCTTTAAATAATTGTTGGACTTTGTCCATTTCATTATATATATATATATATATATATATATATATATATATATATATATATAAAAACTTTCTTGAAAGTGTTTGTTTCTTAATTTTCATGTAATAACCTACTATTTCTGTTAGTGATAAAAAAAAAAACAGTGTACACGTTTTAGGTCAGTTGCAGGATTATATTGTATACACTTTTGTGTGTTTTTTCTTCATGTAAAGTTATTGAATACAATGCATTCAAAGTGCTTTTAAGTAGAAGACTATAATTATACCGGATTTTATTTCTTCGTAGTGTGAGTGGATATTTTTGAGATTAGTTTGGTAGATGATCATTATTAGTACCATTTAATATGATATCAAAGGAAGATAAAGTATTGTTTCTGGTTCATTAAATTCAATTGTTTAGTTTATTTACAAGATTAAGCAACATTGTTTTACAGGAAAATACTAATACAGAGTCTTGAAACATTATATTATCCTTACGCATGTATGTGAGACGAATATAATATGTCAGACCATATCATCTGCGATTTCACTTATCTGTGACTGGCTCAATCAGAAAAAATTTTCTTCTTTGAAGCTTTTATTGTACTAAAACTTACTTTGCAAAATATATATCACTAAAGTTTATATATACAGGGTGTCCATAAAGTTTGTATGAACTTTAAAAAATTTATAACTTTATTTGTATTTGCAATAGAAATAATCTGTAAAAAATGTTATAAAGTTTAATGTACCTAGTTTTAAGTATAGCTAAAATAACTAATGTGATTTCAGACATTACTGTAAATCAGTTGGCAAATGTTTTCCGTGAACTGCAAAATCGTATTACCCTTTGTATTGCTAATGATGGGGGGGACATGTGGAAACTTAAATAAAATTTCAATAAAACCTTAAAAAATTTAGATTTACTTCTTTCTAATCCTTTTTACAAATTATTTCTATCGCAAATACAAATAAAGTTATAAATTTTTTAAAGTGCACACAAACTTTATGGACACCCTGTATATATTATAATAACATACAAATAATGTCTTTTAATAATATTATTTTGAAAATATAAACAAATCAAAAGATCTAAATGCCCTTAATGCCAGCAAAGTCTGTGTCATCTGATCCTGAAGCAGAGTGGGGGTAAAATCCCTAAATACAAGAGGAATGCTGAAAAGTTCTCGACTCAAAGAAAATATTTTAAAACAAATTTTGATATTTGATCAGAGTTTGTCCGAGAACCTTAATTGATTCACTTGTTGTGGGATACTATAATGTTTGGATGAAAATAAGTCACCCTTATATTGCGGGTATCACCTGTTTGGTTGTTATGTGTATAGACATTTTATATTAAATATTTATAGGCTCAGGGAACATTTATCCCACAAACAACATTGGCAGACTCAATGTGAGTCTGGGTAAAAAAATAAAGCACCAAACAAGGATTTTGAAATAAATGACAATATATGTTATTAACCAAAGGAATTACATGTGTACACAATTGAAATGAAAGTAAACGACATTTAAACAAGCTATGAGAATGTGCTTATGTGTGATAGATACTTGTGTGTGTGTGTGTGTATGCAAAAGTTCAGTTAAGAGAGGACCGTGAAAATGGTATGTGCCCCACGTGCGACTACATCTGAAAGCAAGAGTTAAAAAGAGAAAGAGAATATGATTATCTTCAGGAGTGCCCTCTAACGCCCTTTTGACAAAGTGGGGTAACCCACACACTATTATCCACGTATTTCACTATTTGATTTTCTTGCTCTCTAAGCTGAAAATGTCAAATACGTATAAACCTTGTGTTTCTATTTCCCACTTTTATCTTCTCTCTTTCTCGTGTAGTTCCGTGATGTTACACAAAGATAAATCAGTATTTACGATGCAATTTTACACTAGTATTTCTTTATTCAATTGGGATTTTCAGTTGTTGTTCACTTAGTTTAATTTACCACAAAGTCACCACTATGAGGGTTACCTGGTGAGGATCAAATTTGCTACTCAACTGTAATAGTCAACCAACCTATTTTGCTAACAATTACCCCACATCAAACCACCTGTTAGGTATTCTTGGTTGTCTGTGGCACCCATAAAAGTGTGTCATGACTTCATAATGTCATCTTACAGTAAAAGGTTGACAATGAGTGCAACAGCTTTTTATAGTTATTACTGATTGAATGATAGTTATGGGAAAGTGATTTTCTCACGCACATACTCACCCACTCTGTTTTCCAACCATTGGGTCATGTAATTGGTATGTTTTGAGGAATAGATAGGTTTGCATATTGTACGATTCACACTTTTCCCCAGTAAAACTTTTTGAGTTGGATGTAAAATTACAAGAAAAATGACCTAAAGCAATCTGTTATTAGTTTTATGAAAGCTCAGAGTCTATAATATCCTTATTTTCTCTTATATATGTCTGACTAGTGTTTCAGCACATCTTGAAAAAAAATTAATTTTTATGTGTCTTGATTAAATGTAGCTTTCTCTCAGAAGGAAGAAAAGGGCTTAACAGCACCCATCTCTTCTGAAACTAAGATGTTTTGGTTTCTCTGGTTCCAGTGGAAATTACTGTATTTGCTGGCATATGATGTACCCCACCACACCTGCCCAAAGAGGTGTGGGTAGCCTACTGGTTAAAAAGATGGCTTACAACTTGATGTGTGGTTGTGGTGCTTTGCTATACAATAAATAAGCAATGAACAAATAATTCTTAAAAAAAGGCATGAGATCAGTTCTCCCTTCAACTATAGCCAAGTCATAATGCAGTTGAAGTTGTTTGGCTCTGTTAGGTAGTCAAACTTGAATTCTGAGCATGGAACCCAACCTCATAAAAATTCAGTTGCTACCTGAAACCACAGCTACATCATTTGATGGGGTTACAGCCCTTTGCTTTACAAAAAGTCCATAGGTATAAAAAGGAATCTGTTTCCATATTTTATATTTAATATAAGAATATCATGGAGTTAGGCAAGATATGAATACTGGTAATCAATGGTGTCTGGGTAAATATTAACCTACAGCTTGGGAGATATTTTTTACTTCATGGAATTCTTATATGCTATCAAATACAGTAATCTCTGACATCTGTGAGAAGTAGTTTCATGCCTTTCACAAAGGTATTAGTTTGATATGAATAGAAACCATTCTAACCTGGATTTGAAATCATTCTGCCAGTTCCGTTTTCTGTTGTTAATCATCAGAAAGAAACCGAGACAAATTAAAATGAGCTCTTTTGCACCAAAGCAAAACATTAATATTTAGTCTCCAAAATTAATGCTTGTAAAATCCTTATAACAATTATGGTATAGGAACTGCTTCTAACTAAATAGCAGCCCTTTTCTTAGATGAGATAGAATTGTATCAATAAACATCACTAGCTAGGCACATAGAATAAAGACTTGTTTTCCATTTATCATGATTATTTTTGGTTAAGGAAATGTAATTCTGTTCACTTCATAACATTTTGCTGTGCAATGATTTTGTCTTTAGAGATGGGGACTCATTAACAATGTAAGTTCAGTTGCCAGTGTGTCTTCTTCAATAAAACAACCACTTTAGTCAACTTGTTACAAAGTTGATCAAATGCATGCATGTTCAATAAAATGACTCTTACTAAACACTATAATTCAATCAGTCTTTCCCTGTTAGCACAGGTGCTGTAAACAAGATAGTGGGCTTAGATTTTTCAATCGTAACAGAATTTCCTCAGCTTTATTGCAAAAAGCAACCCTATTTGCAGCTCTGGCTGTTTTCATCTTCAGTTTTGTCATATAGGAAGAAAATGAGTAACTACTGATGCCGAGGTTCGAGCGTGACACTCTGGACTTATGAATATGTTTTTCGCCTGGTGTATAAATAGCGGTGTCAGGTTACTGACTGGAGTGACTATTGTACGTGGATGATTTGGGTTTTGATTTAGGATTTACTGGATGAGGTGGCAAGCCACGTTACTAACAAGGTATTCACTGAAATTGTTAATTATCTTTGGTTGACTTTTACTTCTTTGTTCTTGTTAAATATTTATTTGTGGTTGTAATTAAATACTGTTTAATCTTAACATGGAAGTCTTGAGTTATACTTAATTATTAACAGCCACTGTATGTCACAAAATATTTAGAAGTTGTCCACATCAAGACTTAGTGATTTATGCTGTAACTATTCAGTTAATATTTTTCTTTAATTATTTCATCCCAAGAAAGGTGATAAAACCACTAAGATGCAGGGGGGTTACTGAGTGTGAAAGGAGAGAGGACAATAAAAGAACAGGATTCAAGAAGACCGAAGATGATGATTGACATTGAATTCACATTTTTAAAGATTGTAGTTGAAAGGAAATCTAGAAGAGAGGTCCTCAAGTGCAAAGTGCGAGAAAAAAAAACATTGAACTTAGTTACATCAGTAAAATGAGACCTAGCTGCCAATCTAGCACTGCGCTTAAATTTGTGCTGTATTACTTTTATTGTCATCTTAAAGTCATTGTTCTTTCAACAGATTTCCAACCACCTGTGGCTATAAATTGTTTGGCTTTCATTTATTCCTTTGAAGTATTTCTTATTCTGAATAGGCCAGTTTGACCAAACCATAGATATTGAATTAACTTTGTTAAGCTCTTGATGTCGAATTCTAAGAAAGTTTTGGATTGTTCTCGTTATATTACTTGTCTTGTTTCATATGTAATTCTTTGAATTCAGCTATTCTTAGTGATTGCCAGAGGTAAGAACATTCAGAATTCCAACACAGGAATTCCACATTACATTTAATCTTTCGGGGGGTTTATACAGCATAATACAATTTAAATTTCAGAACTTCTTACCAATTCCATAGAAAAATAAATTGTAGAAAAATGAAATGCTTCTTTAAATTTATTTATATTTTAAAATGTTGATAAACAGTTATATAATTATGTAACACTGAAATATACACAAAACATTATCACAAAAATTTATATAGAGCAACCAAAACCACTTTTAAAGAAAGACTTAAGAATCATGTCATTTAAAATAGATACGCAAATAGTACAATATTATCAAAATATATATGGAGTCAAAAAGAAAATAATATACCTACTAAAATATTAACTTTTAATAATAATTGTTGATAAGCAGTGATATAATTATGTAACTGTGAAATAATACATGAATTATCATCACAGTCCTCTGACGATCCAATAGGTTTTTATTTGCATCTGCGTTAAATGTTCCCTTTCTCTTGTGTCTGTGAATTTTGAAAAATGCAAGATTGTCTGCATTGAAAGGTGGGGTATACTAGCATCAGTGTTGGTAGCAGTAGCTGTTATACAGCAATAAGTAAATTTGACTGAAGATGATATATGCTGTGTAGTTATTTTATTTGATAATAAAATGAAAGGGAATCAAATACAGGAATTGTGTATAGAGATACCGCTCATAATTTGATTGTTGAAAGCCATGGTCATTAGCAAAAGGAACAGCCCAACATGCAAATTACAAATTGGAGATACCAAAGTCAAGCAAGTACAACAATTTAAATATCTGGGAATTGTTTTAACAGAGGACGTAAAGTGCAACACTGAAATCCAAAACTACATTGGGATAGCCAAAGATGCCTTCCAAAAGCTAAACATAGTATTAAGAAACAGAAAAATTTCATTAGAAACAAAGAAAAGTGTACTGAACTGTTATGTAATATCAATTCTCCTATATGGCAGTGAATACTGAACAATCTCATCACAGATGAAGAGATTTGAGGCAATAGAAATGCGATTCTGCTGACTCATACTAAGGATAACATAGACCAAGCATGTGAGTAACAACAAAGTTTTAGAGACAATGAAAACAAAAAGGGCACTTATACTTAAATTCTGGAAGAGATAGTTTAAATTTCTACAACACATAATGAGGAAAGAGGGCTTGGAAAATGTGATACTCACAGGACAGATTGAAGGAAAAAGGGACAGAGGACATAACCTACCTAGTGAGCTTGAGCAAATGGGTGGCAAAATAAGGTTTAGGTGAAATAGACAAACTTTATTAAGAGCTACAGAGGACAGGAAATAGTGGAGAACCATGATCATCTATGTCCTGAAGGTATACAGTGCATAGAAGAAAAGATAGATATCACTCAGAGCTGAATAATGTAAAAAATAAGGTATCTGTAAACTTGTCAACTATATAAACTTTTACCAAGACTGGAGAAGTAAGATTAGTTTTCAAAATTCATAAAAAATAATCAGCTCAAAACTGGGCCTGAAAATTAAGAATTACTTACCACTGGTGAAAAAAATATATATTTTATTAATTCTTTTGTATAACTTAAAAGGGAAAAGATATTAAGTTTTATTTTGATTTACTCTTTAAATTTTTCTAAAGATCATCTGCAAATTTTACAAAATGTGGCATCCTTCTCTTTTTAGAGAGCTCTCATTGGTCAGAAAATAGAAATTTAAGTATATTAAATTTTGAGCTGAAGCTTCTTTTAGCTCCAAAAATGACATATTTCATTTCTGTAGGAAAAATGCACAAGGTTTGTTATAGAGTGAAATATTTCTAACACCCGACAGATTTAAAGCATTTATTATACAATTGTAAGGACACTTGCCACAACACCAAGTTGAACAACTTTATCTCACGGACCAATTTATGAAAATAGAAAATTCAATCTGATTTAGACATTCTTTTATTTTATTTCCACTTTCCTCATTTGCTCATTGGCTGACAAACATTCATAATATTCCATTAGGTTTTGTTTCATTCATGAGAAAAATGTCAGAAAATTTTTCACCACCATGTATCCAACAGAATTATTAAATGAACAAACTTCATTTCAAACTATTCAAGTATTTGGAAAAAAATTACATTTTACAAGAAAGTTGAATTTATCTAAATATGATTTATCAAAAATGTAATCACTGTCATTTTCATTGATTCCGTATTTTAATGGGAAGGTAACTTTTGAATTCTACATTTAAAGAAATCTCCATGAAAAGTTTGAAAGGCTTGTTTTTTTTTGCGGGGTGGGGGTCAGCTTCTTACATTCTAAATGTTCTGCCACTTAGAAAATATTCTAGTGATGAAAAAGTTTGCCATATCTTGCTGAACACACCATTTTGCATCTGATCACTGAAGTTAAGCAATGTTGAACCGGATCAGTATCTAGATGGGTGACCACTTGGGAATACCAGGTGCTGTAAGCTTGGATGTGCAGCTGGTGTCAAAGGAGAATGGTTTGAATTGGAAATCAGAGCAGCACCTGGGTACTGCTGTCCAATTTCATTGTTCAGTGACAAGAAATATATATATATATATATATATATATATATATATATATAGGCAGCAATCTTTCAAACATTTTGTTCAATGACAGATAAGGAAAAGTTTTTTTTTATTGAATTTTACATATGGTGCAATGGATAAATTGTCATCTAAATTATGCAAAAATGAAAATAACACTGACATTTCATTTTAACAGATACATTTATCAAAATTACAATAAAATACCTTGAAATGCTAAAGTAAATTTATTCAATAAAATCGCCACTGGCTTCAACCATGCCGTCCAGGTGACTTTGGAATCTCCTGCATCTCTTCTGGACAGTCTCCTTGTTTAAGTTGGTGAATGCTGAACTACCTCCTGCAGGCAATTGATGTAGGCCTCTGTGTTGAGTCGGGGAGGGGGGGGGTCTGTGGGAAAATAAATGTAGGCATAACATTGCCATCACTAGTGATCACTGCAAACACATTCGTAATCACCATTAGACTCATCCAACTCTTTCTGAATCCTCTGCACTGTCCTCAGATTGACACCCAAACGCATTGAAATGTTTGTATTGGAGCTTCTGGTGCAAATACCAGGCAGTACAGCTTGCTGTTTCCAAATTTCTAGTGGAGTGAATTGCATCATGGTGATCTTTTTCTAACAGATGGTGCCCAACTGACCCTACAATACTGTGTAGTTAACAACAGCAAACAATGCTGATGCACGAAATTGAAAATATAAAATATAGACAATTTACCCATTGCTCTGTGTGATATATATATATATATATATATATATATATATAATCTAAGGACCTTGAATAAGTTTTCACTGATTTTTCATGAAAAGTAATGTTTTCTTTACAAAAAAGAATAAGAAACATGTCACTGAAAGTATTGTCCATTGCTAGCCACTACTTTTTCTCATCTTTCTGGCAGCATTTGAATTCCACGTCAGAAAAGCAATATGTCTTTTGAGACTAACTACGTGTTGAGCCAATTTTTGGCATTTTCATAAGAATGAAAATGCTGTTCAGCCAGACATGTGCCATTGATCGGAACAAGTGATAATCAGGCTGGGCAATGTCTGGTGAATATGGCAGGTGGGGGTAGCACTTCCCATTTAAGCGTTTCCAAGTAAGTTTTCACCCATCTTGCAACATATGACCTAGTGTTGTCTTGTTGCAAAATCACTCGTATAGTGGCCATTTTTTTCTTCAATGCTCAGCCCAAACACATCAATTGTAGTCTATAGTGATCTCCAATGATGGTTTTGGTTGGTTTGAGCAGCTCATAATAAACTACACCCAACTGATCCCACCAAATGCAGAGCAGACGCTTCAATCCATGGATATTTGGCTTTGCAAAAAACCTTTCCTTTTCTGCTGTTTAAGCAGCTGTTCACATGTGAAATTCAACTTGTAAGGCACCCAATGTCCTTGCTTTTGGATCTTTCTAATGCTTTCAAACATTTCAAAATTGTTGTGTGATCAACTCCTAATGATTCTGCTTGCGCCTAACATGAGTTTTCATGAAGTAATGCCTCGAATTCTTTGTCTTCAAACTTTCAGTGCGCCAGAGTATTCTTTATCTTCAACATCAAAATCATTATTTTTGAAGTGTCTAAACCAATCACTGCATGTTGTTTTCGACAGAGCATGGTCACTGTAAGTCTCAACAAGAATTCTGTGTCTTCAGCTGCAGATTTCTTTTGAATATAGTAGTGCAGTAAAATTTCCCACAAATACACTCTTTGGCACGAAATACAACATGTCTAATGCTATGAAAAACAAAATTGTTTACACTGGTGAAATGACATGCACTGAAATTCAAGCGTGCTTATAGTACTTCCTTATAGATGCGTTACCATCTGAAACTACACACAGTTCTGGGAACGCCATCTGTTGGAAAACAGTGAGAACTTATTCAAGGTCCTAATATATAGGTAAAAATATTTGTGGGTAATCCAAGTAGATCCTTTTAATATAAAATATTAAAACTGATCCACAAAAGAGAGCTCAATATAATTGCTATTATAGAGCATATAAGGGAATTAATGAGATCCAAACAATTTATTTCATACAGATGATCATTTTGTCCATGGACGAAATGATCATCTGTATGTGGTAAATTGTTTGGATCAGGGAGAGAAGCGTGTTATCTATCGTGATCAACAGTCTGAATAAAGCCAGCATGATCAAACACTCGATCACAATGACTTGTGACTTTTTGCTAGCACAACCACTGTCTGCCCAATTTAATTGCACTATAATCTAATTGAAAATAATAGTTATTAGAAAGTCTAATTCTAATTTAAATTTTCTAGTTTAGAAAATTAAAATTAGAATTTCTAATAATTATTATTTTCAATATTAAATGCAAGTTTAAGCCTAAATTCAAATTTGAGATTAGATTATAGTGCAATTAAATATTTATCTACTGTTATCATTCACCCAAACAACAACATATCTCAGAAGGCCCAGAAATATCAACCAAATGATGTAAATTCAATTTAGTATCTGATGATTGCATTGAGCATGAAACTCCAAGTTGTACTGTTGGCGTAGCATATTTTATATATATATATATATATATATATATACACACACGCACACATATACTTCCAAGTGTATGCTTTATTCATTTTTTAATACCCCCTCCTCAGTGTCGCAATGTGTGTGTGTAAGTACACACTTTAATCGCTGATGTTGCATAACACTATCTTATTGTTCTCGTTTCTATCTAAATATTAGTTTTCTATAAACTTGAAGATTTGTTTTAGTCATTGTCATTAACAACTTTCCCATTTGTGACTGTGGAGACAGTTTTGCCATCTGAACGAATTCAATCCTCTTATTCCTTCATTTACATTGATATGTCCATTCTACTTGAAGACAAAATAGATAAAAAAAAACAAAAAAAACTTTCGCTGTTCTTTATTCAAAAATGACTTGATGTGCGTTTCAATGGAAAACCAGAAAATGGCTTCTGTCAGCGAAGATAAATTGAGACAGTTTCTTTATTTTATGTCATTATGTTTTTAAAAAATTTATAGAACAAAAGTTTTGATCTTTTACAATGAGAAGAAATGTCTTTAAAGGAGGCTGATAAAGTTTGTTAAATAAAAAACAAAAAAAGAAGAAACAAAACTTTATGAAATCTGCATATTGGGTCCAAATATTTGATGATGAATCTTTCACCATTTGTCACTGTGCGTCATTTGCTACACCCTGCCCTGCCTACCTTGCTCCCATTAGACATGGGTTACTTAGAACTTCCATACTTTACTCTCTCTCTCCTTCTACTATTGGCTGTTGTTTAATTGTTAGTGTTTTGTTCATACCTCCCATAGTTATTGACCCTGTGTCTTTTGACAGAGGATGGCAAGTGTAACACTGAGATCCGTAGACATATGGGAATGGGACAAGAATGTACTCCAAAATCTGGACAGGGTATTGCAAGACAGGAGGATCTCTTTGGTAACAAAGAAGAGTACTGAGCTGTTACGTGACATCTGTCCACCTTTATGGCAGTGAATGTTGGACGGTCTTAGATGTTTTAGAGAGGATGCAAACAAGGAGGAAGCTTATATTTAACATCAGGGAGAGGCAGATGGAATTTCTGGGACATGTAATGAGAAAGGAGGGCTTGGAGAATCTGATACTCACAGGTTGAATAGAAGATTAGAGAAACAAGGGAAAGCAACACATGACATACCTGGTGGGCTTCTTGCAAGTGGATGACAGAACATGGTATGGGGGAGGTGGCAGAGGGACGAAAGTAATTGAGAGCTACAAAGGATAGAGGGAAGTGGAGAGCCATGATCGCTCACGTCCTGAAAGGAAACGCCACAAGAAAGAAAAATCTTTTGTTATTCCCCCCACCTCCTGTATCGGAAAAAAATAATATTTATTTAGTTTTTAGATATGTTGTTGTTAGATTTAACAAAAGCAGCAACAACAACAAAAAACTGATTCTTGCTTTTTTATAAAATGATAGAAGAGAGAATCTGAAAATTTATTTTTATTCATCATTTCATTTTTCTTATACATGGATTCTTAAATTGGAAAACTTCCTGAATTTTTCTTTCTTTCTGAAGTGCTTTAAAAATATTTAGTTACGCACAAAATGGCTGTTTCATTTTATTTGTGTGATATTTCAGGAAAGTCTGTTTTGTTTTTTTTTTAAATACATATTTTCGAAATTCTCATCTTATTGGCAAGTTATACTGCATTATTGTAAAGGGAATGTAAATCTTTGTAAATGTAAGAAAGTTTGTCAAGAACTTAATCCCCAGGATGAGCAATGACAAAAACCTATGATGAAACAAATTGCTTTTGTTGGCTATAAGCATATGTAACATTAACAGTGAGTTCAGTTTTCATTTGTTGCTCCATAACAATTGTCTTGTGACAGTCGAAGGTTAGTTAATTAAAGTTTGTCAAATTTGTGTCACTCTCCCATCGCCATAATGTAGCTTCCCTCTGTCTTTTTGATAAATATTTTCCTGGCAATTGTTCTAATGAGCTTTCCTCTTTGGTAACTAGACTTTACAAATTTAAGCATTGTATTAGATTGGTGGCAAGGTCTCATCATTTTACAGTTGAAATGGCTAGATGGAACCATAAGTTCTATGCTAAGAAATTCTTCTCCTGTATTTCTTGCTTGTGGAACTCCCAGCTTCTTGCTTTCAAGTCAACTTTGATGTTCAAAAATGTAAATCGATGTCAATCACTATCATAATTTTTTCTTTTTCTCAGATTCTTTCATATTCAGTAACGCTTGCATCTTAGTAGCTTTATTGCCTTGCTTGGGGTGAAATAAAGAGAAAATCTATTGGCATCAAACATTGTACAGTGGTTAGCAAGCTGATCTCACCTACTAATTCACTAATGTAAAGAATTTGCTTCTATGTGACATATGGTCACTAACATTTGGGTTCCTACTGTCTTTTAATAGTGAGCAAATTTACCTTATGAATAAATCATCAATTAGTCTCCCACTTTTCTCCCAAACTAAACTGAGCTTACCCCTTATTATTAGTAGTAAAATTATTATTAGTTGTAGTATTAGTTGTTAGTATTTTCTTTTCTTTTAATTATAATTTGCTTTTTATCACACTTTCTTCAGGTCATCAGTGAGCAAACAAGGCTGGTCAGAAATATGAAGAATAAAACTTGAACTCATATTCCCTTTGTGTTGGAGAATCTTGGTTAATCATAGCAGCTGCTCTTACCATCCTAGCTACAAGTAACTCTCCAGTTAGATTTAATTTAACTTTATAAACTGACACTTCACTCTTAGTAGATCTGTTTCAGAGTCATATTTATCATTGTCTTTACTCTAGTAGTATTAGGAGCATGTGAACAGAAAAGTTTTAAATAAAATGGGGAACAAAGAGAGTACATTTGGTTCAGCATCAGAAAGAGACAGTTGGAATTTCTGGGACATATAACAAGGAAATGGGATTTATAGAATTCGACACGCAAAAAGACATATTAAAGGCAAAAGAGGTAGAGGGAAGCAGTAACGTAGCAAGAAGCTTGTATAAATTGATAGCACGAAAGGAAGTTGGTGGGGGCAAACATTGCGTGGTGCTACAAGAGATAGGAATTTATGGAGAGCCATGACCCACTCAGATCATGAAGAGAAATGACATATAAAAGAGATATTAAGGGCAACAATATTAGTTTCATTTTTAAACAAATTTTGAATTGTAATTTTTTTTTTCATCTAATTTTTTTCTTTCCTCCTCAGTTTGTGGCAATGAGCAAAGGAAAACTCATGAGTAATAATTGCATTTCGTGAGCTTAGTTAATACTATAGCCGAAGAATTAGTAAACTTGGCATTCACACCTATTCTTATGGTTGCTTTGTTATTGTAGTTTTGTACTTGACACAGCCAGGCTTAGTAAATACTTGAAATAAAGCATTTTGTGTATTCATTTAGATGGCTTGACTTGCCTTTAAAATTCTTAGCAGTGGATACCAGATTACTTCCAACTTGAATTTCTATAATTTTTTTTTAATAATCTTTAAATAGGATATGAGATGAGATATATAATTTTTTTCTTTTCATAACAGAAAATATCAGTGCAACTTTCATGCTCTTCTTAATTAACTCTATTCTGCAAAAATCTAATATTTTTCTTTTTTTTTGGCCATGCGACTAAAAGTCTTGGAAATCAAGCTGCTTCTTACGAATGTGTATTGTTGGAATATAGCGCTTTTGTCTTTTTTCTTTTTTTTACCTCAGAGTTTTAATTAGACATGAAAATGTCTGTTTTTGGAAAAGAGACGCACAGTTGGGTTGGGAAGAATGGAGTAATAATTTGTACATATGTTTTTGGTTTGTTTATCGGATGGTTTCATTCTTTCAATAAAGACGGTTAATTGGAGTATTTATAGTTGACGGAATATGCATGGCTTTTCAGTTTCACAGGATAAAACTATAACTTTCCAGGGCAAAATGGTGTAAAACAAAAAAACAACAAAAAATCATCCTTGACACTTAAGTCTGGCCCAAGATTAAATCTCAGAGAAATATTCATTAGAATTATTGGTAAAACACAATCGTCTAAGTTTTTAACTTCCATCAGTATGGCTGATGCTAACCCCCAGGAGAGGTTAGCATCAGCCATACATTCTCAGATTAACATTTTCCATTGACATGAAAAGGGAAATAGTATAATGAATCAATTGCAAAGTCTACAGCTAGGAAAGTTAGCTTGCTAGCTGCTATTCTATGGCAGGTGTTCCTTATATATATATATATATATATATATATATATATATATATATATGATGGTCATTCAATAAATAAGGTGAATTTTTCAGTATAAGGACTTCTAATACAGATAGAAGCTTACTTTTTTCTTTTTTTTTCAACGTAGTCTCCCAGCACTGTCACACACTTTTCCCATCTGTGCACAAGCTTCCGTATTCCCTCAGCGTAAAAATCTTTGGACTGATGTCTCAGCCAGTCGCTCACAACACTTTTGACTTCATTGTCACTTTTAAACTTTGTGCCTCTCGTGAACGCTTTCAAGGGACCAAACAGGTGAAAGTCTGAAGGGGGCAAGGTCTGGGCTGTAAGGGGGATGAGGGAGCAATTCTCAGCCCAGCTCGTTGATGGTCTGCACCATTTGGGCTGCTGTGTGAGGCCTTGCGTTGTCATGATACAAGATGACTCCTTCTGACTGAAAGGCATAAAGAACAAACGCAGGGGTCATCAAAGTCCTTGCAATGTCATTCACTGTCACCCTTCTGTCAGACTGAATGATGTCATTGACTGATTCGATCACCTCAGGAGACCACACTTCTGTAGGCCTCCCAGGTCTGTCTTTATCCTCAACACTGCTCTGTCCTTCTTTAAACAATTTAGCCCACTTGTAGACATTTTTTTGGCTGAAACATGTGGCACCATACACAGTTGACATTCTCCTATGAATTTCAACTGGTTTGCACCCTTCAGCAACCAAAAACTTGATAACTGACTGCTGTTCAATCCTGGAGCATGCTTCTTGGTTGGTCATCTTTGTTAATCGCCAAAACTCTCAAAGTTTTTTTTTAATCTGAAAAAGAAATTAAATCCATGTGAAAAAGAAGTAAAACAAAAAAAAATAAAAAAGAGTAAGCTTCTATCAGTATTAGAAGTCCTTATACCGAAAAATTCACCTTATTTATTGAATGACCCTCGTATATATAATGAAATGGACTCCGTCTGATAATTATTTCAATATATTTTATTGTTATATATTATTTATATATACACAAATATTTAAGTACATGCTCTATTTATAATAAACAGTATTATCAACATTTACTGGCCCGAATGTCCAAGAAAATTCATAGAAAATATTTGTCCTCTGACAGGAATTGAACCTGTATCCTACATGGAAGCCTCATATAGCCTGATGTGCCATGCCACTAAACAGAGCATTTTCTTAAATATTTGTGTATATATAAATAACATATAAAATATATATAATATGTAACAATAAAATATATTAAAATAATTGTTGGACTTAGTCCATTTTGTAGAGTGTGACATCATTTGTTTATGTTAAGGTACGCTTCATGCAGATATGAACATTCAAGGAAAATCATGGGGAGTTTGTAGTTTAAAAGCAGTAAAATTGCCCTTGCTAACCAGATGCTCCTTTGCAGCTAAACTTGTATAGCACGTCAAGCTATATGACAGTTCCATTTAGGATAACGGTTTGATTTCTGTCAGAGAATGCATATTTTCTAGGAAATTTCTCAGATGCCCAGGCTGGTAAATGTTGAGCTGGCATCTTGGATTCAGTCACTTATCTCCTCACTATACTGTCAGGAGTACTAACATTGCAGATTTTTCTTTGGATTTTATCAAGAATCTCTAAATATATAGCAGGAGCACCAGACCAGACATGACAGCAATATTCGAAATGTGGACAAATGGTAAATTTATAGATCTGTAAGATACATTCTGGAGAGAAAAATTATTTAGCCCAATACAGTGAATCAACTTTCTTAGCAGGTGACCAAGCAATGGATTCAGTATAGTGTCTCCACTTTACGTCAGCTGAGAAGGCACGAGTACTCATGTGGAGGTTAGCATCAGCTATGCTGATGGAAAGCAGAAAGGAGTCATCATATTACCATCAAGGTTTAAGGAGTGAAACTGACCATCACCATACAATATTGATTTCTATTTCCACACTAATTATGTCAGCGTTTGTTGCTTTGTTAAGTATAAAACAGACATTAAACTGTCAAGTCAGTTTAAATGTAAACTGGGGCAATCAACTCATTGGAAAGCTAAAGTATAGATGACCCAAACTGACAATACTTAATATTATCCACAATTTCATAAAGAATATTCCCCCCTCTCAAGTGTAGATGAATTTCCTTGTATTTGTTTCTATTAACATATTTTGGCTATATATTCTCCAGCCATCCTCAGGTGTCTTTTGTGTTTGTAAATGTTGACTCTTATTCTGTGCTTTCCTTCTCATCAGGACTGTGGAGTTGGAACACAAAACCTTCGACTCCGACTCCTCTATTTTTGGCACCTCTGACTCCGACTCCTCTTTATGTAATTAAGTGATTATGGCCTACAAATGTCATAAAGGCTATGCATACGCTCCTAACTTGAGTCGGCCTACATCATTATAACTGGTTTATATCAAAGAATAAAAATATTGTGGCTTTTATATCATACCTATTCATTCTTCCATATTTTCTAACAGAATTAAAGACAAAATCTAGAATATCTAGGATATAGAAGAAATAACAATAGAAATTCTATAATGTAAGACTTACATACATACATACATACATACGTACACACAGACATACACACACACACACACACACATTATATATATATATATATATATATATATATATATATATATATATATATCTCTATCTATCTTTGGAAATAAGAAATAATTACAGAACAAAAATAAAAGTACTTTGTAACAGAAGTTAAAATATAATCTTTTACAGGATGTAAAAACATAAAAATAAAAATTCTATAATGTAGTTTTACAAATACAAAATAGCTACAAAAAATAAAATGATTTTAAAAAAGAATTTGAGATGAATTTCTTTAAAGAAAACAGTAAATATACAGTACAAGTAGCAATAAAAATAAAAATTCTATGATGTAAGACTTTTTACATAGTGTAAATTCAAATGGAGTCTGTATAGTTTTACCAACTCCCGTGATCCCATAATTGCTTCTGACTCCGACACCACAGCCCTGCTTCTCATATATGTTCCCTGCCTGCACCTGTCTGTTTTTGGAATTGTTGTCTCCTGGTGTTCACACTGAATCCATGACCTTTTGAGAGAATCACATCAATTCTCTCATTTCTTCATTCTGGAACTTTCAGATTAATGGCTTCCATTGCGGCAAAAACACCAAGGAAATCTCTTCTAAAATTTCCCCTATACATGGGTTAAAATACCATGTCTAATAAGTTTGGATAAGATAAAAATAGTATGTTTTTCTTCAAAAATTACTTGACCTTTACAAAAGCCAGAATTCTTTAAAAATATTCTTCATTTCTGTTATTTTTCTCAATTCCTTAAGACAGATACAAAAATTAGTTTAGCACAGCACAAGGTAAATGAAGGGGGTTGGGGAACTGGTGTAAGAAGATTGTATTGCATCCAAGCGATTCCAGTCTGTCTGCTATTAAACACTGGTAATAACTTTCTTAATCGCCAAGCAATCTTTGAGTCATAAGGCAAAACTTGAACTAAACTATCAATGGCTTTCAAAAGAAAAAAAACAAGAAAAGCCACCATGTAAACTGCAGATCCTCTCAAGAAAAAGAAACTTATATAAATGTCAGTGGCTAAATGCTGGTTATGGTGAAATCAATTCCAACCTTTTTGAAAGCTTTGTATTTGGTATTATTGAATTGTACCGAGAAGTATTTCTCTTTTTTTTTATCTCTCTCTCTCTGCTTGATTTTTGACATTCAGTTGTGAAATTTTACACTGTTCAGACAATAAAAATTAAAAAAAAAAAAAAATGGAATTTGTGCCTGAATAATTTTAACAAATATGTTAAAATTTTCTTCGGCTAAAGTCTGACTTATACAATTTTTTTACAAAGTTTTTTCGCTTGCAAAAAAACAAGAAAAATTTTTTCAATAACAAAAAATAAGCCTTTTCTCGAAGAATCCATAATATATAAAAAAAAGTTGAAGATATGTATAATGATTATCAATGCTGAGTTCAGAGCTCTCTCCTCTCTCATCCCCTCTCTCTCTCTCCTCTACTTCTCTCTCTCTCTCTCTCTCCTCTACTTCTCTCTCTACTTCTCTCTCTATATTAAAGAATCAGGAAAAATGACTATGGGTTAATGCATGATAAGGATATTCTACACATTTTTCATGTTGTCTTTCTGTTTTTTTGTTTGTTTTGTTTCTTTTGATCTTGTAATGTCCATCTCGCATTCCCTGTAATCAGGAATATAACATTGCCAAAGATTAATGGTTTAATTTTGTGAGGAATTTATGGATAGAAATGGTTTGAAATTAACAGAATCCTCTTGAAAAAAAACTGGAATTAAGCTGCAAAAATCATCTTTCCTGAGATTTTCTCTCCGCCCCTTACACCCCCATGACTTGTCCAAGATTTTTCTGTCTTCATCTCTGTTTGTCTGTCTCTCTCTCTCTCAGGATTTCTGGCAGATGTTAATAGCAATGATGTTTCAGTTCTACACAGATCAAAAGAAATGATTAATAAAAATAACCTTTTTTTATTTTTTATAAAGTTAATTCAAAGAAATAGTTTAAACTGTTGTTCATAAATATATTTTCTCTTCTGTATAATTTTATTGTGTGACTATTGGGGTGTAGGTACTGTCTCAATTTGGTCTGTATTGATTACCCAAGGTCAAGTTATTTACTATAATTACACGTGGTGGTCACTGTAATGAATAAAATAAGAATGCATGACAGTTTGCTTAAAAAAAAAATATACAAGAAGAAAGAGTTCTACTTTAAAGTGAATTATTTATCTACAGGGTTCCCAGTAAAAAAGCAGTAAATTCAGAAAGAAGTGAGACAACCTTTGAGAACTGGTGATGACCGATGTGACTGAAAAATTCAGGAAGAATTTCTACACATTTCATCAATCCCCACATTGGATATTCTTCTTCGAAAAGTACGATAACATGACACTCAAAATCAGTGAGTTGTTTAGCCATACAAGAAGGGCAGAAAGAAAGCAAAAGTTGTCTGCAAATAACCTTTAAATAACGAATCACATGATCGATCAGTAATTAATCAATCAATCATGAATAAATAATAAGAGCCAATCAGAGTTAAGTAATTACGTGAAAGTCGAACGATTATTCAAGGTCATGAATATTCAAGAAATTTATTCAAGGTCATGGATATTCAAGAAATTTATTCAAGGTCAATTATTCCTGAAAGATAAAACAGTCATAATAAATTTCCCGCTTTTTTACTGGGCACCCTGTAGTTTAGATAGATGGTTAAAAGACAACTAAGAGTTTGTTTGACATAGAAGAGACTTGGAATATTAAAAGATCTCTATTTTCCACCAAAAAATACATGTAATCTTTATTTGGTTTGAGAGTGGGGTTCAATTCGTTTTAGTTGATAGGGGTTCATCTATTCTAAACTATGACTTTAGTTATGTAAAGCACTTTTTTATCTGAGAAAGGACATGTAGTTTTTTTAACCAGTGATACATGGAGTTGATAGTCATAGATGTAAAGTAAATATTTACAACGTTCACTTGATTATAGCACAAATTGTATCACATTTTTATCATGTCTCATGTGCTAATTAGAAGAAAAATGAATGAATAATATTTGAACATCTTGCCACAAAGGTGGAAGATTAAACAGGAAGAACTATTCTTTTATAGAATAATTGGCACTACTTAAGTAGACGTAGGCACTTGTAAAAATTAAGGAAACATTTTAGTGGAAATAATTTGTTGAAGATCATTCTTTAGGTCATCCTTAAAGCACAACATTTATCAGAATTGAAATTTTTTTTTTTTTTTTGATACGTCCAACAGCAAGGCCTCTGATTTGGAGGTTTTGTTGAGCGTGGAACCACCTCTTAATTGCTGGTGTTCCCAGGTCCACTCTAACCCAGGGTAGCAGCACCTGTTAGGCTCCCAACTATGGGCAAATAGATAACACCCAAACTGGGGTCAAAACATTATGAAAGTGTAAAAATAGGTTTTAATACCAGCAATAAATTTTTGAAGAAAATAAATATTACCAACAATACATTATTTTTTGAAAAATATTACCAGCAACAAAAATTGTCGGCATTAAATAACCCATTGAGGTTGATATGCCATGAAGCAAAACAAACCAAACCAATCTAGAAGGGTGTTCTTTTCATAATATTGATACAGTGTTAAATTGATCCCTGATTTTTACAGAGTTATCTGGGCATAACTGTTTTATGTGTAAAAACTTTGTTTTTTGTTTTTCCCCCAAAAAATAATTTAACTAAAAAAATGGATATATACATCTTTAATTAAAGAACAAAAATCTATGTAAATTAATAAAAGTAGATACCTGTTTATTCTTCTTTTAAGATAAATAGTTAGTATCCCTTAATGTTTGGATGTCTGAAAGAAAATTGCCCTCCCCACTCCAAAAAAATAAAAAAACAAGAAGTTTTGAAAAAAAGAATTTAAAAATGTTTGAAAAAATTCCGACAATTAAAAAAAGAAAAAAATGGAAAAATATCAATGATGCAAGCGGTTTCAAACTTGACATTTATAAATAACAAATATGTACAATAACTCTGCAAAATAGTATACTGTATGAATATTGTGATCAGGACACAATTCCTAAATTGTTGCAAAAATATCAACATTTTTCAATTCTGACAAATGTTGTGAGTACAGGTAGTTCTAATAAATGCAAATCTATAAAAATTATGCACACTCCCTCTAATTTTTTTTTTTTTTTTTAAATAATTCAAATAATTCATTAAAATATTTTTTTGTTATTTTGGTATCTACAGTGAAATAATTTGAACGTGTTCCTCTGACTCTGCATAATAGTTGTTTAATGAATAACAATCTATCAGCAAACAATTTCATTTAATTTAGACCTTATTGTAAATAGTGGCAGAGCAGTTGCTGTTTCTTTAAACCATAAAGTTTATGGTAAATTGTATCAAACATGGAGGAGATCACAAGACCTGTACGATTTGATGCAGGTCCAAATATGTATGAGTCTGCAAAAATAGATGAGTATCGGTTGAGAATTTTCAACAATTTTATAGAATCTCTGTTTGCTTAATGTGAAAAATACAAACTTACTATTCTTACCAATTATGTGGGATGAAACTAGCAGAATTGACAAAACTCTAGAAAATCTGAGAGTAAAAATGTATATTAAACTAAAAAATGGCTTCTTTTAGCAATGCATAAACAAGAGTCCAGAGAGGCACTTGGCAAATTTCTACTTGAATTAAAAACTCTGGCTGAAAATTGCAATTTTCAGTCAATGTTACATCTGAGTCATATAAATCTGAATTTGTGATGCCTTCATTAATGACATTACATCAAACAGGATATGGCAAAGATTTCTTGTGACTATAACTCAAGATGCCATTACTCCCTTTGATCAATTGAGATCACTAGATGTTGCATAACAAAGTTCTGTTTGCAATCAACATTTATTCGTACAGCAACGCCAGTATCAGAGAAATTACCAAGTTCATTTTTGTTTTCTACACCAGATTCAAACACCTCTGCTAACTGGCATCTTAGCTTCAATCACTTCCCTACAAATGTAACATGGCTTCTGTAGGAGTTCCTATATTTCCCTTTTTGTGTCTGCCACTTAATCCGAAAGAATATGAGAAAAACGTTAAGGAATAAGAACAATAAAAAAACTTGAATTAAGAAGACAGAAGATAACGATTGACATTGCATTTAAATTTTTGAAGATCAAAGGCAATAAAGCCACTAGGATGCAAAGGGGTTACTGATTATTGAGAGAATATGAGAAAAACTACTATTAAGGAGAGAGAACAATAAAGGAACAAGAATTAAGAAGACAAGATAACGATTGACATTGTATTTAAATTTTTGAAGATCAAAGGCAATAAAGCCACTAGGATGCAAAGGGGTTACTGATTATTGAGAGAATATGAGAAAAACTACTATTAAGGAGAGAGAACAATAAAGGAACAAGAATTAAGAAGACAGAAGATAACGATTGACATTGTATTTAAATTTTTGAAGATCAAAGGCAATAAAGCCACTGGGATGCAAAGGGGTTAATGAGTATTGAGAGAATATGAGAAAAACTACTATTAAGGAGAGAGAACAATAAAGGAACAAGAATTAAGAAGACAGAAGATAACGATTGACATTGTATTTAAATTTTTGAAGATCAAAGGCAATAAAGCCACTGGGATGCAAAGGGGTTAATGAGTATTGAGAGAATATGAGAAAAACTACTATTAAGGAGAGAGAACAATAAAGGAACAAGAATTAAGAAGACAGAAGATAACGATTGACATTGTATTTAAATTTTTGAAGATCAAAGGCAATAAAGCCACTGGGATGCAAAGGGGTTAATGAGTATTGAGAGAATATGAGAAAAACTACTATTAAGGAGAGAGAACAATAAAGGAACAAGAATTAAGAAGACAGAAGATAACGATTGACATTGTATTTAAATTTTTGAAGATCAAAGGCAATAAAGCCACTAGGATGCAAAGGGGTTAATGAGTATTGAGAGAATATGAGAAAAACTACTAAGGAGAGAGAACAATAAAAGAACAGGAATTAAGAAGACAGAAGATAATGATTGACATTGTATTTAAATTTTTGAAGATCAAAGTTGACTGGAAAGCAAGAAGCCAGAAGAGTTCCACAGGCAAGAAGTGCGAGAGAAGAAAATATCGGCATAGAACTTACATTTTGCCATATCATCTGTAAAATATCTGCCAATTTCTTACTGTGCTTAAATTTGTAAAGTCGAGTTACAAAAGACGAGAACTCTTTGAGATGATCTACATTGCTTCTTATTACAGACAATAGTGATTTTTTTTTAGCAGCTGTTAAATCAGAAAACTTGACTAATTAATTCTTCTTTTCATGTGGGCTTGTTAATAACATTTATGCAGATAAAGTTTTGATTATCAGCAATGATAAATGGTTTACCAGTAATAAGCTTGTAAAGTTATTGAATATAAAATGATTCCTTCTTGTGATGAAATTGGAATAGCTTCTGATTCTCAGCATATTAGACTTTGTCTCTTTGTTATTTTGCAAAATAAGAAAGTTAAATTGAGTGTGCTAAAAAACTTAGTCCTGATATAATTCTTGAAACTGGTTTTCAGGAACTATATGAAAGTATAGTTCTAAAATATCGTGGAGAAAGCAACCATTAAAATTTAGTGCATTCATCATGAGTGCCATAACCGGTCATATTTTTAAGGGCACCAGTGATGTGTCTTGGACAAGATGGAGTCCATTCCTCTTAGGGCTGGTTTTCTAGTTCAGTTTCCCTTCCAGGCTGGTTGCCACCCAACAAGGCAAAGAAAATTGTGTCTATTTAATCTATAGCTGAAGGAAGATGGATTTTTGCCTTGTCCATGAACTTTAGCACAAAGTGACCAAAATAGAATCAAGTGGAAATTGAACTCGGCATGCCAGATTTACTCTCCATGCCAATAATTATCACACGATCTGTGCACTGTATTTAACGCATTAACGTCTTTCAAAATCGAACCGCTTATTTAGTTTGGTCATCTTACCGCTTATTTAGTTTGGTCATCTTACCACTTATTTAGTTTGGTCATCTTACCACTTATTTAGTTTGGTCATCTTACTGCAGATTACAAACCAATTGTTACTAAGTCTCAAAAATATACAAATACTTTTTGGTTTGGTTTGTTTTGTTTCATGGCATATCAACCTCAATGGGTCATTTAATGGCGACAACTTTTTTTCCATGTAATATTTTGTTTTGTCAAAAATCTGTTTCTGGTAATATTATTTTAAAAATGTATTGCTGGTAAATTTTTTTTTTTTTCAAAAATATATTGCTGGTAATAGTTTTTTTTCCTTCAAAAATTTATTTCTGGTAATAATTTTTTTACAAAGTATTTCTGGTATTAAAACCTATTTTTACACTTTCATAAGGCTTTTTACCTCAGTTTCGAGGTCAACTATTTGCCCATAGCTGGGATCCTAACAGATGCTACCATCCTGGGTCTGGGTGGACCTGGGAACACCAGCAATTAAGAGGTGGTTCCACGCTACTTAAAACATCCTGATCAAAGGCCTTGCTGCTGGACGTAGTTTATCGTCATACCCAGGATGGTATACAAAGAATGAAAAGGAATAACAATTCAATGCTTTCTGGAATCAAACATTCAATCTGAACCTCACACTTCTCTTTGGTACGCTCAAATATACTTGTTATAAAAGATAAAGTTAAACACTGTATGTCAGTAGACTATTCTCCAGCTATTAATAAATGTATACAATTGGATGTCTATTCTCTTCCAGAATAAGCATGGTAGGCAAGGAATTTACTCAATATAATATAATGTGTATAGTATAATTAATCTTGTCAGTCTAGCATCAGGTTCCACTATGTAAGGCTGATTGCCCGTAGACATTTTTTGAGGCTGATGGCAGATTCTTTCAGTTCAAATGAAGGGAAGATGCCTAAGCAAAGTATTAACTAAAATATTAGAAATAAAGAAAAGAGTACTGGATTGTTATGTAGTATCCTTCTTCCTATATGGTGAATGCTGGACAGTCTCCTCAAAGATGAAGAAGAGACTTAAAGCAATAGAAATGTGGTTTTACAGAAGGATTCTGAGGATAACTTGGACCGAACATGTGAGTAACAGTTTTAGGTAAAATGGCAACAAAAAGACACTTAAACTTAACTTCAGGAAGAGACAGTTGAGGTTTCTGGAATACATAATGAGGAAGAAAGGCTTGGTAAATTTGATACTCACAAGAAAGATTGAATGTAAGAGAGTCAGGGGAAACAAATGCACACCATACCTGGCAAATTTGAGTGACTGGATGATGGATCAGGGTTTGGAAGAGATGACAAAAAGTGAAAAGTTATTACGAGCTACAAATGACAAGAAATTGTGGAGAGCCATGATCACTAACATACTGAAGAGACATGTCACATGGAAGATGGTATTCTGTATTTTCAATACAAAATAGACAAATTCATTTCTAAACATAATTCATCAAATTGTTTTCCATTCTTAGATAATGTTATAATGTAGCTGGGGTCCAGTGGAATATGTTAATAATTTAGAGGCGTTTCTGAAAGCAGCCCAAATTGATAAGCTAACAACAAAAAACAAATATTTTTTTTTCAGTAACATCCATTGATCACTTTTTCTTCTATTAACTAGTTTCTTTTAATCTTCTCTGTCAAAGAGATGTGCCCCTTGTTAACCGATGCAACAGGTGATGTGGATGTCCTCGGTAAGACGATAAACTGCATCCAACAGAAAAGCCTCTGATCAGGAGGTTTTGAAGAGCGTGGAACCACCTCTTAATTGCTAGTGTTCCCATGTCCACCCTGACCCAGATTGGTAGCCCCTGTTAGGGTCCCAGTTGAGGGTAAATAGTTAGCACCCCCACAAAGAAAAAACTGGGGTCAAAACACTGTGTAAGTGTAAAAATAGGTTTTAATACTAGCGATACATTTTTGTAAAAAAATTATTACCAGCAATACATTTTTTGAAAAAAGATATTACCAGCAATAAAAATCTTGTTGGCATTAAATAACCCATTGAGGTTGATATGCTATAAAACAAACTAAACCAAACAGGTGATGTGGAATGAAGAATTGGATTTCTCAGTCATGCTGTTTTTTAATTGCTTTCACACTTACGGTGTATGTACGATTCTATTTGACTGGTCACAGTTCTTATTTGCAACTGCAGTATTCAGCTGACTAGAATTGATTCATCCATGCCAATGTAATTGGCAACGTCACTTATTATTATTTCCACAAGCAAGAACTGTGAGAGAAGAAACTATTAGGATAAAACTGATAGGTCTCATCATTTTATTGATATAATTGCTTGATGTAACTAATCTAGTACTGCACTTAAATTCATAAAGTCCCTAGTATGAAAGAGGAAAGCTCATCAGAACAATTATGAAAATGTTTATAGAAAAGAGGAAAGATATATTACAGCAGTGGGAAAGTAACTGGAGCCAAGATGGCCAATAATATTACAGAATAAAAATGTTGGTGCAAAATACAATCAGTTATTTCAACTTACACACCATATTTCTCATTTTTCAAGATGTTATCTGAATTCTTTCAGCAACGTAAACTTTGTCTTCTTTTTGGTGGAGTTATGATAAAAAAAGAAAGTTTTATTGATTTCAATGAAGCCTCTTCTTCCAGTATTAAAGAAATAAAATAGCATAGAATTTTCTTTTTTAAGCAACAACGCCGAACGAAGCTGAAACAGTTATCTTGCAACGTGCAAATAGTAACCATCATTGTCTCATTAAAGATTCATTTTATCTTGAAGCCCTTTTAACATTTCATGATTTTTCTTTCTACAGACAGGCAATCAAAAGAAAGAGGAAAGAATAGATAAACTCAAGCTGATATGTTATCCCACCTTGAGGGCTGGGAGGGCAGGGCATTTACAGACAATTTAGTTTGATTCGTTTAATGGCATATCAACTCTTTATGGGTCACTTAATGCTGAAATTTAATTTTCTTGGGAGCTTTGGAAAATTTTTTTTTTTTTTTTTTCAAAAATATTTATTGCTGCTAATTTTTTTTCTATGAAAATGTATTTTCATTAGGGGTTCACTATTTGACCATATCTGGGACCTTAACAGGTGCTACCACTCTAGATCAAGGTATACCTGGGAATAACAGTAATTAAGAGATAGTTCCAGGCTCCTCAAAACCTCTTAATCAGAGGTCTTGCTGCCAGATGTAATTTATTGTCATACCCAGGACGGACGCAGACAATTGCTTTATTTTAATCTACTGATTCTAGTGAAGCAGCAATCAATTCTCATAACGTTTTACAAATTTATTTTGTGTAATATTAATTTTCAGAATTTATTTAAGATTTTAATTATTATTTTGTACCAACACTTTTTTCCTTTATGGCAAAGTTTCAGCGACTTAGAGCAAGTTTTCAAAATTCATTTTAGAAAGATAGTGCCTAAAACAGTAGTAAATTTTGTAATTATTAAAAACTTATTTTAATTGTACTGCTCGGCCAAAACATTTTCTTAATTAAATTCACCTGATATTCATAAATTAAGTCATATTTATTACAAATCGAATAAACTGCAATATGTTAAGATGATGCGAGATAGATATATATATATATATATATATATATATATATATAATGTATTGGTAAGGTATTATGGATTGGAGGCTGAACGTTGGCAGTTCTATTAAAAATTATTAAAGTTTTCATTTTTAACCATTTCATCAAAATTGCAAACCTCCATGAAAAAGATTCGGATAGATTATTATTGTTCACTAAATCTGATCATCTTTTAAATCTGAATTTTCATCGTCGAAGTGGAATGCACAATTAAAGTGATTCTGATAAACTGATGTCCTGGAATTGCAGCATTTAATTTTGGGTCCATTGTACTGTAAAGAACGTAACCCGTGGGAATATTTTTGGTTACATTATCCACCTGACAATTGAATTTCTTGAGGTTTTGTTTACTGGCCTTACAGTTATAGTATTATACATATAATAGCTAATCTTTTATCAGTAATGCTTGCACTAATTCCTGACCGTAGACAATGTTTATTAATTTTCAGTGCATTTTAAAAATTTCCACTTTGCAGTTAACTGGCAAACAAAGGAAGATACTCATTTTTATATAATAGTACAAATCTTCTCAGTTTTATGGGTAAGATGCTCGTCTCAAAATCTATTAACAGTGACTTTCTATGAGGTCGAATGTTCTACTAAAGTTGAATTAATCTAACAAATCTCGGTATCTCTTTAATATGATGTTGGGAGGCAGTTGATGAAAAGTTTTCATCCCAACCAAGATGCACTGATGTCTGGTCATTTGTTCAGATTTTGGGAAGAGACTGAAAAGTTCTTAAGGTTACTGTAAAAGGATGTGCTGAAAAGTTCATAGCCTGGCACACTTCCCAAAATCTAACCAAATGATGAAATATCAGATTTTTTTAAAAATTTATATATATATATATATATTATAATATTTTTTTTAAAAATATGATTACTTCGCTACATAAGAGTTCTCATGTTTCAAAAATGAGAGCCTAAACCCTCAATATAATTATAAGTTGAATTAAGGTGTCGAATCCCGTTTCATCCTCAGGCGAAAATATAGGGATGAGTAAAATGTGCTATTAAAAAAAAACAAGCCAATGTCCATGGTAAATTTGCCTTCAACATAAAAAAAAAAAATTAAAAAAACTACATTTTTTTTTTTTTTTTTTAAAAACGGAAAATGTTATGTTTTTTTAAATAAGGTGGTTGTGGGCATTTTCAAAGAAAAAAATGACTATAGCTCAATGCAGATATATTTTCAAAGAAAAGAGGTAGATGAAATGCATTTCAACAAATATTTACAACACCTTTATCCACTGTGCTTGAGGACACATGGCACATGGTCTTTGAAGTGGATAAAGGCGTTAGTTAGATCCAGTGACAAGACCCAAAGAGTTGTGAGTTCAATACCCGGTTAAGGTGGTGGAGAACTTGGAGAGGGAAATTAACAGGAGATAACTGATAACTGACATCCATTAGACATGGCACGTGGAACTAGAACAGTCTACCCCAGTGAGCGAAATAAAGGGTTCAGTTCGACATTCCAACCACCTGAAGAAGGCCGAAGTGTACAACTGCCAAAACGTTATGATGAATATGGCAACAAAGATGAGGATAATAGTCTGAATAATGTAAATAGTGTACATAATACCTCATCTCAGAAATATAGACAGATATTATGAAACTGTCATGTGATCTAAGAGTTTTGTCTCTTTACAGAATTTAAAGAAAATTTTATAGTATTTAAAATTTTATAGTATTTAAAATTTTTTAAAATTTTTGCATAAAGCATCTTCGAAAGCTAAATAAGTTAATAAATTATGAGATAATTGCAGAAAATGTTCATTTGTAAAAATTACTATGCAGTTAAAAACCAAAAAAATGTGTTCACTTAGATTTCTTAAATTTTGTATCAATTCTAGCCAGCCATACTAGCTGTCATCGCTTCGTCATTCAATCGGCCATCCATTAAGTTAAGCTATGATAAGAAGGACTAATCATTAAATAAATGGTTGTATATTACTTTTTTATGCTATAAGTAATATTTATTTAAAATCAGATTAGTTTAACTTTAAATTTTCTAATTTTACTCAAATAACGTGTCAGAAATATATATATATATATATATATATATATATATTTTTTTTTTTTTTTGAAAGAATTTTAAAATGAATAAATTTGTTTTGTTTACAAATTTCTTAAAATTAAGAAAATGGCCGCTTTTAAGAAAATTTTAAGAAATCGAAATTAAATTTGACATTCCAATCTACATAATTTCTATCTGAAATACACCAGAATATTTTACTTACTGGAAATAATAAATTTAATCATTTAGCTTTCAATTAAAGCTAAAATGAAATCTTCAAGAATGTTTTTTCATCTTAAACTTTAGGTATTGAAAATTTATGCCGAGGTACCTATAATATAAAGTGCCTGAAGAATCTTTAAATGATGAGCAGACTGGGCCCTGTGTAGAATAGTGAAAAAAAATCATCATCATCATCATCATACTTACCAGCACAGTCAGGGTTGACTAACAGGTGACTGACCTATTGTTGAGTCATGTGCTGAGGAGGTTGTCTTGGAATAATGACTGAGATTACCTGATCTTAAAATAGCAGGAACATATTGACAAGTTTGGGTCTCTAGTCTCTGATTGGTCTATCCCACATATTTAGGCATCACACTGACATTTAAACTTATATATAATAGAACTATTTTGAAAGTGGGACAGATTATTTTTGATGAAAGAGGGAAACACCAAATTGGTCTCAAAAAGCAACATGCAACCTGTTGAAAAACCCTGTCATCGAGTATTTGACTCTTCCTACCTAGCCACAGTAGTTTCAAATTGAAACATTTGATCTTATGTTACAGGTATTGAAAATTCAGTGGAGGTACCTTATATATATATATATATATATATATATATATATATATATATATATATATAATATATATATATATATATAATATGAAGAAATAGAGTCTTAAGATGTGCTATATTTATGGGATAAAGTGTTCAATATCAGAGAGTGTGTGTAAATATAAAAGTGGACATAGAAGTCAACACTTAGAGGCGACAGTCTGTTTCATGCTAGAACTGCCAAAATAGACTACCCACAATGCACCACTGACCCGTATATATAAATAGCCAAGCAAAATAACAGCACTTGTGGCCTGACAATTGCATCTAGCGCCTCTAAGTGTTGACTTCTATGTTCACTTTTATAATTATATTTTTATATATATATATAATATAAAAGGCTCAAACACTAATATTCCATGGTTATAATTTATTACATTGGAATCGTAATAACAATCCAATTCATCAGACCTATGAATTGGATTGTGATTATGATTCCAATGTAATAAATTATAACCATGGAATATTAGTGTTTGTGCTTTTTATATTATATTCTTACTCTGCCCTGGACATTGAGTTCTACCTGGAAATTTGTGTGTGTGTGCATATATAATATATATATATATATATATATCTATATATATATTAACCACTTATATTATAAATATATATATATGTGTGTGTGTGTGTGTGTGTGAACAGATTTGATACCACAGAACAAATATACTGATTTGAAAAGGCACATAGACATTTTCTTTCTTCAAACGGAAAGTGTTGGTATAAATAAGATGAGACAATAGACGATGTACACGGAAAAGTAAGAAAATAGCAAATGCAGAGGGGAAACTTAGGAACACTACTAAAAACACTTTATTAGTAAAATAATTCACAAATAAAAGATAACTTCCGCTAAAACCTTACCATTCCACCGGAGAGCAACATGTGATGGCCTTTGAAATGATGATATAATCTTCAGTGACAAATATAATCTGAGAATCAACAGAAAAACAAAATTCATACACAGTTTCATATATATAAATATAAAAGTGGACATGGAAGTCGGCACTTAGAGGCGACAGTCTGTTTCATGCTAGTGCAATCGTCAGCCTGACGATTGCACTAGCATGAAACAGACTGTCGCCTCTAAGTGCTGACTTCCATGTCCACTTTTATATTTACACATGCTCTATCTCTGATATTGAGCACTTTATCCCATAAATATAGCACACTTTAAGACTATATTTCTTCACATAATATATATAATATATATATACATATACACATATATGAATATATATATATATATATATTGAAAAAGCACAGGCATTCTCTTTTTTTTTTTTTCACTTAGGATCCTTATAAGCAATACTTCATCAGCAGGTAATTGTTAGTAAAAATAAAACAAGATATGAGATGCTCGAGAAAAAAGCAAAAAATAGTAACAGTCAAAAAACCCTGTCATTGAGTATTTGACTCTTCCTACTTAGCCATGGCAGTTTCAAATAAATGGGACAGAGAGAGGGACCAAAAACTACTAGTTCTTTGAAACATTTCATCTTATATTCATTAACCCATTTCATAATTAGTTGGAAAACCATTGTCAATAAAAATACAATGAATTTTCTCAAGTTCCTGGTTAAGGGTATAGGAAGAGCAAATCCTCAACACATGATGGACTAAGATAGATATCAGGTCAATTTTACGGGACTTAGGAACAAAAGAATTCCAATTAGTGTACTATGAACGTAGGTTTGTGATAAACACTTGTAATAAACAAACCATCTTTACATTCAACAAGACCGTCCAAAAAAGACAATCATTCTCCACTTCCATAGTGAATTGCAAGGATGAATGAAGGGAATTGAGTTGGGTGGGAAAAGCCATAGCATTGATAGAATCAAAGATGAAGAATGTATCATCAACATAATGCAAATATACATGGGGCTTATGGCATTTCTCAAGCAAAAGCCTCTCATAGAAACCCACAAAAATGCTGGCTAGTACTGGACCCAGAGGACTGCCCATTGAGACCCCTTCAATTTGGGCATACATAATATTATCTAAACTAGACTTGACCTCCTCTGTTGCTCAATGTATAAACTCCAAAACAGAGCTTCTGGAATTGATGGAGAACCCCAGGTGACCCCTATAGAGGGCATCAGAACAAATTTGTAAGGTGTCTTGAAGGGGGCATGTTTGCATACAATCTCACAATGTCAAATGACACCAAAAGTTTGTTTTCAAAACAAATTTCAGAATTTCTAATGAACCAGAGATACAGTAAGTAGAGAATGAATCAGAAATAGGTTTGGTCAGTTCCTGTTCTACAGAACCTATCATAGATAAAATTGGCCGAAGAGGCACATTGATTTTAGGTAAACTGTACAACCATGGATATTGGAATCCAACAGGTCTGATGCAGTTGTACACCTCCTTGGGAATCAGGTTAGTTTTAGATACAGAGAGTGACCATCTCTGTATTTTCCCCTCTATTATGTTGGTCTTGTCAAATGTACTTGCAGGACCAATCTTCCTAAACTTTGAGGCGTCATGTAAAATGACTTCCATTTTATCAATATAATCCTGATTATTCAGAATAACCACTCCAGAGCCTTTGTCTGACTTAGTGATGTAAATATCATTTCTAGATTTTAAAGACTTAATAGTCTGGAAGTGGGCACTCTGCCAAGCGAGAAAATCACGATCAGCAGAGAGAGATGAATATTTGCTAGATAGTTTGAATAATCTAGTTTTACTTAAAGAAAATTTGTCAGGAGAGAAAGGATTGTACACGTTTAATGGCGAGAACAACAAATTCAGCAAAAATTTGTTCTTTGCTTACTTTGGAAGGGGGGAATACAAAAATTCAACCTTCTAGAGAGAACAAGCCATTCAATCTCTTTTAGAGACATTGGAGAAATTAAATATATGTTTATCTAATTCTCCATTTTCAAAAGCAAATCTTTTAGAGATGAAAGACTTAAGATAACTTTTTTTTTTCTCTCTTTAGTTTAATACGCTTTTCAAATTGCAAACGAATTGTTACTAAATAACAAGAAAATTAAAAACAAAAAATCAAGGAAAGATAACTTGTTTCTTTAGGATCCTTACAACCAACACTTCTTCAGAAGGAAACCATTGGTTTAAATAAGACAAGACAATAAACAATGTTCACAGAAAAGCAGTAGTGTTGGGTCTAAGGATCCTAAAGGAAAATGTCTATGTGCCTTTTCAAATAATATATATAATATAAAAATAAGAAGTGTGGACACTGATATGAATGCCAAGTGGCAATAGTCTGTTTCATTCTTGAATGCAATCTTCAGCCTTAATATTACATTCAGCCTGTTATAAACCGACTGTTTATATTTTTATATTAATAAGATAATGTTTATACTAATAATAAACATATATTTTAAAGACTTCTTGGTTGAGCTGAGGATTTTTCAGTGCCTCTACTCCTCTTCTGTGTGTGTGTGTGTGTGTGTGCGTGCGCGCACAAGATAAATGTATAAAATTACATGTACACCCATTTGCAAGCTGAAATAAATCTGATTGCCATTGGAGCCAAGATGAAAGCTCAGCTTTCCAATGCTCTTTCTTCTAATGTTGTGCTGGAGTAAATTTGGTTGAAATATTTATGTATAAGCTACAAATATGAACAAAATCTGGTCTTTAACCCAAAGGGGGTTATTTTCTCCAAATTTATAGATTCCTGGATGTGTTTGTGTTGTGTCTCTCTCTTTACACATACACACACACACAAATTAGATTGTAGCCTAAGATTGAAAAAAAAAAAAGAAAAAAGCATTTTAGTTACATAACAAATGGCAAATATTCTTTCTTCATGCACATAATTCAATCATTAACTCTTAATCACTTTGGGTGAATAGTATACATTAAAAGTTTTAGTCGGAAATTCAATTAAGAATGATATTTCAGACTGAATAATCCATTCTCGTACACACACACAGAATTGTGCACAAAGTGCTTCTAGCAAAAAATCGGAGCTTATATATATATATATATATATATATATACACAAGTTTAGGATTGGTATATACGGAATGAAATCCAATAACCAACAATCAATATTCTTTAAAGAGTGCTCAATACAGAGTAGAGCAGATATAATTATTTATTTGAATATTACAACATAAATATGTTATAAAATCACGACAAAAGTAGCCATTTTGTTTCAACACTTCTTGTGTCTTGTCAAGTGATAATATAGAATTTATAACATATTTATGTTGTAATATTCAAATAAATAATTATATATATATATATATATATATATATATATATATAAAAAAGAATGCTTTTCACACTGCTTGTTGATATAGCATGTGCATGAAACTTTGAATATATATATATATATATATATATATATACACAACAAGGTTGTGGGTTTTGTGTGTATTTTGGGGGTGAAAGTTCATGTTCAATATATAAAGATAGAAGAAGCGTGCAAAAAACTTGTGTTTCTGCTATGGATGTTTATTCCTTTTATGTTGACTGAATTGAAATAAAGTTAAGAGATCTCTTGATTGTGTTAAAACACGTCCGACGATGTCGTTGGCAAGTGGGAAAAGTTCTGTCATCATTGGACCAGGGGTAAATAACATTCCCCAATGGGAAAGCTATTACTGCGTGGTTCATATCTTGAAGCCAAGAGGAAGACAAAGATTCTCTCCTTTCCAAAAGTGGGGTCATAAAATTGCACATGTGCTTAGAAACCCTTTTCGGTTTCTTTTTAGTTTGCGTCATGGGAAAATTAATTTATTCTTTTTTTTATTCACTATTATCTTATTTATTCATTATATTTAATTTTCCCCAGAACTCTGATGCTTATCTTGGACTTCCTCTCTTGGATTACTTTGTATAGATATGGTTTTAGTAGCGATGCATGACATGCATATGAAGAGGATACTATCTAGCTGTCCTGTTCCATTCTCTCTCTCTCGTTCCCGCTAAGAAGTGATGCCTACTAAATCCGTCCCAAAATAATTAGAGAAAACAATAGAAGCCTAAAGAAAATCATCTGTCATAGATTCAACTGAGGAACTACAAGTAAACCACCACAATCAAGAACCACAATGTGCAGCCAGTTCCAATTCATGCACCATAATTCTAAGTTTTTGGTAGTGTGCCATGTTTATGAAATATTCTTATTTATAATTCTTTGTATACTAATGCCATTTTTTTTTATTTATCATTTTCTTTTGCAGCCATGGAGTAAACGTTAACCATGGCTAGTTGTAATGATGCTCCCTGCACAGAGCATCTCTATGGCACTGCAGAGGCACCAGCAGACCCTAAGGATGACATCTACACCCCACCATCAAACTACTCAACTTATTCCCAAGAAGTGAAGTATATCTTTGAGCCAATATGCAGCACAAGTCATCAGGATTACTCTTATATTCCAATCCGACAGGAAATTGGCAAAAGCAGCCAAGTAAAAGGATCTGTTAGCAGCCATGTTATGACAGCATCCAACTTCAGTGTTCGTACAATTGAATGTCGCTCTCAGACAGCAAGCTTTCGGGCACACCCACACTACCACACCCTGGAGGAGGGCTCAAGTCGCAACACCTGGTCCCCTTCGATGGCTAGTAACTCTTCTGGAGTAAGGAATTATTACAGTATTGACCATGCTGAAAAGAACCGGAAAGATGACGAGGAGAGCGGACCTCCGAAATTGGCCCCTGTTAGTGGCATCTTAACCAGAGTAAGTCCTTTGTTTCTGTTTTTTTTTTTTTTCTCTCTCTCTCTCTCTCTCTCTCTCTCTCTCCTTATCATTTCAGCAGCTTTTTATCAGTATTTGGTTTTTCCAATATCTAGATTATTATATATTCTGCTAATTACTTTCTAAGATGATTTTGACAGCATTAAAAAAAAAAAATATCTGATTTATATTCTAAAGCAAGAAAAACCATAGAATCAAAAAAGAAATATTAAAAACAAGAGCAACATTTTAGTTAAATTTTCTTTTAATTTCTTATATTAATTCTGAGTGAATTATTTGATGATATATAAAATCCTCACCATTTTACATTTAATGTTATATATATAAACACACACACACCATTGAATGAAGACAGGTAATGATATTTAAAATTGTCAGCATGTGGTAGTGTTCATTTTATGCAGGGGTCAAGGATAAAAGCTGTCCCTCAAGTGCTTGGTCCAACAATTAATAGATCTAAAATATCACCCTGAGGGTAACACATCAAACAAGTGGTGCTCGGGATGTGTGCTGTCTTTATATTTTCAGCCCTGCTGCAATGATTCCAAGATCTGTCAGTGACGATGACTTTGAGATCTCAGAGATCTGTTCTGAAGTAAATTATTAGTGCTTCTGGCTATTTCCAATAGTTTTGTCAAAGAAATAATCCATGTAAGGCACAGGGTTTATATATTTCAGTCTGCTTGAACCCCTTTATCTGTCATTGTATTAATTCTTCCATTTTGTTTCATATGACCAATGCTGAACACGATCATCTTATATACGATTCTCTTTTTTATTTTCTTTTAAAATCACCATTCTTTATGATCCATTCGCATAAAGTTACTTTTAAAAGACATTAGGAAACCCGAACTATGTAATATTCTGAATACATCACAGTATGCATGCTAGAAAAAGAAAAAAATTCATATGGACAACGTACTGTGCCCTGTTAAAGTTTTAATTATGGTTTAATGAGATGATATCAATTGCAATGAAATGCGAAATTAAAGTTAAACCTTTTAATAAAGAATTGTTTTTTTAAACCTTTCACTTTGTTCGATATTTAAATTTGACTTTAAATGAGTTATTTATTTAATTTCCAATTGCGTGTAACGACAGTAGTTACTACCTGTTACTTCAGGTTATTTATGATTCACTGAGATCAAAAAACGGACGGATGGATGAGCACACGTACACTGCATTTTATTTATATAGATTTCCTCTTAAAAAATGAAAAGGATTCTTGGCTTTGACCTAATTTTTATTTGCATATTATATTTTATCTTTTTATATGGAAAATTAATTGCAAAAAAGAAATTTTACTTTTATAATGTAGCGAGAAAATACACTTTTCTTGCTGGGCAAAGTGGGCACATACCTGTTTGGCATGTAAATCTAACATGGCCGAAGGCGTGAGGAGCGGCAATTTGCAATCATCCCACTACACATGTGTAATGATAATCTTTTTAATACTACCAGTCATTTGCATGCACAATTGGAATACTAATGAATAGTGAATCGTACAGTCAGATGGGGAGCAAACTCATCGAGTACGGAGCGTTTGTTTGGATCAGAGTGTATAAAAGTTTCATTGCAAGAGTTGAACCCTGTTGATCTGCTGTGCAACATGTGCATTTACATACCCCTGACTTTTGACCATTGGCACCCTCACTCCTGGATTGGGATTTAACTTCAGATAATTTAAAGAAAGAATACTCCTTGCAAAAAGTTTCATTTTTTTCTGTCTAACTGTTTTTGATGCAATAATAATGTGTATGCTATCCATATATATATATATATATATATATATATATATATATGAAGACATTTTTTATATGTTTAACGTTCTTTTTATAGATACAAATATTTAAGCAAATGCTCTGTTTATAATAAACAGTATTAAATAACATTTACCGGCCTGAATGTCCGAGAAATTTTCATAGAAATTTTATTTAATACTGTTTATTATAAACAGAGCATTTGCTTAAATACTTGTATCTATAAAAAGAACGTTAAACATATCAAAAATGTCTTTAAATAAATTGTCGGACTCTGTCCAATTCAAATATATATATATATATATATATATATATATATATATATATATATATGTGATATTTCTTCTTATTATAAACATTATTTTTTTTCACTGGGTACTTATGTTTGAATTGACTTACCTGGTTTTTTTTTGTCTTTTTTTTTTTTTTGTTTTTTTACTTTCTTGAACAGAAAATTAATTTGGTTACCTGTGGCCAAATTGGTTACAGCAAACTTTGTCTATGAGAGGGGTTTTCCTGTGGAAAAATGGATTGCAGGTTCAATTCTTGTTGGGAGGCACATTTTTCTTTAGGATGCCTTTTTGATTTAGGCCAGTTAATATTAATTTCACTGTTTAAGAAAATAATATGAACAGATATCAACTCAAATGCTAACTAAATATAACATTTATAGCATGGCATTCTATATTAGAGTATAGTAAGCCATGATTTATAGTCATAAATAATGTTGGATTAAAATAATTCCATTAAAAATAATGTAAATATAATTATATATAATATATATATATAAGTTGCACACATGACTGAAAACTTTGAACAATTGCAAAAGTTTTCTTGTTTTATTTAACTCGTAAATATAAGCTCAACTTGGTGAGTAGAGTTTACTTGAATGAGTGTTTTTATTTTACACAAAATGTAAAAATGGTGGTCATCAGTTGGTAAGTTCAAGTTAAGCAGTAACTTGTCACAATGGCAGTTGTAAAATGTGTTATCTCTTTCTCTCATGCCCTTTTTTTTCTAATAGCAACAAGTAAAGGGGTCTGATAATCAACCGAAATAGGCCAGGTTGTCACTTTTAAATGTGTCATCATAACAATTTCATTTGTTTTGTAATTTTTGATGAGGTAATGGCACTGTACACTTATATAATATTAGTGGTCAACACACACACACACACACACACACACACACATATAATATATATATATATATATATATATATATATGTATGTCATTCACAAACAGTACTGTTTCGCTGTAACACAGCTCCTCAGTGCGACTAGACTTCCGAATGCCTCAAGCCAGGATTGAAACACAACTAATTTGGTGTCAGCCAGAGCTATCTTCACTCGGTAGAGTTCAGATTTTCGGATG
>OZ038481.1:6053415-6205915 GCA_964036315.1 Acanthosepion esculentum | reverse complement strand
CAAGTCTAACCTACCCATGTTGTGACTTTTTTTGTAGACGAGATCAATCAGGTGTTGTGCAATGCCACCTTCAATTTGGACTCAGCTTACACTATGGCCCAAGTGCAAAGAAAAAAAAATAAATGATGGAAAAACCCAAGAGGTTCAAGTATGTTAAGAAATAACAATTTAACTTTATCTTTCCGTTATATACAGGAGCGTTTTTTCATCTTCCAGCTCGTTACCTACAAAATGTGACACTTCTATGTTTCAAGCAAATTGATATCATAAGTCAACTAATTTAGCTTTTAAGTGCTGACTTCATTCGTCAGTATAACTCGCTATTGGTAGCATCGGCGAAGTCGGAGGTCATGGAATCTCTCGGTCAGCTTCTGCAAGGCTACATCCTGGTTCAAAACCAGCTCAACTGTGTCTCCAGCTCGAACTATATTCCACTGCAACTGCTTAATGACCCATCAACAGTTGTTTATATGGTTACTGACCAAAACCCGGTGGGTGGCCAGATGCGGCCTGGGGTTCTCGGTAATCTCTATTTCTAACAAGAAATCTCTTTGCTGTCAGGACAGGAAAATTGATTATTTCCCATTTTTGGAAAATCAACCACTTCCCATTTCAGGGGTGGGGGGGTCTCCGTTGTTCATGAGGGAAGGTCGGAGGAGAGCTATCCTCCTTGACTCTCTCTCTCTCACATTGATATCTCATACCAATCCCTTCAGTGGGCGTTAACATCTTCTCCGCCTTTCTCATCCATTCACCTCCGCCTATTGCCCATGCTACCATACGACCAATGATCTCTCGGCAGTGCAGGTATGGCTAAGCTGGCCTCCTTAAAATTATAATCTAGAATTTTTGTTTACAAAATTCTCCTTACCAATTAAATTTTATCACATGTTCTCTTTTTTCTGGGCCACCCAAAAGTCACTTATCCCGCACTCTTACCATCTCATTAATCACTGTCAAAGTGTGCCATCTGGTTCTTTATGCCAGTCAGCTTTATCATGGAATCCTTGACTTGTTAAGAAATTAAATTCTTTTACTTTGTCAAATCTCAATTCTCCACTATTTTCTGGGGACTGCCAAAAGTTTACAATTGCCACATTGCCATTCGACGTCTTAGCGTCTGTTGGCAAAGTAAATGATAACAATCCTCTCACCTATATCGAGACAATGCCAAAATTTTATAATTGCCACATTGCTTCTCTTTGCCTGTACCCAAGAAAAGAAATTAAACGATATCTTGGAAAGATAATTAACATTGAATCTTCCTGCCTGTATCGGCATTCGTCTCCAACCAAAATTTTTATGACCAGCACCTGTTTTGGCCGATAATTCCATATTTGCCTTTCTTTCTATCTCCCTCGCTGATAACTCAACTGGACCTCACACACGGCTCTCTCTGCGGGTTTTTTTTTTGTAAACAAATTAAAATCTTTGTTTTAACATCGATCAGTCTATCTTTCGTTATAGTGCTTCCTTTTTTTTTTTTTTTGCGCTTTAAGAATGTCTAATTAACCATAGAAATTAAAACAGAAAATAGTTAGCCAATTACCATAGCTAAATAGTGTCACATACCATTTGGCTGGTTTAGGGGAAAAAAAATTTCCTAAAACCATTTTCAACCTTATCCACATTGTTCAACTTCTATCTGTGCAGGAAATGAGCCATCTGAAGAAAAGAAAATACATGACCCTCATCACAAGCTGACCATTTTGGTTAAAAATGTGGAATTGTAGTTTTTAATTTCCTTCTTTTTCCTTGAATTTTTATTTATTTATGCTGAAGTAAAAAAAACAAAAACTATTAAGCTTCCAAATACAACCCAACACAAAACCTGCCAAAAAAAAATAAAGAACCAATAAACAAAAGAAGGAAAAGGAAACACAAAAAGAAAATTGATACACCTAACTGATCAATAACCCAAAGTGCTCAATGCCTCTAGCAAGGAGATCATGACAGAGCAGTAACCAACCAAATCATTACTCCAAGTTTGTTTGCAAAGCTTTTGTCAGACAATCACAAAACCGTATTGTCATCTGACATTTGCTCTGTGAGAAACTCTGAGAGTAATGAATTGGACTTAGTGTCTTTTTGCCATTTCATTGGTTAGTATTTATTTATTCTAAATAAGTTGGCTTATGTTGTCTATCACACAATAATTAGAAAGTGCTAGAAAGTTTATAGCCTAACCAAGAAGGGATTTTTAAAAACACTGGTCAAATTTTGAGAAGCCGGTCCACTTTTTCAGTACACTTTAATATCAAGGCTCAACACACACACACATACAATTTCTTTTCAAAATATTTGATATAGATTCTAATTTTTAATGTTATCTATAAGACTGCATGTACAATATGGATTAAACTGCTAAACATTTATTGGGATTTGGGTGTTTATTGTCACTTTTCTGTTTATTGGTGTTGAACTGTGGCCAATAGAACACAACTCGGGGTTAATTGGCACAATATCAGCAGAAAATATTGATTTCTATTGAATAATAATCTTACTGATCCCTTTCACTCAGCCTGGAGATATGCAAGTGATCACTGGAATTTGTTTCCTCTAATTACATTCCCACACATAGCAGCTACCAATTTCTTAATGAGCTTCCTTTAGACACCTGACATGGCTGACACAGAATCCCTGACTGGACATCCAGGCACCAAAAATCTTATCTAGGGTAAATGATTTCAGCATCATTTTAGTTAGATGATGATGTCTTCTGTTAACCAGACGATGAAACATTTTATCTGCTAATGGCATGATTTGAAGAATCCTTGAGAAATACAGAAATGCTTTCCTGACTTTGATTATAGTTCCATTTGAGCAAAATTTTCAATTAGAGGCACCGACATCGTTTCCTTCTATTTTTATTTTCTTCTTTTTATAACTCTATATCCAGTCTTTGTCAGCATTCCCCATTTCCAATTAAAGCTTGCTTCGATCCATGTGGATAAATTAAAAAAATATTATTTTGGGTGGTTTGAAATTATGAGAGAATTTTTTTTTCTCTCTGGTACTGGTGGTAGACATTTGCAACTAACATTTCATGTAGACCTTGATGAAGCAGCTTACATTGATTAATCAAAACTTTCATTCTAATGATAACATATAGAGTGACACAGCAAATACTAAAAGCATCTACAGAAATTCATTGAAAATTATTTTACTATACAAATTCATTAGAGTTAATTATTAAAAAAATATGTCAAAACTTTAATTCATTCTAATAATTTATTCTTGAATGATACTAGACCACCCACAAATCCATTGAGTTCTTTTTGAAAGCAATTCATGATACAAAATAATGTAATGATATTATCAATTTTATTATTAACCTTTAGCATTCTGCATTATTCATTAATATTACTTTCATTTCCACTGTATATGGCAGCTCCTAAACTGCAATAGCTTAGTTCTTGATTTTAGTCATTTTCTTGTTGTCATAGCAGGACAAGACAACACAACTGAAATTCAACTACACATTCCCTAAAAGGGAAACCATCATTTTGTTTACATTTCATCACATGATTTCTTGTGAATAATGATTCTTCTTCTTGTCCTATATTTAAATAGTTACAAACAGCCTAGCCTGGTGTGCTAATGGCCATTTACTTATACTTCATCAACAATCACAAAATACCGCTAATAATTGTACGGTAATAGTATGTTTTACTTTCAACATCCGTAAAACAGGTTTTGTTTGAAAAATAAAGGTTGTATGTAATCCTAAATTGTTTTATTATTTAACATCAAAATGATAATGAATTTTTAATGAGAAATGAATATTATGTTATCCTAAATGTTGTTATTGCTGTAATTAACACTACCATGATATTTATTGAAAGTTTAGCAAAAGATAAAGGTTGCTGTGAACGCAATCATAACTCGATGTTTACTTTTTCTCAGCAAAGCTTGCATGGATACAAGTTGATTTCATTGATATGGAATTATTCATCAAATAGGCAATTTATTATGAAGTTATGCCCATAATATATAAGGTAGAAATGTTTTTTTTTTGTTTTTTTGGGGGGGAATTGTAGTATAAAACATAAGACAACTTTTAAATTCTTAAAAATTGGGAGCTATGTGGAAATATACAGTATTCATTTTGTAAAATGTTAGATTTATAAAATTCTCCACATTATCAAAATATAATTTGAATTTTGCTACGTTGTGTCTGACCCCGAAATAAAAGAAGACGTATACTATTCATAAATGAAAGGTGAAATCAGAATGAATGTTGAAAATATTTGGTAACTCATCAATAGTTCATTTTATTTTATTTATTATTATGCCTCTTTATTCCTTGGGGAACATAAGGCCACAACCACACTTCTCCAATGGGCGTGGTTCCGGGTGATCCTCTTAAGCTCGGCCCATGTCATGCCGGCTGCCTTGGGATTTTCGCGAGTACACATCATATGCTCCACTTTGGAGGACTCTACCTCAGCCATGTTGTTTGAAGATATCATTGTGGTTTCTGTACCAAGCCAGTTTTTAAGTGAGTAGATTGTTAGCCTACTGTGCAACCCCAAACCTGGAGCACCATGGTGTGTCTTTCATCTGGCTCCAACTCCACAGACCTGCTGAGATTGGTTGGACCCGCTAAGGGCCAAAGCCCACACCCACATAGCCCAGGGGTTCATTGAAGCACACAAGCTGTCCTACCACATTGAGGTGACACACCATCAGGAGAGATCAATAGTTCATAGTTAACACATTGTGTTAAAATTTGGAGTAATAGCTTAAAACAGGTGTAGTCTGCTTAAAACTGATGTCCAATTAAATCTGTTATAGTTTTTATTTTGAAAAAAAAAATACCTAGAAAAAAATATATTTTTTATTATACATCCTTTGCAGCTAACCAGCATGCATCTATTAATTTAGATATGATCAAGTCATGTGACACAATTTTCCAGCCATACAGATTACATTTTACAATGAGACACCCACATAACCTCTTCACCTATCAAGTAATTGCCAAACATCTGAGATATTTGTTTATAAAAAATGTCCTTATAAAGTGTAGCAAATTGTATAAATATATATTGTGTTATGCATATTTAAATGTTTGTCTCTATTTCTGAGATGAGGTATTGTAACACTTTACACTATTGAACACAGCCCAGTGGTTGAAGTAATCCAGTGACTTGACCCAAAGAGTTCAATACCAGGCCACAGAAGAGATGAACAAAAACTTGGAGAGTTGAGTTAGTAAAGGGAAATAACTGAAACTGAGATATCCAGAAAAGACATGGCATGTGGAACTAGAATAATCTACTCCAGTGGACCAAATAAAGGGTTCGGTTTGACATTCTAATCTATATCACCTGAAGAAAGTTGGAGCATACAACAGCCAAAACATTGTGAATATGACAATAAAATGAGGACAACAGACCTTACAATATAAATAGCGTAAAATATTTGAATTTATTTAATAATGTTCTTATAAATGTATTAAGAATGTTTAGTATTTTTCACATACATAATAGTTGGAAGATAATATGCAAGTGTTTGTTTATATATGCAGATTGATGGTGAAGGTCATTCTAAAACCCAAGCAGCAATAGTATGCTTAGGGAAATTCATATTTATTTAAATAATAAAGTAGGGATGCCTCCTTTTTTTTTCCCGTCAAAATTATGGCTTTTTTTTTTTCTGGACATATGGTAATGTTTCTATAACAGCCTACTATCAGTACTCCTTCATTTTCTCATTTTTAATCTCGTTATTCATTAACAAATTAAATATTTCAGGGGGAGAGGAGAAATAAATGATGATCAAATATCAATTCAAATTATTTTATAACGTCTTGACACTAATCTTTGATGTATTAATATAATGAAGAAAGGGATTATCAGAGGTCAGGCATCACTCATAGTATTGGACCATTACATGCATGCAGTAAATGCATTGTTACAAATTTACAATAGATATGCATTGTAAATGTAGAGTAATTGGCGAGGATTAAATGTAATTGGTAGAAACAAAACAATAAGAAGAGAAAGAAAAGAAGAAAGCAAAAATAATTTTAAGCAGACAATATATATGTAAGGCAAAAGTAGGCAAAGCAATTAGGCAAAAATTTTCAAAAGATATAAATGGTGTTAGCACCCAAAAGGGATACTGATTTCAAGACAAGAAAGAACAGAACTATCGTATTGGCTAGAAAGAAATCCCATCATGCATCTGTATGATTGCAGCATTCTGATTTCAAGACAAGAAAGAACAGAACTAAGTTGAATGAGACAAAGAAGTGGCCTATCGTATTGGCTAGGAACAACTCTCTGCATGCATCTGTATATTTTGTCTATAAATTTGGGGAGATTGATGTCTTTGTAATCATTCCCACAAAGATTAGAACAAACAGTATATTGTAAAAGAGATTGTCAATGGTCAGCAATGAAGAATTAATGACAGATTCTGGCTCTAGTATTAATGCGTTGTACTATTTTGAATGTAAGTAACTTGACATTTGGCCTGATGAAAACACAAGTGACAAACTTCTTCTTAATGTGTTTCAAAAGTTTGTTTTTTTTGTCATTGTAACTCTCGAATTTATGACTTTGACATTCTTATGGATAAACAATAAGTTGACCCTGCTTACAGCAAGGGGATGTTTATGAAGCTTACATTCATGTGTCTGACATAAGGCCCTGTGGGTCGGTAGATCAAAAATAATAAAATTGTGTTTTATTGATCTTTTAGATGATTCAATTTTTGAGAATCAGGCGATGAAATTTAATTTTTATCTTGACTCAAACACCTACTACTGGGCCCTAAAAGAAATGCACAACTTTCTCAACCATCAGGCAACCTTATCAGAATCTTTGACTTTTTTTTATTCTTATTTTTCATTTGTGTAGTCATTACTGAAACCATGGATAGTAAAGTGTTTTTTGGCACTAGTGTGTACATTATGTACAAATTGGTAATAGTAATATTAGCTGTTTCCATATAATGAAATATTCTGTCTTCATGAGCCCGGCAGCCTTTGCTACTTTTGGTTAAAATTTATTAAATCTTACTTTTAAAACAATTTTTCAGGAAAATAGATTTCTCATGTCTTTTAACTGTTATTGCACTTTTCACTGTCGATGAAGGTTTCCTTCCTGACCTTTTATTTGAAGTAGTGTGGAATGCCACCATCTTGATTATGTCATTATTTTCTCTTTCGGTTACATGTGATATTCACTTTAGTTGTTACTGTTATAAGGTAACTAGATTACCAAAAATTAACCATCTTGTTACTAAATTTCTCAAGGGACAAAATAAGATTGTACATTTTCTTTTATATATGGTATGGAATTAAAATGTTGTGTGTTAGGCTATTGTAGGGGTAGGTCCAGGTCGAATTTGTAACTGTGGCATTACACGCAATTTGAAAGTTGGAATTTGACATAAGTAATGACAAAATATATTTTCCAAATTACCATTTTTTGAGGAAACTAGGTTAAAGATTAAGTTTAGGTTCAAAATCTTTGCGTTGGAATTTCATTCCAGTGATCAGTGAAAGCCTTATAGCACAGACTTATAAAATTTATAATTTACTGAAGCTTTACAAATTGTATGTGGACAAGATGCATGGCGACATAAGCACATTATTACTAAATCATTGTGCCATCAAATAACTTCATTTACTTCAAAGGGACATTATACTGAACAATGTAACTATATTATGATGTAATATATTATACAGTGCAGTAGTTTTAGTGTGATTTTTAATAAACAATGCAAATTTAAAACATTTTGTCTTATAATTTGTGCCCAATAGTATTATGGTGTTATATACATTTTTATCCATTTTTTATTAATTATGACCTAACAAATCTTATTCATTGAGTAGCCTTTTTTGTAATCTTTTACAATTTTTACTTATCGAATACAGTAAAAAAAAAAAATTGCATATTAGAATTCAGGTTTGAATACATTTTCCATTCAATGTATCTAATACAAAAGATATCTACTTTATTTCAATTTATTCTTGAAATTGTAAAATTATGAAGTCCGTTTGTAAGCAAAAACCTGCAGAAATTAAGTGTTTCTGTACATTTTCCAGATGATCTTTAAAACTAATTCCTCAAAAATTAGTAAAAGCTATAAATCTAATTTTTGGTGGCAGTACCTATCACATCATACCCCAGCTTTCACACCAAGTACAATGTTGATTTTTTTTTAAGAAAAGTGAAAAATCAACCCACCCTAATTTAGGGTGTGTGCATGTTCACATATAAACAATATCAAAGCAACAAAAATTTTGGTTTCTACTACAGACCATTTTTTTTTTTTTATAGTAATTGTAGTGTGTCTTTTAAGTACGTCTGTGTTCGTTTTCTGGTCCAGAAGTAAGGTAGGTTAAGTAAGGATAGTAATGGTTAAAATGGTCGAGCTCAAGTCCGTTTTGTGTCATGTTGGAATGACCAAATTACTTACTTCATTAGTGGGTCTGCAAAACACATCCAAATGCTCTGTGTTGGAAAGTAGTAAGAGAAAGGTTCTGTCCTTTCTGTTAGTGGGGTCATAAAATTGCATACATGACCAAAAACCCTTTCTGGTTCCTTTAATACTAACATCATGGGAAAATATAATTATTTTTCTTTTCATTCTTAATTATTATTTTATTAATTTATATTATTTACATTGTTCGGACTTTTGTCCTCATCTTTATTGTCATGTTCAGGACGTTTCGGCTGTTGTATGCTCTAGCCTTCTTCAGGTGATTGTATTTCCACAAGGACACATGGCTCAGTGGATAAAAACGTTGTTTGGATCCAGTGATTTGACCCAAAGATTTGTGAGTCCAATACCTCGCTATGCAATGGTGAACAAAAAAACGTGGAAAGTTGAGTTAAAGGGAGATAACTGAGACATTCGGGAAAAGGCATGGCATGTGGAACTAGAACAATCTACCCTGGTGGACAAAATAAAGGGTTCAGTTCAAAATTCCAATCAACTGAAGATGGCCAGCATGTACAACAGCTAAAACATCATGTGACAGATGAGGACAATAGTCCAAACAATGTAAATTATTACAATATCTCAGAAATATTGACAGTTATTATTGATTTTATTTTGTTTTGCCACAATGATGTTCTTTTTTTTTCATTTCATTTGTGGATGTTCTAAATTGGGAGTCATCAAGGTTGTGAATGAAATAAGAGGCTATGGTGGTTCCTTCTAGCAGAACAGAAACTTTTTCACTGTATTACTAATTTCTGACTTGCAACCAATTTAAAGTAATTGGTTATTGTGTCAAACTTTGGTGTTTTGACAAGGAAAAAAATCCTCTTCTCTTTCCATGAGGATACAATATCATTCACTATTCACTTGACGGTTAATTAGTTCGTCTTCAGTGTCAGTCTGAAATTGTTTTTGGAAAATAATTTTCTCTCCTTTTTTAATCGTACAGCAAAAGAAAACTTAAAATATTATTGATTGAAGAAATTATGAAGCTGTAAAGGAGATTCTTTTTTTTTCTTCTTCTCTAATCTTCATCTTGAAATTGTTTCTGATGAGGAACATGAACCAAAAATTGGAAGACTAATTTTTTAGACCTATTTTTAACATGTAGATCTTTACTGAAGGTGATAATTTATATTCTCTTTCTTTTCTTTAAGCTGTGAACCAGATATAAAGATGTCTATATTACAAAGCAAAGGAATTTCTGATAAAAATAAAATCTAATTTTTTTTTAAAAAGATTCAGCTAAAACTAATCACAAGGAATAATTAATTCTATGATTTTTTTTTTTGTTGCTTTCAAATTATTGCCAAGATTAACTCAATTTTCACCAAAATAATCTCAAAGAAGTTCTCTACAGTTTGACAATTTAACAAAAATGGTTTGATATTATCAGTTTTAATCTTTATTTCCTATTGTTAATTCATTGACTCATTATTATGGTTCACCTTGTTGTTTTATAGCCACTAAATACACCACAGGCTAGGTTTTAGCTTTTCTGTCCCACCTTGTTGTTTTATAACCACTAAATACACCACAGGCTAGATTTTAGTTTTTCTGTCCCACCTTGTTGTTTTATAGCCACTAAATACACCACAGGCTAGATTTTAGTTTTTCTGTCACACCTTGTTGTTTTATAGCCACTAAATACACCACAGGCTAGATTTTAGTTTTTCTGTCCCACCATGTTGTTTTATAGCCACTAAATACACCACAGGCTAGGTGTTAGTTTTTCTGTCCCACCTTGTAGTTTTATAGCCACTAAATACACAGCAGGCTAGGTGTTAGTTTTTCTGTCCCACCTTGTTGTTTTATAGCCACTAAATACACAGCAGGCTAGGTGTTAGTTTTTCTGTCCCACCTTGTTGTTTTATAGCCACTAAATACACAGCAGGCTAGGTGTTAGTTTTTCTGTCCCACCTTGTTGTTTTATAGCCACTAAATACACCACAGGCTAGGTGTTAGTTTTTCTGTCCCACCTTGTTGTTTTATAGCCACTAAATACACCACAGGCTAGGTGTTAGTTTTTCTGTCCCACCTTGTTGTTTTGTAACTAATTCACACACTATAGACCAGGTTTTTAGTTTTTCTGGTCCACCACATTGTTTTGTACCTATCTCCCCTGGTTTGATGTTTAATGTGTTCAATGATAAAAGATCCAACATATGAGAATAAACTACTTAGAAAAGGTTTTATTAAGGAATTGATTTAATTTGATACAACCAGAACATAACTTCTTTGTTAAGAATGAACTCTGAAAAAACAGAACATTAAGTACTTGTCTAACAGTACTTGAACTAAACAATCATCAGGTAAGTGTTGATTTGTTATTAAGCAAGTGCGCATACAACTCTTGATTGGACTTCACATGATTATTTCAGATTTTCCTGTTCACAAATAAATATTTACCTTTTTATGTGTATTTTGATGGCTGAGTCATTGGCAAAAAAATTGTGTCCAGAGTTTCACACAATTTAGAAAAACCTTTTTTATCGATGAATTTGGCAGGTGGTCATGAAATTCACTTGACCTAAATCTCAGATTGTTGGAGACGTCACAAAAGAACAAGTTGAAATGATTCTTTGGACTTTCCCAAAGAATAGAAGTATTCTAGACTCTGCTAATCAACCATGTCAAATGCTAAGTTTTGGGAGTAGTAAAACTTCCTTTACTTAAACTAGCTTCAGTTTTATGAAGGTTTTTAGTTCAAAATTCATTTTAAGAAATTGATGAAATGTTGATTTGATGTTACTTTCAAAAAAATAAAATGCTGTTTTATTATGATACATAGTTTTATATATGTTCAAGTGTCTTTCAAAATACTAAATGTTTCCAAGTTGATGACTTAAAAACATAGGACTTGAAACTCTCTCCATAATAAATGTGTATTAAAAAAAGTTGCAGGCTTACATTTTGAAATTGATACCAGAGGGAAAATCTTACAGCAAAACACTACCTGTAAATATCTACATTATTTGAAAATTTCAACAAAAAGTGAATGTTTTATTATTTTAAATTCATTTTGCATATTATTCGTACACAAACTGTTGTCCTCATCTTTGTTATTATCACAATATTTCAGCCATTCTGCTCTCCAGCCTTCATCAGGTGCTTGTCAATCTCGGTAACCTTCAGGGAATTTTGAACTGAACTCTTAATTTAATCTCCAGGGGTAGATTGTTTTCATTCTAATGTCCATGTCTAGACAATGGGATTGACAAACACTTGATGATGGTTGGAGGGTACAATGGCCAAAACATTGTGTTGATAATAACAAAGATGAAGATAATAGTCGGAGTGTAAATAATGATACCCCCCCCTCATCCTAGAAATTTAGATATTTGCAGATGATAGAACAGGATGTCTGTATAACCCTCAATGCCACTTTCTAAGTTTTTTTTTTTTGTATTTTATTTTCAATTACTTAGCATCTGCAGAAAATGTAAATATTTGTGTCAATGTTTTATGCTGTGTTCGTTAGTGTTACATCGGAGTCTCTCTCTGAGTAGAGTTTGTGATTTGGTAAGCATTACAAAACTACTTACCAAATCAAAAGTATAATCGGTGAAGAGGGTTTCAGTTTTGGCCAAAGCTTTTTTTGTTAAATTCAAACTAATGACCCAGGAAAGGCATGAAACCATATCCCTGTTTGGGTAGACAATAGAATTGGCTTGGCTCGCAAGCTGTAATTGGCAACCTGTCTAGGAGGAGAACAATTATTCTAAACCAGGAGTGGAGTTAGTTATGCAGTTCAATATGCATGGGAAAAGTCTACCTCCTTTCTGAAAATTCAATCGGTTAAGGACCATACATGGCGATATTGTCTTTTTCAATTCATGACTAACTAAGTAAAAGATTTTCTCACAGTAGATTGCCATTTCTTTCTGCAATAGACTTGTTGCTAACTGTTGTAACCTAGGGAAGGTTGCTGAATAGAATAATCACACAAAGGTTGTAATGGATGATAATACTTAGGACAAGAACAACACATATAAGATTCACCAGCGGTGCGTAGAAATAGTCATCAACTGCTAGAAGTGAGTCAAGTGAATTCTGCAATGAATCTCCAACTGCAGAATATCTACCAACTGCCCCACGCGATCAGATTTGGCACAAGGCCGAATTTAATGTTGGGTATCCAAGCCTGTAGGCTCGGCCAGAAATTCCCTGTAGACTCCATATAAGACGGGGTCGGCTAGGTGTTTCTCCGAGACGCGACTCTGCCCTTCGACATAGCCTCGTCTGGGGATTCTCTCTGTCCGGAGGAAGAGAGTTTGAGCAGCACAGATGAAGACGAATCTCCAACTGTAGACCAACATACAGTATTTACTACTGTATGTATGTGAATGGGAACATTCCCATTATCGTCCGTAGGTATGCTATGACAATAACTAAAGTTGTCTTGCTATTCAACCCATTGCTGGGGTAGTAGAGATGAATTTATACCTTTCTCAAGGATATTTGCATGTAAGTGATTGTAATGCACACTAAGGGTAGTTATTGCAGCCAAAAAGTCTGTCTGTTGTTATGTTTTATTGTACCACTGGAAAAAAATGACTTTATACTTTAAAAATATCAATTGCTCAGCACAGCTGCGGAAATCATTGGAACAATAGTCAACCATGATGTCTGTATGTGTATTGGTAACTTTGGCGTGTTTGTTCTTACCATGATCATGCTGAAACAACAAAGACTATTGACCTCATTTTTGGCATGTAGACAAACATGATAGTCATAATATACTTTTTTTACATAAAGTTTCTTGAAAACCCAAGCAGCCAATTTTTAATTGAAAAACCTGAAAATCTAACCAGGTCAATTCATGCTGACCTTTATTTCAAAATTTTGTTATGTTTCCATGTCCTTGCTATTTTTCGGTATCTTTATGCCAGGAAAGTTGAACCTAATATCAGCTCAAGCCCATGGGGGTGCGGGTCATCCTGCCAAGTAGTAATCCTTTGGAAAGGGGTTGTGATCATTACCCGGCACCTGAGGTGTCCCTAAAAGAGAAAGTGCCGAAGGGGTTTGAACAATTTTTGTACGGCTTTTCTGAAATCTCACTTTAAACTCTGACCTTGTGCCACATTCTGTTGTGATGTGGGAATACAGATAGGCCTCTATTTCTAAATTAGCAGATTATAGAAGATAACTGCTTTTGTGCATTCTCAGAAACAGCTGAAGGCTTACAGCCACATCATGTTGAAATGCCAGTTCTTGTATGATCACTGAAGTTAAGTAACATTGAGCCTGGTCATTACCTAGATGGGTAACCGTTTGGGAATACCAGGTGTTGTAAGCTTGGATGTACAGGTAGTGTAATGGATAATAGAATTTATTAATCGGAAAGTTGAGTTCCACTTCCCATTGGATTTGTTATATTCACTTACGTGCAAAATACCCTTGGGTAAGGGGTATGAATTCACCAATGTTTCACCCAGCTATGGGTTAATTAGTAAGACTTCTATCATTAAACTATTAGTATCTCAAAATAAATTCTTACAGTCTACAGGTTATTTAAAGAAAATATTTTTAAAAGGTTAAGCTGTAGAAAAAGAATCACTCTAAAAATGCTGAGACAAAAACTTTAAATTCTGATTGGCATCTTTTACAAGTAATCTAGTAATGAAGGAAGCAACATATATTAGTATAATTTGCTCAGTAAATATGTTTATATTAATAAGATGTCTTTTTTTTTGTTTTATATACAGGGTGCAATGGATAACTTATCCTCTAAATTTCGCAAAAATGAAAATAACACTGACATCTCATTTTAACAGATATATTTACCAGAATTACATAAAAATATCTTGAAATGATAAGTCAATTTATTCAATACAATCACCAAAATCACCATTGGCTTCAACCATGGCCTCCAGACAACTTCAGAATCTCCTGCATCTCTTCTGGACAGTCTCCTTGTTTAAGTTGATGAATGCTACCATAGTGATTGCCTTCTGTTCATCTTTAGTGTTTTGTTGGTCTCTTTCTAAACTGCACACCACACATAATAATCAAAAGGATTGCAGCCTGGTGACTTAGGTGGCCAGATGTAAGTAATGTGGACGCAGGAATTGTCTGACAACCATGACTGGTTCTCCTGCTTGTGTGACTGGTGCAGTGTCCTGTTACCAGACATAGGGTCTTCCAGCAGTACTACCTCCTCAAAGCACTGGATGTAAGCCTCTGTGTTGTGTCTGAGGCCCTCACCAACAAATTCAGGGCTTGTTTTTTTATCAGAATCATCAGAGTGTCACTGTACATTTGTAATCAATTAGACTCATCCAACTCTTTATGAATCTTCTTCACTGTCTTCAGGTTGACAGCCAAACACACTGAAATGCTTATATTAGAGCTTCCATCATGAATGCTAAGCAGTACAGGATGCCATTTCCAAATTTCTGGCAGAGTGAATTGTGTCATGGTGCTCTTTTTCTTACAGATAGCGTTCAACTAATTCTACTATACTGTAAAATCAAAAAACATAAAATAATCACAATTTACCTATCATGCCTTGAATAAGAAGTGAAATCAATGTCTAGTGATCAAGAAGCCTTACTAAAGAAAATGTGCCTTCTGAAAGAAATCAAACCTGTATTTGTTTTCAATCAAGGAAACCAGTATAAGTAGGTACCTCCACGAGATCGCTAAAAAAAAGAGCATAGCCTGATAAAAAAGACGCCAAACTTGACGAAAACACAATTTTATCGTCTAAATGTTTGTTATTATTAAGAGGAAAGATCAAAGTATTTTGGGGGTATTTTTTTTACATTTTTTAATCATTCCTAGCATTTCCAAAATTTTCATTAAAAATCTTGTATTTTTTTTTTTGAGTCAGCAAAATTGACAGATAATCGATCATGGCAACCATTTTTTCCCCATTTTATAAAAAAACTGAAAATCGCAGTTTGAAATTCTTTTAAAAATCAATTATCATTTTTTCAAAAATTATTTTAAGAATATCAAAAATTATAATGTTTATTTAAAATATTTTGAACCAAGCTTAAATTAGCTTCTGCACCAAAAAGATGTAATTTGAAAATAAAACAAAGCAGGTCATAATCTTTCAGTTCACTTGACAGGTGATGAATGACATATTGACAGATTCCGTGAAGATAATTTGTTCTAGGGAAGGAGAAAAGTAAAATTATTTACATTTAAGTGAACAAATTATTTACCTCGTTATTTTTAAGGAAAACTTTCAGCGCTCTAATTTTTTTTGTTTTTTGTACTTAGCTTTCACCTTTATGTTTACGATGCTTTATAGAAAATATATTATAAAGAAATTAAAATAAGACTGTTAAGAGTGAGATTAAATTTCATAAGAAAGGTATCTAATTAATTTATAGGTACCTTTCTTATGAAATTTTATCAGAAGTGTACATAAAATACTATAATTTTATGTACATTTATTACATTTTACTGTGTTATTTGTATTTCCATTCATTTTATTATTAATTTTGATATTTCATTTATGGAAAAATGTCATAACTAAGATTAATATAGAATAATTAATAAGATCATATAAATTTCATAAGATGATACTGATACTTTTAGGTACCCTTCTCAGTTGAAATTGAAAAATCAAATTCTCCACACGTGTTTCGCAAAAGTAAAGGCCTTAACAGCAGAGAACAATGCTTAACTCAAATAACGCAACTTAATTGTATTCTGGTTAGTCTTCCATACTTTATAATTACAGCCCAATTATAAACACATAATTACATTTCTTAATTACTGTGGGTCTTCTGATTAATCAAAACGATACAATTTACAATATGCTACAAAAAGATCTATCTCATAAGGACACTTACAAAAGTGGATGTGGCTTTTAACTAATTTTATAATATTTTAACAACTTAAATGTAAAAATCTATTATAATTAAAGAAATAACAAATAATTGTATTAAAAATTCATTTTTCATCGAAAAAATTTTTTGCTTTAAGAAAATTTTGTCCATATTCATAAAAACAACTAAAAGCAAATAAAAGCATTTGAAATTAAATATCTTTGTTTTATTGAGTTTTGTATGTTACAATTCAGAGCTGATTTTCAGGTGTGTTGGGGGGGGGGGTCCAATTAAAAACAAAAACTTTGCATTCCTCAAAGCCTTGTGTTTTTAACTATTGTAATTACTAAAGTGGACTCGATCGAATTTCTAGAGTTTTCATAAAATTAGTTATGGTGGGGGTAATAAATATATAAAAAAAATATTTCTGCCATGACTTTAATAAAAAAAAACATATATAATAATTTTGATCATCTGTGAATAGTTTCTGAAAGTTTCATTAACATCCGACAATTATTTTTATTTTTGCGAGATTTTCCAAATTAATGTGTGTCACAAAAAAAACGTGCTAAAAATTGTATGTTATTTTACTAGTTCCGGTGATACAAAGAGAAACAAGGATTTTTAAATCAAAATTCAGAATGTTCTAAAAAGAAGGAAAATCTTTTAAAAATAATTAAAATAAACTTTGATCTTTCCTCTTAATAATAACAAACATTTAGATGATAAAATTTTGTTTTCATCAAGTTTGGCATCTTTTGCATCATACTATGCTCTTTTTTTTAGCAACCTCATGGCAGTACCTAAGTATAAGGTTCATTTTGTTTCCATTTTCTCTAAAACTTTTTTGTTGCTCACATATTCAGTCCATGCTATTCTCAGCATGCTTCTGTAGAACCACATTTCTGTTGCTTCGTGTAGTTAATTCCTCAGATATCGTTTGTACAATACAAAATACTGCTTGTTCAAATGTCGTTCTTGAGTTCCGCACACTTCACCAATGTAAACTCGTCTTTTTCCCTCTCACTGCTTCAGCCCTCTTTTATCAGGCCAACACTGCAGCCGACTAACCAATTAGTGTTTTTCGCTTTTGTCCTCCATTACCCAGGCAAATAGCCTCCTCCAGTCTGACCAATCAGCACATGACTTGCTATTGGTCAAACCATGCTAAGCTGTACAAAAGCGACCATTACAGCATATACTGTTGGAACAGTCCAACACAGAAAGTAGAGATTAAAGCCATTTTAAAGGAAGAAAATATTGATGCTACATGTCATGTTTTGAGGTAAGGAACTTATTTTCCTTTGTACCAGATGCAAGCTACTCTAGCTTACTTGTTTCTATGTGATTGTTCACCTCACTTCAAAACTCTTTATTTACGAGGAGATTGTCCAGCATTCACTGCCATGTAGAAGAATTGATATTATGTAACAGTTCAGTACTCTTTTGTTTCTAATGAATTTTTCTTATTCTTAATATTTTGCTTAGCTTTTGTAGGCCTCTTTCGCTGTCCCTTGGGGTTTCGGTGTCGCATTTTCTGTTCTCTGTTAAAATATTCCCCAGATATTGTCGTACCTGTTTGATTTTTTTTTTCTCCTTTTGAAAACTTAATGGTGCAGCATAGAACAATGTTACTCTAAAAATTAAGAATAAAAATGACAGTGGCCATCTTTTTCCAGAGTTTTATTTTTTATTTTTTTCAAGAGATGCTTTAATGATTGATGGGGGAAATGAATTTGTGAGTGGGTAGCAGTTGCAAGTGTCGTCTAAATCAAACCAAGAATGATAGTCAAATCTCTAATTAATGTAAGTTATTATGGCAAGGCTGTCAGAAAAAAATCCATTTCATAAATTGGTTAACATTACAGAAAAAAAAAGCACTGACCAGTTGAGATGATGAACAATCTCTTTGTGTTTTAAAACTTATCTTTTCAAAGGAACCTACGTAAGTATGCTGACATGTTTGCATGTTGTATCTGCACCTGATCTTCAACTACCATAAAAACAATCTGCAGGCATTTCTAATGCTGTCATTATCACTGTTAATTAGTAAACTTCAGTGCCTTACACAGCGTTGACTCATATGATGTACAATGCCTGTGCCTCGTGGGGTGAAACAATTACTGAGTAACGTAATTTTATCAACAATTTTTTATTTTCAGAAGTTTTTTTTTTTTTTGCTTGCTTTGCAAATGTGATGACCAGTTAATTAGGCTGACATCTTATAAAGATCTCCATCGCAATTTTAATATTGATTTGGAACAATTATTGATTTTGTAATTGGATTTATGATATTATTCAAATTGATTCCAAGAATTTGCTTTGATGGTGTTCGTTATTCACTGAATTTTCCTTTTTCAACTGGAAGCTGGCCTGTTATATGAAATGTTGCAAGTTAGAATTGAACTCACAATAAATGAATTGAAAAAGATACGTTGTCAAAACATATCTATCCTTGATAAATGTTGGCCTGAACAAGAGATAAAAATCTGTGTACTCACAGGCACACACACACACACACACACACACACACTTGACACTTGAACATTTGGTCAGATTTTGGAAAGTGGGGTGAGCTAAGAACTTTTCAGCACCACCTTTATACAGAACATATTTTGTTGAGCAAAACAGGCATAGTATTTTTTTTTTGTATGCATACAAGTGTCTAATTTTCTCAACTTAATGATTGTAAGAATCATTCAAAAATTTGTGGGTTCTGAGGTCTTTAAGCTAAACTCTTAGCCATTTCTAAGGATGTTTTACTATGTTGCATTTATTATAGTAGTATAAATATTATTGTAGACGACATAAGAGTTGCTGAAACTGAAAGTAGATATATTCACATTTTCCAAATATGGCTAAGATGGCTCCGTTCATAATTTTATTAAGAGTTGATTTCTTACTTCTTTTTTTTTTATAATAAAGGCTTCCATCACTTTTAAATGATTTCTGCAGTGATCGGTAGATATATTTGTGTTGCATATCAAGTTTGGTACAATTCCATGCTAGTTTAAATATGTTCATATTGATTTCTTGTCAGTCATTTTGACAGGCATGTAGTGATGTCCGACACATTTATGCTCACAGCAAAAACAAACCCAAACAAGAAAAACAGAAGTAATTCATCAATCTTGTTCAATAAAAAAGAAAAGTATTAATGAGAAATTATTTTTATTTGTGTGTGTGTATATATATATCTATCTGAGATGAGGTATTATGTACACTATTTATATTGTTCAGACTATCATCCTAATCTTTGTTGCAACGTTTCAGACGTTGTGCACTCCAGCCTTCTTCAGGTGGTTGGAATGTCGAACTGAACCCTTTATTTTGCTCACTGGGGTAGACTATTCTAGTTCCACATGCCATGTCTAATGAATGTCAGTTATCAGTTACCTTCTGTTAATTCCCCTCTCCAAATTCTCCACTGCCTTAACCAGGTATTGAACTCCCAATCTTTGGGTCCTGTCACTTGATCTAACTAACAGAGGACACATGTCACAGTGGATAAAGGTGTTAGCTAGATCCAGTGACAGGACCCAAAGAATGTGAATTCAGTACCTGGTTAAAGGCAGGTCGAGATCTTGGAGAAGGGAATTAACAGGAGATAACTGATATCCATTAGACATGGTACGTGGATCTAGAACAGTCTACCCAAGTGAGCGGAATAAAGGGTTCAGTTCGGCATTCCAACCACCTGAAGAAGGCTGGAGCGTACAACAGCCGAAATGTTGCAGTTGAGGATGATAATCCGAACAATGTAAATAATGTATATATATATATATATATATATATATATATTCAGTTGTATGGATATGAGTTTATGACTCTGGGTTTCATGGTTTTGCAATTATGAGACAAACTGGTTTATTTTTTTAAATTCAATCTATTTATGCTTGTTTGACTATGTTTGGTGGTGGGAGGGAGAATTTCCCTCCATGCCTGTTGAGGATTACACTCTCACACACATAGACATGTACACATTTTAGTTCACACAAACACACTCATATAAACAATCTGAGGCCAGGCGCAGATACACATCTATACTGTTATGGCGCAGGTTCCTTGTACCACGGTGATGGTCCAAGGTAGAACCAATGAAGAATAACTCGAACACAGGTATGGAATAACACAGATATATTACAAACAGAAATATGTACAAAGAAGTAGAAGTATTAGTAATGACTATCAGATTTGGTTAGAGTGAACTATGTTGTCTCGACAAGTATCACTATTCCAATGTCTTACAGTAATCGTCTGACGCGACTCTGACTGACTCACACTGACTGACTGGCCGACTACCTGACTCACTCACTGACTCTGTGTCTCTGACTCTCACTGCTGCTTCCTCTTGAGGCGCAGTATTTATGGTGTACGGAATAGTCCATTACTATTATGGGTAATTTCCCATAACACCTACGCTCAGGCATACATACAAAATGTGTACACCTGTATGTGTGTATAAAAGTTGTAGTAAAACAGGTGTGCACGCTTCTATTGTGAAGTTCCAAAATTCAGGGACATTTAATTACAATGGAAGAAATGGATGTCCAAGGAAACTCAGTGCTGGAGATGACCATTTTGATGAAGTGCATTGCTATACAATCTCCAGCCAAGTTCTTGTAAGAAGATACATTTTGCTCTGTTTCAAAAGTCTACAAATGTCAGTTCTATGACTGTTTCACATCAACTGAGATTTGAGTTTGGTCTGAAATCATTCAAGTACTAAAGTACTGAGAGAGTCTATTAAAGAATTCTGGACAAAAGAAATTTTGGTTGACTTGTGTAAATGTGGTGAAATAAGGCCCAGGAATTCTAACTAACCCATGGCAAAGAGGCCATGATGTCTCACCTGTCCAGTTGGAACTGCCATTTACAATTTTCGGTAAAGCACATGCATGGTTCTAGTGCTTTTGTCACTCTCTTGCTAATTTGCATGCATGGTCAAAAACCTGAATAAAACTTGATTAACACAAACAAGCTGGAAGAGAATATGCCGGCGATCAACCACAAATTGATTTTCAGCAGGCTCCACTGCACCGAAGCAGTGACCAAAAACAAAGGAACTAAAGCAAAATACTGACCCCTGGGCTACTTGGATTGAAATCAAGATGGAACATTGTTAGTAAAATTGAGTCTCAGTCTCTCATAAATTACTTGTTACTTTGTTGCTTTTAATTTTAAGATAGTCAAATTACAAGATGGTCTTTTGTTAATGATTTAAAATTTACTATAAAAATATTACTACAAAATAGATTTCTGTCTGAATACCTGGAACGAGGAGTTTACATTATTTACAGTTGAACTAATGTCCTCATTTTTATTTTTCGCACAATATTTTGGGTCTGTAGAGTCACCTTGTAAAGTAAAGGTTTATGAATTTGGTGACATTATGAGTTCAATCCCTGGAACATGTAGTACAAACAGCAAGTAATAACTGAGCAGTACTAGATAATAACAAGACAAGATATCCCTGCACAATGAGTAGTGGGATCGTTTTTGTTACATTTCCCATACTTTATTTAACAATGTATTTCTGGCTATATATTAAGTCTTGTTAGCCTTGCTAATGTAATTAATGGCGAAATCACTTTGCTATTTCATTCTTTGTATAAATTGTTTCTTTATGATATAAACAACCGGGACACTCTTATATATTTACGACATCAGATCTGCAGTAAAGTAATAATCAGACACTTAAATTCTGTGGAAAACTACTAAGACATCTTTACTCCACTAATTGGATCATACTGGTTCATGTCACTTTCACAGATAAATATGCATAACAAGAATATTTCGTGGATTTTTATCTTTTCAAAATTCAAACAAAATTCTCACTTGATCGCTTTGAACAAGAACTCTAGAATCGTGGATATTCAAACATCTTTCGGTCTACACATATTTCGTCTTAGTGTTTGCTTATCTATGGGAAAAATTGCGCCCTGAAGATGACAATTTGAAATTGTCAAAAGTACTTGGCAAGTGTCTTCCATCTGACAACAACTCGAATATAAGGATCTTATTATTCAAGGAACTGATAGTAAGTTAATGTCTCATTGTCTTGTTAGCGAAGTGATTCCGCCATTAATCATATTAGCATTGCTATTTAATTCCTTCTATGAATTATTTCTTTATGATATAAAATATAAGCTACACACTCTAATATATATTAAGGTCTTTGTGTCAGTGAAAATTCAGACATAATCAAAATATATCTGTAAAAAGAAAATATGAATAATGACAAAAGGAAAATTATTCTTTACTGACACGTTTTGTGTTCTGGTGAAATTTATCAAAACAAAGATAAGGATTTTATTTTGCAATACATATTTAGAAACAGAAGTAAAAACATGAGGATTCCAAAATTGTAAAATTTAAGAATGCTCAAAAATATTCTTAGGAATATCTGTGAAAGTCAAGGTAAATTATGAAGGACGCTAAGTGATATAAATGAAAGTGAATAAATAAAATCCTTACATTTGCCTTGATAAAAGTTCATCCTTTCCTTTGACTCTCTCTCTTTTTATATATATATATATAGTCATCCACAGACAGTTTCACTGTATCACAACTCTTCAGTGTGGCTACATGTCAGATTGCTTCAAGCCAGGATCAAAACCCAACTGATTTGATATCTGTCAGATTCTACCCCTAGGCTATCATATATATATATATATATATATATATATATATATGTGTGTGAGTGTGTGTGTGTATATATATATATATATATATATATATATATATATATATATATATATATATATAGAGTCTCAATAAATAATTTAGACAAGTTTTGTCTACTTATTTTTAATATGATCCTCTTATATTCATTGACAAGCTTCTTAGTATCCTTATTAAAGGAAGAAAGAAAGTTACCATATTGATGCATATTCATTTATTTCGAGTACTTTCGACATTAGCAAAATGTTATCTTCAGGGATATTAAATATTTATAATTGTGAAGTTGAAAAATGCTAAATTTATGTATTGTATGATTTTAAAATTTTATGATGTAAGCATACATGTGTAGTAATGTCAAGGGAAGTAACTAGGTTTTTAAGATGTCTATCCTGATAAAACAAGTCATAACAGGTGCCTATTTGCTACTGCTCATAATAAATGTGAGTCCTCGAAAGAGCTAAGTCCCTGTTTGCTGAGAGAATGAGGCACCACATAGTCTCTAAAAACTTTGGCCCTCATGATTACTGGCATCTTTTAATAGGGTACTAAATAAGTGCAAGGATTAACCCCTCCTCAATCGATTTGAGGTGTTATCATCCTATGCTGATGAAGCTGAATGTTTTGCCTGTAAATTCTCTTGACTCATCTAACTTCCCACTTAGAACTGATTCTCTGTCGAGAGACATGCCTGTAACCCCTTCTGTGGTCTCTGCTATCATCTCTAACCTTGATCCCCTAGAGCATGTGGACCCAGTGGCATCCCTGTAATAGTCATTAAGGAGTGTGTTCCGTAAATGGCCCCTGTTCTCTCTAAACTGTATAATAAATGCCTCACTGCCTCTTGCGTTCCTGCTTACTGGAAGTCACTGTCTGTTGTTCCAGTTTTTAAGAACTCTGGTGAACCGTCCGACCCTTTCAACTATCAGCCTATTAGACTTCTGCCCCTTTTTTGGGAAACTCCTAGAGTACCTAATCGATGCTGAATGGGTCCATAATCTCTCATTGCTGGGCCTTTTCTCTGAAGCAGTATTGTTTTTGTTTCTCCAGGTCAACTGCTGAAGTACGGTCAATAATTGTGGAAAATGTCTATAACATTCCAGATAAAACTATGTAGCTTTATACATCTCGAAAGCCTTTGACAGGGTTTGGCACTCAGGTCTTCTCCACAACCTGAAAAGCTATGATATCTCTGGGCACATTTTTGAGGTGATCCAGTCATTCCTATCAAATAATAAAATGAAAGTTGTCCTGAACGGCCACTCATCCTTTTGTACTAACATGGATGTCCTCTAGTGTTCCATCCTTTGTCCAACACTGTTTTTAATCTTCATTAACGACCTTCACTGATGACACTACCATTTACTCCTGTCTTGATACTAAGGCTGATCAGTCTGACAAGGTCAAAATGGCAGCTGATGTGCAAACTGACCTTGAGACTGCCATTAACTGGGATAAAAGATGGCTTGTCAATTTTAACGCCTTGAAAACAAAACTGCTCTCTGTTAATCATCCAAGAGACCCATCTCTGCCTTCCATCAGTATGGCTGATGCTAACCTCCAGGAAAGTGACTCATTGCGCCTTCTTGGGCTAATGTTCTCAGCTGACAAGAAATGGAAAGACTATATTGAATCCATTGTGAGGTCATCTGCTAAGAAAGTTGGTTCACTGCGTAAGGCAAGACAATTCTTCTCTCCTGAATCTATCTTGTATATCTATAAGTCTACCATTTGTCCCTGCTTAAAATGTTGCTGGCAGGGCACCTGCGATTTACCTGGAGCTCTTTGATAAGATCCAAAGAATTAGCAATATTATTGGTCCTGATCTGACAGCTTGCCTTTAATCACTTGCCCACTGCCATAAGGTTGCCTCTTTGTGCCTTTTTTATAAATAATTTCACGGTAACTGTTCAGATAAGTTTTTGCTATGGTACCTAGACTGTGTGAATTTAAGCACAATACTAGACTGGTGGCGAGACGTAGCTGGAAGTTCCATGTTAAGTTTCTTTCCTTGCACTTCTCCCTTGTGGAACACCCCCTCCCAGCTCCATGCTTTCCATTTCACTTTAATCTGCAAGAATGTAATTGCAATGCCAATCGCTATCTACTCTCCTGAATTCTCTTTTCTCTACTAATTACTGATGTTTTCTATTTCCTCCCTGTCACCCCTTGCGTGTTAGTGGCTGTACTGCCTTGCTTGGGGTGACATTGATTAAAAAAAATACATCAGTAATCCTGTCATTTTTTATGGTTATTATGCGAGTCCATTTTAGAAATGTTGCTGACATTTTGATGTTTTTAATCTTTTTCAAATTTTCATCATCCTCATCATTAAATATATTCGTCATTTCTTGACCTTTTTGCCAGTAAATAAAAATAAATGACCTTTCAGCTTTTCCCTATAGATGCTTCTTTTTATTATTAATACATTTGCTTTGATCTGAATTTAGTAGCGTTCATCATTTAATGCTTGGCTTATGTTTAGAAGATTTTTTTTATTCTGTAAAATATTTAAATTTACTATAAGGGCGCAAGGCTTGAACTTACAACACTGTTGTTTACTATTAGTGAAGTACTTAGTTTTAGTCTGGCACAAGGCTACACATATAGAACACCTAACGATGATTTCTACTCAATCTAGTAGTAAAAGAATTTGTTTTACTAGCCTCCTAATCGGCACTCAAAATTCTTGTCTTTGCTACTAGTATAGAAAACATGACCATCACCAATGGAAACCAATTTTACTAATCTTGACTTGGTCTGTCATAAATGATGGTGTAATCATAAAGCTGATGATGTGATTTTTTTTTTATACTGTCGTTCACCCAATACAAGCTCCAGGAGCCACTCAAGGTAGTGAATTACTGAATGAGGATATTTTATGAACATAATAAGAAGTGCAGATTATGAGAATGTGTAGGATAGATAACCATTGACCTTAGACTTGACGACATTAAGATTATACTTATCAGGGAAGCAGCCTTTCAGAAGTAGGTTTGACATTGTAACAATTCTGGAGAAGAAGCTGTCTACATGAAACTTCCTCCTCATCAATGGAATAGGAAGGAATGAAGATGGATCAGCTCAGAGGTTGTAGACTACAGGGTCCTAGCTGTGAAGGCCTGAACTGTCTTGGAAGTGACAAATGAAAATAATGATAGAGTAGCAAAAGGCTTATGACATTTCATGACTGTAGTTGTAGGGTGGAAAATAATTCATCACTCACAAGGCCGCATAGATGCTTTTGAACTCTGTCAAGTTCCATTCCAGATATAAGAGAAATATTGCATGTTTGGTTTGATTTGACCCTTGTAAAGACACAGAGCTTTGCAAGAGGAGGCAGGTACTTTCTGGAGTAAACTTGAGTCAAAGCAATGAACTTCTTTGAGAGTACAACTGTTAATTATGACATGTATGGTCTGCTAGGTGATGATGAGACCTTGCTAGCTTTGTTTTGGATGTTTTAAAGGTTTGTGGTGAACAGTCATGTAGAAGCAAGTGAGCCATAGTGGCTTGCATCTGGTGCAAAGGAAAATAAGTTCCTTACCTCAATGTGCAGCACGTGGCATCATCAGTTTTACTCCTTGAAAATGGCATTACTCTCCAGTCTAGCTATTCCAGCAGTATGTGCAGTAATGAGGGGTTTTTTGTACAGTTTGGCATGCGATGATCAATAGCAAGTCGTGTGCAGATTGGTCTGACTGGAGGAGGCTATTTTCCTGTGTAACTGAGAATAAAAGAGAACAACACATGACTGGTTGGTCAGCTGTGATGTTGTCCTGATAAAAGTGAGAAGGAGAGAACGGGTTTACGTTTTGAAGTGTACGGAAGGCAAGAATGGCAAATTGAATCAGCGGTATCTTGAATTGTATGAATGACGTCTGAGTAATAGACATTTAAACTACAATGTTACAAACCAGTTCCTCCCACCATTGAGCATGTCAAAGGAGAGATCAGCTGTCCTGTTCTGGTCATCATGATTTTGGAGGTGTGCCTGTAAACTGTTATATAGTAGTACTTGATTGAGAGACTAGTAGTAACAGCCCTAGGGTTGCTGGCACCCTGGGAAAGCAGAACTTCAGCAGAAAAATTGCAAATGTAGAATAACGAGTTTATTACAATATACAATGTAGTACAAGCTGAAGAAAACATTCATTATCCTATCTGAAACATTTTTTCTATCCTTTAGATCTGCAAATCTTTTCATGGCACTTTCTACACCCATCTTCTTTACAAGATCGTTTTCTATTGACAAAATAGCTAAAGAATTTGTCTTGAGTCATGGATGACCAGAAGTATATTTTTATAAGCTTTAGTTTTGGAAGATCCCAAACACATGACATGGCAGCATGATGGCACCCTCAGCCTTGATCATGCCCCAGGCAACTGCCCAAGTTACCAGTACCTTGAGCCAGCCCTGGAGGCTAGCATTCTTTGCTTAGGTTACCACAAGTGTAGGTTATCCAGTGAGGATCAAACTTGTAACACTAATAATGTTTTGCAAAGTAGCTAGTTGAACCTAGTTCCATGGTAAGATTTCACTTTTTTTTTTTTTTTAGTGCAAATTCATTTTAAAGGCAAAACAAGGTCTGATGAATTTTGTGGTTAGTAAATTCATTAAAAATATATTTCAGTCACTATTTATATATGCTTTTAATGCAAGGAATATTAGAAAAAGTAACTTTGTTTTTCCAAGCTGTATTTAAAAACTTAGAGAATGGTTTTCATGTTGCATGCCACAGAATTTGTTTGCCGTCAGCTCGTTTCTAATCCAGACACAAATGGGGGTGAAGATCTCTTGATGGGTGGGTCATTTAACATTTGATGTGAAAAACACCCTTTTCCCAAATTGGACAGTTTAGTTTTTATTGTTGTTTTAGACAAGATTTTTTTTTCTCACGCTAATATGAAGGGTCAAATGTATTTTACAAATTCAAGCAGATTTGTTTGGGAATTTGCAGTTATTGCATTACTAAACAAAATGGTGACTTTCCACTTTTTATGCAGATTTAGTGAAGGAAGAAAACTGAGTGCACACTCTCCCCCTCTCTCATCTGCGTGTTTAGGGGGGGATGTAGTCTCTCTCTCTTTCAGAAGTGCAGCTTCTCTTTCTGAGAAGTACAACTCTCTCTCTCTCTCGGTGTGGTTATCTCCCTCTTACTTTAGTGACACGGCTCTCTGACTCTCTTTATAGCGCTCTCACTTTGGAAAGCATAGCTCTATGCCTTTCTCTCTCAGTAGGAAGAGCTGCTAGCTCTCTGAGAAGTGCAGCTCTCTCTCTCTCTCTCTCTTTGTGGGAAGCACGTTTCTCTCTCTCTCTGGTTATTTCCCTCTTTCTTTAGGGATGCGGTTCTCTGGCTCTCTTTATCTCTCTTGCTTTGGAAGCTTCTATCTCTCTCTCTCTCTCTCTCTCTCACACACACACACGGTTCTCTCTCTCTCTCTTTCTCTCTGATAAGTCCTCTCTCGCTCTGAATTTTCAGTTCTCATTTTGTTAGGCTTTTACTCGCTTTAACGTTAGTACACACGTGTAAAGAAAGACTGAATGACAGACGCACACACTTTGGTGCTGGTATATGCGCATGCACACACACACACACACACACACACACGTATCATCATTTCGCTCCACTTTACGGATCTGTTTTCAAGAGTCTATTCTCGTTAAGGGTTCTCTATGTACTTTTAAATTTGCCGGCTATAAAAGCCCTTTATTTCAGTCAGATCAAATAGCCCATCACTCCTTTATTCTTTTATTCAAAGCTACCAAATTAAAGGTTGTATACACAATGTTAAAAGGGTTCAGTTTTGGTGTCTTTCAGGTCAGAATCCACTTTGAGTGAGTGGAGGTGGCAAAAACAAAGTCCTGAATGGGAAATCAGTTACCGAGAGAATGAAAGACGACGACGACGACAACAACAAAAAAGAAATCATTTCCTGTCCTTGATCTTCCTCAAATGATTTACAACTGACTACATTAAACTTTGTGTTTATGTGAGAATCTAAAAACGGAAATTTCCGACAGCCTTTCTGTTTCTCCATCGAACCTCCGGCCATTCATTTTAGTCTTGTATGAAACAGGGTGGGTGGTGGTTGCGTATATCTTTTATTATTTTATGCGATGGAATACGTATCTAAAGTCTGTGTCACCTATTTTTTTTTTTTTGCCGATCGCTTAGCATGGTTGCTGTTAGTGTTAATACAAAAAAGGAGACATTGGAACTTGTCACTTCGAACAAGAAGCACCTAAAATAGTATATTTATTGTTTTGATCTGATCCTCATAACGCGAACGTGTATGGTGTGTGCTTTTAAATAACATTGAAAGCACAGATTTCTATTTGATCATTAATTCGACTCAAGATAGTTTCATGCGAACACTGCCTAGTTGTGTTAAACTTAATGGCCGGTAAATAACTGTGGGTTACCCAACTTCGCTTCGTCAAAAGCACTCGTTAAGGGGTGCGGCCCTTTAAGCCTAGAAGAAGGCAATCATATTCCCTATCTTTCTAACTTTTGCTTTCAGATGTAGTCTGGAGTAAGTAAAAGTGCCCCCCCACTGGGGTACGTTCATTTTCATGGTCCTCTCTTACTGAACTAACTCTTTCGCGCGCGTGTGCGCGCACGCGTTGAGTGGTTCAGGTGTGTAGGTAGTTACTACCCAGCACATGTATTGAACTGATAGCCTTCAGCTAAATGAAGAAAAAATACAAAACAAAAAAACTTGTGTTTATAGGTACACCTCGATGAGATCGCTAAAAAAAAAAAGCATGATGAAAAAGACGCCAAACTTGACGAAAACAAAAAAATGCTTGTTATTATTAAGATGAAAGAACAATGTATTTTTAAAATTATTTTTAAAAAATTTTCCTTCTTTTTAGAACAGTATAACTTTTGATTAAAAACAAATACCTTGTTTCTCTTTGTATCAGAATTAATAAATAACAATAACATTAAAATTTTAGCGCGTTTATTTTTCATTTTATTTTTATTTATTTATTAGACATTAAATTTGGAAAATCTTGCAAAAATAAAAATAATTGTCGGATTTTAATGAAACTTTCAGAAACTATTCACAAATGATGGAAATTATTATGAATATGTTTTCCTTTTTTAAAGTCATGGCAAAAATATATTTTTTTAATATTTATTCCCCCCCCCCACACACACACCAACTAATTTTATGAAAACTCTAGAAATTCAAAAACAAAAGTGTACAATTTTAGTGATTAAAAGCACAAGGCTTCGAGGAAAGCAAATCATGTTTTGTATTTTTTTAAACTACATTTTTTCGTCGCAGAAAGTAATATTTGTTTCAAAATATTATAATTTCTAATTTTCTTAAAATAAATTTGGAAAAAATTATAATTGATTTTTAAAAGAATTTTATTTTTTGTTTACAAAATGGAAAAAATGGTTGATATGATCGATTTTCTGTCAATTTTGCTAACTCAAAAAAAAAAAAAGATTTTTAATGAAAATTTTGGACATGCAAGGAATGATTAAAAAATGTAAAAAAAATACCTCCCCAAATACTTTGATCTTTCTTCTTGATAACAAAATAAACATTTATACAGTAAAAAATAATTTTATCAAGTTTAAGGCCCTCTTTCATCATGCTATGCTCTTTTTTAGCAAATTTTTTACAGGTACATATGCATTAATAAGTTGACCTGTTCCACCTGCAGTTGAAATTAGATCTGTCCATTGAGTTCTATATAAACTTATGGTTTTTCCACTGGGGATACCTATAAATCTAGTGAGATTAGATCAGATCAACATTGGCAGCAGAAGTGTAGCTCTGGAACAACAACAACAACATCAAAAACATGACATCAGTAAATTATAAAAATCCACCAACTTTTGATGATGAAAAATCCTACAATGATTAGAAAAAAAAAAAAGATGTGGCAGTCATCGACTAACCTCGACAAAAATTGGTATTAGAGCTCTCACTTTGCAGAAAACCTCGAAGTGTGGCCATGGAAATGAACCCTGAAGATTTGAATAATGGCAATGGTGTTGATTATTTATTGGAAGAACTGGACAAACTATTCAGAAAAGAACAAAATAGATCAGTCTTATATAAACAGTTTTTTTCCACTGGAGGGAAATCAATCTATTTGCCTGGTGAAATTATATCAGATTAGATCAACAGAACATTATGTTAGTTTCAATGTCTTTTCATTACAATTGTGTACATGTGTAATTCCTTTTGTTAATAACATGCATTGTTATTTATATTCAATGTTTTATGTTTTCTTTATTTTTACCCGAACTCACATGAGTCCGACAATGTTTGCAAGACAAATGCTATAGGGGCCTATAAATATTTAATATAAATATAAATAAATATTTAATATAATATAAATAAATAAAATAAATATTTAATATAAAATGTCTATACACACTACAACCAAAGAGGTGATACCTGCAACATAATGGTGATTAATTTTTATCCGAACAACATAAAATCCCACAAAATGTTGTTGGCGAAGAGTGACTTTGAAACTGGAGCCTTTGGTCCATGACAAGAAATCCAAGGAAATAATAAAATCATCAAATAATGACCAATTTGAAATTTACTTGTCAATTCATTTTTCGTTTCTTTTTTTCAAAGACCATTTTCTTGTAGGAAGCATCAGCACCTTTCATTGTCTTCAAAATTAAGAAGCAATTAACTTCTTTGATTTTTTTTTTCTTCTTTCTTTTCTCATCCAATCCACCTGAAGCTCCCAACCTTCTTTCACTCAGTTCTTCCACATTCTTTGTGCCCGTGCATAGAACTGTTTCAAGAGCATTATCTGGAAACAAGGGCCTTCTTTGCTTATAACTACTCTATTAATATCACTTGTTCACAATTTATCCTAAGAAATGAATAGAAGATTTTTTTTTTTTTTTTTGCTAAATTATCATGAGTACAAGGAAGATAATAAAAAATATCTATAATTAATTTTATATTAGAATTATTTATTTATCCTGGAAAACAAATCTATGGTATTGCATGTATTGCATAACTTTTCCTATTGTTATATGTAGTAGTAGGCATCCGTTTATCTTGTGCAATAATGGTAGTTCCTTGTTTGGTCAAAATACAGTTCTTTGGTGTTCTCTCCAAGGTACAGGCATGGGCAATGATATAAGGAGGCCATGATGCTGAAACCACATGGCTTCCTTCTTGGACATACCAGCAAAATCCAAAGAATTGTAGGTATTACATTTGCAGCTGCAAAATGGCTGCAGGAGGAATTGCCAGAATAAATATAAATTTTGCAAGGGGATGTTTTTGGCGACCGTTGTTATACAATTGGAACCGGCATGATTGTTTTTCTGATCACTTTCAGCTAATCTCTTAGCTATTTTCAAAGATTTTGATTTTGTTATTGCAAATGGGGTGGAAGTTGATGAACGATATATTTTTAATTCCTGGATATGGCTAGTACATTGTAGCCATGTTCGTAGTTGAGGATTGGCAAATTGAAGCCCTCATTTTTTATATATATATATATATAATATGCGCGAGATATTTTGAGATATGAGGGTACAAAAATTCAGCTCTTAGAACTGAATAATTCTTCTTTGTTGACTGCTTACACACACACACACACACACACATATATGACTGCAGTCAGGATCATAGTCATTATAAACTGAATGTAACAAACTCAATTGGAATTTGAACTCGGCTCTCTGGTTTCTCAATCCGAGCTGCTATCCTTCACGCCACTGTGCCTTTGCTGAACAGTCAGACTACAAGCACACATGATTTGTTCATAATGGTGAAAGCTTGTGCAGAACTATCCAGTTTTTGGTAAAATCAATAACAGACAACTGGTGCACATGATGAGCTACAGGCTTTCCAAACAGCCCTCATCAGGCTTTGAATTCAGAGTTGTCTTTCTCCTAGAGTGGTTGCTAACCAAGGCTAAAGAGCCCAGTCTGATCTTCTATTCTGGAGGAACATCAATCAGCTAAGTAACAAACTTTACTCACATTAATCTTATATATATATATATATATTTTTTTATATATATATATAAATATAATGGCTGGCTACTTGTTACCAAGCACACTTATCTGTCAGAGCAGCTAGCAAATCCCTATTACAGACATCCACTTAACCAATCAAACCAATCTTTAGGTAACTGACTGCGAGGTAAAAAAGTGTATATTTGTTATTAATAGTGTAAATTTTAGTTCTTTTATTTTACTTTGTGTATTGATATTACCACCAACACTCTTTGTGCAATATTTCATACTTATACCATCTTACTAGCTCTCTCTCTCTCTCATATATATATATATATATATATATATATATTGATAATATTAGTGGTCAACAATAAGGAGCAATATTGATAATATGAAATAATTCCTATTTATCTGTATCTCACTCATTTAAACCGTTATTTAACTCCTCTCTTCAAAACTCCTCTGTTAAATTTTAATCCCCACCTTCACCTTTCGGCCTTCCTGTTCTTCTTCTATTACACCCTCTCTCTAAAGCTTTCCTGTTCTTCTTTCTTCTATTACACCCTCTCTCTAAAGCTTTCCTGTTCTTCTTTCTTCTATTACACCCTCTCTCTAAAGCTTTCCTGTTCTTCTTTCTTCTGTTACACCCTCTCTCTAAAGCTTTCCTGTTCTTCTTTCTTCTATTACACCCTCTCTCTAGAGCTTTCCTGTTCTTCTTTCTTCTATTACACCCTCTCTCTAGAGCTTTCCTGTTCTTCTTTCTTCTATTACACCCTCTCTCTAGAGCTTTCCTGTTCTTCTTTCTTCTATTACACCCTCTCTCTAAAGCTTTCCTGTTCTTCTTTCTTCTATTACACCCTCTCTCTAAAGCTTTCCTGTTCTTCTTTCTTCTATTACACCCTCTCTCTAAAGCTTTCCTGTTCTTCTTTCTTCTGTTACACCCTCTCTCTAAAGCTTTCCTGTTCTTCTTTCTTCTATTACACCCTCTCTCTAGAGCTTTCCTGTTCTTCTTTCTTCTATTACACCCTCTCTCTAGAGCTTTCCTGTTCTTCTTTCTTCTATTACACCCTCTCTCTAGAGCTTTCCTGTTCTTCTTTCTTCTATTACACCCTCTCTCTAAAGCTTTCCTGTTCTTCTTTCTTCTATTACACCCTCTCTCTAAAGCTTTCCTGTTCTTCTTTCTTCTATTACACCCTCTCTCTAAAGCTTTCCTGTTCTTCTTTCTTCTATTACACCCTCTCTCTAAAGCTTTCCTGTTCTTCTTTCTTCTATTACACCCTCTCTCTAGAGCTTTCCTGTTCTTCTTTCTTCTATTACACCCTCTCTCTAGAGCTTTCCTGTTCTTCTTTCTTCTATTACACCCTCTCTCTAGAGCTTTCCTGTTCTTCTTTCTTCTATTACACCCTCTCTCTAAAGCTTTCCTGTTCTTCTTTCTTCTATTACACCCTCTCTCTAAAGCTTTCCTGTTCTTCTTTCTTCTATTACACCCTCTCTCTAAAGCTTTCCTGTTCTTCTTTCTTCTATTACACCCTCTCTCTAAAGCTTTCCTGTTCTTCTTTCTTCTATTACACCCTCTCTCTAAAGCTTTCCTGTTCTTCTTTCTTCTATTACACCCTCTCTCTAGAGCTTTCATACATTTCCCTTTCACACTTGTTTCCCATGTCCACACATACCCTCTCACTAAAATTTTGTTTTTTATACCCGGAGTTATATTTTCCGATTTCTTTTTGAATTTGTAGGTCTGATGAATTGGATCGTGATACAATTTTATAATGATAAAAACCTAGTTTTAATTTATGCTTGATTCATGGGTTAAAGTGCTCAATATCAGCAATAGAGTGCTTATAAATATAAAAGTGGACAGTAAGGTCAACACCTAATGCTGACAGTCTGTTTCATGCTTAAATGCAATGGCCTAAAGATTTTGTTTATGCCTAAAACAGGCTGACCCTCGTGGATGTTGACCTCAATCTCTTGAGCGCTATTGTGTAAAAATAAAAATATCTATAAGAACACCGGATTATATATCTTACTGTTCTTTCTTTTTTTTTATTTATATATATATATATATATATATATATATATATATATATACACACACACACACACAGTGTATTGGGGCAGCAGATCATTATTCAAACAAATCTTTTTAAATATAACTGACAACAAATGTCTATTATGGGTACAAGCTGTTCTTATCTTCATATAGTTGCTTTAATTTCAGGAAGAAATAAAGACAAAAATTGTCCGACATTTGGATATTTTTTTATTATGCTTTTCCTCAATCTAAGCTTTCGGCTCACATGAGCCATCATCAGAGGGATTTCTGGGCATTACAACAGAGATGTTCACCATCAAAGATGACATCCTGTTTACATAGAAGTTTGCTATGTTATGATAATGGTTAAGGAATAGCAGTTCATAAATCTATATATGTAAGTGGATATTGTTGCCGAAATACACCTTATTTAAAATATATATGCGTAACAGTGTATGTATTCAGGGGGAATGTACACACACATATATACACGCATGCTGACAGAAACACACGAAAATGGAAATAGATGTAAGAGATCTAAGAACACACAGGGGTTATTAAAACATTAAAAGATAAGACAACCGATTCATCACTTCTCAAACCAACCTTAATTGTTTTATGACCCTTTGCTCAGAACTCTTCACTACCATTTAAAGAAAGACATTGGAATGACCAACACAAAAACAGAGAATGTCTCATATAGAGAATATTTAACATTGAAAAACATAAAGGAAAAAAATTAATTATTTTTAATAATTATTTTTAATAATATGTGGAAATCTCCACCCTTTACCTGAAGACGGTCGTGAAACCAGAAACACGTGTTGTAAAACTATGAAAAATAAAGAATAATATTTTTTTAAAAACCCACATTACAACCAAAAAAGTTTGCGGTACCTCTCTTCTTTTTAATATACATACTTTTCTCTCGTTGGAACCATTATAACCTCTTCACATTATATATATATACACACACACACACACACAATCTTCAACAGATTTTTTTGTGTATAGAGTGTGTAAATAGTTTCTAGGGTGATTTATTAAACAGAAAAAATAATGATTCTTTTCTTCTGTGTATTCAGTCTCTAATTTTCAAAAAGAGGGCACTGAGGACTTTTACACACACACACACATTGTATCAGATGCTCCAATATTGAATTGCTAATAAAAAAGCATGAAACTGCCAAAAAGCTTCATATCAGTCAGGAAGGGCTTTTTGTTTCAGTTTTTTTTTGCATATTGACAGCTCCGAAAGAAGCACTCAAGAAAGGTGGTTTCGAAGGCTGATGTGCCATTTGTCAGCCTTGGTTGCTATGACCTTCCCAAAATAGAAAGTCGTTAGATGAAAGCAGAAGAAGGAAAGGAAGAAAGACAATTTCTTGCTGGAACCAATGAACTGCTGCTGATAATCGATCTCGTACTTTCCCTAAAATTAAAATATTTTATTCTGTTTAATATGTAGATTGAAGTCATCATCTTTAATTAGTTGCGATCAGCATGACAGCCATTACAGGCCACACTCTCTGCATAAATTAACAGAACGGCTTGTTATCTGCTAGTCTATAAAAGCTGTCCAAAAAGTGATTTTTCAAGTGCTATGATAACAGACTATCTTGCCAACAATTACTTCGTGGCAGGCACCCAAATGGTGATTTTTTTTTTTTTAAGTACTATGTAAATGACACAATGTTGATGGCAGGCACAGAAGGAAAAGTGTAAGAACTCCTAAATAAAGTAGTAAAGGAAAACAGGAAGAAAGGACTATCAATTGTATAAAGATATAAAACGTATGATCATTAGCAAGAGATACAGCGAGAAATGTGAGCAACAAATTGGAAACATCAGAATCAATCAAGTATAGAAATTAAAATATCTGGGAAGTATTTTAACAGACGAGGGAAGATGTGACATTGAAATCCAAAGGCACATTGGAATAGTGAAGAAATATGCCTTCCAAAAGCTAAGCAAAGTATTAAGAAACAGAAAAATTTAATTAGAAAATGTTTGAAATAGATACATAGCAATAGTTTGGTAAAAAAGGTGTGTATGTATACATATATATTTGAACCATTTTTCAATTACTCATATTTTTGAGTACAATCACATGTATTGCTTGTAACTTTTTTTTTTTTTTCAAAAATTAATTTTTGGTAATAATTTTTTTCAAAGTATTTTTGGTATTAAAACCTATTTTTACACTTTTATGCTTTTTAGCTCAGTTTTGGGGTTAACTATTTGCCCATAGCTGGAACCCTAACAGGTGCTACCACCCTGGGTCAGGGTGGATCTGGAAACACCTGCAATTAAGAGGTGGTTCCACATTCCTCAAAACCTCCTTATTGGGGGCCTTGCTGTTGGATGTAGTTTATTGTCTTACCCTGGACGTGGATGTAGTTTATCGTCATACCTGGGACGTCCCATCGATGGGAGGTACCTCTCTGTAGAGTTGCAGTTGGCATATTCTACAGCCCCAGCCGACAGGGCGTATCACAATAGGTAGTGAGGAGTAGATGCAATTTACAACAATAAAATACAGAAGAACTCTAAATTGATCGCTGCATTTAAGTATTGCATTAATATTTAAGCTTACCTTTTAAAAGTTCAACGATAATTCTTCTGCCGCCACTTAATTTGAAGACAATTTAATGTATGTAGGTCCTTACTTTCTGTACAAACAATTATTTTTATTTCATGGGTGACTTTCGCTGGATTTCACAATTAATTTTGATTATGCCCAAAGAAAAGAATGTTCAATTGCTGTGTAATACCAATCCTACTATGCTGGAAAATTTCCCCACAGATGAAGAAGAGTCTTGAGGCAACATAGACGATGTTCTACAGAAGAATACCATGGATGGAACATATGAACAATAAGGAAGTTTTAAGGAAAATGAGAATGAAAAGGATACTTAGAATCAGAAAGTGACAGTTGAAACTCCTGGAACACATAATGAAGAAAGAGGCTTGGAGAATTCGACACTCACAGGACATATTGAAGACAAGAGGGTCAGAAGAAAATATTGAGTACCCAACCTAATGAGTTTGAGTAGATGGTTGGCAGAACAGGAACACAAGCATTTTCAAATGATAGGAAATCGTGGAGAGCCCTGATCCATCCTGTCCTAAATGGGAATCACACACGAGAATATTATTATGATAAAAATGTACACTAAATTCCCATTAGTGTACAGGTAAGTATTCTTGCTTGTCTGGCCGGATGGCCATATCATGTTGAAACACTGCTTCTTATATGATCATGAAGTTAAGCAACATCAAGTCTGGTCAGTACCTAGATGGGTGACCACTTGGAAATACCATGTGCTGTAAGCTAGCATGTGCAGGTGATGTAATGGATAATGGGTCAGAATTGGAAATCAAAGAGCCGAGTTCCAATTCCAGTTAGGTTTGTTATATTCAATTATGCACAAATGCCATTGAGAAAGGTATGAATCCACCTCCTCTCCCCCAGCTATGAGTTAATTAGTAGAACTTGTATCAGTAAATCATTATCATCTCCAAAAAAATTCTTATAATCTATATAATAAATGCAAATGTCAGTGTGTCTCATTTTTTCAACTTTACTCCTAGAGGCCGTAGCACAACATATCAAACCATTTTGGAATCAGGCCAACTCCATGAGTACATTAAAAACATTCTGGTTCAGATCCAGACCCACAATCCTGAAAGTTTAGATTTCTAAGTTTCCATTGTTTTTTTTTTTCTTTTTTCTTTTTCTTTACATAATTTTTTTGTATGATATCAATTTTTTGAACTTGGGAATAAATTTTGGCATAATCAAAATTAATTGTGTCACCCATGAAATAAAAATAATTGTACAGAAAGTAAGAACCGATGTACATTAAATTGTCTTTAAATTAAGTGGCGGCAGAAGAATTATCGTTGAACTTTTAAAAGGTAAGCTTAAATATTAATGCAATACTTAAATGCAGCGATCAATTTAGAGTTCTTCTGTATTTTATTGTTGTAAATTGCATCTACTCCTCACTACCTATTGTGATACACCCTGTCGGCTAGTGCTGTAGAATATACCAACTGCAACTCTACAGAGAGGTACCCCCCATCGATGGGACGTCCCAGGTATGACGATAAACTACATCCACGTCCAGGGTAAGACAAACTACATCCAACAGCAAGGCCCCCAATAAGGAGGTTTTGAGGAATGTGGAACCACCTCTTAATTGCTGGTGTTTCCAGGTCCACCTTGACCCAGGGTGGTAGCATCTGTTAGGGTTCCAGCTATGGGCAAATAGTTAACCCCAAAACTGAGCTTAAAAGTGTAAAAATAGGTTTTAATACCAAAAATACTTTGAAAAAATTATTACCAAAAATTAATTTTTGGAAAAAAAAACAGTTACCAGCAATACATGTGATTGTACTAAAAAATATGAGTAATTGAAAAATGGTTCAAATATATATGTATACATAGCGATAGTTTGGTAAAAAAGGTGTGTATCTATTTCAAAAATTTTGTTGGCATTAAATGACCCACTGAGATTGATATGCCATAAAACAAAACTGCCAGCCTATTGTGATGAAAGCCCAGTCCAGAGCTCTCTGCAGGAGCTAGCTTAAATGCCGCCCTGTTGTGCGGCATTTAAGGTAGTCTAAAAATATTTTCTGGCTTTAAATAACCTGCAAAGTGTTGATAAGCCATAAAATACAAATCAATCAATTTTGCTTGTCTGGAAAGATGGTGGTTGTTCATGTCAATTTTAGACAGACATTTTCCATGTTCCTTCACGGCTGTTTAAAAGTCTTGTTTTTATCATATAGGAAAATCCAACATGGCGTGTAAACAAAATATTTGGTGAAAAATCTCATTCATCAGTAACATTTTAAACACCTCATAGAATGTAAAGTTCTTAAAGCAAACCTGTGCCAAACTGTTTTCCTGAATCCTTGATGACTTGGCTGTCCGAAAATAACATCAAGATGAAATAAACGAAATGGATCGTGAAAAACACAATTATGCACAACAAGTTTTTGATCAATCAGTAAACTTCTGGAGCTTTTCGGGCAATATTATAGGATCCAGATGGCTATTGTTTGCCCATGGAATTATTCACTGGTAATTAATCTTCGATTTGGCTGTGGAAAATGTCACTCGGTGGTTAGCATTAAGAAATTATGCCCAATTTTCTGAGAAAAATCTCCTTTTTTTATGAAAAAATATTTATTTTCACTTCAAAGTAATCATTCAAACTTCATCCCTTTCTCTTTAATTTGGCGTGAACATCATTGAAAAGGAACGGCTAAATGACCCGGCGATGGGAAATACGAAAGACATGCAGCGAACAATGTCATCATATTAAAAACAAAACAAAATAAATCAAGCCATTGTTCAAACATAGGTTATATCAAGCCCTACTAATGTTGACCATTTTTTTTTTTTTCACTCTTTGCTCTTATCTGGGAGTGGTGGGTTTTATTATAACTTGTTCTAAACATTTATTGCTGGCTGACCGACCTTTGACCCAGAGATGTCAAAGTCAATTTGGTTTAATTTTCATTATCGCTGCTATTTTTTGGGGAAAAAAAAACAAACTTTTGGTTTCTGGTGGTCCGGAATTGCAGATAAATCTTTTGCCTTTTACTAAAGATATCCGTGGCCGGGTGTCAATTTTTTTTAACCTCTGGCAGTCATATAAGTGAGAATTACCAATGGACATTGTCGCATTTTGACCCCCTAGGAATGATGATTTCCTTCAAAACTCTCAATTTTATGCCTGAAACAGTTTGATTATGAATTAAGTTTTCTGATTTAAAAAAAAAAAAGGTTAATTTCCATTAAAATTTTCACTATTTTTTTCACATTTTACTCCCTGAAAAAATTTTTGAGTCATTTCCACCAGCCAATTTTACTTTTAAATGAAAGAATGTATCCTTTGCTTTCAGAAAATACCTAGTTTCATGTGGTTCAGATCAAAAGTTTCCTTGATATTTGTTTAGGTGATGATAAAACAGTCATTTTTCAGTATTTTACCCCCTATAAAATTACAAAAATCCATTTTTTGAGAGAAAATAAGCTGTGACAAAATGACTTTTGTCATTTTTGTGATGATTTTTACTTGGGCTCGAAAATTTTTCGCATAGCAAACCTGAATTGACTTTATTTAAGTTCAGTGGGGCTATATGAAACGTCAAACAGCTGTGACTTTTGCATTAACATTTTTTTTTTTTTTAAATAATGATTATTTTTTTTTACTGAAGCTTTGAAAGGTTTTTCAAAGTTAAAGCACAATCATCTTTTAAATAAATCCAATGAGGCTGAGTGAAAGAAAAGAATGAAGATCTAAACTGGGAGTGTGAAGGAAATGGTTGTCTGTTGAATATATTTCCCCTTGTAACTGGATGTTAGCCCCCAAAAAGATTCTTTTGAATCTCCCAAACCAAGCAGACATTGCATCTAGAAGTGGGGCAGGTGGGGAAGGGGCTGTGACAAACAGATCATAGGTGACATGATTGAACCTTTCAACTGACAGTGTCTGGTAGCATTTCAAAATTTCTGAATTAGTGGTCATGTTTCAGCTCCCCTCTCTAAAATTACACTTGACCCCTGAGTCAATGAAGGCTTTGTTAAAAGCATTCTGAAAGATGTATTTCAACAGTTTTTCTCTCTCTCTCTCTCTGATTCTGCCTCCCCCATTCTCCACCTCTCTCTCCCTCACTGTCTCCCTCACTTCCCCAGTCTCCATCTCTCTCCCCTTCATTTCCCACCACTCCCCTCTCTCTCCCTCAATTCACACCACTCCCCCCTCTCTCAATTCTCCATCTATTTATCTCTCTCTTGCTTCCCCACCTCTTCATCTCTCTCATGTCCCCATCTGTTCATATCTCTCTCACTTCCCCACTCTCTCCTCCACCTCTTGATTCCTTCTTCTCTCTCTCTCACTTTCCCACTCTCCATTTCTCTCACACACACACACACACACACACACTAACCATTTTTGAGAATGCCAACTGTAATTGGATGTTGATGGGGTAAATCCATTTAATATTATCCAAGATGAAGTAGTGAATGAATTGAAGAGTTTAAAGCCTCTTCCTCCTCCAGGATGACAGATATCATCACCTTAAATTCAGCTCAAAATGACAGCATGGACTGAATTTGCCACTGACATAAAATGGCATCAACTGATGATGATAATAAAGTAATGGACACACTTTGGCTCGTAAGCTCAGTCGAGATATCATTAGACTGAAGATTGAAAAGTTCTCGGTTAAGTTCTAAATTTCAATATTGATGTCTTCATGTAAATATTTTCATCAACTAGTCTCCTGAATAAAATATATTTGAATAAAGTAATTAACACTGTTGTTGTTGCCATTAGTCAAATCAATTCCAAATCTGCATAGGATGTTGTATATGCAGTGTTTGGTCAGCAGTTCTTGTTTGGGACTAAATTCAGTAAGGAGGTTGTGAAGATTGCATGTGTTGTTATGAAAAAGGAAGGATTGCCAACTTGAAAATTAATTCTAGAGATATTGTCATTTTTCAATAAATTATTCACCCCAAGATTTTAATCTGTGTTGGTTTTTATCTCAGATCTGTAGCTCATTTGTCCTCGAGACAAATATTGTTTTGATGGTGAATCTTCAGAGGAACTACATTCTTTAATTCTTTAGAGCTTGGACCGGGCATGCTACATAGAGAGGCTTGACTCACTCTAATTCGCTTTGTATTCCATTGCAAATGTACTTCCTTGATCACTACACTCTTAATCTCTTCAATTCAAGGGTCAACCATTATCTATCCTAGGTATCCTTATAATTGCACTTCTTAGTATTTTTTTTAATCATTTCACCCTAAATAAAGCGATAAAACCTAAGATGCAAGGGGTTTCTGAGTGACAAGGAGTCAAAGAGACAGAAGATAATGATTGATGTTGCATTTAAACTTTTGAAAATCATAGTTGACTGGAAAGCAGGAAGCTGGAAGAGTTCCAAAACTGATAAGTGCAGAAGAAACCATTAGAATAAAATTTACGGTTGGAACTCGCAATTTCAAAAGTGCATTTATGAAACATGGCTGCCAATTTGGTAATGCACTTGAATTTGTGAAGTTGAGGTACCAAAGAGGAAAGCTAATTAAAACAATTGTTGTGGAAATATTTCTAGAAAAGGCACAAGATACTATATTATGTTAGTGGGAGAGTGACTGAGATGCCAGGTCAGGGCTGATATCATTGCAGATTCTTCTTTGGATTTTGTCAAGAATCTTGGATGAGTTCTTCACTATGGTACCTAGACATTTTGAATTTAAGCACAGTACTACACTGGCACCGAGATCGCATCAATTTGCAGTTGATCTCGCCATAAATTCTATGCTAACCGTTTCTTATCCTGCACTTCTCACTTGTTGAACACCCTTTCGGCTCACTGCTTTGCAGCCGACTTTAATCTGCAAAAATTTATATACAATGCGAATTGCTATCTATTGTCTTCCTGATTACTCTTTCCTCTTCTTGCTCATTTAATGTTTCTGTTTCTAATTCTTCCACACCCAGTACTACCTTATGTCTTAGTGGCTTTACTGCCTTGCTTGGGATGAAATTGATTAAAAAAAAAAGTGCCAGACCAGATATGGCAATGCTATTTGATACATTGATGAATATTAGACTTATAAATGTACATGATAGATTTGGGCAAGAAAATGCTCTTAAAACAATCTCATTCAGTAACACTCTACGATGAGTGGCACTTGAGCCTTGTATTGGGTGAACAATAAAAAACACTTGATAAATCTTTACCTTTTTATTTAATAAATTGAAACTGACTTGATGTGTGATGAAGCCGTCATGCTATCAGACTAATGATAACATAGACTTGAATCTGTCATATTTAGCATCCAGACCCCCATCTTAATGTAAACACTATATTCTCATGTGTGATTCTGCTCTCTTATTGCTGAGTGTGTGTGTTTATATATTTGTATCTGTTGTGCCAACATGTGTTCACCTGTCAAGGTCACCACTGACATGAGATGAATTGTGGATCTCCACTTACAGCTTGGAGGTTCCAGCATCAACAGAATTCAAAAGAGTTTGCACAGCCTTGTGGGTGATGAATTGTATTCCCTCCTACAATCCCTTTCTCCCTTGACAAAATGTTGCTAGCCTATTGCTATTTTTATGTCAGATGTTTGGGCAAGCTACATTCCCTGGTTCCATTTCAAATCTTCACAGCTAGGATCCACCAGGCCATGTCCACCAAGTCAACTTGTGCATATACCATTAGTAAGGAGGAAGTTCCACTCAAACAGATTCTTCTTCAGAACTGTTGTATTGAAGAACAAACTCTCTCAAGGATGCTTTTCCAATAACTATAATCTTAGCCTCTTCAAGTCTAGGGTGAACAAGAGCTAAGATTAATGAGTGCTTTATCTTTTGCTCAGTGAATTTCTCATTCACTGATTGATACAAGGTAAAATTTTATGTTTTATCATAATTTTAATAATAGTATATTTGTATTGTTAAAAAATGGTGCAAATCATTTATGAGTTGTCAAAAATTTATAGTAACTGGTTTGTATTTATAGTGTTTTTTTTTACTTACATTCTTTGGTTTCCAGGTGTTTCTATGTGCAGCGTTTGGCTTCTGGGTCTGTTGTGTCATTCATCCTTTGGCATCTGAGTCCATTTTTAATGGTAACACTAGGTCACGGTCATAGTATTTTAGACTGGTGTCCATGAAGAGTCATGTCGGTGTGTTTGACTGTCATACTAATGTACATAAAATGTATGACTCGGTGACTTGTTACACTCAACTAGACACAAAATCTGTTTGTTGTGGAGACATAACATGCCAAAGCAAGAGAAGGTAGATTGTCTGTACATGTGCTTATAGGCATCATAGACCTGTGAAGCAAACTTCGGCAAATCAGTGTTGAAGTGACACGGCGCATGTGTTATTGGTGAGAATGAGGCTAACACAAGCGAGAGATCTTGGTTTCTTGCCCGAGATGGAGGAAGGATAAAAAGAGCTGACTTCTTGTTTCAGGGCAGTTTTGTTCTTTGAGACTGGTGAAGGTTAAACCTGTGTTCCATAGAAAGAGCGATAGTACTGTAGTTTACAGTGTGCAAGAAATAGTCCTGAGCAAAGAGTTGTTCCGGTTTGCACGTTAGCTGTCAGTGGGAACAAATTCAAGTGGAAATTTATTTTCTTACCACCCAATTTTCATGCAAATCTCACACTGCTTCTAATAAAATTACTAATTATCATAATTTTGTTTTTCAATATTAGTAAGTCAAAAACAGAAATAATGACTTTCTTTTGGCAGCAGTAGACATTATCAGTATCTAGAAGTTCACATCTCATGATAATTTTATTCTTGGTATAGAGAAACCAGAATGTTTTGGCCTTGTGCCACATCTAAACTTTACTTAGTAAATTGTAATAATCCATTTGCATGCACAAAATTGTAAGTTTTATTTGACAAAACCATTTTAAAATCCTTTTAATAAATAGATATTGAAGTTTTCATTAAAGTATCCTTGTAAAACACAAATGAATCTAATGCGAACATTTCTTATGGACCGACGACTTTGTTAATTGAATTTCTGATTCTTACTTGACCGACACTTTTATTTGTAAGACTAAATGTTATAATAGATTTTAGAAAGAAAGTCCTTCAATGTTTGTTTAAACAACACTTTATTTAAAATCGTTCAAGAAGAAAAACCTTACAAAATCATATAACTGTTTAAACATTTTGACAAAAAAACGATCAAGTTACAAGAGACATTATAGACTTTGCAAATTAAGATTAAATGGTGTCCTATAAAAGGTCTGTACAGTATTTTAACTTTTATTTATTTTTAATAATGGCTCTAATTATTATTTGAAACTCATTCTCTTTCATAGAGAATAAAATGTGAAAGAGAAAGTGTTTGATATTTAAACCATGCTTTTAAGTCATCATATTCAAGTTTATTATCATTTATAGAGGATTTGCAGGTGGGGTATAACGGTTGGTGGCTTGGCACAAGAATTCACTAAGCCAAGTTTTAATTTAAGCCGAGTTATACTTTTGTGCAATTACCCTTGGGAAAGCTATGAATTGATCTCTTCTCCACTCCAGAGCTCTCTAGTAATAGTTGGTAACCAGTCTAGGAGAAGGACAATTCTAAATTGAAAACTGTATCCCTGATGAAGCACATGCTATGCAGCCATTGAAAGAATTGTGGAAGGCCAGATCACTCTATGATCTTGACTGATAGATAACATTCTTGATTTTGAAATTGTTTCTTACAATTGGGAAATATTTTGTGAAAACGATAAATTTTAGTTTAAACCCATTTTGACTGTAAATGTTAATTTTCTTTCTTCTGGACGTTTTTTGAAACATAAAATAAATTCTCAGCCACAACGTGGATCCAAATCTGTATTTTTTGTGTAACACTTTTCCAAGTACACAGATACTACACTTTAATCCAAGCAAAAATGTCAGGCAATGACACTTTGATTCTAGGCAGAGCACAATGTTCCCATTCTTTGCTAGTTTAACTATAAACAGCAAATGCCTTTTAATTAGTAAGTTAATTAGTAAGGTAAATAAGAAAAGCTTTGATAAAGCTTTGATAAAGTGTGATTTATATTTACTAATGTTAGTAAAATACATTTTATTTCCAATTTAGAAACTTTTTTTTTTATTAGAGAAAGTTAAAACACTTTTTTTAAAATCTAATAAATGCTTTTAACTATTTAAACAAATATACACTTATTTAACATATAATAGACATACATGGCATGGCAGAGTAATGGATAGGGACTCAGACTGAGGAATAGGAGAGCCAAGTTCAAATTCCATTACCTTCACTTATACTTGGGAAAGGTATTAATCCTCTTCTTCTCCTCTCAGCTATGAGTAATTAGCAGGACAGAGTGGGTTCTGTAGCCTTGGATGGCAACTGGTCTAGGAGAAGATAACTCTGAATTCAAGACCGTCTTAGCCTGACGGAGCCCAACCATCTCTATCTTGCCCAAGAAACACCACTTCTACTGCAGCTGCAGTACGCATGGTGCCCCTACGACCCTGATTAGATTCACAAGTAAAATGCAAGGAGGATAATGGGAACCACAGGAAGTTTGTGCTGTTGCAAGTGGGAAGGAGCCTGCTGCTCTTGAAAAACAAAAGTTTAGATACTTGTTTTTACATTGGTTCAAATATGAAACGGACATGAAAAGAGATGACAACATTCTCAGCCAACAAAAGAGGGTCTTCAAGTCTATATTCGTAGTTTTAGGATAGATTCATCAATTTGATATTTATGGTTTGTCAGCCCTTTGTGGGTTATTTAAAACCAAAACATATTTTTGGCTGGGCTGTAGAGTCGGAACACAAAACCTTTGACTCAGACTCCTCTATTTTTGGCACCTCTGACTCCGACTCCTCTTTATGTAATTAAGTGATTATGGCCTACAAATGTCATAAAGCCTATGCATACGCTCTTAACTGGAATAGGCCTCTCATTATAACTGGTTTATATCAAAGAATAAAGATATTGTGGCTTTTATATCATACCTATTCATTCTTCAAGATTTTCTAACAGGATATAGAAGAATTAACAATAAAAATAAAAATACTATAATTTAACATTTTTTACATATATATATCTTTGGAAATAAGTACAGAACAAAAATAAAAGTACTTTATAACAGAATTAAAACATAAAAAAAATAAAAATTCTTTAATGTAAGAGTTTTTTTACATATATAGTTTTACAAATCTCTCTCTCCCTCTCTCTCTCTCTATATATATATATATATAAAACAGAGAACATCTGTCTATCTGTGTGATACCTTTTCACTCAAGATCCATCCAACTGATTCTGACCAAACTTGGCATATACATTGTACAATGTAAGAGATAGGTTCTTTGTGTAAAAAATTGATAATCGATAAAGCTGATCAAAAATCAATAAATTCTGTTTTTTCCCTCTGATTTCATTCAAACACGGTATGTAGGTTACTCACATCATGACAAGCTAAACAATACCTCATTTTTATTTCTACACCACTGCGTTAGAGAAAAACCAAAAAACGAAAAATCTTTTTCAGCACAAATGTTAAACTAAAAACTCCCTCACTTTTCAAGAAATCTAATACAAACTTCACTCAATTGTAGCCAACAAGAAGTTGATTGTTTAACAGTCATTTAACTTAATAATTAAGTCCACCATATAGTGAAAACCCATGTAAATAGGGAAAAATGGTGATTTTTTTTTTTACTGGTTTCTTTCTGATTTTTTGTTGATCTTTCAACCAATTTTCATCAAACTTAACAACTGCATTAGAAATGTATCCTCTTTTACATCCCTGGTAGCACACTGATAAATTGAATTTCAAAAACTTTAAAATAATTCTGATCTGAAGTGGGTCTTCATGTTTTCTGTTTTACCCCTTCATGTCCTCGGCTAACTTAGATTGAATAAATACAGACTACTTCTGTTATATCAGTAACTGGATTAATTCAAAATGTTTTTTTAATGAAAATACTTTAAAGTAATTGAAGAAGATAGATTCTGTTACATCTAAACATGATGCTGTTTTTGCTCCATTCTAATTGAACGCTTTTTTCTAATTGACCATAACTATTACCTTTATTCTTATCATACTGGTTATTACAATAAACCTTTACTTATTTTATCCACCATGTTTGTCAAGTATATCTTCCTATTAGCACGGAACATAACAATAACAGAAGTTGAAATATCATCTTTTACTGGATGTAAAAAAGACGTAACAAAAATAAAAAATTATATAAAGTAAGATTTTTTTTATACATATAGTTTTGCAAATACAAAATAACTACAAAAAAGAAGTTGAGATGAATTTCTTTAAAGGAAATAGTAAATACACAGAAGAAATAACAATAAAAATAAAAATGCTATAATGTCAGACTTTTTACATAAAGTGTAAGTTCAACTGGAGTCGGAGTTAGTATAGTTTTACTGACTCCATTGACCTTACTAACCTCTAAATTTCTTCCGACTTTAACTCTATGGCCCTAATTTTTTTAGATTGCAAAAATAATTATTTTTACAAGTGAATATTGCCTTAAGAATTTTTTGAGAATAACAATTATTTGTTCCAGATACAAATACTGCTATTTAACCCAGAGCTTGAATACATATTTTTCCCAAGGTTATTTCTGTGTAAGTAAATCTAATAAATCTAACTGGAATTTGAACTCGGATCTCTGATTCCTCTTTCTAAGCCACTATCCATTACATCACTTGGATGCTCACCGTAGTTTTAGGAATGGAAGGAATCAACCGTCTTTTTTTTTTTCTGGGAGGAAAATCGCAACTTCTTCAGGAAATATCTCAGATTAAACTGTTGTTTATTTTTATTTTTTTTTAACAAAGGTTGCTTTCAAACAAAGGACTGCCTGACAGATTGCAACACTTGGCTTTCTGAGCTCAATTTACCATCTAAGAATGTGGCAAATATATGAAGCTATTGTAAATTGAGATTGCTGCTGCAAATGTTAGTTTACCATTCTCTATAAATATTTTACAGACCATGCAGTACAAACATCACGGATGTGTGTGCTGTCTGGTTGCTAGGTAACCTTAAACTGGTAGGTTAGATATTGATCCCTTATGCTGTCAGGCCACTTCTGGGAGTACCTTTGCTCTAGATAGGTATTATTTACTTATCTTGAAATGAGATTTGAGGGTCCTATGACACTTGGAAACATCTGGGTTGGTAGGGAGTTCCTCTAAAGTCTGCTTTGATAGCAGTTCATCCTTTGAAGGGTTAGGGTTAATATCTATCTGTGGTTTCTATGAAAGGCAAAGCAGAATATACATTGATTGCTTAAAGTATTTAACATGTTGCATGATTTTCTATTTTCATTGTGATCAGGTTTGGGTTTTTTTTGGGGTTTTTTTTTTACTTTCTTTGTTTGAAAAATATTTCCTTACATGCCGTCTTTTGAAGTTTGGTTAGAAATCTATTTATTTCTATCAGTTCTTTGATCTCTTGCTCATTATGACTAATGAATCTTTCTATATAAAGACAGAATAATTAAAGCATTGGATGATGTAGCATTCTTTAATGTTTTCATGAAAAACCTCTCACTATAGACATTGTGCTGCTGCTTCAGCCAAATTTAATGAACTCCCATCCCATTTTCTCAACTCTCTACCCTAAGGTGTTTGAACACCCTGACACAATATTTTTCCTTAATCAAATTGTCGTGAATTGTCAAGTAGTTTTCTGAATACCTCTGTCAACAAAAGACAATGATTTTCTAGCTTTTGTCTTAATATTTTTGTGAATAACAAACACAAGACTGATTGTAATAAATGTAGTAGAAATGGACTGTATATATTTGAGTATAATACAAGTTTTTTTATGATCATTTTTATGCAAAAAAATAAGGGGTAGTATGCTATACAAGCGCGGGGCTGTGGAGTTGGCACACAAAACCTTTGATTCTGACTCCAGTTCATCTATTTTTGGCACCTCCAACTCGTCTTTATGTAATTAAGTGATCATGGCCTACAAATCTCATAAAGCCTCTGCATACACTCCTAACTTGATTAGGTCTATATCATTATCACTGGTTTATATCAAAGAATAAAGATATTGTGGCTTTTATATCATACCTATTCATTCTTCCATATTTTCTAACAGAATTAGTGACAAAATCTTTGAAAGGATATAGGAAAAATAACAATAAAAATGCTATAATGTAAGCCTTTTTACATACATACATATATATATATATATATATATATATATATATGTATGTATGTATCTTTGCAAATAAGAAATTAGTTATGAACAAAAATAAATATACATTTAAACAGAAGTTGAAATATCTTTTACAGGATGTAAACGACGTAACAAAAATTAAAATTCTATAATGTAAGATTTTTTTGCATATATAGTTTTGTAAATACAAAATAGCTACAAAAAATAAAATGACTTTAAAAAAGAAGTTGAGATGAATTTCTTTAAAGGAAATTGTAAATATGCAGTAGAAGAAATAACAATGAAAAGAAAATTCTATAATGTAAGACTTTTTACATAAAGTGTAAATTCAAATGGAGTGGGAGTCTGTAAAATTATACCGACTCTGACTCCAGTGACCCCTTAATTGCTTCTGACTTTGACTCCACAGCCCTATATACAGGTAATAAAAAGTAGGCCATAGCACTATACATGGGTATTTTTTTTTCTGGATGGGTTAAAATTAATGATCAAATACCCAAAGTCAGCTTATACATAAGTATATAGGATATACAAAGATCACAGTAACCTTTTTCTCCATTGCTTGGAAGGTTAAACAAAATAAATAAAACAGTTAAAGAGGTGTCAGATAGTTTGTTAATTTAAAAAAAAAAACAAACAAAAAAACCATATCTTCTGTGTGCTGTATCCTTTCAGAATGTTGGTAATCATGGCTCTCCACAATTTCCTGTCCTTTCTAGCCGTTAATCATTTTTGTCATTTGGCCATCTCTCTCAAACCCTGCTCTGCCATCCATTCATGCTCACCAGGCAGCTTAAGTGTTGCATTCTTCTGTCACTCTTTCCTTCAAATTGTCCTTTGAGTATCAAATTTTCCAAGCCCTCTTTCCTCACTATGTGCTCTAGAAATGTCAATTATCTCTTCCTGATGTTAAGTATAAGTGTCTTATGTTGTTATGATTGTAGTTGCCAATAATGAATCCTGGTAGGACTTCAAATTCTCTATTGAACATAAAATCTATTTTTGAATATTTGAATTTTTTAAACTTAAAAATTCATTTTTTAATATTGGCGTTTTAATTTGATTTTTCAAAATAAAAGCTCTTTTCATTTTTATTTATCTAAATGATATACAGATAATATTTTAACAGGGGTGATTGAACACCCCATAGTTTTTTTCTGGGAGGTCAGTAATATTAATGAAAAAAAACGATAAGATCTTTTTTTCATTGCAATTGGTTGTACTGTTAAACAGTATAAAATCCTTGCTAATTTTTTATGCCCCTAAACCCATTTTGCTACCTTTCTGAATGCCATTCAAGATTCTGATTTAATTAGAGAAACAAAACAAGTATGCTATCAGTTTTGAATTTGTCAATCTGTGGGTCCCAGATCTCCATTGCAAGCTGAAAATTTCTCCCTGGCTGGGCAAGAAATTCCCCACTCTGTAATAATCACTGAACTTGATAATTACACTTATATCTATCACTATCTATATATAATAACGGGCTACTCTCATTTTTCGAGCACACTCGTCTGCTAGAGTGGCTAGCCAATACCTGTTGCTGACGCCTGCTCAGGCACATTCGTGTATGTTCAACACTTACAGAGACCAACTGTTGTTTATACCGCAACTCTTGTGAGTGGATCTTAATCAGAATTTTTGAGAAAGAGCACATAATCTGGTATGATTTAAACAATGACAGTAATCTCAAACTCTTGGTCACAATGACATGTGACTTTGGCTTTTAAGCAGTTCTGTCTACCCAATTTCACTCCCAGGGTTTGGGTCAACTCATAACATGTTTTGTAGACACTTTGCAAAAGTGCTGCATGCTGGGATTGCATCCCCAGGCCAGTAAAAATCACCTCCCTGAGAAATCGACCTTGGTGAGATTCAAAACCCAGGCCTGATGGTTAGAAAGCAATCATTCTAATCACAGCTACACAGACACATGTACACATGTGGACGTGTAGGTGGTGCATTGTATTGCAGCTTGGAATGTAAAATTGGAGAGCCAAGTTTGAATTCTATTCAAGCTCTTTCTATTCACATATGTGCAAAAACCCTTGGGAAATGTGTGAATCCATCTCTTCATCTCCTGCTAGCTATGGGTTAAATAGTAGGGCAAACTGGGCTCTTTAGCTTAGCATTACATTTCGGCTGTTGTATGCTCCAGCCTTAGAATGTCGAACTGAACCCTGTATTTCGTTTGCTAGGGTAGACTTCTAGTTCCACGTGCCATGTCTAATGGATGTCGGTTATCAATTATCTCCTGTTAATTCCCCTCTCCAAGTTCTCCGCCATCTTAACCAGGTATTGAACTCACACTCTTTAGGTCCTGTCACTGGATTTAACTAATGCCTTTATCTACTGTGACATGTGTCCTTGAGTGTGAGTTCAATACCTGGTTAAGGCAGTGGAGAATTAACAGGAGATAACTGATAAATGACATCCATTAGACATGGCACTAGAACTGTCTACCCCAGCAAGCAAAATAAAGGGTTCAGTTCGGCATTCCAACCACCTGAAGAAGGCCGGAACGTACAACGGCCAAAAAGTTGTACGTTCCGGCTGTACAATGTAAATAGATGTGGTAGCGTTGGGCATCTTTTACAATATACACATATATATGTGGATATTGGCATCAACATTCAGTAGCAACAGTCTGTTTCATGCTTAGATGCAATCATCAGGCATGAAGCTTACGTTTAAATCTTTGATACTAAGCACTTTAACCTATAAATCTTAAAAATATATATATTACTAAATAAATGATCAAAATTTCTCAAAATGCAGACATGAAAACAATTTTTTACTATGTTACTTAAAAATCAAAAACTAAAAACAAAGTAAAAAAATTGGATAAATAAAAAGTAAGTATAATAATTTAATAAATTAAGTAAATAATAAACAAATTAATTAAACTACAATTTCAAACTTAAACACAAGCAAACATATTAATATCACCAACAAATAACCAAGCCACTAAAAAAAGTTAAAAAAAAACAAAGCTATAAAATAGATACAAAACTGCATTCGCATCCACAATTATTTCCATTCATTAGCCCCTATAATAATCTGAAGCATAACTCTTGCTACCATTTAAGCATGAAACAGACTGTCGCCACTAGGTGTTGACCTCAATCTCCACTTTTATATTTACATATGCTCTATCTCTGATGTTGAACATTTTAACTCATATGTATAGCTGACCTTAACAATATATATAATATCACCTGATGATTGCAGGTAGTATGAAACTCCTAGTTATGTGATCAATGTAGGGTATTATATATATATATATATATATATATCTCCAGGTAAGATGAGAATGAATTTAGTACAATTCCAACATTCATAACATTTAATTTAAAAGAGTGCTCAATACAAAGTAGAGCAATATTCTTTATTTTAGGATATTACATCAAAAACATGTAAAAAAAAATGCTACACAATTGCAGTTGTGTTTCAATGTGAAAATTCACATCAAAACACAACTGCAATTGTGTAGCATTTTTTGACATGGTTTTGATGTAATATCTTAAAGTGTGTGTATATATATATATATATATATATATATATTATATATATATATATATATATATTATATATATATATATATATATTATATATATATATATATATATATATATATATATATATATATATATATATATATATATATATATATATATATATATATATATATATATATATATATATATATATATATATATATATATATGAGGCACGGTGGAGTAATGGATAATGGCTTGGATTGAGGAATCGGAGAGCCGAGTTCAAATTCCAGTCGAATCCATTACATTCACTTACGTGCTAACACCCTTAGGAAAGGTGTGAATCCTCTTCTTCTCCCTCCAACTATGGGTAAATAGCAGGACAGACTGGGTTCTATAGCCTTGGATGGCAACTGGTCTAGGAAAAGGACAACTCTGAATTCAAAACCTGCGGAGGGTCATTTGGGGACCTTGTGGCATTCACTGCACCAGGTCACTGTATTCGTCCCTCCAAAAAGTGTGGATGGCCCTGCACAAAGCCTTCACCACTATAATCAAATCTCATGTATCGGTGTCGGGCTTTCAGTTTCTAGGAACTGATCTGCCTGAAACTCATACGTCGAATTCGACGGGAGAGTCGATCATATATATATATATATATATATATATATATATATATATATGGATCATGAATGTTGGTTCCTATATGCTGTTGTTCCTCTTCAACATATTTGCATAAAAAGGGTCAAAATATTGTATTTAGTTTTCTTCTGGCATCATTTTTCCCTCAGCAAAGCTTCATTGTAAGTGGATTTTCATTTAAATGGAATCACCTGATATAATCTGCTGAAAAGAATGAATATGAAATTATTATGCCATCCTTTCTGCTGCTTATCTCAGAGAAACATACACTATCAATTTCTACACCTGTTTCATGCTTTGCCGTTAAATAGACAAGCAACAAGTGTTCATCTAAACAAGGTAACAGGACTCCAAACAAAAATCTATGGATGGACAGTTGTCTAATGTTATTTAATATATGTAATTTAATTTGCTTCAATTTTGCAAGTTTAAATTGAATAATCTAGGTTTTTGAAATCAATAATTCTAAATATTTTTCAGAGCTCACATAAAATCCATTTTTCAAAGTATATTTTATACTGGTTTTACAATTTAATTTCTCAACTTAATTCTTTTTGATTTTTGGTGTTTTTCTTCATCATTATCGTCCTTCACCATCCCTGTGGTTGGTCGGAACTCATTAACAATTACTATCCACACTGCTCAGTCCTGCATTGCTGTCCCCAGATCGCCCAATGTCTGACCCTGAGCGCCAAGCCAGGGTGTCTGGGAAAGTCAACTTATGTGAGAAGACACCTCCAGAAGGCTGCCATAGAAGTAAGGACGAGGTGACCCTCCCATCCGCTCGGTGGCAGCTTTTCCTTAAAACACACCTACAACTGAATTTGTTTTTACTCATTGTTTTCCCTTTAATTACATGGCCAAACTGATTTTTACATTTTTTTCCCTTCTAATTCTGTTTAATTTATTATACAAAAATAAAGAATTGCTCTTATAAATACATATTATTTATTTACATTATTCGGACTGTTGTCCTCATCTTTATCGTTACATTCACAATGTTTTGTCTGTTATTGGTTGCAGGGATTCTTATCCCACCCCTCCCATTGGACAAAAGATCTCGTTCAAAGTATTCTGACATATGAATGATACTGGTTGCAAAGAATTTGGCAATTTTAGCCCTCACCAGCACAAAGATGTGGAATGCCACATCAAACTATGTCACATTACATGGAAATATCAGATCTAGCAAGATTAAGGTTGTTATTTCTTCATACCTGAAATAAAAAAGAAATCTTTATTTTTATTATTATCTTAAGTTATTTAAAATGACAGTGTATTTAAGTCACAAGGTGGCACAGAAAATAGATTTCATTTGTAGAAAATATATTTTGGAGGAAAAGCCCGTTCTGTGAAATTGCTTTTTCGAAACACTTAAATATTTTTTCTTCTCTGGACAAGAAAATATTAATAAGGGAAATTGTAACCTTATACCAAATGGTTGAAAATGATAATTGTTACTTTTAAAGATATAACATAAAAGGGTGTCCTGGGTATGACTACGTCTAACAGCAAGACCTCTGATCAGGAGGTTTTGAGGAGCATGGAACCACCTCTTAATTGCTGGTGTTCCCAGGTCCACTCTGACCTGGGGTAGTAGCACCTGTTAGGGTCCCAGCTATGAGCAAATAGTTAGCCCCCAAACTGGGGTAAAAACATTATGAAAGTGTAAAAATAGGTTTTAATACCAGAAATACTTTGTAGAAAATTATTGCCACAATAAATTTTTGAAGAAAATATTACCAGCAATACATTTTTGAAAAAAAAAAATATTACCAGAAATACATTTTTGAAAAAACAAAATATTACCAGGAAATAAATTGTCGGCATTAAATAACCCATTGAGGTTGATATGCCATAAAACAAAACAAAAGAAACAACAAAAAGAATAACAGAAAAGGGAGAGATACATGCCTCTCCCTGCCTTCTATGAGGTTCAATAAATACATATACCAACTTTAAAGATTTCTCTATGAAAGGTTTAGTGATATATAGGGAACAGACAAACTCTTCCCAACTGTATATATAGATTCTTCCTTCTATCGAACATTCTTCTGCATGTGTTAAGAAATAAAACCTCAGCCAAGCTATGATGGATTTTCCCATCAAATGCAAAAGTTGAAATTGTTTGGCTTATTTGATTTGAATGCGTTTTTTCTTCTTTGGTAGAGTTTCTTTCTTTCTGTTTGCATACGAACACTGCCGAGTTTATTTACTCGGGTGAAATTTTCATGCAGGACAAGTAAGAGCAAATCATAAAACCTTTCTTCTTTTTTCCCAACCTCTTTATACATGACATCTTCCTCTTCTGTGAAATTTGATAGGTTTCTGCTTTTCCTTCTATTACTCTACTCTCTATGTACACACACACACACACACACACACACATTGCCACCCACCTAAACATATTTGCTGAGAGAGGAAAGGTGTTTGTGCATATTGTATATAAAGATGTGTTATATAAGTATTTCTCTCTCTCTTTCTCCTCTCCTTCATCAATCTGTATCTTTCTGTCTCTCTGATAAATATTTATTTTATTTCTGTCAGCCATTTATGTAGACTCAGGCCTTCCATATTTCTGTTCAAGAGAGTAATGGGCTTTAAACCTGCCACACTGGCCTGTGATGTGGATTTCAATTCAGCATTTGCCTTCTAGATTGGTTGCCCCCATCAAGACTCAACAGCTCAGTACACCCTATGATTTTACCCTTAGCTGGGATTGTTCTAATGAAATCTCTTTGGTACCTCAACTGCATGAATTTAAGCATAGTAATAGATTGGTAAAGAGATCTCATCATTTTACTGTTGAAATAGCTAGATGGAACCGCAAGTTCTATTCTAAGAATTTCTATTTTCACCTGTGGAAATCTTTTTTGGTTCCTTGCTTTCATATTCTTCCTGAACCCTGTCCTTTTATTGGCCTTTCTCCTCATTAAAGTCTTCTCTTTCACTCCCAGTAACCACTTGCATCTTAGTGGCTTTATCACCTTACATGGGATGAAATGATTAAAAAAAAATGGAGTGAAGAAATAAATTCATGCCTTTCTTGAATAAATGTATGAACGTAACAGCCACACCCTGAATTTACGAGAGAGACGAGAAAAACTGTGTTGTGGTGGAGGAGTTGTTTACAAAATGGAATGCAATTCATGTGCATATATAAAAACAGATGTAAATTTTTTGACTGGCACCATTGAAAAGATATAACATTTTTATGCACATGAACACACTCAACCCCACTTGAGATCTGCCTGTAATATTTTCACGATAGATAGCTATGATGCAATTGGTAATCTCTGTGGGGGTACAAATGAAGCAACAGACGGACTGGCCTTTGCCTGGGGAAGTTTATCTAACCTGCCCTGTTTATGAGTAAAACAAGTCATTCATTCTTCTCTTCTGGGGTTGGGGAAAACATGCTACATGACAGATAAATGAAAGAAATCAAGATGGAATAAGTTTTTTTTTTTTTTTTAATTCACAAACAGGTTCAAGTCGTTTCTGAAATGCCTGTATTGATTTTCAAAATTTGAAAGATCTGCAGATGATGCAGTGTTGATAGCAGACATGGAAAGGAAACTACAAAATCTCCTACAGAAGGTAGCAAAGGAATTCATGGTTACCAGCGTAAGGATGAACCCAAAATGCAAATTACAAATCAGGGATACTAAAATGAAACAAGTACAGAAATTTAAATATCTGGGAAGGTGTACTAACAGAGGACAGAAAGTGTGACACTAAGATCCAAAAACATTGGAATGGCCAAAGATGGCAGCAAATGCTTGACAATCTCCTCAAAGATGAAGAAGAGACTTGAAGTAACAGAAATGTGTTTTTACAGAAAGATGTTGAGGATACCATGGACCGAACATGTGAGCAACGACAAGGTTTTAGAGAAAATGGAAACAAAAAGGAAGCTTATACTTTACATGATGAAGAGGCATTTGAAATTTTTGGAGCACGTAATGAGGAAAGGGGGCTTGGAAAATCTGATACTCACAGAACAGATTGAGAGAAAGAGGGACAGAGGAAATCAGTGTGAAACATACTTGATGAGCTTGATAAAATAAGAAAAAAATAATAAAAAGACAAAACTTATTAAGAGCTACAAGAGACCGGAAGATGTGGAGGGCCATGATCGCCTACGTCCTGAAGTGTCTTATAGAGTCCATATACAAGGAAGTACTAAAAAATTCTCAGCCTGGCCAAAATGTTATTCCAAAATGGATTCTGATGTTTGGTTGTTAGGTAGATTTTAGCAATTTGGTTGGGTCAAGAATTTTCAGTGCTACTTGTATATCTTCTATGTGTTATGTCTCTTCAGAATGTGGGTTATCATGGCCCTCCACAACTTCCTGTTCTTTGTATCTCTTAGTAAGGTTTGTCTTTTTGCTATCTCTTTCAATCCCTGGCCTGCCAGCCAATTACACAAGCTCCTTAGGTAGGTTAATCACTGTTTTCTTCCATCTCTCTTGCCTTCAATATGCCCTAGGAGTGTCAAATCCACCAAGCCCTCTTTTCTCATTATGTTCTAGAAATTTCAGTTGGGTGTTTCTTATATTAGGTATAAGTTTCTTCATTGTTTCCATTTTCCTTAAAACTTCATTACTCACATGTTCAGTCTATGTGATTCTGAGTATCATTCTGTACAGCTGCCTCAAGTCTTTTCTTAATCAGTTGGGAGGACCAATATTAAATAACATTTCAATACTCTTTTCTTTGCTTTCAATAAAATTTTCTTGTTTCTTAATATTTTACTTAGCTTTTAGGTAGCATATTTTGCTATTCCAATGTGCATTCAGTGTCACATTTTCCGTCCTCTGTTAAAATACTTCTCAGATGTTTTAACTTTTGTACTTGCTTTATTTTGGCATCCCCAATTTGTAATTCGCATCTTGGGCTATCCATTCTGTTAACGACCTGTCTTATAATTAATGCTTAGTCCTTTCTTCACACTTTCCTTTCTTACTTTCTGTATATAAATGACAGCTTTTCATGCTTATTTGATAAGCAACTGTGTGTTGGACATATATGAGGAAGAACTGAAAAGTTCTCAGCCAGACCAAGGGATTCCAAAATAAATTCTGATATTTGGTTACTTACTCAAATTTTAGTAAGGGAATCAGGTTAAGAACTTTTCAGCACCTCCTCACATATCTTATTACTAGAAGTATTATTTTTAGCATTTCAGTTGTTATCCCTGTTTTTTTTTTACATGGTGAAATTAATAAGAACTGGCCTAAATTGAGAAGTCCTACTAAAAATATAAATTGTGCTTCTGACAGGAATTGAACCTGTGTCTCTTTGTCCATCCAGGAACTTTATCAAGGGAAACATGAAGGTTTTATTTTGTAACTTGTATTTATATGCAAAAGTAATGTGGTGAAAGAATGTCATTAAATTTTCAAATTTTGAATTTGAGAATGCTCTAATGTATTCTTAATGCTCAATGTGTAAGGAAAGGTAAACTATGAAGGATGCTAATTGATGTTAATTATTGTCAATTAATTAAAAGTCAGAAAATGTTATTGAATTTTTATTTTATTTATTTTTTAATGTAATTATTATTTATTTCTGTGTTTTATTTCATTGTTTAATTATTTATGTATTAATTTATTTTAAATATTAAAAAGGTCTTGATTTAACTGTTTTCTTTCAACTTTTAAAAATTTTTATGGTCATGTATATCGGTTTCAGAAAGGGGAATATTTTAGTGTCCTCAAATTCAAAATTCTAAAACGTATTAATACATAGAAGTAAAGTTATGAAAATAAGTTTTCAGCTGGACTTCATTTCTTAGCTGTGAAGTTTAGAACTTGTGGAACTAACACCTGCCATGCTACACACATTGTAGCGAACAACCCTCATTCACTTTGGGTTCCATTTGTGAGATGTAAGTTCCACTTGAGCAGCTTCTTCCCACGAATTGCTGCTCTCTGGAACCGACTTTCAAAATCACTACAATTTTATCTTATTCAAGTGTAGGATTGACTGTTATTTATATACACACACACACTAGCTGAAGCACCTGACCATGTTAGGTCATTCAAAAACTGGTTATAATAACAATAAAATAATTCTTTACAACTGTTGACTTAGGTTTAATAAGACAAATTCATTCTATAAAGCTACTTATAGCAAATATTTTACAATCTTTATTATTAAGTGATGTTTTCAGTATATTTATAAATCTACCATTCATCTGAACATTGAATATTTCTGTTACATCTGGCCTGGTACTCCTGTTACATATCTCAAGAAGAGCCTTGATAAAATCCAAAGAAGGTTTCTGTAATGTTATTGGCCTTGACCTGGCATAATGACTAGTCACTTTCCACTTTTATGTTAATTGTTCTAATGAGCTCTCCTCCTTGGTATGGTACCTTATCAGCATGTATTTAAGCATAGTACTAGAATGGCAGTTAGGTCACATTGTTTTACTGTTGAAATAGCTAAATGCAACCATAAAAGTTCTATTTTAATAATTTCTTTACTTGCACTTCTTGCCTGTTTAACTTTCATTTTTTTGTTTCCTTGTCACCAGCAAAAACTTAAATATAACATCAATCACCATCTTTTGTCTTCCTAAATCCTAATCTTTTATTGTCTTTTCTATACTCTCAGTAGTAACCCCCCTTGTTTATATGTGGCATTATCAACTGCCTTGAGGTGAAAGAATTAAAAGAAAACAAAATCACACTGGTCATGTTCTTATTTACTAATATATATATATATAATTAATAAACAATAAAATCCAAAATTACCTCATATGGGGAATAATCTATTTCGGCAGACAAAGATATCGGTCGTCTGTCTTAACCCCGGTGTGGACTGAGTTCGTGTCAGAAATAAAAATTTAACAAAGCATTTAAAAAAAAAAAACGAAAAAAAACAAAACACACAATCGAAAAACTAAAACAGAATTTATCTATTTCAATATTTCAGTCAGACGAAAAGCACAATACAGGGGAGGGGGAAGGTATTTGTCTTAAAGGAAGAAGTTTTATAAAATTAAACCTAATAATAATAATAATAATAATAATATATATATATATATAAGTTTATATCAATTTTGCAACAATTATGTCTACCGGAAGTGAAATGAACATCATATGTAGACACACACACACACACACACACACACACACACACACACACACACACACACACACACACACAATAAATAGTAATAATACATTTCATTTTAAAACAGCAATACTGAAATAGACTGGCCCCTTCAAAAAGAAATTTATATGTATGTCAAAAAGTCAGGGATCACTTTGAAGTTGTATTTATACTGTAAAAAGGACCCCCATCTAAAATAATAGAAAATTAATGTTTTTTGATTCCGACAAATTGTCTAGAGGAAATTCTTCAGAATACTAGGCACCAAAATTAGTCATGAAAATATTTTTATCTATAAGAAATTACTAATTAATATTCATGTCAGAAAGTAAAGGATCGTTTTTTGTTTGACATTTGGTCATTTTTTTTTTTTTTTTTTCAAGAGTTTCTTTTGATTTTATGCTGAAAAAGTTTTATATCTTTAGACAGTAATAATACAGCAATTTGGTTCTTTTCACAACATATTCTAAGCTAATAATGTTGTAATGTTTTTTTTTTTAAATGTTCCACAATGAATCATTGCTAAATAATTCTAGTCATCATAATCAGTGTTATTTGTCAATAAAGATATTGTGTTAAGATATTATTGATTTTAAAGATTTTTGTTTATTTTTACCATTTTTAAGATTTTACGTTAATATTACTTTTTACAAATAAAAAAAAACAAATTTAGCAAAATTCTAAAAAATTTTCCGTGGTGCCTTCATTTTTAAGGGGTCCACCAAGGCAGTTTTTGCCTGTCCCTGATCTTAACCTAAATTCATCCCTATATATATATATATATATATATATATAAAAAGCTAAAACCTTAGAATTTAATTATTAAATTAAAGACATTTCGAAGGTTTTAGCTTCCATTTTTGAAACATGGTTATCACTGTGTAGCGAAAAAAAAAACATATTTTAAATCAATTAATTTATAATATTAATGCTCTGTAAATTTACATTGAGCACTATTGTGTAAAAATTAAAATACCTATAAGAACACCGGATTTTATATCTTATTGTTCTTTCTTTTTATTTATACATACATACATACACATATATATATATATATATATATATATATATATATATATATATATATATATATATATATATATATATATATATATATATATATATAAATATATATATATATATAAAGTGGATGACTAAAATATTTTTTTGTATATTCCTGATGTTTTTTTATTGAGTAATAATAATAAGTGTTACAGCTGGTATTCACTCCAGTCTTCTTCAGTAAACGTAAGATAATTTTGAATTGAACCCTTTATTAAATCTATGTGGGTATATTGTTCTTATTTTGCTGTACATGTCGAGGAATATTTTCTTTTATTCTCTTTTTCAGTTATTGCTCACTCTGTCTGAACCGAGTTTGTATTATCCAACCCAGGGATTGAACCCACAATTAATATGCTGCTAAATTCATAAATCATTGTTTTTAATCCACTGGGTTAGAACTGAAAGCTAATATTCTTATTGACTGCCTGACTGCTGCTGCTGTCTGTCTGTTTGTTTGTTTGCCTCTTTCTGATATCATTTCTTTTTCTTTATTAATGGCTCCCATGTTGTATTTATTTCTATGCTAGGCCTACTGAGCAGGTTAGATGGCCTGTACTGCTTATCAGGACAATATTCAGAAACAGCTCAAATTTAGAAAAATCATTGTTCAGTTAAGCCTAACACAGAAGAGAATAGTCATTTTCTAAGCATCGCTTAGATATGACACAAGTATGGGGCATCCTGTGAGGATTGAATTCCTTATTCAGTCATAATTAATTTAGAGTTAAGCTTGATAAACGTTAAACCATGTCGAAGTGACCAAGCACAAGAGAATAGCACCAAAAACTGTATTCTGTTTGAAGTTATGGCTAAGAATACAAAGGTAAAACCAACCGATCAGTAAGACTGGAGGAACATCAAAAAGCCATAATTAAGAGTGGGTCAATGAAATCGGTCATAGCTGATCATGTATGACAGGAAAAGGGTGGGATGAAGCAAAAAATCATCAGAGAATCAGACGTCTGAAAAAAAAAAAAATCAGCACTTATGCCAATAATGTGCATATAATTTATGTTCGACAATTTTTAATTCTCTTACAAAAGATATTTTTCTAGCTTTTCAGTTTCTTTCATTTTTGCGCTGTGCTCTTCTGAGACAACACCGTCCATCTGACAATTATTTTCTGGTTTTCCAGCCATGATTAAGTGATCCATTTGAATTTAAAAGTATTGTAGATTTATTAGCTTGCACCATAAATATTTTTTCCCTTTATTTATCAAGGATCCACTTTGTTCTTTTTGCTAAGAGTGTGTAGAACCCAAACCCCCACCTTACTGATTTACCCTCTCTTTTCTAAGTGTCGACATATGGTAGATTTTGATGTTCTTAACATCTTTGTTAATTCCCAAGTACTTTACCATAGTCTTCTTTCTTCTAATAACTTTAGAGTTGTGGTTCTCATCCATTTTTTTTTACCCATGGACCACTTTTACTCTTAATTCTTTTTGGTGGACCCCCATAACAATTTGATAAAAAAAACAGTTTATTGTATTTTTTACTAATAGATAAGTTTAGGAATTATAGAAATAGAAAATGTATATGCTTCCTTTATATATAATTCTTATACAATTTATATATTAAATTAATTTTATTACTAATATTTTATTTTTTTAATATATTGATTAATTTATATCAATGTATTAATATTTTATCTTATTAATATTTAAAATTATTTATTATAAATATTATGATTTATTATATAATTTAATATATTAATATGTTTATATATCCTTCATTGTTTTTATTCAATTTTTACAATTATAACATCTGGCAGAGTAAAAAGGACGCTAACTTGCATTGCTTGATCACATTTTCTGCTGGTTTTAGGTTGTTTTGAATTTTAACATTTTAATATGGCATAGATTATTGTAGAAATTCCAAATCTCATTTGTGACAACCGCTCCAAAGTGAAATTGCTCTATGGACCACTAAAATATTATGGTGAATCCCCAATCGTCTATGTTATTTGTGTGGACCCCTATTAATGTTACATGGACCCCTTGAGAACCACTGCTTTAGAGCATCATTATCAAGATCTGGTGAACACCTAGGTCTGGGTTTATGTTCCAACAATGTTTCTTCAGAATAAAATTTGATGAACCAATTCCATACTTGTTAGTTATGATTCTTTGACTATAAGCACTACATATTTTTGTAGCAAATGATAAATGTATCATCTTAACTACTAATCATACGTGGTAGTTAAGAATCAATTTGGACTACATTAACTTCTTGCACAGCAATGGCACTGTACACAGTGGATTAAAGAATCCTTTCCTTTTTATGTGCCGTGTTCTTTCAGGACGTAAGCGATCATGGCTCTCCACTTCCCCCTATCCCTTGTGACCCTCAATAAGTATCATGCCTCTGCCAACTCCCCCAGACCACGTTCTGGCTCTCCACTTGCTTAAGCCTGCCCGGTATGTCATGCATTACTTTCCATTGTCTCTTTTCCCCCTCTATTCAACCTGTGAGTATCAGATTCTCCAGGCCCTCCTTTCTGTGTCCCAGAAATTTAATCTGCCTCTTCCTTATATTTCTTTAATCTTTGGTACTTTTGACTTCAAGTGCAGTACTAGATTGACAGATAGGTTTTGTGACCATAAGTTCTAGGCTAATATTTTCTTCTCTCATGCTTTTCATTTGTGGAATCTCTTCCAGCTTCTTTCTTTCTTGTCAACTACAATCTCCAAAAATTTAAATGCAATGTCAATTGTCATTTTGTCTCTTTGAACCCTGTTCTTTTATTGTCTTCTCTCCTTAATTTTCTCAGGTTCTTTTGCACTCAGTAATCCCTTGCATCTTAATGGCTTTATTGCCTTGCTTGGGGTGAAATGATTTAAAAAAATCCAAAAACATAGTGTTATTCCTGTTCTTGAATTACTACAACTGTTATATGATGTAAGTGCTCTTTCAATTCATCCATAAGTTGAGTTGTAGTGATATGTAAATGACTGTCTAATTCACATAGTTAAGGTATAGAGACTATACAAGCAGTAAGGGTAGGGCAGCTCTCAGTATATAAGATAAACTGCTACCACTGGACTGATAAAATACAAAGGAAATCACACTTTATAACAGGGTTAAGAAATTTAATCTTTAAGCAAAAAGTAAGAAATATTAGTGTAGTCTAAATTTATTTTTGACTACTGTATATGCTTAGTAGTTAAGAGACATTTCTCATTATGATCGGTTTCCAAAAACTGTATTTACTCACAACTCGGTATATTATGTTTTTAGATCAAATCCCCACAATTTGCATTATTCCCAATAGGTTGCCTTTCCCAACCAGTAATGTTCATTTTTGTACTTCTAATCCAACTGATATGATTGATGCTCTCATCTAGATTTGGACATTTCCTCTCTCGTGTATTTTCTTGAGGCCTAGTGTTTGCTCATATGAAACTCTTCTACACTTCCACCAATAAGAATTTAGTTTCTCTCTTCAAATTTCCCCTTTGTTACAAAGTCGACATCCACTCATCTTGTAATTCTATGTATGTTGGAGTGCTGAAATGGTCCTACCCACTTTCTGAAAATTTGACCAAATAATCAAACATCAGAATTTCTTGATTGGGCCAAGAACATTTAGAACCCCTTCATAATTGCTTTTCATTTCAATTTCAACTTCTCTGTTGTTTTTGTTATGAATGAATGAACAGGTGACACTAATAAAACAGAAAAATAATCTGGTCATAAGGTAACAGTTTAATCTGGGGAAAAAAAATCTCGTCAGCCATTTTGAATTATCCCACCAGCAGACTCCTTCAGAATTATACAGTAGAATCCCTCATATCCGGACATGATTTTGATGTGTACATTTGAACAATTTGGGTGAAATGTAACTGATTTGAAATTTCTGTTTTTCAGGAAATTTACTTTGAATAATTGCTTATGCGTATTTCACCCTAATGGCTTGTATTGGTGCAAAAGATGATGAGAATAAGAGGAAAAGAACAACTTTGGAGTTATCACAAAAAGTGGAAATTTTAAACACTGGTGAAAGTTCACTGTAACTAATGGCTGAGTTCAACATAGGAACGTCAACATTATATGATATAAAATCTTCCACAGAAACTATTCTCCAGCATTCACATTGTCACAATGAACCTGGACTGAAATTGAAAAAGGTTATCAGTTTTATGGAAAGAAAGCCAGCATTCAGCTATGACGATTACAATAACGCACACAATTAAAAAGTGTCTTTTGTTTAAAAAATTGTAAGCAATCTGGGAAGATATGGGTCACATCATGGAAGTGGTCTGATGGTCGATCACCTTAGAGTTTGCAAAATCAGATGCCCGAGTACCTAATACCAACAGGAGTCAAGGAGGAATACTACCATGAGCTGCAGAACTGGCTTGATAACGGTTGGTTACAGCCTTATCCTGAAAAGGAACTTGGTCCTCCAAAAGGTTTAATTCCGTTGATGGCAGTGGTGCAGAAAAACAAAAATAAAGTGTGGCCAGTATTAGACTAATGAGAGCTGAATGAGTGTCTCGACGCACACACAGCCAATGCTGACGTCTGCACACAGAAACTGAGGGAGTGGCGTGAAAAAGCAAAATGAAATGTGGAAAAAGTTGAGAATGGTATTAGAAGATAAAGAATCATCATGCAACAGCGATTAAAAAAATCCCCGTTAAATTATTTGCTTTGCATACGTGGCATACTTAATTTAACGAATTTTCATTAACATTACATAATTTATTTCTTTTTCCTTAAAATCAGTTCCATTATATTTCACTCACCATTAGCTTATTTTGTTTATTATAAAACATTGAAAATAAATGTTAAACTTGATTTCAGTTCTTTGATTTTAATCTAAATATAACCCCTCATATGTGAAAGGCCTTCTTAGTCCAGTTGTCAGGGATTCTACTATATTTATAAATATCAATTTGAAGAATTTAATATTAATATGTAAATTTGCTGAGGGAATTTGACAATTGTCTTACAAGGCAATATCCCTGCATTTTCACAGCTTTGCAACAGTAGTTAAAAAAAAAAAAAAAGTTGTGAAAACAAAAAATTTATATAAGAAAAAAGTCTGCAAGATCTTCTAAATATTTCAATGTTTATTTTCACCATCCTCAGAACAATTCAACATGTACTTTAAAACAGAATTTTAAATTTATTACCAACTTTTAACAGGTTTTGTCATTTAAAATTACTTCTCTAAAAATAAATTAAAAACAAAACTTGATCCGGGTGTTTGGATTAAATTCGCATAGGCCTATGCAAATTACGCCGCTCTCCCAAAATCTTGATTTGTCTATTATGCATTCATTCTACTTAGATAAATCAACCTCAACTGGTTAATGTGAGGCTCAGGTTCAAATCGCACTGAAATCAATTCTGCTTATGTCTACAAACAATGCATGATGTTGCTATGCAAATTCTTTTCACGGCAGGCAAATGACGCCTTCTCTCAGCAACTCTTTCACTACAGTACATTAGGGCAAACACTTTCTCTTTTGATTCATTGAAATGAAACATTAAAATGAATTTCCAACATTGTTTGGAGACTCAGATCACTTTCTAAATTCCGGCATCAAAATAATATTGGATATATTAATGACTCTTCTCTAAGTTAGAAACAATAAAATGAATTGATCTTTTCAATATTAAAATAAATATTTCAGGTTCAAAATTTGTCTATATTTTGTATGAGAAGTTATCACTATAAAGAACCTCTTACAGAAATAAGGAAATGTTTCTGTTATTATCAATTTTCTTTCAAATATGAATACTAAAAAATGCTATCCAGCTCCACTATTGTCCGGCTGCAGTGCCATATTCTTCCTGCTCCATTATTGTCTGGCTGCAATGCAGTCATATTCTGTGTTCCATTATTGTCTAACAATAAACATCACTATCAATTTTCCTGTTTTTGAAAAAAAAAAAGCTCTAATAATAGGTGTAAAGTTCTTTTCAAAATGATATTTTTCAGTGACTATATAATAAAATTTAAGTAACTTTATCATATAATTTAGTGATACCAATCCCCACCTGCATTGTGAACATCATAAATGTTAGTCATCATGTCTTCCAAGATCTCTTCAGACAATTGGAATCACTCTTTATATTTTGGTGTTTTCTACAGCCTTTTTCAGGAAGAAAGAGAGATGATTTGTAAAGCATTCTTCAATATCTGTCTATATTTCTGAGATGAGGTATTATGTACATTATTTCGGACTATTGTCCTCATCCTTGTCACCATATTTATTACGTTTCGGCCATTGTACGCTCCGGCCTTCTTCAGGTGGTTGGAATGTTGAACTGAACCCTTTATTTCGCTCACTGGGGTAGACTGTTCTAGTTCCACGTGCCATGTTTAATGGATGTCAGTTATCAGTTATCTCCTGTTAATTTTTCCCTCTGAACTCACACTCTTTGGGTCCTGTCACTGGATCTAACCAACGCCTTTATCCACTGTGCCATGTGTCCTTGAGGACATCTGTGTATGAATTTCTGGGTATTATAAACCTAATGTCTTCAGCAACCATTTTTACCAGTGCTCATATTGCAATTTTTGCTGTTTTCATTGCATGTTTTTACCAGAGCTCATATTGCAATTTTTGTTGTTATCGCTTTTCTCTGGCACTCCTTATTACTGGTTCCCATATTGTATTTATTTCAGGATATTTTTGTGGCCTGTCATATGTGCTGATTCCTTAAGTTTACGAATTTTCCAATAGTGTTCCTTGTCTATGATCTCAACCTGATCCCACAGAGGGCGGTGATCTCCCTTCTCTCTCCATATGTGGTCAGCCACGCCTGATTTTTCCACTTCCCCTCATGTTACAGCTTTCTGGTGTTCTTGAAGCCACACCTTAAGGGGGCGGCCTGCCTCTCCTTCATATTTATTTCCGCAGCTGCCACGGGATAGCGTACACACAGTCTTTAGTCATGTTCTCCTCTATGGAGAGTCTTACTCGGGAGAGATATCTACGAAGTGTCGTCAAGCTTTTGAAGGTTGTCCTGATGTTATACAGACCGCAGATTCTTTGTATTTTCTCTGATAACTCCTTCACATAAACATGGCGCATGGAACTAGAACAGTCTACCCCAGTGAGCGAAATAAAGGGTTCAGTTTGACATTCCAACCACCTGAAGAAGGCAGGAGCATACAATGGCCGAAATGTTGTAATAAATATGGCGACAAAGATGAGGACAATAGTCTGAATAATGTAAATAATGTAAAGCATTCTTGTTTATAAATATGGAATAACTTGTGTTACGTGGGTTGCAGACAATGATTTCTTCTGTGTGATTCATGTTGCTAGGAATGAACTAAACCAACTATGTCTTTCCTGATCACTACCTATTTCTCTCCATCCTGGATGATAAACTACATCCAACAGCAAGGCTTCTGATCATGAGGTTTTGAGAGGCATGGAACCACCTCTTAACTGCTAGTGTTCCCAGGTCCACCCTGACCCTGGGGTGGTAGCACCTGTTCGGGTCCTAACTATGGGCAAATAGTTAACCACTAAACTGGGGTCAAAACACTATGAAAGTGTAAAAATAGGTTTTAATGCCAGCAATACATTTTTGAAGAAAAAGTATTGCCAGCAATAAAAAATCTTGTCAGCACTGAGGTTGATATGCCATAAAACAAACCAAACCTATTTCTATAGAGTTCTCTCTTTACTGAAAAAAGAATTTAGTAGAATAGATTAGTTGAAACATTTTGGTAACAGCAAAAGCAACATAATGAATTCAGTAGTCAGTAATCTTTTGCCCTTAACCCTGGAAGGAATTATTGGGGCACAAACATGCTGAGCTGTACTCCTCCATCTGCCGCAGTTGTGTGCCAGAGTCTGAATTTCCATGAATGGTTTCTTGGTGTGCTCATCATGTGTTGTGTCTCGGGAATTTTAACCTGGCGGATCCCATCCCTCTCCAGGAATAATGGAATGATTGGAACTCCAAATAAAAAAGCTGGATCTCATAACCTGGCGGATCCCATCCCTCTCCAGGAATAATGGAATGATTGGAAGTCCAAATAAAAAAGCTGAATCTCATAACCTGGCGGATCCCATCCCTCTCCAGGAATAATGAAATGATTGGAACTCCAAATAAAAAAGCTGGATCTCAGCTTGTTAGATGGTTGCTTAAAATTAATTTCTTTGCTTTTGTTTGTATTTCTTCACAACATTCAGCTGTATAATTTTGTCAAGTTTTGGAGTGTTGTCATATATTCTGAGGTTGCATATTCACCCCCTCCCCTCAGACATGTCACCTCTGATGCCTGTGTTTTTGGAACTGTTTTCTGCGTATTAAACATCATCACTTATTTCTGATTCATGCTTCCCACAAATTATTAATATCTTTGCTCAGTCTGCTGATTTAATTATCTGTGCATAGTATGTGCACCAATTCTTTCAACCTTCTCCTTGTCATTTTGAGCTAATATCATAAATTTTGGTACAGAACCAAAACATTAAATAGGAAAAAAGAAAATACAGATAAAAAAATTATCTTGAAAAAGTCTTCAGGTCTTATACGATAAGTCCCCAGATATGGATGCGTTCTTTCCTTTGATCACCTTTGGACTGCATTCTGTTTTAGTTTAAAAGAAGATATGCCATGATGGTCAACAATATTTAAAAATTGATAAATGATCGCAATTTTTTTGTCAACTACTTTAATTCAACATATGCATTATTGATTGCTCTTAAGTTGACAGTCATTATTGCCTGACCCAGTAAGGTAGTTATGGAAGAACAGTTTGCCCAAATGCACACTGAATGATTCTCTTGAGTGGCCCCTGTCAAGGTTGACTATAGAGGTAACAGCCTTTTTGTTATATTCCCTGAGCAGGTAACTTAGTTATGGGAGAATGGTTTACTCATGTTTTTATTCACTTTTTTTTTGTCTGTAAATCATTCTGGTATACTAGTGCCTGAACAGTCTGTCAAGATATTTGGGATAACACATAGGGAGAAGTAGATTCATGCCTTTCCTAAGAGTATTATTGCAAAGTAAACACAAATTGTTTCTGCTGGAATTAGAAACTGTCAGTCCTATTTTCAGGTCTTCTGGCATTTACACCCAAATCTAGCTTTAGGAAATAAAAAAAAAAAAAAAACTTTAGATGACTATTGTACAAGTCATTGTAATAAGCATTTAAGGGCGGATTTTTTAAAGAAATTTCTAATGAGTCATATTGAAATGTGAGGTTAATACAATAATGAAAAATATACTTTACTTATTTGCAAACTATTTTGTGTCAGGGTGTTGGGATAAACTATTCACTGTCAAATTGCAATCAACAATTGAACCTTAGACAATTTCAACACATTTCCCACCTTGTGGTTATCTTCCAGATTTTCTCATAGGATTAGATCATTTCAGCTTCAACGAACTTGTCTTGTTTCTTACTTGAGTCTGCAATTAAAATGGTTCTCATCTGCCAGCAATTTTTTGTTCTTATTTGTCCACAGTAAATTGTGTTTTAGTAGCAAGCATTTCAGTGTCAAGGGTTTCTTCCTTCCTTCCTTCCTTTCTTTCTTTTTTCTCTCTTTGATTTCACTGCACAATTTTTATCGAATCAAATACTTGTTTCTTTTTTGTTTTTTCTTTTTTTGGCAAACAAATCTTTTCTTTTCTGCATTAGGACCAAAAGCCTTTCTTTATTCCTTCCACAGTAGATTTAACTTTTTTTAAAAATCTTTATAAGTGTATATTGATCTTTTTAACAAACTACACATCTAATCTGTAGGTTTTAGTCTGGCACAGGGCCATTAAAATAGGGTACTCATAATCTAACTCATTACACAGCTGTAGTAGACAAGATTAGCTTATTAACCATTGTTCTATGTAAGATGTTTTCACGTTCCTTGTCGTGTGTTTTGCCTGTAGGCTTTAGTATGGCACAGGGTTATAATAGAGCCTTCAGAATTGAAAGAGTTGAAAAGAAATAGTAGATACCCATTGCTTTATGACAGATGTTTTGAGGTTCCTCATGGAGACAAAAAGAAATTTTTTCTGCAGTATCTTTTACTATAAAACATTTTCTAAAGCAAAGTTTCTAAACTTGTTTAGCTCCCAGAAAATAAGCATGATGGTGAAAAAATTAAGATTCAAAATGGAGGGAGGAATAGAAACCTGATTACAAAGGGAAGAATTTAAACTCAGATGCCAATAACAATTGGTCTAAAATAAACATTTATTATGGGTAAATTCAGAATGCTTGTAGTAAAAATAAGATGAACAGCTACAAATTCATACTGCCACACATCCAAATACTAGCAAATCCACTTTGCCCACAATTGGCTTTACATCACCTATTTACTTGTTCATTGCCACTGACTTTATATGCGTTTCAAGGCAGATACACTAATCCATAGGCAACACATCCAGGCTATTCCATTAGTCATTTTTCGTTATAACCAATGGGATGAGTTTGCCCTAATTTTTTTTTTGCCTCATGGAGCAATCATCAGGCACATGTGTTCAAAGTTTTTGAAGGTAGATGGATTTCTTCTGCACAATGACAAATATTCCAAGATTTGGTTAGACCAATGGTTCCCAACTGATATTGGGCCATGCCCTGCAATATTAATTCTTACATGTTCAAAATGTCACTGCAATTCACGTGAAGGAAGCTTAAAATGCCATTAACTTGGCCTCTAAACCAGCCTCCAAAGACCATGGCATCCATGAAAGAGATAAATTTAAAAAAAAAAAACAAAAAGATAGTTAAATATATATAGTTTCAAAACATCTAATAGAGAACTAAAAGGCAGAAATATAAAATATTTGAATGAAAGCTTATTCTGTAAAATACTTTGATCATTTTAATCATGAAATTATAATGCAAAATAAAATTTGAGATCAATAGAAAATAATTCACTGTTAATAACTCATTCTCGAATTGCCCCCTTATTGGTATTGTAAGCTGAAGGGTGCACATCCTACGTATGCCTCACAAAAATATTACCATGCCTCACCGATAGGGCATGTGCCCCATGTTGGGAATTATTGGCTTAGACAATGAATCTGCATCAAATGAGTCCCAACATTTGGAGCAATAAGAGTACTACTGTCATAGACTGGTGCTACAGAACTGGACCAAATAACAAAAGCCCCATCACTTGAGGATTTCTAATAGCAGCAACATCTAAAATGGTAGCATATGTAAGTCAAAGAGAAAATAAGAAATCTATTTTTCTGAAAAACTATTTTTAGAAGAAAGATTTTCTTGAAGTGGCTTCTACATGAATTGTACACATGAGGAAAACTGAAGGTTGGGCTAATAACAAGAAAAGTGATAATGTTTCTCCATAGATTCTTTTTTTTTTCTTATCTATAAACTACTGTCTTCTTCACAATTTTGGATTTCAGAGTTTTCCTTCTCTTAGACTGATTACCACCTAAGGCGAGAAAGTTTGGTCTACCCTGCTATTTAAATTCCCAAGAGTACTTGTGCAAAAATGAATCCAATTGTGTTATAAAAACCTTGGAGAATTTCAGTAAAATATATTTAATCATTTGTAACATACTACAGTTCAGAACTTAATCTAACAATTGGACAATTTTCGTATTGCACTCGTTAACTACACGATAAGAAAACCATTTTCTGAAATAAGAATAAATGTTCCTTAAAATAAACATTGAAAATTTGTTCCCTCTCTCTTCAAGGCCAAATATTTATGACATTATAGACTGACATCAGATTGCAGAGAAAATGCTTTGATAAGTTTTTCCAAAGTTTAACTGTTCAAAAAAATAGAGAGGGTATCTTAGAAGTCAGCGTATTTTTAACATTAAGAAATACATTTGCTGATTGCAGAATTTAGGACAACTTAGACGACTGTGTCATGTGTTTGCTTATACGTGACATTGAAGAGGCAGTCTTTCTTTTGTCTCCTTTCTCTTCTCACTAATTCTTTTTCTATTTTGCCTTTCAATTCTCCCCTTTTTTGTTCTCATTTATCACTACTTCAGATTTTCAAACTTATCCAGGTTGGACTATCAAAAACTGACTTCAGTATTTGTATATTTTTGTTGACATTCATTCCCCTACCCACAACTTCCGAAGTGATTGTGTATGTGTGTGGGGGTGTGTGGGAAAGAGAGACTACCAAAATAAAAATTTCATTAAAGAGATTTTCACCGTGTTAACTAACATGTTGACTTAACATCAATTTAATGATTTACTGCTAAGACAAACATTTTTCCTCCTATTGAACCTAATTTATTTCTTCCTTCTGTCTCCAAATTTAATTTTGATTACATCACCCCCAACCCCAGAGACATCTCCACCTCATGAATATTACAGGTTATTTCTTTATCAGCAAATTTATTCTGGTAGAAATGAAATTCTAGCCTATTAAACATTCAGTAGAATAGTTGGAGTAAGAAAGAATAAATGGAACGCTTTTCTGTGTATTTTTAAGATACAAAGTCGTCTTTATTTGGACTTTTTCTTGGGTTGTTTCCAAAGATCATTTTTCTTTTCGCAATGTTTTTTGCCAACTTGATTCTTCTTCACACTTCTTGCCTTCTAATTGTTTTCTCTTTTTCCATCTTTCCATCTTTCTATCTTTCTCTTTCCATCTTTCTCTATCTTTTTCTTTCCTTTCTCTATCTTTTTCTTTCCTTTCTCTATCTTTCTCTTTCCTTTCTCTTTCCTTTCTCTATCTTTCTCTTTCCTTTCTCTATCTTTCTCTTTCCTTTCTCTATCTTTCTCTATCTTTCTCTATCTTTCTCTTTCCTTTCTCTATCTTTCTCTTTCCCATCTTTCTCTTTCCTTTCTCTTTTTCCATCTTTCTCTTTCCTTTCTCTTTTTCCATCTTTCTCTTTCCTTTCTCTTTTCCATCTTTCTCTTTCTTTATACTGGCTGTTTTTACTTTCTCTTCACGTGTAAAAATAGACTCAGGTCACATCTAAATCATTTGGCAAACAGTTAAACAGATAGTGCAGCTGTGGCAGCCATAGGACACAGACAGGATTTGACCACTGATTGATTGTGAGAGCCAAAAACATGGGTGTCTCTCTCTCTCTAAGTACATCAAGAATATGTGAATTCAGAACAGCCATCAGCAGTACATGAAAGAAGCAGACACACAGCAATGACACGAAAATAGCTCAGCTAATGCCTGACAAATATCCTCATTACTTAACATTAAATCATATCCCAATTTAATGTCAGTGACTCTCAATCAGTCAATTAACCTACTGTATAATATTTCGGTTTTGTAGTAGTCACCTAACAATAGATGTACACCATTTATCATTAAAAAAAAAAAAAAAAAAAAGACCCTGGCTTTTCTCCAGTCGAGAGGAATGGTTATATTCTAAATGAGGCGGAAGCTCACACCAGACCTTCAAGTGGAACTCCTATAAGATGCTGGAAAAATGGTCAGCTCCCTGTACTGACCTAGAAAGTACCCAAGTCCTTCAGCCATGCTCTTTCTCAAGAGCCATATCGGATCAAAAGTGCAGTATTGCTACCACATCTTCGCAAGAGCTGCCCAAGTCTCACATTCCAACCTATAACAAATTCAAAAGTCTTGTGGGTGATGAATTATTCTCTAATATTGAACTCCTTTCCCACAGATGAAACGTTGCTTGCCTCTCGTTATTTTCATGGCAAATTACATTCCTTCGTTTCACCAGTTCAGACCTTCACTAGGACCCAGCCATGACCCATTATGCTATGTAGACCGAGTCAACTCATCCTCATTCCTTTCGCATTCCATTGGTCTTGTGCAAGTTCGATTTAGACAGCTTCTTCCCCAGAACTGTTTCAATGTGGAACATACTCACAAGACTGGTCACCATAATGTTAACTTTTTCTCATCGAGTGTCAATCGCACATACCCTCATAATATACAACCCTTGCTCTCCACTATACATCCTTATAACATCTCCATTCAGTAACTCTACCTTGAGTTGCACTTAGGCCTTGTATTGAGTGAGAAATAGTTTAAGAAATTTAAAAAAATAATATGACAACATTAGTTACTGTGTCAAAGAATAAAACAAGTGGACAATAGAAGGCTGGAGCTGTGTTGCCTTGCGAAATGAGTTACATATCCGGTTCATCCAGAATGATGGTAGAGTTCATATTAGGAGAGGACAACACGAGATTATGAATTCAGCTTGTCAGAAAAGTATTGCACAAGTTGGTATAGGGTTTGTAATGGAGTATGTGTTCTGTTGGATTTTTACCATTATTCACCCAATACAGGGCCCAAGAGCCACTCAAGATAGAGGGTTATTAAATGTGGTTGTTGCTGATCCTTCACTTGTAGAAGTTACAATTGTAGTAGTGATCAGGGTAGCCACTGGAGTTAGTCTCCAGTTATGCATGTTGCATTATGGAACAATCTTGGCAGCTCTGACATGTACACATCTTGTTGCACCCTTTTAGATTCACTATATTTCCTGGTGAGGATTTGTTAAAGCATGATGATACCCCACCCCATATTGTATGTGAGTGACACGAAATCAATTCTGACAACACTTAACCGACTTGTGGATACTTCATGCTCATAGAGGTTCCTCGAGTCTATTGGGACAAATTCATCTCAAGTGGAACTCAGATATACGATCCATTAGTTAAAGACACTAGAAAAATAGTCAGCTACTTATACTGCTCCAGAAAGTATCCAACGCCACCTGCCATGTTCTAATTTAACAAGAGTCAAAACTATTGTAGCATACCTACAACCGATAATGGGTATGTCCCCATTCACATACATTAGTAAATACTGTATGTTGGTCTGCAGTTGGAGATTCATTGTGGAATTCACTTGACTCACTTCTAGCAGTTGACTACTACTATTATGTGCCACTGGCGAATCTTATATGTGTTGTTCGTGTTCTAAGTATTATCATTCATTACCAACCTTTGTGTGGTTATTGTATTCAGTAACCTTCCCTAGGTTACAACAAGAACCAACCAAAAATTGTTTATTGCTGCTACATCTGGGCTGGAGCTGCCCAATCCTCTCTTTCCAACCTTGATAGATTTCAGAAGTGTTTATGCAACTTCATAGGTGATTATTTTCCATCCTACAACCCTTTTCCCCACAGACACAATGTTGTAAGCCTCTCACTACTCTATTTCTATTTCCATGGCAAATGTTTTGATGAGTTAAATTCCTTATTTTCACCAGTTCAGACCTTCACAGCTAAAACTTGCCAGGCCACATGTAAAACATCATCTCATTTATTGCCTTTCCATTCCATTGGCAAGAATGCCCTGTCAGCGGGGCTTCAGAATACGTCAACTGCACCTCTGCAGAAGGTAAAAGTCCCTCAACGGGGCCACCTGGGGATGGGACCCTGGTGGTTGAGCAGGTCGTGACCCAGGTGAAAAGTTGTCATGACCCTGAAACACACCACTTTGGTCAGATCGGGCCTCTCAAACCTCCCGTCTAGCCCAGGTATAGGCCAATCGGCTAGTCACGTCAAGCCCTAACACCTATCCTCACAAAATATCTTTCAAACTTTATTTCAAAACAACGTGATATTCCCCAAATAAGTGGCAAGGGCCAATCAATTAGTACATAAAAATCAGAATATCTATATGTCGAAGTGTGATTATCAAGCTATCTGTTTGTCAAGGTGTAAATATCGACATATATATTTTTATATCGAAGTATGAATGACAAGCTATCTATTTATTAAGGTCCAGATATCTATTATTGGCATTAAATAACCCAACAAGGTTGATATGCCATAAAACACAAACAAACAAACATTGGTAAGACAGACAGTTCCTCCCATCACTACAATTTTCACCTCTTCAAGCCCAGAGTTATAATTCTTATGTAATCATCTACATTGAGTGGCTCTTGAGATTTGTATTCATTGTCTATTAAGCATGTGTAGGTCATGGTAGGTACTAGTCCAAAGAAATTGGTGTATAATGGCACATGTTGCAGATTTCCCTGAATTCATTGTTCCTCTACCCAACAAGCAGAATTCAATTATGAACAGCTTTTGAATGTGTCTGGACAGACATACAAAAACCTCAATCATGTCATGTATCAGAAGTTTATCGAGCATAGGGAGAAACTGCATGTTATTATTAGGTGATTGTTTTTAATTTTGGGTTACGTGATATTCAAATTTATTTTCTTATGGCTTTAAAAATAGACATTTTAATAGTGGATATAAATATATACAAAATGTATGAAACAAAGGTGACAGGTAAGAACAAGAAATAAAATTGCCATCAAATGTGGTGGATCAAAAAAATGCTAACAATCAATGCTCATTCTTCAGAGCTCAATCAAGGACAAAAACACAAATATGTGCACAATGACTAAAAAAAGGTGGGCGGGGGAGAGAAAAATTGGTATGAAAGGAATCAGCAGTATAAAACAGATTACATTTAGACCCCAGTAACTCTTGAGAGTGAAGGCTGCTTAGACTTAATATAAATGGTCTTAACTTGCAGATGTTTATCCAAATGCACCCAGCTGATTATTGAAAAAAAAATAAATAAAGTAAAATAAAATAAAGACCATAGTAAAAAACAAGACATACAGTGGATTATTTATTAAATGTTCTGCAGTTGCAGAACTGGAATTATTAAGAAGAAGTGAACAATTCTTAATGTATTTTTAATGTTACTGTTAGTCTATCTAATTTTATGTTACCTATTATATGCCAATATAAAGATTTTTTCTTTTTTTATCAAAAGAAGAAACACACAATTTGACATGTGTCATGAAAACTTTATATATCTTCTTCAGCATACATTCAGACAATACAAAAGAACACTTTGTTGTCTTGTTAGATCAATTATGAGGGTCATTCAATAAATAAGGTGAATTTTTTGGTATAAGGACTTCTAATACAGAGAGAAGCTTACTTTTTTTTTTCAACGTAGTCTCCCAGCACTGTCACACACTTTTCCCATCTGTGCACAAGCTTCCGTATTCCCTCAGCATCAAAAACTTTGGACTGATGTCTCAGCCAGTCGCTCACAACACTTTTGACTTCATCGTCACTTTTAAACTTCGTGCCTCTCGTGAACGCTTTCAAGGGACCAAACAGGTGAAAGTCTGAAGGGGCAAGGTCTGGGCTGTAAGGAGGATGAGGGAGCAGTTCCCAGCCCAGCTCGTTGATGGTCTGCACCGTTTTGGCTGCTGTGTGAAGCCTTGCGTTGTCATGATGCAAGATGACTCCTTCTGACTGATGACCTCTGCGTTTGTTCCAACAGATAAGCTCAAAGTCCTTGCAATGTCATCCACTGCCACCCTTCTGTCAGATTGAATGAGATCATTGACTGATTCGATCACCTCAGGAGACCTCACTTCTGTAGGCCTCCCAGGCCTGTCTTCATCCTCAACACTGCTCTGTCCTTTAAACAATTTAGCCCACTTGTAGACATTTTTTTGGCTGAAACATGTGGCACCATACACAGTTGACATTCTCCTATGAATTTCCACTGGTTTGCACCCTTCAGCAACCAAAAACTTGATAACTGACCGCTGTTCAATCCTGGAGCATGCTTCTTGGTCAGCCATCTTTGTTAATCGCCAAAGCTATCAAAGTTTTTTTTTTTAATCTGCTAAAGAAATTAAATCCATGTGAAAAAGAAGTAAATAAAATAAAAAAAGAGTAAGCTTCTATCTGTATTAGAAGTCTTTATACCGAAAAATTCAACTTATTTATTGAATGACCCTCGTACAATTGATTCATGAGTTTGATCCTCACTGTGTGCTCCAAACTTTCAATCTTGTGCCACATTCAAGCTACACTTAGAAAATCACCATTATGACAATACAGATATAATTGTAAGATATTTGCTTTTATAGATATTCACAATTCTGTTCACTTATTTGTATGTTAAGAATTGAAAACCGAAGTCAATATTTTCTCACGCTCACTAGACTTATTCACTTACAATATGGCTGTTTATATTTTGGGTTGTGCAAGAGGCATCCTCAAAATTAATGTCTTTCTCTGATGGTACAACACTGGCTGACAGCTCTTTGGCAGCCAGGGACACAGTGAATGCACATTATAACATTTAATGCATCTATAAGATATACTTGTGTCTGTCTCTCTCTCTCTGCACTTGTCTGTCTTTTTATAAATGTGCATGTAGGCCTCTGTGCACATAGAATCTTGTATATGCATACCTCTGTGCATATGCACATACAGACTTTTGTTTGTGTTTACAGAGAAAGAGAAGGTAAGAGTGAGAGGAGAAGAGGAAGCAAAAGGAATTACGCACCCATTGCATCATCTGTCATCTTGCGCAATCCTAATCTATTGCATACAGATGGATGCATATTCATATGCAAAGAGCCTGAAGAAATCCAAGACTGACAAACAAGAATCCAGTCTGTTTTCTTCTGTCGGTCTGCAAGCAGTTAAACCGCAATGCCATCACTTTTCGTTCATGTCAATATGTGCTTGACTTTGTTTCTCTCACACAGTGAAAAACAATATTGGAATGATTTATTTGAGAAAGATGGCCGTGTGGGACATAATGAAATATTCTAAAAACGGAAAGAAAGTTGCTAAAATTAGTGACAGTATTATTTCTTTCATCTGAATCTAAATATTCTGTTGTAAGGTTATTGTCTGTGAAATGAAGAGAAAATCAGTTTTGATCTGCAGACAATGGTTTCTGAAACTACAATTGTCACTACTATAGACATCAGCATCGTAGAAGAATGTTGACAAAGCCCAAGAATTTCTCAGCCCAGCTGATCATCTTAACTATCTTTTTTTTCCTTTCTCAAATTGCAGTCTTCTTTGTTTATTTAAGTTGCTGTAATTTAAATTCAATTGAGCTCAGTTTATAGTCATAATATTAAATAATTCAACCATTATTTGACTTGAACCCCAGAAGATTGAACGGTCTTTTGTGCTGAATAAAAGGTAGGCTAGAGACTAAAAATAAAATGCAATTAATAGTAAATGCTTAATTCACTGATTATTTTTCTTAATTCCATCCAGTCAAATCCATTACATTCACTTATGTGCTAATACCCTAGGGAAAGGTATGAATCCTCTTCTTCTCCCCCCCAGCTATGGATAAATAGCAGGACAGACTGGGTTCTATAGACTTGGATGGCAACTGGTGTGCCACAGAAAGAAATGGCAATCTACTGTGGGAAAAACTCTGCCTTGTCAGTCATGTATTGAAAGATACATGATCGCCTAAGCGTGTATCACGCATGGCATATAACTGACTAATCTCCAAGTTGAAGAGAAGATGCAACTATTTTAGCCATCAAAGTATGTCGTCGGCACTAGTACATCTCAGTTTATTTGATGCAAGATTAATTTATTTGAATGTTGTGACATAAGTCCCATTTATATAAAACTTCTAATATTTTAGCTTTGTATTCACTATATAAATAAATATATAAACTGTAAAAATATATAAACAAATATATTCACTATATAAAAAAATCCAAGACCCACACAAAAAAAAAAAACATTTGAAGTCTGGAATGAATTCATTAATGTTCAAAAAAAAAAAAAAAAAAAATCAAATCAGTAATGCCACTAACATGCAAGGGACTACTGGGCGTTAAAGGGAATAAAATAATTTTTATTTTTAGAAGTAACCAGATTCCCAATCCTAAACAGGGAATAAGTGATGAACCTCTTCTCCTGTTCAAAAGACCAGGGAGGTATGTGAACCAGGCAATAAGGGAACATATCTACTCCTATTGAGGAGGAAAAAAAAAAAAATAATTAGCAAATTAAGGAAAATAATCCCCTTATTTTGCTGAGATCAATTCTTTGAGCCAATTTGAGTTTGTCTTCCCTATCATAAAATTATCTGTAGTTGAACATCCATAGCCAGTATTTTCTATATATCCATTGCAGGTTACAGATGCTCTTTTAATGAATTGATATCACTAATTGGTCATTGAAGGTACACACGGTCTCATGCATAGTAAGATTTTGTTTGAGACATAAAAACCAATCTCCTCTAAGCAATCATAAGCATCAGTTTTGGTAAGTCACCAAAGAGCATTTGTTTAGTAATAAATTACTACCAACTGATATTTTCACCACTCACTGAGTTGGTACATAACATCTGTCCCCCTTTACGGCAGTGAATGTTGGACAGTCTCCTCCTCGAAGATGAAGACGAGACACGAGGCAGAAGGATGCTGAGGATATCACAGACTGAGAATGCGAGCAATGATGAGGTTTTGGAAAGGATGCAAACATGGAGGAAGCTTATACTTAACATCAGGAAGAGGCAGCTGAAATTTCTGGGACACATAATGAGAAAGGAGGGCCTGGCGAATCTGATGCTCACAGGTCGGATAGAGAGAAAGGGAGACAAGGAAAAGCAAAACATGACATACCTGACAGGCTTAAGCAAGTGGGTGACAGAACATGGTCTGCTGGAGGTGGCAGAGGGAGGAAACTTATTGAGAGTTACAAGGGATAAGGGGAAGTGGAAAGCCATGATCACCTACGTCCTGAAAGGACATGGCACATAAAAAGAAAGAAAAGAACATCTTGGTAGAAACCCCATCAAGTTGGTATCATACACTATTGTCATATCATTATTATTATGATCTAGAGCCATACATTGTTGTCTTATATCTATGTAAACCTACTCTTAAAGTTGGTTAGATGTCAAAGATAATATTGTTACATAGCCCAAGTTTAAAACATTGAAACATTGACTTGTCTGTACAGAGATACTGTTATTAGAAGATTGTTATGCAAGATCCCAAACATTTTATTTAAAATTAAATAGTATCTACTTACTGCAATAAAAGCGTTTTTTGTAATATAAACTTGTTTTTAACAATGAATGTGAATTGTTGCAATTTTTATCTTTGCCGATGTTATCAGCTGGTTATTTTTATCTAAATGACCCTGTCATCCCAAAATGGTCACAATAAGTGACTTTCTTTGTATTTGAAAAAGGAATCATTTAAATAGACATCTTCTGAGAATAATTAATTCCAAAATAGGAAAAAGAATCTCACCCTCGAGTTCATTAGGTTCAAGAAAGACTTTACAAGACGTAGTTATTCATTGTAACAAAAAAAAAAAAAAAAGTTTATCTTTGGAAACATCCCAAGTCAGGATAAAGACAAAAGTTTCCAACTTAAAAATACAAAGCAAAACTTTCTACTTTTTCTTGCTGAAGAAATATAACTATTCTATTGAATGTTTAATAGACAAGGATTTAGTTTCTACTGGAATAACTTTGTTTATAAGAAAAGCCACAATATTCATGAGGTTGGGATATCTGCAGGGTTGGGTGGAGGAGTCAAAATGCAATTTGGAGACAGAGATAAGAAAGAATAATAAAAAAAAAAAAATCAGTACATTACATTGACAAATATCTCAAAACTGAATTGCACTTTGTAGAGGTTACCATAGTCTTGTAAACCCAAGTGGATTGAAATCATTGATTATAGGTAATCAATAAATCAATAAACCTCATAATCTCTTTAGGAAAGCTTATTTTCATTTGTATATGTATGCACATGTTTAGTCAAATCAAACCAATCCTAAATATTATCTGTATATGTAGAACTGGGCCGTTTATGATTATTTCATAGACAAAGGAATCACATCTGTCTCCATTGTCTTAACTCTTTTGGGTTTTACTGTCCAGAATTGCCAGACTAAAATACAAGTTGCCCAAAGTGTTGCAAGTCTCAATATAAAGAAATATTGGGTTTTCAAAAATAGCCCACTCTAGCAACCCAACCAATGTTTGTTTGTTTTTTTTTGTTTTGTTTTGTTTTTTTTAATTCAGAACTATATGGAATCTGCTATGACAAAAAGTAAAGAGTCTGTATCTTGTTATAAAACAAAACTGATCCCCCAATAATATCCACTGCCAAAATGATCTGGAAGTTGGGCTATGTTTGAAAGCCAAGCTATACTAAATTTTAAATTGACTTTATTTTTATTAGCAGCTCCAGTTAGCGGAGTTTATTTTAAAAGTTGGATTGTTCATTAATTTATAGGAAGATATCTCTTATGGCCAGATGCATTTTTTATCATAACTGTTCAGCATTTGAAACGCTAAAAAAACATTTTTTTGTGGATGTTTTTCACCAGTAATACATACGTCATTTAATAATAATGACTATTTTATATAAAACTATGGAAGGTTACGCGTGAAATTTTCTCCTTCAATCCATCACTAAAGGAAAGGAAAAGGAGAAAGCAGAAAAGGTGTAAATCTGAAATGTTGTAATCCATACTTGATGCAATTTACAAAAATGTTTTCATTTTTTTTTTTTTTTTAGTTTCCTCTTCTGAACCCTTTTGAAAATAAACTAAAGACAGGAAGAAGATTTTCTTAATGGCTCTGCTCACTATTTTAACTCAAACTATGAACTGATTACTCTATACATTATCTTTTACTAATACCTAGCATGTAGATGTAGTAGTAGACACAAAATGCTCAACTCTATTTCAAAGAGTCTTTCGTGGGGAGCATAAAATCTCTAACAATTTAATACATGCTTAAACTGTTCAAATCGACAACTTGATACACACTCCAAATACTGTGGGGAATTTTTACCTTTCTCCATAAATGAGCCAAATTTTATTTTCAACACATATCCAGTCACTAGTGATATAATCTTATCAATTTTCAATTAAAATAGGTTTTAATTTCATCTGAAACCTAATTAATTGAATATTTACTAATATTTCTGCTATAATTTGAAACTTAATTTGTTTTATCAAATAGTAATTTATATAAATTTTTTCTTCATAAACACTAAAAAATTAAAGATGGGGATAATAATTTAATTGCAAATAGGAATTTCTTTTTAAATTTTACAAACTAAAATGGAATTTATTTTTCTAGCAGTATTCCAACAATTTGTTAACAAAAAAAAAAACTATTATAATAAAAAATATTGCCTATTTATTTTTCTTCCAAAATTTTGTTAAAAACAATGAATAACCTTTTTGGATATCTTATGTGATTTCAACACCAGAGAATCCACGTTGTTATTTGTTGTCTGCTAAGTAGGGCCATGGAAGCAGCTTTTGTTAGTGTTGGTTTCAATCTAATAAGAATGACTGCTAAAAACATCCCACACTCTCCAAAATTATAGACAAATCATACAAATGCATGCTGGGATTTCTTCCTAACCAATAAAAATGAACCACTTCTATCTCATCTGCCATAATTTTGTCCTTTCTTGTTTTGAAGTTAGAACACTACAATCACTTGACTGTATATAAACACCATTCTTACTTTGAACTTTTTGCCTTATTACTGCTTGCCTAGTTTTGATCTTGTGTTTGTGTGTGTGTGAATAAATAAATATATATATATATATATATATATATATATTGTTTGCTTAGTATTATTTTGTCTTCATTTTCTTCTTGTTTATTGGAAAATTTGTCAATTCTGTTTGTTGTATGTTGTTGTGAGTTCCACTGAACCATGGGCAATTGCTCTACAGTTAGTAAAAATGTACCAAAAAGCATGTTTTTAAGATTAGAACTGAGAATTTTTTTTTAGTTCTTCAGCATTATTTACTTTTGTTTACTGGGTCTCATGTTCACTCCTGATATCAAGTGGAACTTGTATGTTCCATTGTTAAAGATGCTTAAAAAATGATCAGCTCATTCTATCATGACAGGAAGTACTTTGACTTTTTCTGCCATGTTTTCAAGGGTCAAATCAAACCAAAAATTGAATATTGCTGTCATAATCTGGGCTGGAGATGTTCAATCCTGACAGAGTTCAAAATCACTTCTGTGGTTTTGTGTGTAAAAATCTATTTTCCACTCTGCAATGTTGCTATTTCCATGGCAAATGTTCAGGCGAGCTTCATTCCCAGTTCAGGCCTTTACAGCTAAGACATACCTTGCTGTTTTCACTTTATTTCATCTATATTCCAAATGTAAGGAGATTTTCCCAAGAATTGCTAGGATACCTCCCTGAACACTCTGTTACTAGTTGTCTTTCATAGAGAGCATACAGCAAATTTATCTGACCAATCATGGATGTCTGAAGTGTGTATAAACTCTGGCTTTTTGAAAGGGGTGAGAGTGTGAACTTGTAGGTAATTTTGAGGATCATAGTGAATAATTTTCTGATATAGGGTGCTTGATGTATGTTCTGAATCTTTATCTACATTTAAGAAAGATGAAAGCAACTCTGAAAATGTGATCCTCATCTTTACTGTGAAAATAAAAAATAAAACTTTTGTTTAAAATTCTGGGGGTATCTTTTTCAATGTTCTCTATCACTTCAGGATGTTGGCAGTCATGGCTCTCTACAATTTTCTGTACTTTGTAGCTTGTAATAAATTTTGGCATCTCTCCTAAACCCGGTTCCACTATCCAAACAACAAAGATAAGGATGTTAGTCTTAAAAAAAAAAATATTGGGTTACTGAGTTTTTAAAAAATTTCAATGACTATTTGCATTAGAATGAGTATGTCAATAAAAATGGGAGTTTTTGCTAAAATTCAGATGATCTACAATGGTGGGGGGGGGGGGGGTAGAGCTACTTTCCTCAATTATGTAAAGTGCTGATATTCACAGATTGAAGAGCATAAAAAAGCACAAAAGATTTGCCTGCAATAAAATGACTCTCGCTTAATGAATTTTTAATCAATACAGATCATCTGTAATGACAGAAAATCTTAAGAGTGTGTGTGTGTGTGTGTGTGCATGTGTGTGCGTGCGTGTTGTCCTATGCAGCATAAAGCAAAAAACATGCTTTGAGTGCTGACAATGAATAAAAACTCTGGTAGGCCAGTCAAGCATCCTATTATATTTTCAGCCTTTCATAACTGCAAAAACTCTCCCTTTCCTCTCCATTTCTCTTTCCTCTCCCTTTTCCATCACCACCTTTCTTTCTCCTCCCTCCCTTTTCCTTTCCCCCTCCCTTCCTTTCTCCGTCTGTCTTTCTTTCTGCTCCCCCCTGCCTTTCTCTTCCCTCTCACAACAGATTTATGAACTCCACCAGTTTCTTTGTCTATATAGAGATAGACAGACATTGAAGGCTCAGTATGGACCCGATATACCAAAAATATGGCGACAACTAGAAAAGTCACACCAGAAGCTGATATGAATTTCAGACCATCTGACATTCCTACACCGATGCAGGTCCTCAAGGACACACGGCCCAGTGGATAATGACATTGGTTAGATCCAGTGATTAAATCTAAAGAGTTGTGAGTTCAATGCCAGGCCACAGCAGTGGTGAACCAAAAACTTGGAGAGTTGAGTTAAAGGGAAATAACTGAGATATCCAGAAGAGGCATGGCACGTGGAACTAGAAAGTGGATGAAATAAAGGATTCAGTTCAAAATTCCAATCACCTGAAGAAGGCGGGAGTGTACAACAGCCGAAACATTGTGAATATGGCAATGAAGATGAGGATAATAGTCTGAATAATGTAAATCACAAGTTTCTTATTCACAAATATACACTTCTTAGGACAAGTTTTGGTGATTGTTTTTTGTGTTGTCAATTTCTCTAACTTAACAAATAGAAAAACCTTCTTATAAAAATCCCGCTTGGGCGTTTTTTTTTTTTTTTTAACACTTGTTAAATTTACTGCCAATCCAAAAGCAGATTTTAATGTGTCTTGGAATTCTCTTTGAAAATAGCGACAATTTCCTTTCATATTTGCCTTTTCTAAAGGAAACAGTTAATCTAATTGAAACTGTTGGCTACATTCATTGGCTGAAAAATGTGTCTTGGGGCTAGGTCTGATGTGGACAAAGGTCAAGACAAACTTTTAACTGGAGTTTTATGGTTTCTTGAAGACTCTGCCAATAGCTGAACATGCTTATGCCAATGCAGCTCAAGCTTAAAAAAAAAAATTATTGAAAAATTTTGAAATAATCATTATTTTTTTTTCATTTTGGCTGAATAAATACAGAATATCAAAACTGATACAAAATCTGTCTCTTCTGTTAGACTACCCATGTTGGGTCACTGATGGCTCATGCTATAAAACATTGAAGTTGATTTCAACATTTCATTGAAATGAAAGTTAATTTTATTATGATTCAGTTAAATATTTCAATTCGTTCGTGTCATCACTGATCTGGTTTACAAGTTCATGTTTAACGTTTTACTGATTGTTTACAGCATTTAATAGCAATAGAACTTCTGGGATAATCTTGAACTTTAAATCAGATTAACTTAAAAATATTTTTTAAATATTTAAAATATTGTTTGTTTAAAGAAAGCTGAAATATAAATAATTACTCTACAAACAACTGGACGAAACAGCAAAGCGGGATCTTCTTGTGTTTGTCTAACTTAAACTTGATGAAAAATATGGAAAAGACAAAACAAAATCTGAATATGCAAGTTTACTGTTTTAATGTTGTTTTACTGTCGACGTCAGACCATCTTCAGGACAGAAACAGAATAACTGAAATTCTAAAGTAAGCGTTCCTTTTTTGGGATTCAGTCATGTTGGGAGTGCATTTTTCGCAGCATCGCCTGCTTGATCCCAACGTGACTGAATCACAAAAAAGGAACGTTCTGTTTCTGATTAGTCTTGTGTCTATCGTCTTTTCATGTTGACTTAAATATTGTCTAATCCTAAGTATGTTTCTAATAACCATGTCCTGAAGATGGTCTACTAGACCGAAACGTCTGACGTCGACAGTAAAACAACATTAAAACAGTAAACTTGCATATTCGGACTTTGTTTTGTCTTTTCCATATTTTTCATCATACCGTCGGATCTACATCTTTACATTTGCTTTAACTTAAACTCGTAAATTATTGTGTGCCAGACCAGATGCACCAGACAAGAAATCACAGATGTTAGTATTATATAGATGTAAAAAGATATTCTCAAAAGAAAAATGATCTTTAAGGTTTAAAATTAATTTTTTTTAAATTGGAAATCTTTCTTGAAGCTTTTAGTTTTAATTTTAAGCTAGATCTTTTTTTAAATCACTAAAAATGGCTGATTTTAGCCATATTTAGAAATCTGTCAGCACAATACAATTCTTTTTATTAAAAAATCTTTCAGAAATAAAATATACATTTCTGAAACTTGATTTAAAGTTCAATTAATCTGATTTAAAACAAATATTATTTTTAGTTTCAAATATGAAGGTGGGTGTTTTAATGAAGTGTTGACAACTATTTTTTCTACAGGAGATATATCTGTAAAAATTACTTGAATATAATATGAGCACTTTTTTTACATAATTTTTTAACTTTTAAATATTTAGAAAAATATTGTGTATAGATGTCCGTATTTATAAAATTAGCACGTTTATGCACCTCACACACACAGACACACACACAAAAAAAAAATCAAAATTCTTTTTAAAAATAGTGCGGGTGGGATGATGCTGAATTGTAGTAAGCTTTTCCATTTATGATTAGTAAATATAGTTTTTACTTAATAACAATATCACCTAACCACTACAACTTAATACAAAGACTTAAAACTTTCTAAATTATTCTAATTAAAAATTTAAAAAAATTGAAATAAATTATAAAAATGACTTTTTCTAATTAAATAAATGTCTTAGTTTAATACATTTTTTTTATTTTATAATTCAGAGCAAATTTTCAGTAAGTGGGGATCCTTTTTCACAAACAAAAAAATTGATAATTTAAATACTCCAAGGACTTGTGCTTATAATATAAATATTAAACTCTACAAGAAGCAATTTCTTGAAATTTCATAAAATTAAACAAATGGGGGTAACAGATGTTAAAAAAAAAATTCAAGAGTTTCTAAAAAGAAACATTTCTAAAATAAATTCATTTATGTGTGAATAAGTTCTGAAAGTTTCATTAAAATTCAACAATTATCTGGTTTTTGCAAGAATTTCTAAATCAAAGTTTTTTTTGTTTTGTTTTTTTCTTCTTTCTGCAAAAAGATGCTAAAATTTCCTATGCTAATTTATGGTTTCCTGCAGATGCAAGAAAAAAGTTAAAAAAATTAACCAAAACCTTCAATGTTCTAAAAAGGATAAAAAAAATTTTAACAAGCAAAAAATCCTTTAGTCTTTCCTCTTCATAATAACAAAGATTTTAATGATAAAAACTGTTTTTATTAATTTTGTATCCCATCATATATTCTCATTTTTTAATGAATCTTTCTAGGGGTATATATATATATATATATATATATATTTTCCAGAAAAACTTAAAATTCCCATCTCATCAGGCGTCTCTGTAGGTTGGTCAGTCTGCATGACTTGTATTTGCCTGTTGAATGAAATTTTGCATTTACCTTGGTGATTATACAGAAACATAATAGCAGCAGAGTGTTACTATACTCCACTGTAATTAGATCTCTGATCTTCTGATTCACTCTACATGGTGGCTGGATGTGAGCTGTAAGAAAAAAAATAAAAAAAATTCTTTACTGCACAGGGGATCAGAGCTTCACATCCGTTCCACAAAACAAATCCTCACAATAAAATACAGTAGCCAATCATGAACATTGCCACCAGAAAAAAAAACCTTCTGTGACATTGTCCAAAATTCACTAATCTGACCTGACTCTTCATATGCAGAATGCAGCCAATAGGCCATCTTCAACACCACTTGACTCCCAATGCCACCACCATTTTTCTAACACCTTGATATCTTCACTAACCACTTCCAGGCCTCCCTCATTACCAGTGACCTTGTTTTGTTGATACTACATTCAACCAGAATCCAAAAGAGGTATTCTGCTCAATCAACCTTCCTTAACCACTCCAGACCTTTCTTGTTGACACCACCATAACCTTGGCAACCAATGTGCCTTACACAAATCAACCCACCACTGTGACCTTGATCAAACAACCCACTAACTCACCTTATCAGGCAGTCATTTCTTGGTAGTGTGTATGAAATTTTGAATATCAGCAGTTAGTGGCCCTTAGTGGAATCTGAGAGATTCTGTCATTGAGGTCAAACATTGTGATTTTTATACTGTTATTCCTGAGAAACTGGCTCCTAAATTATATAATTTTACTTATTCCTAATTGACCCTAAAAAGTCATATGGTATGCTTACTATTACATCCACACGACATTTTGGCAGTATACCTAAATTATAATGACTAATAAAACAACCTTTCTAATTTATCTTCTATTGTTTTATGTTGTACAGTATAATTGGTGTGTTTTGATATGTAAGCAATTTATTGTGTGTTATTGGTTTATATTTTGGAGGTATGTTTTAATATTTATGAAACTATATTTGGCTGAAAATAATTCTGATGTGTTAAACTTAATAAGTTTATAATTAACATAATAATTAGTTTTATTGTGTGAAATATGTTGCAAATTTAAATATTTTAATGAACATGACAATGTAAACAAAAACGTAAAAAACAGCATGTGACCATAGCTGAAAAACTTGACCTGATTGGGCAAAACCAATTTGATTTTTGGATTCAGCAAATCAAAATTGTTCTAAATCAGCTAAAAACGATTAGACAATAAATTTGGTGTTGACCAGTGAATTGATTCCATTCTTTTTTCAATAACTCTAAGAGCTCTTTTTTATATATATATATATATATATATATATATATATATATATATATTTATATAAAAATAAAGAAGATTTTCAAGAAAGACATTTGGGTCACTAACATACAAAAAAGAGAATGTCTGATATGGAGAATATTTAACATCGAAAAACATAAGAAAAAATAATTCCTTTTAATAATATGTGGAAATATCCACTCTTTGCCTGATGAAGGTTGCGAGACTGGAAAGACGTGTAGCAAAATTATGGAAAATAAAGCATAATATATTTTTTTTTAAATCCACATTACAACGAAAAAAATGTTTGCAGTTTCTCTCTTTTTATTATACACACTTTTCTCTTGTTGGAACTACTATAACCTCTTCCCTTATATATATATATATATATATAAATCTCCAAATGTAAAGAGAATGAATTGAATATCAATTCAAACATTCACAGCATTAATTTAAAATAGGGTTCAATACAATAGTAGATCTATAATTCTTTCTTATAAGATATTACATTTGAACATATGTAAACCACAGCATCAGTGCTTCCATGTTTTGATGCCTATCATAGCATCTAATCCGGCGGTGGTAACTGAAGGTTATTACAATTAACCTTCACTTACCACTACCTGATGAGATACTATGATAGGCATCAAAATATGAATGCATTGATGTAGCGGTTTATATATGTTTGGATGTAAGCTCTTATAATAAAGATTATATATATAATCTTGTGTGTATAAGAAGCACACTGTAAACTCAAAGGGAAAGAAGTGTTTGGCAAGTAGAAGTCAGTTTGCCATATTCAAAATAGACCCATTCAAGTTTTTTTAATACATTTTGACACAATCATTTAATGAAAGATTCCATGATGTTTCAATCATAATAATGCTGGAGATAATTTTTGAAAATTTACAGTTTATTCTCTTAGTATTGACAGCTGACCAAAGAGAAAGGTTTGTTTTTCCTAAATCCAAAAATATGGTTTCCTATAAAACTGTGCTTTTTTAGATTATTTTTTATTGATTGTATTAAATATGTGTTCGATATGAGACAGTTTTGAAATTAAAAGACGAGAAACATTGAGAATTATGAGTCATTACATTTTGACACAGAGTTTATTGTATCTTAAGATTTGTTTTTAAGCTTTTCTAAATTTAAAAAAAAAAGATCTATAATGAAAAACTGTGAATTTATATACTTATATCAGTTACACAACCTGATCTCCCTTAGTATTAGTTTCATATTTTCTAACTGAACTATTTTAGTCAAAGGGAAAGTTACAAGCCTTTGTTTTAAACTAATTGGTCACCCAATACAAGGCCCAAGAGCCACTCAAATTAGATGATTACTGAATGAGGTTGTATGAATGTAAGGAGAGGAGATAAGACATGCAGATTATGAGGATATTTAGGAAAGATAACAGTTAACCCTAGACTTGAAGAGGTTACGGTTATAGTGATTGGGGAAGCATCCACTTGGGAGTTTGTTTCACAAAGTAGTGATTATTGGGAGGAAGCTATGAAATATGAAGAAAGTGGGGATGATTTGTCCCCCAGTCTATGTGGTATGACAGGTATTATCTGTAAATGTCTGAACTAGTAGAGAACTAAAGAATATAGATTGTCTGAACATGAAACCAGGCATTATAATAGCAAACACCTGTGTGAAAGGTGTAATTGGGTGGGGAAATAATCACCCATAAGGTTGCATAGACACTTTTGAACTCTCTCAAGAGTGGAAAGAGTAGACATGGCAACTCCTGCCCATATATGGCAACAGTCCTCTTTTTTCTTTTGTCTGATAGAGCATGGCAGCAGGAGTTTGATTCTTTTTGGAGTAGTGCAACGAACCAATTATTTTACCGGCATCTTTAGCAATCAATTGTATATATGAGAACCACTTGAGGTCTGGAAGGAAATTGTGTCCCAAAAGAAGCAAGATGACTCCTTGGAAATACAATCATTTATGATGACAAGTGAAACTTCTGAGTCTGCTTATTGTTTAGGAAGCATATCTCGATTGATTTTCCAGGTATTGAATGTTACAAATCAATTTTTCCTTCATTGAGCTGTTAGAGTGAGGTCAAAGCCGAGATCAACTGGCAGGCTCTGGTCATTTAGATTTTGGGAGGTCCACCCATATACTCTTATAACATCTACATAGGTATTTATTAATGACCTGACTGCATTCTTAGGCAGATTGTTAAAGCAGAAAGAGGGTGGGGCCAAGAAGGGAGCCTTTGGGGATAGCAGAAAGAGGGTGGGGCCAAGAAGGGAGCCTTTGGGGATAGCAGAAAGAGGGTGGGGCCAAGAAGGGAGCCTTTGGGGATAGCAGAAAGAGGGTGGGGCCAAGAAGGGAGCCTTTGGGGATAGCAGAAAGAGGGTGGGGCCAAGAAGGGAGCCTTTGGGGATAGCAGAAAGAGGGTGGGGCCAAGAAGGGAGCCTTTGGGGATAGCAGAAAGAGGGTGGGGCCAAGAAGGGAGCCTTTGGGGATGATTCTATTGAGCTTGTGGGTTTCAGAAGACCAACTCTATTAACAAAGACGTTATTTACATATCTACATTTCAGAAAGCAGTCAGTGCAGAAATAACAAAACCCACAGCTTCTAAAACTCAGCATGCATAAATCCATTTCACCATACAATCCTTAGTTATGAGATATTTCATTGTTATGGTAACAGGCCGTATTAAATACTTGGCATCAATAAGTGAACATGTTAAATGCATAACAGAATATCTCATTAGTAAGAAGGGGGGTCAGATTGCTAACACAACCCCATGAACTTCCCTTATTGCCTTTCTTTATAACACTACACAGTAACATTATTCGGACTATTGTCCTCATCTTTGTCGCCATATTTATTACAACATTTCGGCCCTTGTACGCCCTGGCCTTCTTCTGGTGGTTGGAATGTCGAACTGAACCCTTTATTTTGCTCACTGGGATAGACTGTTCTAGTTCCACGTGCCATGTTTAATGGATGTCAGTTATCAGTAATCTCCTGTTAATTTCCCTTTGAAAGTTCTCCACTGCCTTAGCCGGGTATTGAACTCACACTCTTTGGGTCCTGTGTGAGCAAAATAAAGGGTTCAGTTTGACATTCCAAACAACCGGAAGAAGGCCGGAGCGTACAACAGCCGAAACGTTGTAATAAATATGGCGACAAAGATGAGGACAATAGTCCGAATAATGTAAATAGTGTACATAATACCTCATCTCAGAAATATAGACAGATACTGAAAGGCCGAAACGTTGTAATAAATATGGCGACAAAGATGAGGACAATAGTCCGAATAATTTAAATAGTGTACATAACACCTCATCTCAGAAATATAGACAGATACCGAACGGCCAAAACTGTTGTCCCCTCTTCAAGTTCTCCACTGCCTTAACCAGCTATTGAACTCACACTCTTTGGGTCCTATCACTGGATCTAACTAACGCCTTTATCCCCTGTGCCATGTGTCCTTGAAAGACATTCCAACCACCTGAAGAAGGCCGAAGTGTACAACTGCCAAAACGTTATGATGAATATGGCAACAAGATGAGGATAATAGTCTGAATAATGTAAATAGTGTACATAATACCTCATCTCAGAAATATAGACAGATACTGAAAGGCCGAAACGTTGTAATAAATATGGCGACAAAGATTAGGACAATAGTCCGAATAATTTAAATAGTGTACATAACATCTCATCTCAGAAATATAGACAGATACTACACAGTAACTCTTTGAGAGGCACTTGGACTTTGTATTATTATTATTATAAAAAATATTACATCTGTGTTGGTTTTCATTAGATATTACAAATCATTAATAGTAATATGTCTTTCTTACAATTGTACAGAAAATTCCAACTCCTGCAGAAAATGTAATGCAATTGTAAAATTCAATATATATTTTGATGGAGGAAGTTAACTAATTTTGTTATCTTTGCTTATTGAATAATTTGATTTGTAAGCCAACCTGACTTTGCAAAACACTGATTATTAAAGGTCATTTCTATTTTTTAACACTTTTTAAACAAGCTATTATCCAAGCCATTATCATATATATAGTCTTATTCCGTCAATAATACTGGCATTCATTCTCGGCCACATATTATTCCTTTCTTCCTGGATTTCTTCTCTTACCATCTTTCTGTTTCACTATACATGTTGGCATTAATGCAAAGGAAATCTTTGATGCAAATATCTTTAACTGTAAATATATGTACACGCATGTGTGCGTCAAAGAGAAAAGAGATTTTATATGTCAATTCAGATTCATTGCCTGAGCTTATCCATCGTGAAAGAAGTCTTTATAACCCTGAAAAACTTATTTTTTTCTCGAGTGCTGTGTAGAAAGATTTTTGCACTTATTTGTCATTATCAACAAGAGAACCTACCGTGTACACACACTGGCGCACGCGCACACATATAAGTAAAAATTTGTCGGTAAATAATCCAAGTGAATCCTAATAATATAAAATATTAAAACTGATCCACAAAGAAAGCTTGGGGGAAGAAACAGCTATACATATGAGGTATTTTTAATTATTTATTTCGGTTGAGCTCTCTGGGGAGGAAGTGCAGGTTTGTAAACAGTGACTATTACGGCTAATAATGCAAGACTCTTCGGTAAATCGAATCAAGTTCTCTCAGTCAATACGCTTAAATTCACCTTCATCCCTGCCGTGTGCCAACAGCTTAGTGGTAGAATCCCCAACTGATGCCAATTCAGTCGGGTTTCGATCCTAGCTAGATGCAACCAGGCGTCTAGCCACACTGATGAGCTGTGATACAGCAAAACTGTCTGTGGATGACTATATACATATATATATGATTAAATAAATTATAAACATTATTTTTAGCATAATCCTTTCATATTCACAAATATTTTTCCATGAGGCAATGAATGCAATGTAACAGTGAAAATCACTTATTTCTCCAAGTACTTTCCATCTCTTTCTGAGATCACCAGGGGTGCACTTCTTGCCTCATTTGATTGTAATACACGGAAAAATATTTGTGAATATGAAAGGATTATGCTAAAAATAAGCAGATATAATGTTTGTAATTTATTCAATCAGGCACGCCTAAAAGAGAATTTGCTACCTAATCGGTATGTTTATTATAAACAGTATTAACAACATTTACCGGCCTGAATGTCCGAGAAATTTTCATAGAAAATATTTGTCCTCTGACAGGAATTGAACCTGTATCCTATACGGAACCGATGCCTTTACCGATTAGCAAGGTCAATTTTACTGCATTAACTGAATGCTCCTCTGTGGCCCAATTGGTAAAGACACATCAGGCTATATGACGGTTCCGTATAGGATACAGGTTCGAATCCTGTCGGAGGACGAATATTTTCTATGAAAATTTCTCGGACATTCAGGCCAGTAAATGTCGTTAATGTTGTTTATTATAAACAGAGCATTTACTTAAATATTTGTATCTATAAAAAGAACATATAAACATAAAAAAAAGTCTTAAAAATAATTGTTGGACTTTGTCCATTTGATAATATATATTACACATACACGTAGGCACACACAAAAATCTCTTATGGATTTGTGCATATGTAATGAAAACATTTGCATACAATCATTGGGATTTGAAATTAAATTCTTGAGACACTTTCCCCTCAATTGTTTAAATAAACAAAATGGTCAAATAAGACCAAAGATGTTGAAATTTTCTTTATATATGTTTTTTAAATGCATTACTTTTTCTCTTGTTTTTGAATCGATGAATCCAATTAAATTTACCCAAAATGCCTTTTCCCCTGACAAGTTTTTTTCTCTTATTTAGCTCGTTATCAAAAGTTACTGGTTTTATCAATAAAAACCTCCCAATGCATTTATTATCTGCCAATAGCATCGGAAAGCAATCGATTAAATCAATAATATTCCCTTCTCATCGAGAAACCCAGATTTCTTATTTTACTCTTCTTTTCGGAACTTCTTTCTATGTAAAAAATGCCAAAGAAAAATAATCAAGACCGAACAATGGAAATTCTCCTGGCCTTTCATCAGATGGTAGTTAATATCTATGTTAGTGGTCAAAGTTGTTTCTTGGGTTTGTTTTTGTTTTTTAATACCAAAGCACAATTCAGTCAGTAGGCATAATGAAGCTCACCAGTTCTTGGCAAAGTCTCCAGGAACCATGGTACTTCAATTAAAGGATTGTCTTTACCTCAGTTCTCATCAGCCTTATCCACAAGATATAATAATCAGGCACTTCAATATATCTGACATTTTCTATTAGATTAAATGTTTTTTCTTTTTTACTTGTAAAAAAAAAAAAAAAAAATCATTACACATAACTTTTGAAATTGTCTTATGCTTCAGAGCAATATTTTCACTCCTTTTAGACAATACATTGGTCAACATAGCTTCTTTGCATCCTTATTGGAGTTGTTTTTTTATCTCTTCTAGATTTAGGCTGAAAATGCTCAGCATAATAATTTTACCAGTATTTCTACCAAATATGCTATCATTCAGATATGGAAAGCACTTGTTTTTGCTTTGATGTCTATTGCAGTTTGGTTATATAAACTTTTTTTGTGAACAATCACTGTGTGCAGCAAACACCTGAGGAAGGTCAGAAAGTCTACCTGTGGAAGGTTGAGTGGGTTGGGGCGGGGGGTTGAAAATTTGGCTTTGCAAAAATATTGAACTCATCCAAAAGGAAAAGAAGAAATCAAATACAATGTAAATCCAAAATTTTTATATTCATAAAACAGTTAAATCATGATAATATTCTTTATACAAACCAAAATCCTACCTTCCAAATGAGTGTTTAAACTAGTTCCTGCAAAGTAGTCTAAATAGTCTTTGGCCTCAATAAAAAAACCATGGATTTGAACTAGTTATTTATTGAATCATTCGTTATTATCAAATAACTTTTGAATTCCATTTAATTTATAATAGGTGGGAGCACAATCTCATATACCTACATTCTCACCTTAAATATATCCACCCAAATTTTATTTCATCAGTAAGTACAAGCATAAGACCAAATTAGGTTTTTATAAGAACTTAGTAATATATATACAACATTTATTTAGATGCTATGTCCCCACTAACAGTTATTGCTCATCCTACAGGTGTTTGCACAACAATGGGATTTTTTTTGTCTGGTAACTGAAAAAGTAATGAAATAAAAATTCATAACTGAAGAAATTTTTAGTTAAAAGATAAAAATTCATTTTAACTGACAGACACAGTCATTTCACATTAGATTTACTGTTTGAATTAACCCTCTTACAAAAAAAAAAAGTTAGGTATTTTCAAAAAATTAAAATATACTCTGGAATCCCATTAGTAAGAAACAGAAAATTTGGTAACTATAAATGGAGCTGTTCTTGAGTTATGGGAGGACAGACAGGCAAAAAAAGACATTTGGCAAACAGGAGTGAGACTAACATAATCTTATAATTTTTGATCGGACAATATTTGCTTTCATGTTAACATTACTTGTAATTTGAATTTAAGAATTTTAGGTATTTTAAAAAATTATTATGCTAGAAATATAATGGGGGTTCCTGTCAGTAACAACAGGAAATTTAGTGGCTGCAGCTGAAACAGTCTTTAAGTTATGAGATGACAAACAAAAGAGATATTGGGGAATTGCAGTAAAATTTAGTAGATTAAAAGAACACTAACATTTGAATTGTACTTTGTCCCAAAATTCATTATACATTTGTATATGTATTTCATATATTAACTGTAACAACTATTATAATGATTAGAAGTAGTATTAATTCATACCAATTAATGACTAAACTTTATCAAAATAAAATAACATCCAGACACTCCATAAAAAAAAATAAAAAAAAATTAATAATTAATTGGTATCACAGGAATAGAAAGTAATTTTGATTGTTACCAAATAATCAGTGCTGGTTGTGTTTGGAGTAAATGTCAACTTGTTTTGCTGTATAAAGTGTCTACTTTTATTGATTTCAGTGCCACAAAATAAATTTTAAATAAACCACCCATTCGCTTGTTTATTGCAAAAGGTTTTGGAAATAATTGATTACATAAATTATTTATCAAATGTTCTTTTAGCGATTTCGTTGATTAATATAGAACTTAGGAAAACAACTAAAAAAAAATCTAAAACAAAAAACCTTACATCTTCAAGAACCTTTTCTATACTCAACACTTTTTGGTAAATTCCATGCTTTATATGTAAAAACAAAACATCTACAAAACCTGAAAATTATTTCAAGTTGTTGATATTTTTATCCCTAAGCTTTAGACAATATGATTAGGTTCTTGGAGGGGTGGAGGGGATGTTTTCCTTTTCTCGAATGCTTCTTGCAGTTCATTTGAAAAGCAACTGACTATATGTATGAAGTAAATTAGTGCATAGAGTAATTTTCTTATATGATAATAGCGAGATTAGTTGTTTCCTTATTAAGAAACATTTTGCTTTCATTGTCCATATAGTTAGTGTTACTATCAGTTGGAATTCATGAAATATTTATCTTAAAACAGTTTTTTCAGCAAAATTTGCTTTTCAACTTCACTAACATCACTCTTTCTAATATTAACAGAAGTTTCCTTCCTAACCTTTTGTTTAAGGTGGTGTGGAATATTAATGTCTTAATTATATCACTATGTTCTATCCATTTCAGTTGTTTTTTAGAGCTTATCAACAGTTCTTAGGAGGTACAGTAAAGTAATTTATTGTAGCTCGGATTGAGGAATTAGGGAGTTGAGTTTGAACATCAGTAGAGTTCATTACATTCACTTACGTGCCAATACTCTTCTCACCAGCTATGGCTAAAATAGCAAGATAGACTGGGCCCTATGGCCTTGGTTGGCAATCAGTCTAGGAGAAGGAAAACTTCTGCCTTGTAGATCCTGCTTCTTTAGGCTAAAGCTAGAAGAGGACTTCAAAAACAAATCCACCTCACATGTTGTCTCGAAGAAAGGAACTACCACCCCCTACTTCAAGCTACAACAGAAAATAATGTACTCCTCAGGCTTCATACAATGATTCCAACAAGCATAAAACTGGGAAACAGCATATCACTATAGACCCTCCCTGATTTTGGACCATTTGCTGCCTGTGGGTGTATCACCCATGACACTTTAGACGATCAGAATCTTTTTAGATTGTAAGAATTGTTTTTGGAGAAAATGATTTACCGATACAATTCCTACTAATTACCTCATAGCTAGGGGAGACAAGGTGAATTCATACTTTTCTCAAGGTTATTTGTATACAAGTGAATATAACGAAGCCAAATGGAATTGAAACCATTATCCATTACATCACCTGCACATCCAAACTTACAGCATCTGACATTCCCAAGTGGTCACCCATCTAGGTACTGATCAGGATAGATGTTGGTGAATAATTGAGAACTGGTGTTTCAATAGGATATGGCCATAAGCCTGTTGCTGTTGGAAGTTTTCAACTGATATGGTTCTCTTATTCCAGATTCTTCTGGAGGGATTGCCAGAGGAAGAGAAGAGAGTTTTTCTCCCACCGTGATAGATGCTGAAGTTGTAGCATCTGTTCCATGCTGGAGGTATTTTCTCCTCACTTGCATTGTGATATGACAGGCTAGGACTAGCTTAGACAAGCAAAGACAAGCAGCCTGAGAGTCAACACATTAAAAACCAACCGTGTGTCACAACCTTGCTCAAGGTAAACCTCAGGCTTTATGCGAGGTGTGCTGAAAAGTTCTAAGTATAACCGATTTCTCAAAATCAGTATTTTAAAGAAAATCTTTCAACAGATCTTATAAACTGGCACCACAGAATCACAATCAAAGAGCTTTACCAAAATAACAAAATCACTTGAAAGCTCTAACAGCAGCTGCAACTAAAACAGAGAACTCGTTTAACGATATAATCAAAATGTTAGGAAGGAAACTTCCATCAGTATTAGAGAGAGTGATAATGGTGAACATTAGAAAGAGGTTTTCTTTTCATAAATTTCAGGCAGCAGTAAACCTAAATTTTTTAATCAGTGAATACCAAATATTTCCTACATGGAAACAACTAATCATCAAACTTCAAAATACTGATTTGGAAAATTGGTTTGAGCTGAGAACTTTTCAGCACCCCCATTTTTAACTTTTCAGCACCCCCCTCTTTTTTTTTTTTCCTTTTTTTTTGCTCACTAATTTCGTATTGCTCTGATTTCATTAGAACTTGGTTTGCTTTTACTCACCCCAACCAATGTGTCTCGGATTTCTCTGTTAAAATTAATAATGATGGACAGGTGAGATGTTGCAATAATATCAGGCTCTTTAGTGCAGGAAGAAAGGAACACTTAAAGATGGAAGCACTTGTAAAACTTCAGAAGCTCTTCTCATAAGACATTTTCAGACTCACTAGCTTGACTCCCATGTTTTGCCCATGTCAATTTGTATATGAAGTTGCTAATAATACATTGATATCTGTATACTCACCTCCCCTTTGTGTTTCGAAGTAGATCTGGTCTTTAGGAATGAATTCACAAGTCTTTATAACTATCTATCATTGGAAAGGACGGAGTTGAGATTGCTTAAGGAAGTGATTAATAATGATCACCTCATATTTTTTTTTTTTTTTTTTAATTCTAATAAAAATTGGAGATGGCAAAAATCAAGCAAGTATAAAAAAATCTAAATATCTAGGAAGTGTTTTAACAGAAGACAGAAAATGTCCCAGCATGAATTGGAACAATTATATCAAATTAATACCTACGTCTGTTGCTAGGAAAGTCAGTTCAGTATGTCATACAATCCAATTTATCTTACAAGAATCTCTCGTACATTTATAAGCCTTCCATGAATTGTATATGGCTGCCACAACTGGGTTGGTGCTTCTGCTTTCTATCGAAATATTCTAGACAAACTCTAAAGAAGATTCTGCAATAATATAGATCCCAACCTGGCATCTAAGCTTCTATCACTTTTCTGCTGCCATAACATAGCTTCCCTGCACCTTTTCTATAAACATTTTCATGGCAATTGTTCTCAGCTTTTCCCTTTGGTACCTCAGCTTCATGAATTTAAATGCAGTACTAGATTGGCAGCCAGGTCTCATCATTTGAGTGTTGAAATTGCTATTTGTAATTAAGTTCTATTCTAATACTGTCTTCTCTAGCACTTCTCATCTGTGGAACTCTGTCAACTATGATCTTTGAAAATTTAAATGTAATATCAATCATCATCTTCTGTCTCCCTGGGTCTTGTTCAAGGGTTTCTCTTTACACTTTTGTCTCAGTATCTTTATTACCTTGCTTGAAGGGAAATGATTATTAAAAAAAAAACAGCATGATACCAAAATCTGAAGGTGCATTAGAATAGTGAAAAATGCCTTCCAAAAGCTAAGCAAAGTATTAAGAAACAGGAAAATCTCATTAGAGACAAAAAGGAATACGGAACTATTAGGTAAAATCAGTCCTCCTCTATGGCAGTAAAATTTTCAATACTTTGTCCAAAGTTTTGATTCTTGTAAGTCATTCTCAGGGATGTGTAATTAGTTAGTGTATTATGTATAAATGGGTAAAATACCGATTTAGCATTTATTATAAAAAATTTCAAACTTGCAATTCAGGTTTAAAAACAACATTTCTCAACTCACCGATCCCTATATATAATTAATGTTGTTTATGAAATTATTTGTGCAATCTGAGATTGTATTCTATAAACAATAAACTATATATGGCTTATATAGGTTACATAACAAATGCACTTTTCAGAAGACTTATGTGCCATTTATCAGAACAAATACAGAGCTCCAATAACAATAAAAGACTAAAAATTATTGAAGCCATCTGCATCAGACTAAAACGACCATGTATTAATAAAAAATAATTACACACCAACTTAACATTCTCCATTGCATATAAAAACAAAACAAAAATATCTTCACATTCTATACCCATAGCGGTGACATGTGGTGGAAGGGACTTTTTGCATTTTTAGATTTATTCGATTAAATTTAAATATAACATTGCACTAGATGTGCTACTCGCGACTATTACTGTTCTTCACAAAATACATATCCCTTATTATGGCTCTTCAGAGTCGGAAACTTGGATAGTCATTACAAAAATTTTTGAAATTTCATAGAAGTACCATTTTTGCAAAAGATAATTGGTAATTTGGAGAGTTTGGTTTGTTGTGTTTTACAGCATATCGACACCTCAATGGGTTATTTAATGCCGACAACTTTTTTCCTGGTAATATTTTGTTTTGTCAAACATCTATTTCTGGTTATATTTTTTTCATCAAAAATGTATAGCTGATAATATTATTTTAAAAAATGTATTACTGGTAATATTTTTTTTCTTCAAAAATTTATTTCTGGTAATAATTTTTTTACAAAGTATTTCTGGTATTAAAACCTATTTTTACACTTTTATAATGCTTTTTACCTCAGTTTGGGGGTTAACTATTTGCCCACAGCTGGGACCCTAACAGGTGCTACTACCCTGGATCAGAGTGGACCTGGGAACACCAGCAATTAAGAGGTGGTTCCACACTCCTCAAAACCTCCTGATCTGAGGCCTTGCTGCTGGACGTAGTTTCTCGTCATACCCAGGACTGGTAATTTCGAGAGGAAGATGGACAAACTCAATAGGCACAAAATGTCCATACTTTTTAATAATAAGACATGTTTTGAAGGAACAAATGCTGCCTAATTACACACACACAACACCCACACAATCCCCCCCCCCCCGCTTTGTTTTCTTCATTGAGCTTTGTTGATCCCAAGGGAAAAGCAATCAATGCTATTTATTTTCATCTCAGTTCATTCTTCCATATTGTCTTCCCACCAAAGGGCAACAAAATTGCATGTCTGTTACAATTTTCTATTTTATTAACTCATTCAAAAAGAAAACCTCTATAGTAAATAGCCAGAGATGTGGGTATGGTGGGGAAGCGATCAGTATAAATGATGGGTGGAGGGGGGATGGCTAGGTGTAAAATTGGTCTTCATTTGCAGAATTTTTCGCATTCTTAGCTGACAATTTCTTCATTCAAATATTTCAGCATAAATTGTGTTTTGGTTTTGTGTGTCTTGCTTTTGCTGTATATTTTAATGGAAATATTTTTAAACAATTTAACGAAAGTTCTCGTCTTTTCGGCTCTTCTTTTGCCCCTCATTCATACCAACCATTCTTCCTCACCTCTTCCATCCCTCATGCCACATTAATCAGGTAAAATATATTTTCAAATTATAATCAATATAATATTGTTTACCCATTTGAACCATCCTGGGTATGATGATAAACTACATCCGGCAGCAAGGACTCTGATCAGGCGGTTTTGAGGAGCATGGAACCACTTCTTAATTGCTGATGTTCCCAAGTCCACTCTGATTCAGGGTGGTAGCACTTGTTAGGGTCCCAGCTATGGGTAAATAGTTAACCTCTAAACTGAGGTCAAAACACTATGAAAGTATAAAAATAGATTTTAAAACCAGAAATACTTTGGTAAAAAATTATTACCTGCAATAAATTTTTGAAGAAAAATTATTACCAGTTATACATTTTTGGAAAAAAAAAAAAAAAATTGTCAGCAATAAAAATCTTGTCAGCATTAAATAAGCCATTGCAGTTGATATACTGTAAAGCAAAACAAACGCATTTGAAACAGTTTTACTGAAATAATTAAAAAAATTTGCTCCAGTCCTGATAAGCAGTTGTACTCCTAATAAAACTCCTTGCTTTAAAAGATCATACTCCAGATCTTAAGTAGAACTTGTATATTTTTAACATTGACCATCTTTCCTGCATCTTTACCAATCTCATGTAAAACTGCAGAAAGTATTTGGCTCCTACTGCCATACTCTTATCTTTACAAGAATCAGATGATGCCAAAAATTGTGGGTGATTATTTTCCACCCTGCAACCACTTTCCCCACAGACAAAATGTTGTTAGCTTCTTTATCTTTATTAGTATGGTAAATATTCAGATAAGCTACATCCCTTAGTTCGACCAGTTCTTCACAGCTAGGATACACCATGCCACATACACAGCATTGACTCAGCCACATTTCCTTCATATTCTATTGGTAAAGAGGTTTCATTCAGAAAACTGCTTTCCCAGAATGCACTTTCGAGACTGTTTCACAATCTCTACAATTTTAACCCCAACAAGTCTAAGTTCAGCCATTACCTATCCTACAATATACATTTTTTACTTCCTCTCTCTTTATGCCTTTACAACAACCTCATTCAGTAACTCTCTCTTGAGTGGCGCTTGGGTCTTATTTGGATGTACAATAGTATAAAAAAAAATCAATTTTCTTAGCTCAATAAATATTTGTCATAGGTCTTTCAAGTGGAGATAATGATTAGCTGACTGAAATTTATGCTTGAATCTAAAGGACTATTAGCCTTAATCAAAGGTTGATTGATTGTAATTTATTAGTTTCACTGATACTTATAAATATTTCACTTACCTTTTTTTTCTGTCTACTTTGTGTTTTACTGCCGTATTCTAAAATGATGTTTACTTAACCCAGAGAATTATTTTTATTAATAATGTACATGCATCAGGTGTGTTTTTATATTTTTTCTGACAATTATAAAACACAGTCTAAACTTGGTAGTTGCTGCTTTTTATATCTTTAGGTGGGGTGTTTCATTACAGGTTGGATATGCTGAAGGTGTAATGTATAGCGGGTTCAGAATGAGAAATTGGAGATCAGAGTTCAAATTCCAGTCAGGTTCATTACATTCACTTATGCATAAATACACTTGGGAAATGTATGAATTCCCCTCAAGCTATGGGTTAGATAGAACAACAATTTTTGCAGATACATGTCTTTCTAAAAAAAGAAAGGTTAATGCAATATTCACTCACAAAAATGAAGCTTACAGACACATCATGTTGAAACACCTGTTCCTGTATAATCAGAGAAGTTAAGCAATGATGGAGACCAATTGGAATACCATGTGCTTGAATGTGCAGGTGGTATGATGGATAATGGTTCAGAATTGTTAATTAAAGAGCCAAGTTCCAATTCTGGTTGGGTTTGTTATATCCACTTACAAATATTCTTAGGAAAGGTATGAATCTGCCTTCTCTTCCCAACTATGGGTTAATTAGTAAAGCATGTTTCATTAAATCATTATCTAAAATAATAATAATAATAATAATAATAATTCTTAGAATCTAAAAATATTTTCTGGCTTTAAATAACCTACAAAGGGTTGATAAGCTGTAGAAAACAAATCAATCAATCAATCAATCATTACAAGTGTACCCCTTGCTCAACAATTTTTTTGAAGGAAAGTTCCATTTTAAAAATACTATATTAGCACAGGTTTCAAAATATATAGGCATGACATTTGAGCTGTTTCAAACCCAAAGCACAATTGTTTTCAATATTTGTTTGATTCTATGCTGAAGATTAAGATCAGAGACATCAGCAGTGTGTTTATCAGCCCTAATCCAGTCTTACAATCTGTGCCCCTTAATCCTGGGCTAATATGTATAATCTTGTAGAATTACCCTGTCAAAACTTGACTACAATATGCCAATTTGCATCTATTAAGCACTTCCTTTTATTAAGATTTGTCGGCGCCTTGGTTGAGGGTGGCTGTCTCCTGTGGAAGACTTGAAATATGACAATATAGCATGACAAATCTCTGTAAGCACTACCCCCCCCCCCACAAAAAAAAACTTACAAGCTTTTTGTAAATGTGTATGCCCTTTCAAAATTGCAGTCATATTTTTTTTTTGTTGTGTTGTGGCAGTCCGCCTGCCTTGTTCTTTATGGTTGAAGTTCCTCTAACGTAGAAGGACAGAAATATGAGCATGTGCTTGACCACTTTTTAATTTTTCTATCATACAATCTTTTGTAAGCATTTCCTGTGAAACCTGCTTTACACCGATGTGTTCCCTTTCAAAATTAAGTTCATACCTCTTCGCAATCATTTAAACAATGTCTATTGTAGCAAAAATCTTATGCAAGATTACATTTTGTTTGGAGAGAAATCAGAATTTTTTCACATATTAATTGCTTCTCTGTTTCAGGCCATTTCAATACATCACAGCTATCAATTCACCGCTTAAGATGAGGAGGCATTATCCCTGATTAAACTCGAATATTGAGCTGTTGTTCTTCAAAAGGAAATTACTATTCACTGAAGAGAAGCGATTAAAGTTAGAGGTTGTACAGGGAGGTGCTGAAAAATTCTTGGAATTAAAATTTTGCCCAAACAAGTTTTTTTAATTTTTTTTTTTAATTTCTTGTTTGGGCCTGTTAGATTATTTTGTGTACTTAGATAACTAGTGAGCCAACCCAAATGACTAGACTCACTTTATAGTTCCCCAAAAGAAGGTTAACCAATCAGGAGACGCGAAATATTCAATCCGTCTTGTATAAAGGCGGCCATTTTGATTAATCTCTCTGAATATCCAGTGCCAACCTGTCAGGCCAAAGAACAGAAGGAAGAACTACGCTCTGCTACTTTATCGGGATATCCACTGCTAACCTGAACTACGCTTCCCTACTGCCTTCGAAATATTCACGGCCAACCTCTGGATTCCATACTCAAAGACTACCGTCATCATGAACAACAGGGCCAAGTACTTACCAGCATTCTCTCATATATCGGATATTAAAATTAGCAGCTTACATAATTCACTCCTCAGGAAATCTTTTTTCTTTATTTCTACAAAGATGTTTCTAATAAATCTGGATCACAACATAGAAGATAAAAGCAAGCAAATGCTTTGGATACCAAAGAAAGAATCGAGTGCTATAAACGTTCTCTTTATGACTCTTCAGTAGGTCTTTCATTGGCATCATGCCACTTTTGTTCTTAGTCGACAATTATTGGAACATCAAGTGACACAAGAAATAAAAAGTTGTTAGATTTTTTTACTCTGAGTTTGAAAAGATCTCCATTGCAGTATTGTGTGATTTTCAATTTATTTTTATTTTATAATATGGCAGTATAAACAGAATTGTTAGGGTCTCTGAGAATAGATTGTTTACAACATCAGTTTGATATTTAACCATGCAAAAGATCAGCTCCCACATTTTTTTTGTTTTACCTAGACTCATATACTAACCTTTGTCATTATATAAACCCCAAATCTTCTTGCACAAAGACCAACTCTCATCAAGAGAAAGTGTTTTAGTTTGAGGAATATACATGTTGGAAGAAAAGTTATAACATTGGTTTGTTGCTAAGTCATAGAAAAAAAAATGTCATTTAAAATAGACATTTTTTTTTTAATGAAATAGATATTTTAATTTCTTTACTATAAATTTAATAATGATTTTTTTTGTTAAAGATTAAATTAATTAAACTAATTGTTGCTGATAGATTTCTTTGTTTATGGAAAATAAAATTCAATTCATGCTCTATGGCTTATACACATTAGGCAGAAAATATTTTTAAATTGTAAGAATTCTTTCTTTTTTTTTTTTTTTTTTCCAGATTCTGATGATTTAGTGATACAACTAATTAAGCTAGGTAGAAAAGTGGTAGGTTCATACTTTTTCCATATGAATATAATGAACCCAACTGGAATTGGAAATCTGCTCTCCAATTAAATTCCAAGTCATTATCTATTACACCACCCACACATCCAAGCTTACAGTACATGGTATTCCCAAGCAATCCTGTGTTTCAACATGGATTTGGTCATAAAGCCTGTACAAGAGAAGTAGCCTAAGTCAGCTGCCACGTGCCATGTCTAATGGATGTCAGTTATCTCCTGTTAATTCTCCTCTGAAAGTTCTCCACTGCCTTAACCAGGTATTGAACTCACACTCTTTGAGTCCTGTCACTGGATCTAACTAACGCTTTTATCCACTGTGCCATGTGTCCTTCAGAGGGGAATTAACAGGAGATAAGCTGACTTCCATTCAGAACACGGGGAACTAGAACAGTCTACCCCAGTGAGCGAAATAAAGGGTTCAGTTCGACATTCCAACCAACTGAAGAAGACCAGAGCGTACAACGGCCGAAACGTTGTGATAAATATGGTGACAAAGATGAGGACAAAGGTCTGAATAATGTAAATAGTGTAATTCTAGATAGTTTCCTACTATACGACATTGCCCTTGTTGGTTGGCACATAATAGTTACGCAATAGATAATTACTTTCTGAAACGCCCTAATATATCGTCACACGTTAAATTTACTATAAAAACATTGGCATCTGCTTCTTTTCTCCAGTGTACTGTATGCATAATCAGTAGAATGAGAGTTTTGATGGGTAACACCTCCAGCGTGTTTTGTATCTTCTCTGCCTACAAAATTAAATACCATTACTACATCTGGTAGGCAGAGAATAGAACAATAGGGATTCCCCAAAGTCTAAATGCCATGACTACAAAGCAAAGATGTTACATAATTAATGTTGTTTGGCATTAATCAACATTCCATGCCACTGAATGTGCTATAAGAAATCCTACCTGTAATATCAAGTTAAAACCGTCTTGTAAACTGTATATAGGAGAAAGAGAAATTGAACATCTGTCTATATTTATGAGATGAGGTATTATTTACATTATTCGGACTATTGTCCTCATCTTTGTCGCCATATTTATTACAACGTTTCGGCCGTTGTACACTCCGGCCTTCTTCAGGTGGTTGGAATGTCGAACTGAACCCTTTATTTCGCTCACTGGGGTAGACTGTTCTAGTTCAATGTGCCATGTTTAATGGATGTCAGTTATCTGTTATCTCCTGTTGATTTCCCTCTGAAAGTTCTCCACTGCCTTAGCCGGGTATTGAACTCACACTCTTTGGGTCCTGTGTGAGCAAAATAAAGGGTTCAGTTCGACATTCCAAACAACCGGAAGAAGGCCGGAGCGTACAACAGCCGAAACGTTGTAATAAATATGGCGACAAAGATGAGGACAATAGTCCGAATAATTTAAATAGTGTACATAACACCTCATCTCAGAAATATAGACAGATACCGAACGGCCGAAACTGTTGTCCCCTCTTCAAGTTGAACTCACACTCTTTGAGTCCTGTCACTGGATCTAACCAACGCCTTTATCCACTGTGCCATGTGTCCTTGAGGAAATTGAACATAGCTTAGGCTGTGCGAGAGGTAGGTTTGTCCAACATCACTAATTGCTATTAAGTAAAATATCAACCTAGTCATGTTCTTAAATAGTTTCATCAAATCGAGACTTTTATATGGATGTCATGCATGTTCAGAAATATCTCAACTGACAGCTGTATACAATTGCTTCCCTAGATCCTGAAAATTTTGGCAAAGATTATTGTTCTTTGAACATTGTGGACCGGTGCTACGGAATCACAAAGAATTTTACCAAATAACAAAAACCACATCACTTGAGGACAACTGACAGCAGTAACAGCTAAAATGGATATCACACTTAACTCAAAGTGTTGACATTCCACACTACTTCAAACAAAATGTTAGGAAGGAAATACCCATTAATACTGGAAAGAGCAATAACAGCTACTAGACTTGAGAAACTTGTTTTCCTGAAAAAATTATTTTAAGACAAAGATTATATAAATTTCAGTGGAAAGCATTAATGGCTGTTTGGTCAGTGAATGTCAAATGTTTCCTTATAGAGAAACGGTTAATATTACAATTACCATATTAGGCGTAAGAAAGAAAGCGCTACCAAAAATGAGACCAGATTAAATATACGTTAAACAGAACTTTGTTTCATGGTAAGGGAGATCGTTTGTGTATTTCCCCCTGGAGCCAATGGCTAGGGTTTCAAGGCAGGCAAACTTGACTGAATTGAAGATTAGGCACAAGACAATCTTACAACTACCCAACCCCCTTTTCACAGATTGCCTCAAAATCAGTAAGCTTAATGATAGTTCAAAAAAAAAAAAGACAGAAATAATTTTTTTTTCAGAACTTAAGTGTGAAAGTTTTATTTTCTACTTGAAAAATCTTTAAATAAATCTTTTAAACTTTATTTTAATCAGATAATCAAAAGAGGACATTTTATATATTTAAATAAAAGAAGAAAGATGTCATATGACACGATCATGAAATAGTTAAGTAAATAAAATCGTTATTATGATATGAAAGTTTTTGATTGCGCAAGCTGGTTTGGCATTTTTTAAAAGCTGATATTGCCAACTTTTAAGTTTTATCATTTATATTTGATATGTCCCGGAAAGGGATATATTTGTTCGAAGTAGCTAAGTGGTTTTGGCTACTGTAACCGCGTAGGACAATCTAGCAGGTAGCCGTAATGGACTGGTACTCATCGTAGTCGTAGACAATATGCTTAGGTTTACGCAATAGGCATAGGCGATGTACCTCCATACCAGTCTGTATTTATGGCTGACACCAGCCAATCATATTACTGTGAGGGGGAACCCAGGTGTATACATATTCATTACATCACCTCCCCCTGACCTAAATTTTCCAATGAAATTTAGCTTCAATATTTTCTCTTTTTAGGGTCTGGACTTAATCGATTGATTTTATTCCTAAGTCTTTTTCGCCTCAATCCTCCTTGCAGTGGTGGCGTTTGACACACTGGTACCTCTGGCCTTGAGGTCGGTGATACCTCCATTGGCGAATGTTGACTTACTGGAACGGGAATTTCAAATGCGTCATACAGGACTTCCATTGGAATCTCTGCGGTATTTTCCATGACCTCTGTAGTATGTCTGGGTCTCAATTGATTCCAAAGTCTTTTGCACCAAACTTTTCCCCCTTTTATGTCATATATGACCTGGCCAATTCTTTTGGTTATCAATCCTTCTTCCCAATACGTTTTTCCAGCCCTAAAGTTCTTGAAAAAACTTTGTCACCTGGCTTATACACTTTAGTCATCTGGTTTTCTATTTTAGCAGTTTTCTTCGTTGGACTAGGCAACAGCCTGTCGAACACAGAGTGTATTTTTCTCGGGATTCCAAAGCTACTAAAAATTTAATTAAGTGCATTTATTGTATTTGTTGCAGTCGGATGTCTGCACTTAACAATTTCTGGCCACTTTGTCAAACTGTCCACAATAATCAGGTAATAAGATCCATTTATGGGCCCTGCATAATCGATATGTAATTGAGTCCATGGGACATCTGTTTTAGCCATGGTTGAATCTTTACCGGTGGATCCCTTGCTGCCAGTTGACATCCTCTGCACTGTTTCACCAAATTTTCTATGTCTTGGTCCATCCTCAGCCAATAAGTATAGCCTCTCATTAGAGATTTCATTCTCGAAATCCCTGGATGGCCAGTGTGAAATTCTTTCAGAATTTTCTTTTGCAGAGTAACCGGCATTGCAACTCTATCTGCGTATAGTAATACCTGTTCGCAGATTGAAAAAGGTGACACACTAATTCCTTTTTTAGTTTTCTCATTCAACCAGACTTGCTTTTTCATTTTTTTAATGAAATCATCATTCTCCGCTGCTTTTATCACATCTTCTAGCGTAACCGGTAGTTCTCTAATAGTGCTGCATAACAGACCCAACAATTCACTTTCGTCTCTTAGCGCCACTATTATTGTTTCTTCCAGAGGTTCCGTATATTTAGGTATCAATCTTGATAACCCATCGCTGTAACCTAGCTTCTTTGAAGGCACATATTCTATTTTGAAATTATAATTCAATAGAATTACACCCCAACACTGTAGTCGATTTGCCGTGTGAGTTGGTATACTTTTTTTTTAACCAAATATTGTTAACAGCGGTTTGTGGTCTGTTTGCAGAATAAATTCTCTTTCGTATAGAAACCTGTGAATTTTTTTACAGCGTAGATTATTGCTAAACTCTCTTTTTTGATTTGACTGTAACTTCGTTCCGCGGACAGTAATGTTCTCAAGGCATGTGCTATTGGCTTTGTAGATCCATCCTCGAATTTATGAAGCAATACCGCACCTAGTCCCTCATTACTGGCATCTGCTGCTACAATGATTTTCCTCGTCGAGTCGAAATTTGACTGTAACTTCGTTCCGCGGACAGTAATGTTCTCAAGGCATGTGCTATTGGCTTTGTAGATCCATCCTCGAATTTATGAAGCAATACCGCACCTAGTCCCTCATTACTGGCATCTGCTGCTACAATGATTTTCCTCGTCGAGTCGAAATGCGCTAACGATAGGTCTGCTAATAGACAGCTTTTTATTTTTTTAAAAGCCTGTTCGCATTCTTTTGACCATATCCACTTTGCACCCTTTTTCACCAAATTATTTAAAGGAGCTCTATCATACATTTTTGGGATATAAATGCTATAATAACTTACTAATCCCAAGAACGCCTGGAGTTTAGCCACATTATCAGGTGCTGGCATATTTTTTATAGCCTCAGCCCTTTCTGGATCCAGTTTTCTTCCTTTACTGTCAATGATCTGCCCTAAATATTTTATCTTCTTTAAGAACTCGCATTTTTCAGCACTCAGCTTGAACCAGTATTCCTCAATTCTCTGAAATACTGCTGTAATATGCGTTTTGTGTTGGGCCTCGTTTTCAATTTTAATCAAAATATCATCTGAGTATGCAATTGCATACTCCATACAAGCCAACACTGTGTCCATTATTTGCTGGAATAGGCTTGGAGCTACCTTTAATCCAAAAGGAATACGATTTAGTTTAAAAATCCCTTTATGCGTGTTTATTGTCAGATACTTCAAACATTCTTCACTGACTTTAACCTGAAGGTAAGCCTCCGACAAGTCCAACTTTGAAAACACTCTACCGCCGTTTAATTTAGTGAATACATCCTCCGGAGACGGTACGCATGGTCTTTCAAACAGTCATTTAAGCCTGTCGAAAAGTCAGCACACACTGATTTTTCAGTTTTTCTTTTTTATATATACGGTTGGAGACGCCCAATCCGAGTAATCGACTTTTGAAATTACGCCAATTTTCTCCAACCTTTCTAATTCCTCATTTATTGTGTCTAGTGCTGAAAATGGTACTTTTCTCTTTGGCTTAAAGATTGGTTTAACATTTTCTTTCAATTCGAAGTTGACTTCTGTTTTTACGCACAGACCTAGTCCTTCTGAAAAGACCAGAGGGAATTCGCTTTTCAAATACGTAATAAATCTTTCTGTTTGCTTCGTCTTATAGTTCTCTATGACGTTAACTTTGTTACAGAAAGAATTTACCGGTAATTCCCATAAGTTAAACAATACGATCCAGTCTAAACCAAAGAGGTTTACTGAACCAGGGAGCACATACACATTTGATTTGTGAATTTTTCCCATGAACGAAATGTTACATTTTAATTTACCTTTAAACTTAAGTCTTTTCCTGACACTCCCCTGGCAATTTTGTCTGTGTTAGTCAATGGTGGGTAACCGATTTTTTTCCATGTTTGCTCGTTTATTACCGAGATATCACTTCCTAAATTGAGTAATAATTTTACGGTCTGCCCATTTATTTTTACATTGAGGTATTTTCTTCTTTGACCCTCCTCAATTTCGTTTTTAGACAAAACTACGTTCACCTTTGTTTGAGACTTTGATCTTACTTTTCTGTTTTGCCCGATGATGGGAACTTCTATGGCCTACACGCCCACAATTAAAACATATTTTATCCCTAAAGAAACAATCCTTCATATGCTGTCCACCACCACACGAACTGCATATAATTTTTCTTTATTTTGTATCCACTTCTGTTGTCTTACAGTTTGTACTTGTGAAACACTCTTCTCCTCAATCCGTGTATTATCTTTTTTTATGTTTATAAGTCGCTGACATTCTTCCATCACTTTTTGTAGCATAATCTTTGGATCCTGTTCCATGATGGTGAGGATTCTTGATCTGATTTCTTTCTCCTTCGGTGTTGTTAGACCCTGCACAAAAATTAGACACTTGAACATGTCGCTTGACAATTCCCTTAATTTAAATGCTTCACACTGTGCGTTAACCATACCTTCATATGTGACAAAATCATCATCCTCTTGTTTTACGATATTTAGACACTTGTATTATGTATGAAACAGACTATCTCTTTTATTGAAAATTTTTGACAAAATTTCTACTGTTTTGCTGAATGTAATTTCTTCTGGCTTCTTTGGGAGAATTAAATTCGCGTATTTTGTATTTTCTTCTGTTCCCAACTTCTGCAACAATAGAGTGATTTTATTTCCTCGTCAGACCATTGTTCGCATCTTTTCATAAATATTGTTTCAAACCTACGAAAATAAGCCGGAAACGTTAACCACTGTTAGGGGTCATATTTAAATTCAGAGAGTGAATTTGAAATTTCTTCAGCAGAAAAAAAAATCTAGAATCCGGTTCTTTTGTTGACCTAGATAATACGTCTTCCCAAAGTGATTTATTGTCTTTTGCCTGTTGTTTGAATAACTTTTCAAACCTTTCTTGTTGCTGAATAAATTGTTGTTGGCCTGTATGTGGATGACATTATTATGCTGAAGAATAGAACGGGTAGATCTTTCCTTTTGCTATAAAGAGCATTTTTTGTTTTTAGCGAAATTTGACAAACTCTACATGAAGTTGTTTAGGTGTGTATATTGAATAGAAAAATAAGCCCCTGTTTTTCTTATGTGTGCATAAACACACACACACACACACACATATATATCATCCACATACAGGACTGTTTCACAGCTCATCAGTGCAGCTAGACATCCAATTGCTTCAAGCCGAGGTCGAAACCAGACAAATTTGCAGTTGGAGTTTCTACCCCTGAGCATGGCAGAGGGAAAGGGAAATTCTTGCAAATTGTTTTTATGTATGTAAACAAATGCCAGACAGCCATAGTGCTCAATTCATTTTAATGAAGAGTGTTGTGTTAGTGGAGATTGCTGCTGTTTAGAATTACTTTCTCTCAAATGAAATTATTGAGAGCATAACAATGTCCTCCACATACAGATCTGCTTCACAACTCCTCTGTGCGGCTAGACATCCGATTGCTTCTAGGATCAAAACCCAACCAATATTTGTTTCGACGTCTAAAAATATATATATAATTACATACATGTACACACAGGTTTTTTTAAAAAAAAAATGATATTCACTGTACAAGGCCTGAGTGACACTTAGAGAGTTACAGAGAGGCACATCTTCTGCACATATGTGGAGAAGATAATGGTTGACCATAGACTTGAACAGGTTAAGATTGTAGTGAATGTTGCAGGATCCTCTTGGGAGTAAGTTCCACAAAACAGTGGTTCATGGGAAGAAGCTGTTCAATTGGTATTTACATCTCACCAATGGAGTATGAAGGGAATGTGGGTGTTCGCTACAATATGTGTGGCATGGTGGATCTTAGGCTTGAAGATTAATGCCATTAATCTGAACACTTTCTATGGAAATAGCAATAGAGCAGCCAGAGGCTTACGATGTTTTGTCTGTGAGAGAGAGGCTGCAGGGTGGGAAATAATTCATCACCGAAAAGGATGTCTCAATAGCAGAACGTGAAGACTGTGCAGCTCCTGTCCATATGGCAGCAGTCCTCCATTTTTGGATTGATTTGGCTCTTGTCAACGCAGAAGATAGCAAAAGGAGTCAGGTACTTCCTGGAACAGTACAGAGAACCGACCATTTTTTTTCAGCATCTTTAGCAATATTTATAGAGTTGAATTTAATTTGTGCTATATGCTGTGCTAATAGGAATATATACTTGACAAACACGGTGGATAAAATAAGTAAAGGTTTAGTATAAAAACCAGTACAATAAGAATAAAGGTCACAGTTATGCACAAGGTCGTCGCAAGTCAATCCAGTAGTGAGTGCTACTATTGGAAGGTCGGTAGTTCTCACGTAAGTCTGAGTCATGCTAAACAGATCCCAGCGAGTCTCTGTAGTCTGTTGACTTACAGATACTTATAGGCAGTTACTACCTATAGTTTAGTCACTCATGGGGGTAACAGGTTATTCTATTACATCAATTTGACACTAAGTTACCTGTTCAGGGCATTCAGTTTGGATTGAACTTGCTATGCAGTCATAACTAATTACAGGACTAGCTTGCTAACCATTGTTTAATGGTCATGCAGATTAACATATGCACACGTACGCAGAGTAATCAGTGCAGATAAAATACAATTTCTACTTTAATAAAGTTTTCCATTGGGGAATTTTAACTTTCATTTGTGAATTTGTGTCTAGTCAGAAAACTTTTGCAAAATTGATTTATCTTCACATTTTCGCTTTTGTCATTTCTTCCAAAACCTGAATCTCTCCAATGACAATGAGAAATCAAGTGCTATACATACAGCAATACAAATTTACCATTTCAGACAAAGATAATAATTCCCGATGCTGTTAAATTCAGACGTAGTTGTGTGTTCAGTTGTCGAAAACCCCAAGTAAATTAAGTCAAGAATACAAATCTATATTTGGAATATGACTTTTCACCCTCTGGTGATCATGAAAGTAATGTCTTAGAATTTATATTCACTCAATTGAATGCAAAATACATAAAATAACACAAGTGAAAAATATATTTAATTTTCAGATCAAATAAATACATTTTTATTTTTTAAAATAAAAATATTGTTGATTTTTCAGTTACCTTTTAAGTTTGAATAATTTGTTATCAAATGAGAATGTTTTTAAATTTTCACTTTTGTTATGAAGGCAAAAAAGGAAACCAAAAAAATTATGGCTTTTCTACCCATGAGATTGTGTGCTTTTTTGTCATGAAAACATTTTGATTAAAGGACTATGAAACATTTCCCAGTTATGAAGTCCAACCTTGGGTTTTCCATATATAGATTATCCATTTGATCACAGGGTAGAGCCTATTATATCCTTTAAATAACATGGATATGTTGGAATACAAATAGCAAATGTGAAAATAACATTTTGATCAAATGTTCGGATTACATGTCTCGTACGACTTCTGGCATATTTCAACCCTTACTCTTATTTAAGGATTCACATGAGAAGACCCAATATTTTGTTAATCCATTTATTATGGTCCTCTGCTCTTTTACAATCTTTTCATGTCCAGGCCTTGTAAATGTCTTAGAACAGTTCAGCATTGTCAAAACAAAAACACAACTCTAATATAGCAAAAGGTTAGACATTACAGATGAAAATATATCAGGTGCATTCAAGAAATTTTAAGACATTTTTTGGAGAGACTTTCCTAAATTATTGTAGTCTTAGCATATAATTACTCTACATCTAATAAGTAGATGTGCCAACTTTTGTTATCCCAGATTGAAGGAGATGGTTTTCAAAGCTCTTTGATCGCATCCTATTAAAAAGTGGACAAGTTTGCAGAACTCTGTTGAAACATGACGAAAATTTGGAAGAACTCTATACAATAAAGTTTTGCATTAAACTGAGCAAAAATGCTGCAGAAAAGCATGAAATGCTCCAGACTGCTTATAGGTTAACTTGTAGGAGTCAAGTATCTTATTTCTGCTGGTACAAGACGTTCAAAGACAGTGGCGAGAATATGAGTTGATGAGCGATGTGGAAGGGAGATCATGTGGATGTGGTGATCAGAACATCAAAGCTGGTTGAGAAAATTCTGGATGAAGATCATCATGTGTCTCTAAAGACAATAAACATACAGTTTGAAGTTGGTGTGGAAACTGTACCCAGAATTATTGATGAAGATCTGAACATGTGCAAACTTTGTTCCTGGGGTGCTCAGTGATGAGACACGTTGGTAACAACAGGGAGATGTTTGATGGTCATCAAAACTGTCCCTCACCCTCCCCTACAGTCCCGACTTTGCTCCCAGTGAATTTTGGTTGTTCCTCAAACTGAAGGAGAATCTCAGGGGCAGGCATTTTGAAAACATTGAAAAAATGAAAGCGGCTGTGACAAGGGTCCTGGACACCTTCAGTTTGGATGATTTCAATGGGGTCTTCATGAAGTGGCTAGAGCATTATAACACAAGGCCATTGAAATCAGAGGATCCTACTTTGAAGAACATTAGAGTTTTGTCCTTTGAAAGTTCTCCTGAAAAGTATCAAAACTTCTGAAATGCACCTCATACACTTGACATAGATAATAAATGTATGTATATGTAGAATGTATACAACACAATAATATGGGACTCTTTACTGGGAAAACAAAAATATTAACATTGATCTTAATTATTCGAACTATTGTCCTCATCTTTGTCGCCATGTTTATTACAACATTTTGGCCATTGTACGCTCCGGCCTTCTTCAGGTGGTTGGAATGTCGAACTGAACCCTTTATTTCGCTCACTGGGGTAGACTGTTCTAGTTCCACGTACCATGTTTTGAATGGATGTCAGTTATCTCCTGTTAATTCACCTCTCCAAGTTCTCCACTGCCTTACCTGGGTATTGAACTCTCACTCTTTGGGTCCTGTCACTGGATCTAACTAAAGAGTGTGAGTTCAATACCCGGCTGAGGCAGTGGAGAACTTGGAGATGGGAATTAACAGGAGATAACTGACAACTGACATCCATTAAACATGGCAAACTAGAACAGTCTACCCCAGTGAGCAAAATAAAGGTTTCAGTTCAATATTCCAACCATCTGAAGAAGGCCGGAGCGTACAACGGCCAAAACGTAATAAATATGGCATCAAAGATGAGGACAATAGTCCAAATAATGTAAATAGTGTACATAATACCTCATCTCAGAAATATAGACAGATATTGATTTTAATTTTTAGCTGCTTTTTATCACAAGATTAACGTAAATAAAAGTGAAAAATTAATAATGGTTGACAATGACTGAAATTAGTTGTTTCCATTGACCTAACAGTTTTACTATTGATTGAAATTTACAAAATCTTTCTTTCAAAAGATTTTTTTAAAATCATTTCACCCTGAGCAAGTAAAAGCTACTAAGATGCCAGGGGTTACTGAAAGCGAAAGAAATTGAGAGGACAATAAAAGAATAGGATTGAGACAGGAAAGCAGAAAGTGAGTTCCATAATGTGGAAGAAGAAGCTGTTAGCATAGAATTTGCAGTTACAACTAACAATTTTGACAGTAAAATTATGAGATCTAACTGCCAATCTAGTACTGCATTTAAATTTGTGAATGAAAGGTACCAATGAGGTAAGCTCATTAGAACAATTAACATGAAAATATTTAAAGAAAAGGCAAAAAGAAACTGTTATGACAATGGACTGGAGCAAAGATGTCAGGTTAGGATTGATTATGTTGCAGATTCTTCTTTGGATTTTGTTTGTTTTGTTTTATAGTACATCAGCACCTCAATGGGTTATATAATGCAGACAATTTTACAATAAATTTGTATGAATAAAATATGTATTCTTTGTAAGATATCAGTTTGTGAATCGGGTTTTATTGACATGATTTGATAAAAAGGTTTTTGTCAAGAGTCTAGTTTCATTGATGTATTCTTTTCAGATATATAGTTTGTAAAGAAATTGATTTTATTGACATTCTCAGTTGGTTTATATTTTTTGGTAGATGCCCACTGTTTTAAGAAATGACATTATGTCATCCATTTTTTTTTTCTCAAAGATCTCGTACATGTTTATATTACAGCATTTTTGTCTTGAGAGAGCAAAGGTCTGAACGCTTGGATAATGCAGTGTATACCATTTCACATGCTTGGCATAATGGTTGATCTTCATTCTTTAGCAAGTATGAGTGTGTTATTCTTGTGTGGCCAATGTGTAAGTCGGCCAGTACTACTTCTTTGAAGATTTTCTGAAAGCCAACTTCCATTCTCCTAGTTTGGGCTGAATTTCGAAGAGCTGTGTAGGTCATCGTCTCAGCACCATTGCCATTCCTTTTAAATATATTTGTTAATGACCTCCTTAAAGTCAGTGTATGAGATTTTGGTTATTGAATCTACATCCTTATGTAAATCTGATTTGGCTGCTAGGTCTATTGATACTTTCCACTCTGATACAGCTTGGAATCCAATACAGTTTGATGTCTTTATTTGCAAGTAGTGTTCATTTTTCATAATAGTTTGATAATGAGCAGGTTATTGGATTTTTTTTTTTCTTCATAGCCATTAGGATGGATAGTGAGTTAAAAAAAGTAAAGACTTTTTTTTGTTTGTTCTGTGTAATGATAATAAGAGCTAGCTCTATTGCATATGGCCTCCATGATGAAAATAGAACTTCCCTTTAGGAGGCCCCTTTTTTTGGATTGTTTTAGCTTACTGCTACACATCTCTTGTCCTCACACTTTGACCCATCTGTATAGATGAGTGTATTATTAGAGTGGTGTTCCAATATGTCCTGAAACCTGTCCTGGAATGGGAGTGGGTGCATTTTTTTGTTTAGGAAGTTTATTTAATTCCAGAAAGACTTTGGGTTTCTTGATTATCCATAGTGGAATGCAGTCATTTCTTGTATGTTTACGAGTGAGGTCCCTCACTCTTCAGCAATGGATTTCATCCTCAGTCCATAGGGTTGTATTTTATTGTATCATCTTTTTGTTGGAATAGATCACAGCGATTAGATTCAAAGGAGCTGCTGTAAGCTGGGTTAGTTGGGCATGATTTTGACATAGTACTGTAGTGCCAGCTTAGTGTGACTTTAATGTGGATCTGTTTCATTAGTTTCTATGTATAAGCCCTCCACTGGGAGATGTTCTAAAAACCCCAAGTACTAGCCTGAGGCCTTGATGGTAGGTTGTATTGAGTGTTTTTTAGATATGATTTTCTTACCGCCCCATATATCCTGAAACTAGTGTAATCCCGTTTTGAGCGGAGTAGTTATCTGTATAATGAATGTTTCTCAATCTTTTCCTCATTCAGCATGAGCTACCACATACAGAATACTAGCTGCAGTCGTTTCTTATATGACAGAAAGAGAGAGAGAGAGAGAAAAAGAGACAGAGAGAGGTCCCTAACTATTTAGCAATGGATTTCATCCTCAGTCCATAGGGTTGTATTGTATTGTCTTTTTGTTGGAATAGATCACAGCGATCAGATTCAAAGGTGCTGCTGTAAGCTGGGTTAGTCGAGCAAGATTTTGATATGGCACTATGGTACTAGTTTAGTGCGACTTAAATGTGGAGCGGTTTCATTAGTTTCTATGTATAAGTTCTCCACTGGGAGGTGTTCTAAAAAACCCAGGTACTAGTCTGAGGCTTTGAAATATTTTTAGGTATGATTTTCTGTCGACCCTATATATGAAACTAGTGTAATCCAGTTTTGAGTGAATTAGTAATCTGTATAATTTAATTAGTGCTTGTCAGTATGTTCCCCATTCAGTATGGGCTACCACCTGTGGAAGTTAGAGAACTTTACTACATCTTATTTTTAAATATTTTTGGTGGGTAATGAATGTTAATTTTTGTCAAAGATCATACCTAGGAACTTGTGCTGTTCCACAACTGGGATTTCTGCTCTATCTAATTTTAAACAAAGGTTGTTGTGCAATTTTCTTAATTTGAAGAAATGTAAGCATTTAGTTTTCACTTTGGAGAAGGCAAAAACATTTTTCAAGGGCCATTTATGCATTTTATTGAGGCATCGTTGGGGTTGTCTTTCTATGGCATCCATGTTGAGATTTGTACATTAGTCAGTCGTCAACATATAGGGAACCTCTCACTCCTGGGTTTAGGGATTTAACTATGAAGTTAATTTTGATGCAGAAGAGGGTCACCAAAAGAATGCTCACTTTTGAAACCCATTCTTCTTGATTTTGCATTTCTGATAGTGGGATTCCTATATTGACTCGAAATCTTGTATGAATTGAGTCAGCCTTCCTTTTAGGTCCAGTTTATGCAGGTCTTTCAAGATACAAAATGTATGCGACATGATATGGAAATTTGGTAAGTCCAAAAAGATTGCCAGGAGATGTTCCTTCTTAATGAAGGCTTCTCTTACAGAGGTTTCTATTCATATTAAATGGTCCATGGTGCTTCTTTTTTTTTCCTAAAAGGTTATTGGAAGTCACTGAATAAACCTTTAGTTTCCAGATACCAAATCAACCTGTTGTTGACCATTCTCTCCATAGGTTTACATAACCAATTGGTTAATGTTATCAGTCTTTAGTTTTCAGGGTCTGTGACATCCTTTCCAGGTTTTGGAATAGGGAATGTGGATGACTGTCTCCACAATTCTGGGAAGTTGCCATTTGTACATATGTTGTTATACATTTTTAATAACAGTTCTAATGATTTGTTGGGTAACTGATTTATGAATTTGAAGTTGATATAATCTGATCCCACAACTGTATTGTAGGCTTTTTTAAAGATTCATTTAGTTCCTCTACAGTGAATAGTGGCTTATAGCTCTTGGCATTATTTGATTTAAAGTTTAGTTTTTGTTTACCAGTTTTTGGTTTGAGCTTTAGAAATTGTTGGCTACGATTCTTGGCAGATGAATTTTTAGAGATTGTTTTGGTGAATTGGTCAGCAATATCCTTTTTGCTGGTTATTTTAGAGTTCTTTATTGAGTGTTTTACAGTGTTTGCTTGCTATTTGCCTGCTATTTTCTCTATCATATTCCAGACAGATTTTGTTTTTGTTGCAGAATTGAGTCTGTTGACAGTTTTTCCAGCATTCTTTTTTGGTTTCTTTAATTATTTTCCATGCTTTTGCTCAGAGTTGCTTAAATTGCAGCAAATTAGAGGTTGTAGGTTGTTTGTTGAATTCTCTCAGAGCTGCTCTTCTTAGCCTGATGGCATTTTTACATTTATCATTAAACCAAGGTCTGTTGCATTTTTTTTTTTTTAGTTTAATTTTTGGGATGCATTTCCTAGTGAGAAGAGTTGAGGATTTCATTGAAATGTTTTAAGTCGTTGATGATTTTTTGTCCAGCATTGTGTGTGCAGTTATATTGATGGTATTTTTTTATATTCAGTTTGTCATTTTGTTTAAGGAATGTTTCCTGAAAGCAAACAATTGCCAGTGACAAGTCTGTTATTAACAGAAGCAGTTCGTTTATGTTTGCCTTTATTCTACAGTAGTTAGATTGAATTATTTGATACATGATTACTAAATATTCCAGAGACGGTTATGCAATGTAATTGGCCCTGATCTGTCATCTCATCTGCAGTCACTCTCTCACAGATGCACCGTTGCCTCGCTCTGTCTTTTTTACAAATATTGCTTCGATGAGCTGCTTTCGTTGGTTCCCAGGCCTCATGAATTTAAGCGTCCTACGAGGCTGGCATCCCATCCCACTCCTTCACCATTGAAACTGTTAGATGTAGACGTCTCTTCTACTCCAATAGCTTCATGTCTCGCACATCTCGCCTGTGGAACTCCCTTCCTTATTCCTGTTTCCCTGACAAATATAATCTCCAACTATTTAAGTGTAACGTCAATTGACATCTCCAGTTGCCTTGATCTATCCACTTCCCTTCTCCACATCCTTTCACCTTTCATTCCTATCTGCTCTCGCTCCAAATCTTCTGTAACCCCCTTGCCTTGATCAATCCACTATCTTTCTCCACATCCTCTCCTTTACCACTCCTATCTGCTCTTCCTCCAAACCTTCTGTAACCCCTTGCGTGCTAGTGGCTTCCAGCCTTGCTTGGGGTGAAAAGCATAAAAAAAAAATATATTTTCAGGATTTAGCTTAGTATGTGGTTGTGATTTAATGTTTGAAGGTTTTGGCTTTTCACCTCCACTTCTTTCAGTTTATCAAATTGATTTTGGGTAGGAATTTGGAATTTCTGGTTTTTGTTTAGCTGATTCTATTCTTTTGGGATATAAGTTCTGAAGTTTGTCTTTAATGGTTTTTGGTGGATGGATAGAAAATTGCTGTGACCTTTGCTCTGTAGGACATTTTTTTGTTTTTTGTAGGAGTTGTTTGATTATGAGTGGTAGATTTCTATTGGGGTTCAGTCAGCACTATCTCCTTGGAGTATATGTCCTTTGGGTAATTCTGAAATTTGCCTCATTTCATCCTAACCGTACAAGATTATCAATGCGGGCCCTGTATTTGTCAGGTTCACTGATATTTGTTTTGATCATTAATTTCAAATAAGAAGGGCATTTCATGTAGCTTTCTACTATTTGCCTTGCTTCCATAAATGAGACATTTTGTTTATGTTTCATCTCAATTATTTCCCTTTTCCAGAAGTCACATGATCGTGAGTATGCTGGATGATTTTCCTGGCAGTTAGCACATCTTACTTCATAGTGGCATTCTTCTTCTATGCCGCCTGAATCCCATTGTCCACATTTTAATGCCCAAATTTTTGGAACTTGAAGCAGGAATATATTTTTCCGCTGGCTCAATGTTGTACCCTACTTTTATATTTCTAGGGATTTGAGGTGTGACAAAAGCAAGGATAAATGTGTCTGTTATAGTTTCTCCTTTCCTTTTTATCGTGATACTACAGTAATCACTGACCCCCTGGCTTTCTAAGGCAGATATGATTTCCTCAGGTGTGGCAAGAGACAACTCTCTGCTTCTAATGATTCCCTTTGAAGTGTTCAGTCTTTCATGGGGAAGGTTATTATTTTTATGTTATTAAAGGTCTTCATCTTGATTAAACTTTCGGCATGTTTCCTATTTTCCACTTCTACTAGCAAATTGCCATTTCTCAATTTCTTAACTGTTTTGGGGTTAATCCTACTGAATAGCACTTTTTCAATTTTTTGCTGAAGGAGTTTCATCTAGGGACTCGAGCATGAGAAATCTTGGAAAGTCAGTACTTATTTCTTTTTTAAGAATCAGAGTCTGAAAGAAACCTTTTGGATTCTTGTAGTGTCTTCCCTCTAATGAGGCTATTATGGACTCTTCCACTTACTATAAAGTTAGTAGGAAAGTAAGCCTCAGGGAGGCAGGGAACGGTGATATAGACTGAATGCTGGTCAACCGACACACACTCCCAAGTTGTGTAACACATTTCTGTTGTATTTATTGTTCAATACACGATTTATCTGCAACCTCTTGTTTTGTTATTCCTTAACCAATTACTTGGTCACAACAGTTTTTTTTATTTTGGTTATTCATAATTTTGACATATTAAAATTTGCTGCCTGTGCTTCCCACCCAACTCGGAGCCAGAATTTGGAACGTGTCAAGGGGGAAGCCCAGTCGCCTTGACAGGTGAGGGTTACACAAACCAGTATACTCATGTCTGAGAGAGACTCTGAGCACCCATTAAACCATTTGTTGAACTTCTCAATTCTTACCTCTAATGTTTACAGCCATGTCCAAGTCTAGATCTCTTTGAACCGATTGACCCTCAGTGATCACCAAACACCTATAAATTGGTTGTAGTATTTTATTCCAGTGTATATTTGGGGTATTGTATTTAGTTATAAAATGCGCCATAAATTGATATAGTTATAGGTGCTAGGGCTTGGCATGACCAGCTGATTGATCAAATCGGGCCTCTCCGACTGCTGGTCTAGTTCAAGTAAGGGCCAAAGTGATGTGTTAGGAATCAGAAGTATCTAACCCGGACTCCTGAAACCCTCAACCACCAAAGGTCCCATCCCCCAGACAGGTCGCCACCCATGACAAACAAGTGGCTTCAGAGTGGCAGTTGGCGTATTCTGAGGCCCCAGCAAACAGGGTGTTTTGAATATTGTCAAGAATCTCTAGATATATAGTAGAAGCACCAAACCAGATAGTCACAGATGAATGCTAGATTTATAAATGTGCAAGAGATTCTGGCAAAAGAAATTGTCTAGCACGACATAGTTGACTGCCCTAGCAGCATTCTAAGCAATTGATTCAATATAATCATTCACTTCATGTCAGTGATTGCTCTTGTATTAATGTAGGTTTCCTTCCTAACCTTTTGTTTAAGTTAGTGTGGAAAGTCAATATCTTTATTGTGTCATTATTTTCCCCTTTTAGTTACATGTGCTATCCATTTAAATAAAATGATTAGCTCATGTAATTAGCAGATAAAATAGCTTTTACTGATGTTGGAAGTGTTTAGGTGATGTGGTTTTTGTTATTTGATAAAGATCTTTTGTTTGTAATTTCTGTTGTGCCAGTCTATAAGATCTGATGAAGGACTGTAATTTTCTTTTTGTTTTTAAGACCTTAGATGATTCGTTCTCTGGAAACCATTTTTAGTCATTAAGCTGAGATGACAGTTGTATATAGCTGCTAATTTAAACATTTCTGAATGAGTTGGATGTTGTGCATGAAATTCCTATGAGAACCTAGAGATTCATATATAAAGATAATGTTGATTCATCTCTTGGAATTAGTTTTTTTTTTTTCTTTTCAGAATATCATTATAATGTGTGTTCAGTCTCTCTTGGTTTAGTTTTCCCAGAAATATTATTAAATATTGAAATAGACTGAAACAAAAATTTTTAATCATACCACGACCACCACCACATTTGAGAACTACCAGCCATTGTAGAATTGAGAGAGAAAAATAATTCTATTTAAACAATATGATTTTAACAGCCAAGCTTTGGGGAAATAACAATTTCTCAATAAATAAGAAAACAAGAACACCAATTTTAGAAAGTCATGAGCACTTTTAAAGATCACCAATAATCACTCCTCAATAAGTTAAAGATCTACTTTCAGGCAGAAAAGAAAGAAAACTTGATCATAACAAAAGTTAATATTTGGCATCTAAGCCATATTGTTATTAATGCCTATTCATATTATTTTCGGTAGAAAGCCAGAGAGTACAACATCTGAAATGTTATGATTGTAACAACAAAGATGAGGACAATATTTTCATTGTACATAACTTAAAGAAAGTGGATTTAGTTAATAAAACATTTGAGTAGCTCTATCCTCAGTGGAGGCACGGTGGATTAGTGGATAGCGTCTCGGATGGAGGAATCGGAAAACCGAGTTCGAATTCCAGTCGAATCCATTACATTCATTTACATGCTAATACCCTTGGGAAAGGTATGAATCCTCTTCTTCTCCCCATCAGCTATGAGTAAATAGCAGGACAGACAGGGTTCCATAACCTTGAATGGCAACTGGTCAACTGCAGAAAAAAATGGCAACCTACTGCAGGAAAAAAAATCTGCCTTGTCAGTCCTGTATCAAAAGATACACGATTACCTAAGCATCACACATGACACACAACTGACTGACTGACTATCCTCAGCCTCTCGTAGTTTAATTTTCCCAGAAATATTCTCTGATGAATAATGAACTACAGTGAAGCACAATGTTGTCATACTACTACTACTACTACTCCTCCTCCTCTTAATTCTTGTCATTTACTTTGTTGAGGACTAAGGACAGCAGCCATTGTAGAAATGAGAGATAAAAACAATTCTATTTAAACAATGGTTTTAACCGCTAAGATGATATAGGCATTACTTTGGGGAACTAAGAGATTTCCTTGATTTGAATCCAATCTTCTCTAAAAGAACAGTTACAGTATATTAACTATGTGAGTTTTAAAACGCACCAGATGCCATCTTCAATGCTATTATTTTATAATGTAAGACAATAACTACATATTTATTGGTCATGCAGCCTGATCGCCCTTATTTGAGAATGTTATAGTGACAGAAGGCATTACTCAACACCAATGAGTGAACAGGTCTCATTAACAACATAACAGAGTAACCCATTAGTAGGTAGGGAAACCAAGCTTACTTTTTATTTCATGTTAACTTTCCTTTTAGTTATTTTTACTTTTAAAGATGTAAAAAGCAGAACAGTTTTTTTACATGGCAAATTGTTAAACTTTGACACAGTACAAATAAACCATATCTGTCTATGTGTGCATACAAATAGCAGTTTTGTTCTTGAAACCCTAAAATGGCAGCATATTGGGCAACTGATTATTCTCTCCAAGATCACTTAAATTCCTGGGTAGATTTCATATCTTAAAACCCATAATGCACCATTGACCAGCATATATAGTTATGCCAAAACACACACAGCCTAAAAACAGTGTGAAGGTGTTGATCTCAATTTGAGTGATACCTAATGTTTAAAATGTTTTTTTTTTAAATGTTAAAAACTTTCTTGAAGTTTTCATTTTAGTTTTTACTTTGCTGTATTTCAAACTGAATTTAAATTGATTGGAAAGATTTTTTTTTTTTTTAAATCATTAAAATCAGCTGTATTATTGAATCTGTCAACACATCATCATTCTTATTAAGAAATGTTTCGAAAATAGAATATACTTTTCTGAAACTTTGAGGTGGGGAAGATTAGCTAATTTAAAGTTTAATTAACCTGATTTGAAACAAATATTATTTACTGTAAGTTTAAAATATTGTAGAAAAGCCATTTTAAACATGTGTTTTTATAAGGTGTAGACATCTTTCTTAGAATTATGTCTGCCATAGAAAAAAATTCCCATATATAACTATAAAAATTACTTGACAAATATAATGTGCACACCATTTTTACCAAAATTTTCTAAAAAAATTTAACATTTTTTAAATAATTTAATTCATTTATGAATAAATTTTGATAGTTTCATTAAATTAATTATTTGATTCTTGCAAGAGTTTACAAAACAGTGTTTTTTTTCACCATAAAAATTTTTTAAAAATTTCCCATACTAATTTATGGTCATCTGCTGATGCAAGAAAAACAATTTTCAAGGTTCTAAAAAGGATTAAAAAATACATAATTTAATAATAATAAAAACCTTTGGTCTTTCTCTTAATTAATAATTGAAATTTTGTGACAATTAAACTTGTTATTAAGTTAATAAACTGGTAGTTTTTATTTAGTCTACAGTATTTTTTTTATAGTGTATGTTCATTCTTTAGTGACTCTTTGTGTGTATATATATATATATATATATATATATATATATATATATATTTTCAGTAATATATACTTATAATTCTGTTTCATAACATTGAGCACTGGAAATGCAGGGATTTCTTGTGGTCATTAGTCATGTTGCTGGACCAAGGACAGAACCCATAAAGACACCATTGCATTGTATGTTTTGTTTTTGTGGTCATAAAATTATTATATACATATGAACAGAAACAAAAGTTACTCCCCTTACACTGAAAAACCCAAAAGAACACTTGAACTTTGATTGCTTCTGCAGCATTCTAGATTTCAGACAACAAACAGATGAAATGTTTAAAATTCACAGAAACACATATACATCCTCAAGACAACTTAACTCCCTGAAGACGGTCTCAGATGAAATTGAAAGTACATATGAAAATGAAAACTATTCAAAAGAAAATGTTGGTACTTTTCTTAATCAATTATCTAAATCTACCAAAAAATTAATCCGCAAACTTGAAAGGGTCACAATGAAAACTAATCGACATATGTTTAAATTATTTAACCAAACCTGTTTGAATGGAAATATACTGCCTAAATATACATTATTTTTATATATATATATATACACACACACAATTTCTTTACAATTGGAATTAAGATACTTTTAGTTAATGACCATTTTCACCTGCAAATTTTAATTTTAAAATTCACAGGATTTTTCAAACTGTTTATGGTATCAGGTTCTAGTGGGATACTGGTTAGTTGGACAAAGAAAGAGACAGAGAGCATTATAGGGGACTTAGTGGGAGATATGGAGAGAAGAAGGCACCATTACTGGAATTATATTATGGAGGTAGGAGAGGGGGGAAACCGATGAGATGACCTACCTCCTAATGGTTATAGGGCCAAAGTTTAATTCAACAGGAATCCACAAAAATGTGAAAAAGCAATCAAGAGGTAACTTTAGTAAAATGGAACAGAGATAATTCAGAATTATTGCTATTAAAATCATCCATATATCACGGCTGAAAGTTTGGGGGAGTGTCTTCAAAAGACCCTTTAAACACTACCTATTAAATTCATATATTAACATAGTACATATGTTAAATATTAGGAAGTCTTATGATGGTAGTAAAATTTGATTACTTAAGATTGGATATGCTGAATGGTATATAATAATTATATATAGGATATAAGGTGAGATTATATATATAGTGTGTGTCCACATGTATACACACACACTATATATATATATATATACTCCAGCATGTACATATATCCCCATATGGATCCAAATTTAAGAACTTATTTAATCTTCTAAAACATGTCGTTACATGATATTTACTTAGCCCAGAGATTATCTAATCGTTTATTATTATATCATAATCCATTTGGTGGAGATTTAATGCCTATATGTGCTGGATAACCAAGGATAATTCAATGGATAAACTCAAAGGTGAGAAAAAGAAATTGAAACAGTCTACATACAATTTTAGGACAAACGAAGTAAAGATGAGGAGAAATTTTTGTGGGATATTATTGATAGTCATCAAGAATTATTGGTGACGGAGGAGGGGTATGTATATGGACGGAAGCAGATGGGAAATTGGTAAGGGTATAAAAGGAGGGGAGGAGAAGATAGATGTGCAGTGTGACAGTTAATTGGTCAGTTCATTTTCTTGTTAAGGTGTAATAGTTCAATTGAGTTCAGTCTGGACTGGAGAGGAGCAGAGATTCCCCAGGTGAATGTCCTTTGATGAGAGTCTAGGTAAAATCAAATATTCTGCAGTGATGGCATTTAATTTATTCATTCCTTTGGTTTAAGAGTATCTTTTGATTTTCAAATTTGATGATTTTAATTCTCTCCTGTAGGCATAGATTTTATTTACTTTTAAAGCTATTAGGAGTGCGGGCAAACACTATTATTTTCCAGTCAATCTGAGGGTTTTATTTTTTCTTTCCCTCCAATATATTTTATATCTGCCTAGCGTTGACAACTCTGCTATTATTCAAATTTTTTTTTTTGATAACCATATCTGCTTAGTTTTGTATCCAAATGTAAACAAAGAAATTTCTAAAGAATTTTTGGATTTTATTTTTTAATCTTTATTTATAAATGGAATTCTAATGTGTTGTTTTTATTTTTAATTTTTTGCAGGCCCCTGGAAAAGGTTTGATTCGACCAATTGCATTCAAGCCTGTCATCTCCAGTCGTCATGCGACCCCAGCTAAAAGCCACACCCATCCGGATCGCAGATTTTCTAGTCTAGATGATGGCTATGGATCACAGGACTACAATGGAATTGGTCAAAGTTCAGCTAATACTTCTCATGGTTCTTTGCCTGGGGACAGCAGTGACCCATCGAGCAGTTTCTCTGGTGATCTCAAATTTGACAAATCAGAGTCTTTACCTACTTCCAGTTTGAGTCACCTGTCATCTAGCCATTTAGAGAACTTCATCCAGACGCCGTCTCCAAGTGACAGTGGTGTGGGTGAACTTGAGGCAATGCTCAAGGAAAAGGAACATGAAATAATGGCCTTGAGAGAAGTGATGGACAAGAATGAAAGGGCCATATTCCAGGTATATGAAGAGCAAAAGAATTCCTGGCAACAGGAATTGAAAGAGGCAAAAGAGGAATACGAAAAGCGAGTGGCCCTGCATCAAAAAAAGATACTAAAGAGCGAGCAAATGCTGTCAATGCAAGTTTTTAAGTTGCAGCAGAGTAACAAGTCATTGCAGGAGGATTACAACCAGTTGTGCAAGGCAAAAGAATCTCTTGCCCAAAGATGTGCCAAGTTGGACGAGCAAATAGAAATCCAGAAATCACAGCTGGAAAGATCCAAATGCGAAATGCAGCAGAAAAACCTGGAATGTTCCCAAATGACCCTCCGACTTAATGAGAATGCTAACATGTTGAACAAAAAATGCGACGAAGTTAAATTGCTGAAACAGAAAGTAGCCAACACACCGGAGAGTTTAGAAGGTACGGGTAAAGGCAGTTCAAGGAGTCCAAGTCAGAGTCCAGATTGCCTGCTCGCACAGAATCTAAACTCTTCTTTCTGCCTGTTGTGTGATGTTGCGTGTCAAACTGACGACTATTTACAGGTGCTGAGCGGGTCTTGTGCAGAGAATCTGGCAGATACTGCCGCCTTGCTCTTGGAAAAGGACAAGCAGATCTTGAAGCTGCAAGAAGACATTGAGCATTATAAACGTCAAGTGGGAAATTACAGGGCAGACTTTGAAAGCGAGCGTGACCAGTGGCTCGAGGAAAAGGGTAAGGTTATCAGATACCAGAAACAGTTACAGTTAAATTATGTCCAGATGTTTCGAAAGAATAAAAACTTGGAGGCAGAAGTGGAACAGTTGACACTAGAACTTGAAAACAGAGATTTGAAATTGTTGGCATTAAATGGTGGGGAAGAATCTGTTTGTTAATTCCAAAATTTTCCAGTAATAGAAAAACTCAATGATGGTGCAAACATGTGGAAAAAGAAAAAAAAACACTGTAAGGTACAATTGGTTGAAATGTAATCACCAAGTTCCCACAGTGTTTCCAGGTTACTAGCTAAGCAGGTACAAGTGTCTCCTACTAAGAATTAATCTAAAACATGTATAAAAACAAACCTTGATGTACAATAGTTTTTTTGTTTTTATTTTGTTGGCCCTTCAAACAGAAAAAGTGTTGCCTAAAGCAAAATAATAAAATAAAATTACATTTGTAACTAAGAAGGGAAAATGGCTGTCAAAATGATTTGAGATATGCAGGTGGCCTTATTGTTTTAAAATGAGGGAGAAAATTAGTACTTCTAGTACTTAATAGTACTTCCTTCAAATATACTGAAATATCTTTTTATTTGCAGCATCTCCAATCAGTACACTATATTCGTGTGTATAGATAAAGTTTTTAAGATTAGTATTTTTTTTTATACTCTTGTATTATTTCAAACTATTGTTCTCATCTTAGTTGATAAATCATAAAAGAAAAGACTAAATTACACAAAGCGGTACAAAGCCATCATCCGATATTGAATATAAAAGGTTAAAAAAACAAAAAAAAACAAAACACACCTTTGGGACAATGGCATAATATAGGAGTTGGTTTATGCATGTGTTACTGTCATCTAGTGGTCAAGTGGTAGTGGCATATTGATTTTTTTTAATCCGTTAAACAATACCCTCCTAAAATGAGATGGTAGTCATTAATGAACTAATGTTATTCACTTATTTTAAAAAAAAAAAAAAAAACTAAGATCTGGTACTGATGCATGGATTCAACAGGAATAAATCAATGGACACCTGATGATGACCAGAGGATACTTGGTCGAAATGTGTCTATATTAAAATGTATATCAACCAAGATGAGAACAATAGTTCGAAATAATGGAAAAATTTGACAATTACTCATCTTGGAAATGAAATACTAAATTAGTATTTTTAAGCTTAAAATTGGTTGTTGATCTAAATATAAAAAAAGTTTCTTTTGGTTGAAATCCATTTGTATTAGGAAAGGCAAGAGTAATTCTTAGTTTCAGACATGGGATACATTTAACAGTTGTATAATATCTCTTATTTACTGGTAATATATAATTGAAAAGCTTTGCAGTGTCTTCAGCTGATGAAGCTCACTAACTTATGATAAAAAAGGGGTTTTGGCAAAATGTAGAAGATTTCAGTGCAGGTTAACTTCTACATGGAACAACAGTGACCATGAATCTATGTAAAGAAATTTATTAAAATCTTTCGATTTTTTTCAAATGTTTTCGTAATTAACGTCAACCTCCTGTTGCTTATATCAATATGTGATGCATTGGCACCGTTACATTACCAAAGTGGACCCCAAACTTATTATAAGCAAGCTTAGAGCAATAGATTTAGTTTATAAAACCTTTCCCGGAGACATGAATCAGTCTATTTTATTAGAATTACTTAACAGATTCTCAGAAAACATCTGATGTCCAATAATTACTTCAGATTCTCTGGAAGCAATTGTCATGGCAGCAAAGAATCCCAATTATCAAAATACCGATGAAAAATGTTAAAATGTTACAGCCTTTTGTAACAATTACTTTTTTTTTTTTCCAAAAAAAAAAAAAATATTCCACGGTATTCAGTGTTGTGAATGGAGTTACCTACCTTGGAAATTTAAATATTTTTTACAATCTGCTTGCAGGAAAGTTTACATAGAGGCTATTTATTTTTTAAATTAAAGTCCGTCTACATTTCTTTTTAAATTTTTCAATCATAGACATGAAAGAAAAACAGCAATGCAAGGTGCCTTGCCAACCCAGGAAAAAGAAAAAAAAAAAAGAAATATATATATATATATATATATATATAAAAATGGGGTAAACAAAACTGTGACTTTGCAATGTATTGCCGTGTATTTTATGTAGAGAAAATACCGCCACAGTAATGACAGTTTTTAAGTCTTAAAATAATTTCTGGGAAGGATTTGGTTAACTTTGCTACATATAAATAATACTTAGTAAGGTGGTTATTGAAGCTTAGTCTGGCATAATGCCACAATAATTGAATTCTCTGCCCTCGCAATTTGGGATGAGACTAGCTTGCTAACCATTGTGCTATAAGTAAGAGTAACTGTATATTGCCATAAGAAAATAAAAGTTCACAAAATAAGTGAAATCTAAAAACTATTTTGTCCCCTCCCCTTTTTCCCCTTTTTCCCCCCCAAAAAAAATCAATCAATTAAAATAGCACTTCTGTCATGACTGACAATAGTGAGAACAGCCATTGCTTTGGTTTGGAGAAAGTGGATTTTATTTTTCTTTATTTTATTCTTACCTATGCCTCAGCTGTGGCAAAGCAGACTTTTTCCTTTTTAAGGGACATGTTTTACCGTGAGTATGTTTGGTAAATAATTTTTACCCAACTTTAACTTCAGGTATTTTTTTTTCTTTCCCTGTTGTCCATCTTTTTTTCTGAAATAAGATCATCAGTCTTCCTTTTCCAGCTTTGAGTTAAAAAGAAAAAAAAAGGTATTTAAAAGGGAAGATCAAAGCATTCCCTGTTGGCTGCAGTTGCCTTGTTTACTAGAGTCTTATACTGATATTTTTTTTTCCTGTGGACATTGTTTTCTTTTTCACCAAACAAAGCATCTCAGTTTAGGATCTGTTGGTTGTTGTTTTTATTATAAATATCCAAGGCCAAATCTGTTGCCAATAAATTGAGATATCTGCCAACGATAAAAAAAAAATCTGTTTTGTTTAAAGTTGTTTTCATGATGTCAACGGCAAACTATGTTGAAAGAAAAAAAAAAAAAAAAATTGCCCTCAGCATTTGTTGGTACCCAGAAATGTTTTATGAAAGCTCTTCTGTACCCCCCCATCCACCCAATTCTAAAGCTGCTGATTCCAACCTTCCAAATTCTGATCGACGTTACGACAAGTATGATAAAAGTTTACTGACATTTATTTAATCAGCTGATGTTGAATTCATTTGGATTGGACTTCCAAGTGATTTGAAAAAAAAGAAAAAGAAAAAAAAAAAGAAGAAATATGAGAAAATTCTGCCCTCTAATAAAATAATTTTGAAATTATTTATTAGTTCATCTTCGGTTTTCTATCTCAGTATTTTTATATATATATATATACATTTTGTTTTCAGGATTTGTATTGATTTATCCATTTATTCATACCCTGATTGACAAGAACTTGATGAAGTCTGGAGGGCACAATGGTCAAAACGTGTTAATAACAAAGATGAGGATAATAGTCTACTCATTTACATTATTTATATGCAATGTTCAGTTTTACGTAAAAGCAATATTTGGTTTAAAAAAAAAAAAAAGAAATGAACATCCCATCATTATGCTGTTAAATTATTCTGAACAGATTTAGATGTACTTTTTTACTGTATAACATAACACCTAGATACATTGGAAGTCAGTACGATTTTCATATAAAATCCCAGACAAATGGCTATTAAATTAAATAAAAAAGAAAAATCCTATGGGAGACATTTCTTGTTATTCCAAAAGATTGAAGTCTAAATGGTGTTATTGATGGGAATATATATATATATATTATTTTATGATATTACATCGAAAACATGTCAAAATTGCTACACAATTGCAGTCGTGTTTCGATGCATCTCATCAGGCGATTACAAATTACTGGCGAGTGAACGATTTATTTAGATTTAAAAGCAAAATTTACTGAAAAAAGTGGGTGGGGTTATAAGGTTTATGAATATGACCTATGTTAAATTTAAACTAAGCAAAGAAGCAAAACTTAAGAAATTATCTTCCCTAAATGGGTCATGACCCGTAGATTGGCAGTCAATGGCAGCACAGACGTTAAACAGGAGCAGATGTTAATGGATACATATTTTACACACTAGACAATGTCATTTCCTAAGAAAAAATGAGATGGAGTAATTTAACAAGACTGCAATTGTGTAGTGAATTTGATCTGCTTTTGATGTAATATCCTAAAATCAATAATATTGGTCTACATCGTACTGAGCCCTCTTTTAAATTAAATATTATCAACATTGGAATTGGACCCTATTTGTTCTCCTGTTGCCTGAATATATACAAGTAATGATACAGTATGGTAATCCATATGGAATTTCCAGGGGGGTATAGATCCAGAGAGAGCACTATGTCAAAAGACAGCAAAATTATTATTTATTAAAGAATATCACACACTTAAAATCCCATAGGTAATAATTTTTAGTTCATGAGAGTTCTTACCCCCCCCCCCCAAAAAAAAAAAACAGCTCTTAATCTTGAAGACCACAAATAAAATGAAAAAATTATTCCAGGTTAAAATATTGCTATCTTCTTTAGAGATAGAGGGAAAAAGCAGAGAGTGTTGACCTATTTTGACGCAATGACCTCAGTATATCATTTGAGGATGGTGGAAGGGCTTAAAGTGTGAATCTGAAACAATCCCGTCCGTTTCTGCCAACAGGGCCAAATTTTCAATTTTGACATTTCATTCAACAAATTATTTGTAAATATTATTAAAAGAGAACATTTTTAATGATTTCAAAATTAGCAAAAAAGTTTTCATAAATTTCTTGGTTAATTATATAAAAAGCTTAAGTTAAAAACCTAATAAATTTGAATTCAATGATTATTAATTATATTCAGAGAAACATCTCATGAAATAAAAATTATTACCTATGAGATTTTAAGTGTTTGATATTCTTTTTTTATATATATATATATATATATATATATATATATATATATATATATATATATATCTCCAAGTGTGGGATTGGTATATACGGAGTAAATTCCAATAACCAACAATTATTATTCTTTAAAGAGTGCTCAATACAGAGTAGAGCAGATATAATCATTTATTTGAATATTACAACATAAATATGTTATAAAATCACGACAAAAGTAGCCATTTTGTTTCAATATATATATATATATATATAAAAATAATTCTTGATTGAAGCTATATACATAAAACAGTTGAAACCTAACCTGAACAAAATAAACTATGAAATCTCCACAAATATTCTTAAATGCCCATAATTTATAACAGAAGCCATTGGTTTATACCAATGGCTTCCCATACTTAATACTTCTTGTTTTTCACTCTCGCGTGGTCATGTGTATACACGGGCTTGTCGTGGCTGTGAAATTTTTCATGCAGCAAGAGCGGACTATCATTGTTGTTTCGTCCATGTGTTGTTTGATATATTGAAATTGTCATTTTTGACAAAAGCTTAGATTGGATTTAAACATGTATCAATATGGCGATTTCCTTTCGTCTTCCTACGATAATGTGATTAAGCTTATCAGACAATATAAAAGGAACTTACTTAAAATAAATTGGCAAAACTTGTCTATATTATTTAATGAAACATGCATTATAATATATATATATATATATATATATATATATATATATATATATATATATATATATGTAGGTATGTATGTATGTATGTATATGTGCATGCGCGCATGCTTAGGGGCTAAATACAAGCAAATAGGAGAAATACTGAAAATATAAAAATTTTTATTTCCTACCAAATCCAAGTTCTTGTGCCAGACACAAAATTTAGTCTAGTAGGAATAGCAAAGCAGCATAATAGTAATAATAATAATAAGTGTGAAATTACAAAACAAGATAACCACTGCATAAAATTTTAAAAAGGAAAAAATACATTTATTTTACAACATTGCAACAAAAAAAAGAGGGAGCTACAGATAGAAGGTTGCACAAAAATTTCCTTTTCTACACTTATTACAGCAGGATAACAATTTTCTGAGTTTACAAAAAAAGGGGATTACCATCTGATATGAGGAAAAATGTGTTAAAATTTGTAGGGAAAGACACAAATTCAAAGACAAAAAAAGATTACACCCTTTAAAAATGGAATAAAAGGGAAAAACTTAGAGGAAGCAAAAAATAAAAAATGCACCCATGTCCATTCTTAATAGAAAACTCAATAAGAAGAAGTCTCAGCATAAAGGGGTTTTCACATGGGCCCCTTTTGAATTATAATTGCTGGAAATTTTGTTCAGTCTTAATTCTTCTCAGGAAGGCACAGAAAGGAAGGTCTCAGAAAATATTGTTAATAAATTTTATAAAATTTATTAAAAATATAAATAAAAATGTTGCAAAATAAATTCCTCAAGAGATGAAACATGTTCATAAAGTTTTCCTTTTGTCTTTATTCATACTGTCTTATATATATATATATATATATATATATATATATATATATATATATAACTATATATTTGTAAAGCTAATAAATCCATTGGTATATAATCCAAGTGGATCCTACTAATATAAAATATTAAAACTGGTTCACAAAAAGAGATCAATGTATTTATTATTACAGAGCAAATAATTAATAAACAATAAAATCCAAAATCTACTCTCGCTCCAAATCTTCTGTAACCCCCTTGCCTTGATCGGTCCACTATCTTTCTCCACATCCTCTCCTTTACCACTCCTATCTGCTCTATCTCCAAACCTTCTGTAACCCCTTGCGTGCTAGTGGCTTCCAGCCTTGCTTGGGGTGAAAAGCTTAAAAAAAAAAAATTATATATATATATATATATATATATATATATATATATATAAAGAAATGCTACCAATTTACAATGCATCTATTTGCTGACTTATGTCTCATAATGGAGTTGACTTTTTCTGTGCCTGTTTGTTGTTAGTGCACAAAATGCTTAACCGTTTTTAGCTTCCTGTATTTCCATGTGTGATGAAAGCTTGCTTTAAGTGACTCTTAGGACAGCTGAAGTTTGGATAACAAAATACGTTTCAAACATTAAAATGTGCCATGAAACAAAATGTAGTTGAGAGACAAACGTGTGTGCATGTGTGTGTGTTTTGGCATGAAGATTTTTATGAATGATATAAATTTAAAAACAACTTTCATCATCCCATTTTAAGGAGGAAGGGGTTAAAAAAAAATATCTTGGTTTTCTGATATTTTCCTTTTATATTTTGCTGAATTCGTATCAACTTGTTTAATTTATTCAGGTTTTTCTCTCACTTCAGCTGTCAAGTTTTCAATGGTGACTCAAAAACCATTTGAAATTAAGCAATTTACATTCTTGTTCATCTTGTAATAATAATAAAAAAAATTAATGGCAAGATTGCATACATGCTTGTATATTATTAATGTGAGTGGATTCTGAAAAGTTCTCAGCCTAACTCACTTCCCAAAATCTGATCAAATGACCAGTTATACTTTAAGGGCTTGGTGACTTAGCTAAAACCTTTTCAACACCCATAAGCTTATTTTGGTCACTCACAATATGACGTACCCTATAAGGAATGATCATACCAGACTCTAGCACATATTTTGATAAAACATCAAAGGGAAATTGATATTTCTGTAAAATATTGCATCATCACTCCCAAGACTGGGTGTGGTCATAGGGTCACCACACTATTGAGCACCAGTTCCCACCACATATCTTGGTTGAAAGCCAGAGATGTTCATTCAGGTGTAGTGTATCTTAGGCAAATAGACCTGGTGGAAGCCTATCCCTTTCCAGGTCAAACCACAACCAATATCCTCTAACTTGAAGGATTGCCTTAGTCGTGGGGCTATCAAGTCCATCAGGGGAACCTTCCATCCTGGCTGTTGACGTCACTCTAGGAATCCCACCACCCAGTGATGCTGTGTCATCACTGCACTGGCTGTGTCCATAGCTATAGATCCCAAACCTAGCTCATTGTGCTTGATGACTGTTGACCCCCTACAAGAAGGTCCATCCAACCTTTGACAGGTCTTGTTTTTAATCTTGCCAGAAAAGCCTGAAGGAACCAGTTTAGTTGCCAATGATTATGTGGCAGATAATACTGGGATACATGGTACCAGTAGCTCTTGTAGAGTGACATGACAAAAATAAAACCTGTGTATATTTTAAGGGATTTGCGGTTATCAAAATATTTAAAATCTTGTTATGGCTACTTAATAAGCTAAGTTGAGAGCAGAAGATTCAAATTTACACTGATGTCTTTGAGGAAAAGACATTAATACTCAATTTTAATAAATATATATCCAATTTAATCAAAAGATAGATGAGACAAAGACTGTGATAGATATTAACAAGTGGATATGAACAGACTGTAATAGATAAGGAACAGAATAAGGTAGATAGTAAATTTTAATGAGTTAGATGTGTTTATCTGTAGGGTATCTACCTAATTTAAAACTTAAGTTTAAATGGTGTTTTTCAGGGATTTGTTACTGGCATGACACAGTGGCTGCTAGATCTACTGCCAGCCTCATCAGAAAGATTATTATACATACAATAGTTTGAGGTGTTCAGTGTAACGAAGACAGCGCTGAAAACTTTTGCACACAATAACTGGTTAAAAATTATGGTGGATTAATGGATAGCAGCTCGGATTGAGGAATCCAAAAGCAGTGTTTTAATTTCAGTTGAGTTCAATACATTCACTTATATGCTAATACGCTTGGGGAAGGCATGAATCCATCTCTTCTCCCTCCAGCTATGGGTTGAACAGCAGGATAGACAGGATCTTATAGACTTGGGTGACAACAGGTCTAGGAGAAGGAAAAACTGAATTCAAAGTCAGTCTAAAGAAAGTTCTACTACATCAGGCTATTTTTCCCCAGGAAACACCACTGCTACAATGGCTGCGGTATATATGGTGCCCCTGCGACCCTGATGGATTACGGATCTCATTACATTAAAATTTCTTGGTTTACAGCAAGGTCTTACCAGATTATATTTGAGAGAAAAAAAGAGAATCAGTTTGTATTCATGAAAAGGAGTAAAATTACAATTAAAACAAACAAACAAAAAAAAAAAAAAAAACAATTATCAAGTGAATTACTTTGGGTGGGGGAAGTTCTGAAAAGTTCTCCAGACAATCAAAAAGATTCTCAAGAATATAAAAAAAAATAATTGTTATTTGCTTTAATTTGAGTAAAGTTGGTCAGGCTGAGAAGATTTTGGCATCCTTTGAAAGAAATATAAAGAACGAAAAGACTAAGTGATATTTTGTTCATGGGCCAAGGAGATTTTATTTATTAAGCATTGCTTAGTCTGGCATAAGGCCATGAGCTGTCTAAAATTTTGATTTAAATCTACATATCTATCTACTTTAATTTATCAAACAAGTTTGCTTCCATCCAACCATTACAGCAACTGTGCAGGAATTATTGCGTTTCAGTTAATTCTTTAGCTTCTTGTCCACATCCAACCATTTTGCAAATATTATCAAGATAAAATTTCTGTTCTTCAGAATTAATGATTATGGATTCTAGATCACTACTGAAACACCAATCATATTTTTGGAAATGGGTTATTCCAAGCACCACTGCCTACAGTTGGGGGTTAAAAATATGGTAAATAAATTAAAAAAAAGAAAAAGAAAGTTAGCTCAGAAATACAAAGAACTGAAAAATCAAAAGATGAAATTTTTATTTTCCAAGTTTTGTTTAGTCTGACACAAGATGAGACCACAAATAGAGTATTAGTGTCATATCTGGCCTAGTGATGGTTGGGTCGCTCTCATAAAAGAAGGTGTGAGCTCAAGTGATTTTGTTTAAATGGATAGTAGATGGGATTTCACCCACTTGACCAAAGAGGAAGAAAAGAAGGAGAGCAGCTGAAGGAAAGCAGTTGAGGTCAAGCAACAACAAACCCAACATTGATTAGTTCTAGTTGATAGTCTATATTAAATCATGCTTAGGATTGGGACAGCTAGTTCTGGTCTGCCCTTGGTAGGGGACAGAATTGTCTGTGGTGTGGTTTTAATACTCCCATTTTTATGGCACATCGTAGGAAGGAAAAGCCAAGCTGTTAGACTGATATAGAAGTTATCTTTACAAAATACAATAAAAGGCAAAATTCCAACACAGGTCATTGACCAACTACAAATGAAAGACAGACCCACCTAGATGAACAAGTGAAGCCCAGAATAAAATACCTATTTTATAATATGGGGAACAGATTTCACATTCTCTTTCCTTGACATGGTGTTTGTTTTTCATCTCCTTTACTTTGAGAACATGCAGCAGTCCCTTTCCTAGCTCACTGACGTGAACCAGTACAGAAACAGAACATGGGGGGCAATCATTGATGGAAAGCTTTGGCAAGGGTTGCATTGTATGTTTACAGCTCAGTTTACAACTTTCAAACTTGATAAGACTTTTTACATTATTCAGACTATTGTCCTCATCTTTGTCGCCATAATTTATTACAACATTTCGGCCGTTGTATGCTCCGGCCTTCTTCAGGTGGTTGGAATGTTGAACTGAACCCTTTATTTCGCTCAATGGGGTAGACTGTTCTAGTTCCATGTGCCATGTTTTAATGGATGTCAGTTGTCTCCTGTTAATTCCCCTCTCCAAGTTCTCCACTGCCTTAACCAGGTATTGACAGGACCCAAAGAGTGCGAGTTCAATACCCGGTTAAAGCAGCGAAGAATTTGGAGAATAAATCTAACATTTATGACTTTACAGTGGAGTAATGGATAGTGGCTCAGATTGAGGAATCGGAGAGCCAAATTTGAATTCCCTTGAGAAGGGTACAAATCCTTTTCTCCCCCCAGCTATGGGTAAATAACAGGTCAGACCAGATTCTATAGCCTTGGATGGCAACTAGTCTACTGCAGAAAGAAATGGCAACCCACTGCGGGGAAAAATCTGCCTCATCAGTCATGTATCAACAGATACATGATCGCCTAAGTGTGTATCACACATGGCACACAAATGACAGATTGAGTGGATGATTGAGTAGACATCCGTTTTATTTTGGTTTTGTTTTTTGCCTTTCATCAGTGTAAGTTTTGGACTACTAGCCTATGCCTTCAAGAGTCTTACAAAATGATTCAAACCCACACAGAAGGTATCTTCATCCCCCTTTCATTGAGAAACCACTGCCCTCACTCAGTTTGCCTCAGACTACTCACCTATGAAAATGCTTCAAAGTATCCCCAAGATTAATGCAGATAGATATGTAGACAGGGAACTGTACCTTGAAAGTTAAAAAAGGGTCATTTTGACAATTATCACTTTCTGCCTATTTCATTTGTGGATTATTGTCCAACTTCAAGAAATTATCCAATCAGAATCAATTTGAACAAGTCTTCAATGATTTTGTCAATTCTTTAGGAAGAGACTTGAAGACTTGCTGCTAAGAAAATATAAAAATGAAGACAAGAGGAATATTTTAATTCAATCAATACAATTTTGTCTAATTTGATTTGGCTTCAGTGACAAGTTTACTGTCAAGCGACTTCATCGTTGTATTTTACTTGTTTTAGAACTTCAGGTAGTAGCACAATCACACATTGGATTCAGAAAGTGTCCAAAAATGGAATTGCAGGCCAATAAATTAAAGCTTTTCTTACACAAGAGGAATTAAGGAATGCTTTGGAGAAGAGTCATTGTCATCCAGGTTTTTGGACAGAAGAAAACTCCATTTTTTTTTTTTCATGTGTTTAGAACATTTCAACCGATCTATTCTACAGCCTGTAGTAAGTAGAAATTTTAAATGTTGGCAGCAATGCTTATAAAATCATTTTTTCTATTCTCAGTAACACTGGTTATTTACATGACCAGGAAAAAAATAAAGAGAGTCTCTTTTCATACATGTAGGGTTTGGTATATTGATCGTCTTCACAAGTTGAAAGAATTTGGTATATATATATATATTTTTTATATATATATATATATATATATATATATATATATATTTTATATATATATATATATATATATATATTTTTTATATATATATATATATATATATATTTTTTATATATATATATATATATATATATTTTTTATATATATATATATATATATATATATATATATATATATATATTTCCAAGAGGATAGAACCAAGGTAGAACTCAAATGAATATTCATACCTGAAGAGACATTGTTTATTAAACGTTGAAACGAATTGTTCCAATTTGTAGTTATATATGAGAGAGAGAGAGAGTTATAAGTTTTCTATGTTAATTGATAAAAGTGGTCAATATCAGTGATCGTATATAAATATATGTTACATGTTAAATATCTACAAATAACCATAAATTCAGATACGCAATTATTTCTACTCAATTGCATCGAGAATAATTTGAAGCACAACCATTACCACTCACCCAATATCTTTTAGGAGAATACAACGGACCTTGCCACCCATAATTCACCATTAACCAGCATATAGAAACCGTTGAGCCAAAGCAATACACATAGCCTGAAATCTTAAAATACAATATGACTTTTTTGTACTAAAGTTTGTTTTTTTTAATCATTTCACCCCAAGCAAGACAATAATATCCCTAGAACGCAGGGCTCTACAGGGAGCGAAAGAGAATGAGAAGATTTCAGAGGATTGAGAAATACACAAAAAGTAACGGAGTTCAAGTAGACAGAAGCTGGCAACTGATGTGGCATTTAACAGTGAAGCAAGATATTAGAAGGGAGTTCCATGGGTGGGAAGTACAAAAAAACCTGTTAGGGTAGAAGTGACGGATGCACCAACTTGTTCAACATGAAAATGATGAGACCTAATTGCCAATCTGGTAGTACACTTAAATTCATGTACTCAGGGCACTAAGGTAAAAAGCTTATCAGTAGAGTTGCTATTAGAATGTTTGTAGAAAAAGCAGAGAATCTATGTCACATTGGTAAAAAAGTGACTGAAGTCAAAATACCTGGTCATGATTGATTATCCTTTGGATTTTCTCAAGAATCTCGAGATGTACAGTAGGAGCAACAGACCAAATATGGCAACATTATCCAATGCACAAATGAAAGGTAGATTTATGAATGTGCAAGATAGATTCTGGTGAGAAATTTTTTAGCATGACACAGTGAACCAACTTACCTTGCAGTAGACGTAGCAACTGATTTTAAATAGTCGCTCCAGTTAATGTCAGTGAAAACGTGAGGCTAAGAAGGCGTGAAATGTTGCTCTCCTGGGAGGTTAGCATCAGTCATACTGATGGCAGATAGAAATCTATGGTGATTAAATGAAAACAGTTTTGTTTGAGGCATTAAAATTTACAAGCCATTTCTTGCTCCAGTTAATCACTGATTGGGGGTCCTTTTCAAGAGCAGTAGCCAAGTTTACTTTGTCAGATCTGTCGGATTAGCAACTAAGACAAGAATAAATGGTTATGTCATCTGCATAAATACCCAATTGGGAACTGATGATATTGAGGAGATCATTGAAGACCAGAAACAGAGTAAGTCTAAGGACAGAGCTCTGGGGCCGCCTGCGTTAGTATGAAAAATTATATAACTTGAACTTCCTCCTTACATTTGGAATACAAAAGGTAATTTGAATTCGTAGATGTAGCATGGTGTATCCTAGCTGTAAAGATTTGAACTGGTCAACCTAAAAAAAGCTCATCTGAACGGAAATAGCAATGGAATAGCTATGAGAGAGAGAGAGGACCCGGTCCTAAGTTCCTATTTAGGATGCATGATAATTGCACCATCCACTGGGGTTAGCTGAACTGCAACTTGCTGTTGCATCCACTTCCATCTTCAGCTAAGCAACAACTATCTTCACCAAAGGGCTGTCATGTGACTCTCAAACGCCCCTTAAGACCTCAGTCAATTCTTCCTGTCAAAAGGGGTGATAAGAACATTTCTTGGCTAACCAACTTGTAGACAGCCATCCTCGGATACCAGTGACCAGTCATAATTTCTCATCCGCAGCGATATAAGGAGGGCTGGCCCCCACCACCAGCAGACGCACACACATTTTGCTGAAACTGAAAATTAAGATGGAGGATTAAATTTGTCTTCATTGCCGAAATCTATGATAATTTTGTCAAGGTTGAGCTCTTATTTGTCTAGAACCATTTCTACAATAAACTTTCAAAATAAATTAGAAAATTTCATTTTCTGTGTTCCCTTTTTCAGATATTATCTTCTAAAACTATATTGCTGCTACCAGGGTTATCTCATATCAGAACTAAGAAACAGGCAGAGCGCCTCAAAATAAAAGTTTGGGGGTGGGCTAAGTCAGTTGTTAAAAATTGGGAAGCGAAGACAGATGTTAAGTTTTAAAGATTCTTGATTCTAACATTTTTTTTAAACTGATCCTCTCAAAATGCTTATATTTTATGTTATCCTATTGTAAACGTTTTGTTGTTCGTTTGCACTATATATATATATATATATATATATATATATATGGAAAGTGAGACTTTTATTCTCGCCTTCCATTTTATTTGTGACCTAGATAAACAGGTAAACTCAATGTTATCCACGCATTCTGAGGAGGAGGAGGACAAAAGAATCCCAGATATGTTCGTATGAGATCATTGCTAAACACATCTGTGTCAGCGAGCGAGTGCTACAGCTGTGAAATTCACTGTCTACGTAACAAGGCCCCGTCTGCTGTTTTCGGAGATGACACAAAATCTGCCCGGGCTTAGGAAGGTGAAAGTAAATACTCTGCCGAGATTTCCTCCCTACAGTTCAGCTGAAAACAAGGGCGACACATAACCCTAACCCCCACCCGCCAATCATGCAACATTCCATCGGTTCTGTCTTGAAGTTTTGGGCAAAGAAAGTCGGGTCTTTGTTTCTAGTTGCACCAAAACAAAGAAAAGGAATTTTAGGCACTTAGGAGGCTGTTTCAAGCACTTTCAAATTATTGTTCCGGTAACTGAACTGCTTCTAAGTGAAAGAAGCAGTCTTCGACATCAGATATTCGCTTGTACAAATTGTGCGGGTGTCTCAGTAAGTCTAGGTTAGAAAATTGGGTAATATTATGTAGACGTTAGCTTCAGATTTTGGAGAAAGAAAGGGCCGACCAAATGCCACTTTCTAAAATATCAGAATTTTGAATTGCTTCTTGGTCGGAACTGGGGAACGCCTGTATTGACCTCTAGGGCACCGGAGAACTGACCATTAATAACTACCTCCCTGTTTGGAAGGATTTTATGATCGAGAAGACGCTTCAAGTGATTTCATGACTAGAGAGCATGTGTAGTAAAACTTTGTGCCACACCTTGTCGAAAGCTTTTGAGATATCCAGTGCTATGGTCATCGAAGTGTGTGTTGTCAAGAGCTTCACTGATTCTGTGAGTGATCGGAGTTAGGACGTCGGCAAAACCGACCAAAACCCATATTGCTCATCGCTGAATAGGTTGTTCTTTTCCAGGTTCCTGTTTACATGGAAGATTTCCAAGCAACGACAAACTCGTGCATACAAGACGCTGGAAGCGAAATTCGCACCGCAGCTCATGACGTCACACATGACCACGCGAGAGTGAAAACGAGAAGTATGGGAAGCCGTTGGTATAAACCAATGGCTTCTGTTATCAATTATAGGCATTTAAGAATATTTGTGTAGATTTCATAGTTTATTTTGTTCAGGTTAGGTTTCAACTGTTTTATGTATATAGCTTCAAGAATTTTTAGTTTTTGTTTATTGTTTTCATGTTTAAGTATAGTTGTGTTTATAACGAGGATTTTCCGGAATTGTGTATGCGGCCAAGCATGTTGTTTTCAGTTTTATATATATATATATATATATATATATTTTTGTCATCCACAGACAGACTGTTTCGCAGCTCATCAGTGTGGCTAGACGTCCGGCTGCCTCTAGCTAGGATCGAAACCCGACTGAATTTTGGTCAGTCCGAACTTCTCCCACTAAGCCGTCAGCGTACGGTACGGGATGAGGGTGAATTTTAGCGTGTTTATTTTTAGATTCAGATAAACACACAGTGACTGAGAGTGACTCAATTCTGTCGAAGAGTCATATATATATATATATATATATATATATATATATATATATATATGTGTGTGTGTGTGTGTGTGTGAGTGAGTGAGAGTTAATTCGTTCTTCAAAGATGATATGGATTATATCTATGTACGATGAACCGAACCTAACCTGACAGAAGGCTAAATGTCATAAAATGAAACGGAATATTGCTTTGAAGTGTAACGTAGCTTCCCTCGGCCTTTTCTATAATTACTTTCATCTTACTTGCTCCGATGAACTTTCCTCTGTGTTTTTGTTTAGTTTCGTGAATATAAAATTTTAATCATTTTAAATATTCATTTTTAAAATGTACATATGGCAACTAGTTATGACTTCATCGTGACTTTAGTGAGAATGGTAAGTAAGAATGTGCTGTTTGGGTGTAAGGAATACTGTGGTGCATTTGGGTCAGTAATTGTAGCTAAGACAGATTGATGACAAGCATTCCTCTATCCCCACCCCTTTTAGCCTTGTGCCTCATTTGTGTTTTCTCAACATAAATATTACTTTCCTCTGTTTTGTTTGTTTGTTTTGTTTTACGGCACATCAACCTCAATGGGTCATTTAAAGCCGACAACTTTTTTTTTTCCTGGTAATATTTTTGTTTTGTCAAAAATCTATTTCTGGTAATATTTTTCCTCAAAAATGTATAGCTGGTAATATTATTTTCAAAAACGTATTGCTGATAATAGTTTTTTTTTTCAAAAACGTATGGCTGCTGGTAATAGTTTTTTTTTCTTCAAAAACTTATTTCTGGTAATAATTTTTATAAAGTATTTCTGGTATTAAAACCCATTTTTACACTTTCATAAGGCTTTTTACCTCAGTTTGGGGGGTTAACTATTTGGCCATTAGTTGGGACCCTAACAGGTGCTACAACCCCGGGTCAGGGTGGACCTGAGAACACCAGCAATTAAGAGGTGGTTCCACGCTCCTCAAAACCTCCTGATCCGAGGCCTTGCTGTTGGACGTAGTTTATTGTCTTACCCAGGACGCGGATGTAGTTTATCGTCATACCCAGGACGGCTTTCCTCTATGGTATCTAGACTTTATAAATTTAAGCACAGTACTAGACTGGCGGCATAGTCTCGTCATTTTACAGTAGAAATGGCTAGATATAACCGTATGCTCTATGTTAACAGTTTCTTCACTCGCACTTCTCTCCTGTGAAACTCTTCCTGCTTTCCAGTCAAGTTTAATCTTCAAGAATTTAAATGCAATATCAATCTTCATCGTCTTAGCTCCTCTTCTTTTCTTGTTGTTAAAAATGTTTTTCTTTTTCCCCTATTTCTTTCACACACTATAACCCATTGCGTCTTGACGCTTTATTGCCTTGCTTGGGGTGAAAGGATTTTAAAAACATGCCTGCGTATGTAAAAGAATAAATCACTTAAAATCTACTCTAAGCCCGACCATACACCTGGAAACTATTTACATTATGGAAGCAAGTAGAGACATAATAAAAAGAATGTCCCTCCAAATGCTTAAACTATAAAACGTGCTTCTTTATGGATATTTGTCAATAAAAATCAAGTTTTCGTATGATTAACGTGAATCACGTCTGGTCTCGTTAATGTAGATCTCGTGCAAATAAAATCCTCTTGCTGAGGATGCTTGTGTATTAGAAAAACATGTCAAAATAGAAGTTTTCCGAATTCCCTCTCTTTTTATATATATATATATATATATATATATATATATATCTCAAAGGCTCAAATACTAATATTCAATGTTATAATTTATCACATTGTAATCGTTATCACGATCCAATTCAACAAACCTACAAATTCAAAAATAAATATGAAAAATTCTTACTCTGACCTTGTGGGAATTTTTATATATATATATATATATATATATAAAAGGCAGGGTGTGTTTGTGTGTGTAACGAATGCACGGCCGCAATTTTCGACGGATTTGCACCAAAATTTACATGCACATTCTCCAAGTTAGCGGAAAGGCCAAGACCGACTTTGCATTTCCCAACTCCCATCGATAGTGGAAGTAATCGATTTTTTCATGCTTGTACGGCAGTTTTCATGTAGTTTGCGGCCATTTTCTACTGGCCAGAGTGAGAGCTTATAGCTGGCTGCCACGAATAGGCAGGAAGATTCTATTGGCCAGCGTGAGAGCCAACAGCTGACTGACACGAATGTTAACTAGCATGCAGAAAAAAAATCGATAGCTGCATTCGTCACAAATGGGAAAAATTTAAATCTGCATGGCACTTTACTCCAATTGGCTCATTCGCTTGCTTAAACTCAACGTTGATTCTGATTCCGCAGAACTGGGTTGGGTGTGAAAATGTATTTGTTGTTAACATTCTGTTTTCATTAGTTTTTTCCAGTTACGAGTCC